>CM017913.1:1481134-2081134 GCA_008369825.1 Triplophysa tibetana
TATTAACAAACATTAAAGGGGTCTTATGGCGAGAACACGTGTTTTTCTGTGTCATAAGTTGCCCATGCATTTATTTAGACACGTAAAATTAAAAAAAATGAAAGTTGCATTATATCTAAAAGCGAATGGTCACCCAGACCGGCCTGAAACGCCTCGTGTAACCACACCCCCACAAATCTACATCAGTTTGAGGTATGATTTGACTAAGACCGCCCAAATCTATACGCAAGTAAGCTGGCAGTACCTGTCAGAACAATTGCTTTGGAACCTTATGATCCAAATATGGTAAGAGACATTACATTTCCTTCACACGCTTGCAGTATTCCACCAATCACTACACACTGGTTAACTGGCCAATCATAACACAGTTCACTTTTTAGAGCGATGAGTTTTGCAAGGGGAAACAAACATGCACGGTATGTGGACAATACAGTGTTTTTGAACCTTAAATCGTGGATACACATTGCATACAAATGACATTATTTGTTTTAGCCATGTCATATGACCCCCTTTAAAACAATGCAACTGTTTTCTCGTTTTGGGATGTAAAGGTTTGTGTTTTTTATTCCAGCATTGAGGCTGTCTTTGCTTTTTTACATTAAAACACAAACAAAATTAATGCAAACATACGATTTTGTTCCAAAATGAGATTCAAAAATCAGGATTTTATTATGATATCATGTTTTTATTGTGTTAATTAGCTGTATTTTTTTAGTTTTTATGGATTTAATCAAAACAAACCAACTGCAGTTTGATTGATATTTATTGGAATGCACAATAAAAAACATGATTTTTTTTACTCTGTCATCTCATTTTGGAACCAAACTCTTCATATAGTCTTTTTTTTGTGTGAAAACAATCAACAATTTTATGTACATTCCCAGAGAACACAGTTACGTATCTAAGATGTCTACTATAGATCTGGAGATCTGGAAAACATCTGCAGCATAAAAACATCTGCTAAACGTCCTGGGAACGTCTTACATACATTCTAAATCATAAACATCTAATACATATCTTCTAGATGTCTAAATGACATTTGACAGTATACGTCTCACAGACGTATTGAAGATAAGCACAAAATAAAAAAATAGGTCTTACATGTGTACATGCAGACATCGAATAGACATATCCTAGATGTATTTGTGTATATGTATGTGTGCTATCATAGCTTTAGCAAAATCAAGACTAAATCGTGTTTTGATGAAGTGTCTGAAACACAAAGAAGGTCATTGTTGTATTTTGATAGGTTGTTACCTGAGAGAGCAGTGCATACAGCGGCAAAGGCATTCAGCTTAAGCCTGTTGATCAGGTTAAAGCAGGGACACATCTCTATCACCATGAGAGCTCCACCCGTGAATAACAGAGTAATGTATAGACATTCTGACACAATACACAGCCACAGCACCCCTGAGACAGACAGACAGAGTCAATGAAATCATTCAGTCAACATTAGAAAGAGATATTTATGTAAAAGTTCTATAGGTTGTTTTTAGCCCATTATTAGATCAAATGTGAACATTGGATTGTTAACCCATGCCGGGTTATTCCACCCAAAATGCTGGTCTGTTTTAACCCATAGGTGTTTAACAACAACCCAACGATTGGTTGGGTCCATATTTTACCCAACAATGGGTTGAAAATAACCCAGCAAGTGGGATTTCTTTTAACCCCCAAAACAATTATCATTTTGCATAAAACCTGCAGGGTGTACTGTTCAAAAGAAGCCGTTATTGCTAAAATGCCAATAAAAAAAAATTTGCCATAAAATGGATGTTCAATTTATATGAGTGTTACAGTTTTTCATGGTTTGTCATCACAAATGTAAGAATGCTAAGTTTCAGGATTCGCTAAATTCTTGAAATGAAATCTTCACATTTACACAGGTTTCACATGTCCGTGGGGGATTTCACCTAAAAGGTGAGCATTCATGTTTTTGCACATGTGTGTCTTTTCAGTAAAGGTTAGAGTATGTGTCAGTGTTACACACATTTCTTTTACACTCTTTCAGAATATTAAATGTCAGAAAGGCATTGTACTGTACACTTGGTATAGAAGCACTGATGGTGCAGGTAGATTTATCCTGAGATTTTCAGAGTTCTTTCTTCTATTTTTCTTATTCTGTGCTTAAAATAATATAATGTAAATGAATTGCTACAGTATGTGTAAGTTTTGGTTATGTAAACTATCATTACAGTGAGTACTTGACAATCTAGTGATTCATCATTTGCTCACCCTCTCGTCATTTCAAACTTTTATCAAGTTCTTTCTTCTGCAGAACACAAAGAAGATATTTTCAAGAAAGTTGGTAACTTAACAGCATTGGCCCCAATTCACCTCTATTGTATGTACGTAAAAACCAATGCAAGTGAATGCAACCTTCTTCAAAATATCTTCTCTTGTGCTCTGCAGAAGAAAGACAGTCATGCTGGTGAGTAGATGATGACAGAATTTAGATTTTTGGGGAAAATGTCATAAAATAAGATACAATATTCATGAAATAATTTTTTTTTGAGAAATGTCTTTTCTCTACATACAATAGAAGTCAGTGCGATGTAATATTGTTTGGTTATCAATGTTTTTCCAAAATATCAAAATATCAAAGAAAGTTTAGAGGTTTGGAATGACATTCGGTCAGATAATTGTGAACTATCCCTTTAACATTTAAAAACATGAGATCTTAAACCAATTGGGTGTTTCAATGTTATAAATGCACACCTGACATATCAAATTCTTCATTACTGTGCCAAGCTTCTGTGTTGCCTAATGACTGCCAACGGCTTACGGTAAGACAAAAAGGAATGTAACCCAATATAACATTTTGAGTGAAAATTTGTTGTGTGAATTTTACCATTTTACCATTTACCATCACTGTTCTTTTATGTACTTACCCACCTCTTTCATGATCCGGCGCGATCTCTAAAAAGCTCCTGCAGTTAAATCCTATCAAGAGATAAAGTCGTGGTAAAACGTCTGATCTGCATTTCTTATCGAGATAAAATTGAAAAAGATCAACAACATTTCAATTAAATTTTGTTTGAAATTATTTCAACATTTTGCACGTTTGCAACCCCAAAAAAATCCACATGAAAGAGCCACCGATGGCGTCATACCCTGTAAGTCGACCGTTTGCTCACAGGAGAACCAGATGCCCGTGTGAAACTTCCTCATGAGGAACTTCTCCTCTCCCGTCTCGTAGATGTACTGCACCAGCCGCGTGTCATTGATGTTGGAGCTGTTAAACCGAATGCAGTACGTCTGCTTGACCGTCACCTGTCCCGAGCAGAAAGGCTTCACCACCTTCCTGGTTCCCTCACACCAGTAGCTGGTGGTGACAGCCGACATGGCCATGGCGAACGCCACATAGTTGAAGGTAAGAGCCAGGGATGCTCGGTGAGCACGGCGTATACCCATCGCACTCCAGGATGACGCACAAGGAGATGAGTAATCCTGGCCTCAGGCAAGCGACTGTAGGGTTCCTTGCTTCAGACATTCAAACTTTTTGAGTTTTGTAGCGTTTCAGATGTATGGGGTATTACAGATGTTTGGATATGCCATCTGTGTATTCTGCTCCCTGGAAGTGCTGTGCTTGGATTTGATTCACCGATGACAGCTGCTCTGCTCATGTCTGCTTCTAATGCTGTCAATCTCTTTATGTTTGGCTGGAACTCATCCCTTCCGCTCAAAGACTTCCCTTCCCCCTCAACTTTTTCCCAATCTTATCATTTCAAAGGGCAAATTGGAGACCTTGGTTTTGTTGTTCCATCTAAATACGTAGCTTATTTCGGCGAGCGTAGCAAAAAAAAAGAAGATCAATCAGATTATGTTTCAATCTGATGATGGTTCCTCTGCTAGCATGTAAATTTACCCCATTTTCCAGACTATATTTCAACCTAATCTCAAATTGCAACATACATGATTTGCAGTAGTTTGTTGAACATTTAAGGATCTGAGTTTGCCGAATTACTGCATGTAGGCTCTTTGATGCTAAAAGATGATGTATGTGCCCAGCCACACACACCAGTTTAAATGTGTGTGCACACAGCAAATCCTGTATTTTATGACAGCCAGATGATTGATGTGGGATATTGCATGTGCTACAGATACAAGAAAACATGCAAAATATGTTTAAAGGCTGAACAGATGTCAGTAGAAAAAAGTCTGTTGCCTATGCCTATACCAATGTTTTCATATTTGTATTATTAAAATTGAATGTCTTATCAATAAACAATACATAATTTTTCAATTTAAATGTTACATTTAAATCACATGGTTATGGTTGTGTTATCATTATTATGATTATCATAGCTCTCAAATTTTGCACACAAATAACATGCCAAGAAAAAAACTTAAAAGAGTTAATAACACAATTTTCCAAGGTAAGAGGAAATCCCAAAACAAGATTAAAGCTCTTTATATCAAAGAACACTGCATGATGTTTATGTAACACAGAATTCTGCGATTTATCTGTTTACGAGTTATTTCATACACACAATCCCATTTGTCGTTTTCTCCTCCTTTAGTTTATTAAAGCTGATCTGACCTATTACGGTGTACCAAATGTATTCTCAAATAGGTACAAAAAACATGACTCTTAATAAATTTAACATATAATATACATACTTTAACTTAAACACAGTAGGATAAAATAATAAAAAGTTAAAATAATTCTACACTTTATACATTCATTCATGTGGCAAATGGCTTAATTCACTGTATAACTGTAATTACACTGTAAAAAAATCATGTAAAAAAATGTGCCAAGGTGCCAAAAGTATACCCTATAAATAATAGTTCTTTTCCCCACAAAATTAAGGGTGTCCTGTTTTCTTGAAAATTTGCAGTCAATTTCTGTAAATTTATGTTTTTTGACTGTATTTCAAACATACACGAAAATATGTGTAAATAATACAGTACAATTTCAAAATGTTAGTTTTTGGACATTTTACGTGAAAATCTGTTCTACATTCTTTAACTAAGTTTTCAATTAATTTGATGTTTAAGGTACATTTGTGCATGTAAACATTCATGACATTTGATGAGGACTCTAACCTTCATCTTCTTTGCTCACAATCTTTAGAGAAAACCATTGTCCTGTGCAGTTGTCTCTTGTTACATATTATGGATTAAATGTTTGGAGACATTTTTGCCAGAACTCTAATTTTTCCTGTAGCTAGATTATTGTGGTAGCAGCACAAAAGGTTGTGCTGAGGGAACACACATACCCATGCATACGTACATTAAACACCAAAATCGGGATTTGGATAAAAGTGTCTGCTAAATGTATGAATGTAAATTATTTGAACTATGTAAAATATACAAATCTGCCTATTTATATGATGAGTGATTCAGTTTTATCCATACTGTACTCTCCACCCAGCATGCAGTAGTTTTTCTGCAGTTAATCTGTGCGTGAGGTTAAATGTTGCAGAGATTGAAATCACAGGACTCCGCTGCCCATTTGATTGAGACTTTGCTGTAAACTCCAGGAAAAGGGACGCTTAACCACAAAACTGCTTTATATAATCCTTACCTGCACAGCATTCAATTCCACAGTGAATTACTTTTGTGTTGTTTTTTTCTATAATATGCTTTGTAATCCGCATCACTGCACATCTAATACAGTAAAACACCTGACTTTGGCCCTAAAAGATCCATGTACATAAAATGTACTGTATGTATTTGAAGTATTTAAGTAAATTGAGCAAATAAATGGATGATTTAAATGTATTGGTATCATAATAACAATCTGAAATGCACTGATTGCATGTCCTTTAATGCAATTTTGTTGACTGCTTTATATGTATTACAGATATGAAAAGCGTTAAAATAATTAAATTGACAAATCTGTTCTGTGGTTGTTCAGGCTCAGGCGTGGAAGGTCCGGTGACTACATGTACTGGTGCTTTTTTGTTCATTAAGTGAGACAATGTGGTCTGGAGTTGACCAGTATTCACTCTTAAAAATTAACAATTAACCTTTTGTGAAACGGAAAGGTTCTTTGGATGTTAACGCTTCTTAATGGAACCATTTAGACAAAAAAGTTTATTTTATGGCATCGTGAAGCATCTTATTTTTAAGAGTGTAGAGTAAGTCCGTGCTTCTTCAGTCATAGATATGTGCTTAGCGTCATAAGCTTGAGTCCACTGACGCCATGGCTCTTTAACCGGTTAAGTTGTGCTTAGGAGATATTGGAGTATTAGATGTGTCTGATATGATGAACGATCCCATTGCAGGTCAGTCAGTAACCCTTTCACACACTCACATTCAATAGACTAACAATTTAGATTTTTGCATTTGATTTTAATGTACAATTTTTACAAAGCTAACTAAAAGGAATCTGACAAACATATTTCAGGTCTTTTTTTCCTACGTCCGAATTCACTTATTTATACTATGCCCTAAAAGTAAGAAGCTTACTGTTTTAACCAATAGATACCATATAAAGTGCATAGCAGGAACATTATGACGGTTGTTTTGCTTAGACAATACTGTGATTTACATTAACAATCACACATTACAATGCAACCCCTTGCATTCAAGCTTGCATGTACAGTCTATACCTCTGATTTGATGAGTTTAGGTGTGTCATATGACAGGTTTGAAAACCCCTGATTTGTACATGTGTACGCATGCAATAGTTATATAGCCTACATGTACTAATATATAGACATTTGACAGTCAACTCATGTAACCGTCAACTGAGCTGGTTAACAGGACAGGATCTCTGTGTCACAAATAAGTGATGTGTGTTAATGAGGTTAGAGAGGTCAATAGCTCAGCCAAACAGATGCACACCCAACCACAACATCAACAGCAAACAAACATCCTAAACCCAGCCCAACCAAAATGGTAGTTAAAATAAATGATGGTAATGGTTGACTAACGATTAACAAAGTTTGGGAGAAGCCAGAGCATATAGTTAAGACCGGCTGCAGCACATAAAAAGACAAGCATCCTTACCTGAAGTCATCTCTAAAGGATCGCACATCCCACCACCTCCCGGGCTCCTCACTTGCAGTGAGTTCTGGGTTCGGCCGTTTCCGAGCTCGGCGCACTCGCCCCTATTGGGGGGCAAGAGCGTTCTGGGTTCAGATGGAACCGACGAGCTCGTAAACCACGCCCAGGACAGCACGCCAAACACGCATACTTTTAGTACCCCTGCTATCTTCATTATCTGCTAAGGTATACTTGTGAATAAGTTAAGAGTTTAAGTAAATTATTTTATAAGTTAAAAAGTGCAAATTGATTTTGCAATAAATTAGACGGTCAGGTCCAGATACACATTTTTTATCTGAAAAATGCTCAAAATCAAAGTTTAGTTACTCTGTCAATTTTGGGATCCTACAGTTTTAATGCTTTGGTACATTGTTAATATAATTAAATATTTGCAGATCTCTGAGAAAAGAAATATGAATACACAACTATTTCTGATTGACCATCAATAGAGAACCTTTTTTTTGCCTGCAGAAGGATGTAGTTGCCGTATTCACCACCAGTGGGTTACTGCTCATGCTGACCAGACAAACACGATGCCTTACTCCTGATATAATCTGCATAAATTTCTCCTGGTGAACATTTCTGAATGACACTTAAAGATAGGCCTAGTCCACACATACATGGGTATTTTTATAAACAGTGTTTTTCCTTTGTTAAAAAAAAAACATGTCCACATGAAAACACAGCATGAAGCTCTGTCAAGAGTAGGCTTTATAACCATTTAACTATTGGCCAATATGAAGGCTGGAAACTGACGTCAAACAAAGGACATTGGGGCATGTATTTCAACAGATTCCGGGCTTTTGAAATACTCGTGTTTGTGAGAAGAACAAATGAAAGGGATGGTTCACAAACAAATGAAGATCTGTGTATTTACTGACAGTACTTAAAATATCTTCCTTTTGTGTTTAGCAGACCTAAGACATTTATACAGACTTGGAACAACCTGAGGGTGAGAAAATAATGACAGCGTTTTCATTTTTGGGTGAACCATTTCTTCAAGTTAATGTCGCTGACCTCAGTATTAAATTGTTACAAAATGTGGAAATAAAGGCATGGATGGATTCATTTGTCTAGCTTTACATCTCAAAAAGACCTTGCGAATTTCCTCTCAAAATACTCTTTAAATCAGTCAGTTAAGAGTTTTATTTATGTATACAGTCAATAAAGCAGGGATTTTATCAGCTGCCAATTTTCAATTCACATTTGTGATCCACGTGAAGAGATATTAAGTCATTATTTGTAATATACTATTTCTACATAAACCCACCCTGCTAAAAATAGTATTACATACATTCTAGTGGTTTCCATTTAAATACCATTATGAACCACATTTCTTTATATTTTTTTTATTTTATTTATATTCTATTGATTCCCATCTGCATCTCTTGTGTTTTGGGCAGGTTTCTATTACTATTATTATCTATGTAACACAGTCCAGTCCAGTTACAGACCAGCAGATAGTGGTGTGAGCTGGTGGGTCTTATAAGAAATGAAGAGTGAACTGACCTGCTTCTTTACTCATCTCACTGTACAACACAGGTCACTTCGATAGCAAAGAGTAGCATTTTGTTTACAATACCTCTACTGCATGACCTCATCCTAAGGGGCCAATCAGCATAATGAAACACTCACCAGAAGAGGTGTGACGCAACAAACTGATCTTTCAAAGCCTGTCTGGATTTAAACAGAGACGTACATAATCTCATTCAGCACTTAAAGAAGCTGTCAGGGGGAACCGAGCCCAAAGAGAGGCAATCCAACCAGGACGACGCAGCGGTCCGAACCACCTAATTATCCTGTACAGAAGCAAACCGGGAGCAGGAGAAAGAGTGTGAGAGTCAGAGAAGGTCCGGGGAAAGTAGAAAAAAGGTCAATTGTCCTTTTTAGCCGTGAACGATTTAGAAATATGGGAAACACCAAGAGCGGTGCTTTGTCCAAAGCGATACTGGATGATCTGAAGATGAACACCAAATACACGGAGGAGGAACTGTGCACGTGGTATGCCAGCTTCCTCAAAGAGTGCCCTACAGGACGCATCACCAAGGAGCAGTTTGAGGGTATCTACGCTAGCTTCTTCCCTGACGCCGACCCCACCGCTTACGCCCGCCACGTCTTCCGCAGCTTCGACACTAATGCGGATGGCACTTTGGACTTTAAGGAGTACATTGTTGCACTGCATCTCACTTCTTCTGGCAAGACTATGCGGAAACTCGAGTGGGCTTTCGCCCTGTACGACGTAGACGGCAACGGAACCATCAGTAAAAATGAGGTGGAGGAGATCGTACGGGTGGGTAACGCTAAAGTCTTTTTACTGAGTATCTTACTTTTGTGGTTGAATATAGAAGATGTACTAGACTGATGTCCTCATGGACAACAGTCCAAGTTTCATTCATGTGTCTAGCCCTGGTTGTATGAAGCTGGTCGTTGTATTTCTCAGTATATCATCTCACCAATGGGAAGCTTGATGGGCAAGAAAGCTCAGGATAGATTAAACCCACCTGACAATCACTCTAACATACAAGATGCTATTGATGTCAAAAACTGTGATATTGTTATTATTCTCCAATGCAGTCAATATTCAACATGATTCCTGCCGAAGACCAGAAAAATCTTCCAGAAGATGAGAACACACCCGAGAAGCGAGCAGACAAAATCTGGACCTTCTTTGGAAAGAGTGATAATGGTATGAGTCGCAGTGGGAAATTTCTCGCATTTACATGCATAACATCATAGTCCACAACTTCTTGACAACGGCTCTGTGTTTTTTACAGATAAGATCGGAGAGGGGGAGTTTGTTCAGGGTGTCATGGAAAACAAAGATATCTTGAGGTTGATACAGTTTGACGAGCCAAAGAAGATTCAAGACAAACTCAAGGAGAAGAAGCACTAATTTCAAGAGTACCTGTGAGACTGTTCAGACCTCCATCTCCATTCATTTGACATCAGAACTCACTTTACCTTTGGATATGTCCAAACACACACTCAGACTCAACCAGATAGAAACGGCTGTTCTTGTATTGATTCATGGACCACCAACTGTTTTAATACTACCTGAAGCGAAACTGACTGAAGTCTTGGCCATGCCATTGCTGTCCAATTTCAATAAGAGCACTTAGGCTCATGTTAACAGTCCTTCTCCAGAATACTCAATCCTCTTAGGATCTGAAGGTCGGGTAAGACAAATCCCCATGCAGGGTCCATGGCTCTCCTCTTTTAGATCCCAACAGGGTTAAGGTGGTTTAAGCTTCCAATATGCTTTCATCAGACTTTGGAACAATCTGTTTATCAGGTGACTGGATGAATTTTATAGGATTTTGTCCTTCTACTGTGTGTAGAGAACTTTTTATAAGGAGATGTAACTATTATCAGTCAATGTAATCAAAAATATCATTGCCCATTCACATCAAAACAATAACTCTATATAAAAAAAATCCAACTTTCAGAGTTTTTTTCCCATGTGATCCATTCAAAATGTAAAGGGCTGTTTTATTTAAAATGTAAGTTAAGAGTTACCATGATATTATCGTCCGGTGGTCTGGATGTTTGCTATAGTTTTCTTTAAAGTTATTGTTCTTTGTGTTAACCAAACTTCAGACATGTAAAGCCCCTTTCAAACAACTGCAATAGAGTGCATCCCACTGCTATGTTATGGTGAATGAACCTGATGTGTAATGTAGATGCCTGAAGTGTTAGATTAGTATAAATGCAAGTTGTACGTGTTTACAAGCCTTGTTCACTCATGACGTGTTGGAAATTTTCTTTTTCAAGCAGACAGTTTCGTTTTTATGTGCAAATAATATGTTGCTTTCACTTCTTGTTTTTTTCATTCATTACACTTATAAACCCGTCCAAAAATAGGTATGTAGATCAAGCTTTAATTGACTGATTCAGTTCAGAGTGGGAGTCGTGGGTCCCCCAACAGGTTTAGATTCACTAAACTTGAATACTAGAAATGGCACCAACCCCAAAGTGTATCTCTATCATGTTGATTTTGCTTACAGCCAAAGCTCTAAGGACAAGCCCGAAACACAAGAGCTTACCTCCTTCTTTTCTTAAAGCCGTCTTTGGCTCAGGTTAATACACTACATGGCCTGGTTTCAGCACTGGGATACTGAGCTTGAAAACAATGGCTGGTGATCTACAGCATGGCCTCTGCTGACCCAACAAAATACACAAACTTAAGGGTTAAGTCCCACACTGTATAGACACTTGCAAGGATCAGAGATCCACGGTGTACAGCAAGGATCTGTCTCCATTACAGG
The DNA here is from genome assembly GCA_008369825.1 of Triplophysa tibetana. NCBI lineage: Eukaryota > Metazoa > Chordata > Actinopteri > Cypriniformes > Nemacheilidae > Triplophysa > Triplophysa tibetana. The sequence goes on from CM017913.1 coordinate 1,492,399, forward strand.
AATAGTTAAAAACCTCAATAATTATTTCATTTAGTCCCCATCATGTCATTCCAAATGTGTTTAACTTTACAACACTGAACCCCATTGAGTTCCATTGTATGAACTCAAACACATTTATCGAAATATCTTTGTTTGTGTTCCACTGGAAAATATGCTGAATATGTTAAACAAAACGATGACAGAATTTTCATTTTTGTGTGAACTATCCCTTGTAACGGCTTTCAAAGGCGGCAGTGTGTTCTGACAAAAGAAAACTTCACACGCATGAAATAAACACCCAAAAAAAGTGTATAGGCCCTCAGCAGTCCAACCATATAGTTTCAATATAGCTTTAAAGTGTGAAATATGAGAAGATAAGTAAGATTCATGACATTTATGACGAACAATGAGATGAATAGAAATGTTAACAAACATCTCTCTTCCAGAATCTCATTGCTCTAAACAAGAAATATATAAAAACCAATTTGAGTATTTTTTTAATAATATTAATGGACAACATAGTCATTTCCTGGGCATATTCAACATAGACATCGTATTTTCATAAACATGTTGACAAATGAATATTATCATTGAAGACTAGTTGAGAGCAAAATAAATCAACATATACAATATTTTATATATATTTATAAAATATCTACTTTGTAACACAGACATTCTAAAAAATTCTTTTTTTCTGAATACACAGAATGCACATCATTGACATCGATTTTCAACACAATACATGTAATTCTAGCAAATGTAAACCAGTCATACCCTACAGTATATAAGACTTAGGGCATATGTGAGGGCAATGATTGTTAGTAAAACATATTAATAAAGTAATAATAATTCATTAACCTAAAATAACAGATTTTTTACTTGTAAATGTAAGATATTTTTTCACATTGTCAAACAATAATTTGTTTTTCATAGCCTCCAAGTGTAACAAAGGTAGCAAGCTTGTAAATTTTAATTTAAAAACTGTAGCAGTTCTACTCGCAAACTTCATGTTTGACTTTTAATTCTAACTTCTAATGTCTTTCCTGTTTGAGAGGTAAAAACATATTCAAATCTAACAATCTTTTTAAAGGGGTCATATGACAGGGCTAAAACGAATATTATATATTTATTTAGATTTAATGCAATGTGTATACACGATTTAAGGTTAAAAAACGCTGTATTTTCCACATAGAGTGCATGTTTGTATTTCATCTTTGCTCCGCCTTCTCTGTACGGTACAGATTTTTTACAAAGCTCATGGCTCTGAAAAGCGAGTTGTGCTATGATTGGCCAGTTAACCAGTACGTAGTGATTGGTGGAATACTGCAAGCGTGTGACGGATATGTAACGCCTCTTACCATATTTGGATCATCAGGTTCAAAAGCAATTGGACACCGCCTTACTTGCGTCTACATCTGGGCGGTCTTAGTCAAATCATACCACGAACTGACGTAGATTTGTGGGGGTGTGGTTACACAAGTCGTTTCAGGCAGGTCTGGGTGAGCATTCGCTTTGAGATAGAATGCATCTTTCATTCCGACACTTAAAACTTTGCAATTGTACGTGTCTAAAACATGCATGGGCAACTTATAACACACCAAAGAAACAGAAAAACATATATTCGCGCCATATGACCCCTTTAATGCAAGCTCAAATATTTATCTTTCCCAAAGTGTTCTCTGAGCTGTCTATACTTTCTTCCTCAGATATTTTTATAAATTGTTACAAATCTTTCAGTATTACAGCATGTATAAAGATTGAAGTTTATCTGCCAGTGATAGTCAGCTGCCTATGACATTGTGCATTCAATATAAAACTGTGATATTTATCAAGTAAAAGTTACGCATCTCTTAATATGCATCAAAGATTTCATTTAAACACCGTATGACAAAGACTGCAGTACAATGAGAATGCTGAAAGATGTGCTCGACAACAATTACAGACAAAAAACGCACACACATATTTACAACGTTTCCAAACACTTAACAGAAAAGATTGTGAACATTCCAAGGCAAGTTTACCTTTAGGCACTAAAAGGTGTAACACAAATCAGAAGCTTTGATTGACACCTGGATTCTACAGCCGAAGTATATAATTTCACCCCTAAGAAATCTATACAGTCATTTTTAGTTTACATAGCCTATAGATGGAATTTATACACCGAGCAAATAATTCTGACTGCACTTCTTGGCCTCATCTTGGAAAAATGGTATGACTTTGCTAGCAAGTCCTGTGTTGTTGAAGTCATGTCTTTCTATGAACACAATCAATGGATCAACCAGTATCACTCTAACAACACATCTACTTTTCCATTTACCATATACAGAACTTGTCCTATATTTAGACGAAACATGCTTTTCTGCAAAAATATGAAAATAAATCAATTCCATCCATATAATGCATTGTGCTGATAACGCAGATCTCGCTCAGGAAGGCTGTAGATTTGCCAGCAGTTTGCGTGTAGCTTGTGAAAATAGCATTAAAATCTTTTCATTGCATTCTTCGTGGCAAAACAAGTCTCATTACAACACAGATTCAACAACATGCCATTTAGTGACAGTAGGATTCATCTATTTTCCTTATAACTTTGATGCTCATTTCTGTTTTTGATTTCTGTTGAGGAGAACTAGTGAACTAGTTTCTGGTTCTTTCGTATGTGTGCCTTGATACCTACTTTATCTGCCACCAGCCATTGAGTTTAGTTGTGCATACACAATATCACTTTAACACAGACAAAGCTAAAAGAAAAATGGGATGATTTTTGTTGTACAGGCATCCAACGCAGCAAATGTTTCACTGTATAGCTCTTGTTCTGATGTTTATCATTGAAGCCTTAACTATTTTCATCATGTAAATGCCAGAGACATACTGGTAAGTCTTAAATAGCATTTAAAAGTTATACACTATATACCGTATATATATATATATCTATGAAAGGACATGCGGTATTATATATAAAAACACAGCACAAGTACGGCTGGTCAATATTTATAATGCATTCAGATGTTTTGCTGTGCTGATGTCCTATCACCCGTTCAATCACATTGAGAAACTCTTCTGTAAAGCTGTGATTTTGCAATCTTCCACTGTTTTCCAACAGCGGAGATCCCTAAAACGAGCAGTGCTTCATGTGGGAGATACCTGTACGGCTTTGGCTGAGGTTGAAGTACTCAGGTACACAGGCATGGTAGATTCATACTGTATATGATGTGTGTGTGCTTTGATCTAGATGTCCATGTCCACAGGTCTCAGTTCACCTGTCTTGTGTTCTCTCACCCACAGCTCTCTGTCTTTGCCTGGGTCCACACTCTGCAGAAGCTTGTCCACCGGCTCCAACGTCTAAAACACAAAATGCAAGCGGTCTTTGACTACCAAGAACAGTTCTTGAATTACCCAAAATGTATGTGTATAGTAGGCTATATTATGGTAAGCTATAAGAAACTTTTTACCAATATTTTACTTGTTCACGGGAAACATTTTGCAAGAATATTTTTCACATATTTTCCACAAACATTTGTCTTTCTATCACCGTCCCTGTTTAAAACATAACATCGAAGATTACTAAAAGTTCTTATCCATATGTGGTAGAACTTATTCAACTTAAAAACTTATTTTCCCAATTAAAAATCTTTTTAATAAGCTTACTTTCATTGAAACAAATAAGGTAAGGAGGTATATGGTGGTGGTAAGGTAAGAGGGAATGGAGTTTTGAAAACAGATATTTGTTTCATGTGCTTGCTCAACTAATTCTGGTTTATTTAAAAAAGCTACGGTTTGCAGTTTTAATTAAAATGTTAACTTCATTATGTTATTACATATCTTCCTGGTTCACAGGTACCATGTCTATAACCACTATATACATTGGGGAGCCACCACAGGGGGGCACTGAACACCCTTCAAATTCAAATATTGAATCAACTTCAGAGTCTAATAATGATTTATCAGGAATCATAATAGGTTTGAAAGGTTTGATAATAAGTAAGTCACTCACTGTTTGCTATCAAACATATTAAATTATTACAAAATGTTATGGCTCACAAGTACCTTAGCTAACAGAAAAATTTCATGACACTTCTCTGTAATATTATAACTTGACGTATTCTTGTGCTGTTTGCCGAGATTTTTTTCCTTTTTGAAATTGTTCACTATTATTTATTTCTCATGACAGAGATGAACTAGTGAACTAACTACTGTTCAATATATCTAATTATGCTAATTAAAGTAGTGAGCACATCACCAACTTACTGTTGTTACACGCAGGTAAAATAAAAATATGGATTTAAGATACACAGAATCTATATAAGATACACATAACTTCAGATACACATAACTTCAGCTCAATGCAACAGTCTTTCAGATTTCTAGAGCACATCTCTGTTGCCAACTCCGTCAGGTGTCACAGAAAACATGACGTCCGGTTTGAGATCCATCTGTTGATACGCACACACTGTTGCTCTGCTATATGACCATGTGAAGTTGAGACTTCTGGCAGCTAGTCTGCTGTTAATCCTACAACTTTCACTGCCACGTCGCATGAGCTGCTTAATATAAATAAAATTGAATTGACTTTTTACCCCCTGTTATGGGTCGTGACTCGTGACACATCCCCTGTGTTTAATTAACGTTAACTGATTCAGTCAAAGTGTTGTACTGTATATGCCGAGACATTCTGAACACTAATCTGATTGGCTGACTTTTTTATACTGTAGCTGCATCTACGTATTTTCTAGATTACATTTTACTATATGTTTTAGTACAATAGCACGCCGTGATGCTTCTTTGATTCTATTCTAATTCTATTGAGTTCTATTATTGGTGTGTAATGTATTTCTTATAACCCTGTTTCCAAACAGAACACGAAAGAGAGACTTTAACAGACTTGAAACCCAAAACTAAAAATTCTTTCATAATTTTATCATTAACAGAATGCTTATAACCAGACAGTTCTTGGACATCATTGACTACTATAGTAGAAAAAAATAATTTATCATTTTTCTTCTGTTCTGTTGAACACAAAAGAAGACATTTTTAAGAATTTAAGAAGGAAGACAGTTCTGGGACACTTTAGACTACAATTGTATTTTTGCTTCCTATGGGAGTCTGGTTATAAACATTCTTCCAAACATCTTTAGCTGTGATCATCAGAACGAAGAAATGAATACAGATTTGGAACAACTCCAAGGCGAGTAGATGATGACAGACAGAATTTTGGTGAAGTATCCCTTAAAGGAAAATGACTTATTGAATAAAGTCTAGCTACAATTGCAAAACTCAAAAAAGTAGTTAGTTTTAAGATAATTATACTGTAGCTGTAATATGTTGCTATCTGTGTCCAAATATTCTTTGGCAGCCGTATACAGATGAGGAGTGAGGGTCATTGCTGTTTCTGGTTAGAGGATGAGTGTAAAAGTGTGCAGTGAGAGATGCGAAGCTCATGATAAACCAGCTCATAAAATGGATAACTGCTTTATTGATAATAAAATGATGAAAAAATAATAAATTAAAATTCTGGAAAACAAAGCAAAGCTTGCAGGGTTTGAAGATTAAATCTGATTCAACCGAGCTGTATCATATAAGAGTGAGTTACTCACACTTTGGTTGAACATGTCTGTCTCGTGACGCAGTGTTGTGTACTGTCGCAGGTGTTGCTGTATCATCTCCACCCGCTCCACCTCCAATCTCTCCAACTCCTTCAGATCACAAACACTCATTCACAAGCAGCCCGGTGGAAATATTAGATCGGGCTCTGAAATCTGATTCTTAGACGTATTGAAAATAACAAATAAAGGCCCATGTATCAAATCTATAATAATAGTCTTCAGTTAACACTTATATGTTGTTTGAACGAGAAAATTGTAGTTAAACACTGTATTTACCAAGCTTGAGGTGACCATCTCTTCAAACCATTTAGACTGAGCCTGATTGTAGAGGTCAACACAGCGCATCAGATCATCACCTATTGACATTAAACACAAACAACGTCAATCATTTACTTACATAACAGGAGCAGATATTTTTTGAAACTACAATAAAAAACTAAAAGTATTCGGATTGTAACTAATACAAAACTAATAAAATTGAAACTAGTACAAAAACTAAAAGCTAACAAATGCTTATCAAGTTAATTGATCTGGTTAGGATTACATTTTTGAAAGGGAAATTGCAATAGGCCCAGTGCTTTTCTCTGCCAGCAGGGGGAACATTTTACTCACTTGTTATTGATTTATTATAAAACCATGTCTAATACAATAAACACACTTGGCTTTGTCATTATATGCACAAGTAAAGCTAATTTAACGGCAGACCCGTGTCGGAAAGACTGAATGTTGGCACCCTTGGGACACGGGGTCCAATCTTTCAATTCACATGTAAATTAGGTCCAGTCTTTAAAAGACATTTGTTTTAAGCTGCCATGATTATTGAAGGAAGGTTGCGTCTCACCAATGTTTAATGTTTGCCCATTGATTTATACTGAGAACTTTGACTTGAGCGGCGCGTGGGAGTTTTACTGAGGGGGGTGTGAGATAACATCACACAGTCTTTTTCTATTGAGCTCAGCTACACTGAAGAAATGTTGGCAGTAGCACAATTAAAGACAATCTGCAGTGAAACACAGAAAGATGGCAAACCATACCATTCAAAGCTAAATCTGATTTTAATTGAAGTCTGTTTCACACTGGCCCTATTCAGCACTATCAAAGACCTTAATATATATGGAATGATGCTAATAAGTAACACATTATTTATTATCATATCATGACATTAATCTTAGATTGTCTACACTAACACTCAACAGTCTAGGGTAGCTGACTATTTCTTCAAATCACTGCTGTTCTTGAAACCTTGTATCTCCAGATTTTGTGATTTTTTCATCATAAATCATTATTTTTTTGTCACTGGGTTTTGCAAATATCTAACCAATACATAGTATAAAGTGTATCTTATCACTGTTTAAAATCATTTATAAAGTACTGTGTTTTTCCAGTTCTTCAAAAACTGTGAATTTGGACATTTGAGGTTTTTGAAGGACAGCGATGATATTTTATAATCATATTTATAATAAAATCATCAAAACTACGGAATCACAAAAATGTAACTATATTATGTTGTGAACAATTCAAAACTATGTTATAATTGATTATTGTCATTTGTTTAAAATTAGCTGAAATGTTCACATTTTATTAAGCAGTTTCTTGAGGTCTTATCCTCAGATGCTTTTTGGCAGTATTTAAGGAGTTCACATTTATGCGTACTCTTATCGGCTAATAAACTAGCTTTATTTAGTCCAGGTTATTCATATAACAATTACATTTTGAACAACATTTTTATTTATAAATAAACTAACTACAGGTACACTTCTCATACGTACTGTGTCATGATATTTACATGACACTTTCACGAATATTATTCCCAAGCTGTCATGTCAAAAATACCATGCCATTACTATTGTAATCATTGTGACTTATTGGCATTTTTTCACGGATTAACTGTAAGTCTAAGTACCAGAAAGTGTTCTGTACATTCATTTTATTTAAGCACAAACTACATAGACATTTTCACGCTTTATATGCTTTTTTACAAATGTAAAGCGTGAAAATGACCATCCAGCCTATCATACACACTGAAGCAACACTTTAGGTGTTCTTTAAAGATGTTTCGCAGTGGCTGTGTCATGAATCTTGTGTATTTTGGCCTCTGATGTTCCATAAGCACTGAATACGACTCTTTAGGGTCCTCAGGACTGCACTAGTCACTCAGTCAAACAGCCTGTCTCCAAGCTCAAAGGTTGAGAGACACATCCGACCATTCAGAGCATGTGAACCTCAGGGCTGCCAGCTCTTCTAATGTTTAGTGTCAATGGCCAGAACAGGATAAAGTGAATGTTTTTCAGCAATATGAGGCATCGCATGCTGCTTGTCAGCTCCCACAGGGCCCATTTTCCCACTGCAAAAATAGATCATTACTCCATGCTTTTCCCAACTCAACGTCTGGAACCAATATAGTCTGGCTCCTCTTGAACGTCGGCTCCTGGGGCCGATCCAAGATCCCCTCCATCCCCTGCACTCTTCTCTCCCATCCTGTCCCTCATGCCTCAAAAACACAGCCCCAACTCGACAGACTCAGCACGCTACAACAATAGCAGGCAGTTCGCTAGATTTACCCACAAAGAAAGCTCCTTACTCAACAATAAAAAGGCCTGATGCTGGATTTTGGGATAGCTTGTTTCACCAAAGCCATCAAGAGTGGAATGGAATAACTTAAAACGAGAAAATCAGTTGTATCTGTAGGCCTAATAAGGGAGATGTTTGGTTCTTTAGTATAGAACGCCCATCCTACAGCAACATCCAGGAGTTGGATCTACAGTAAAAGTGCAAATGACAGCTGGTGAAATGAGAGGAACTGTCTGTGATTGGACAAGTGGAGAGAAAAAAAGTTTTAATGAACCTCTGAGAATTCACCTTGAAATGGGAATTCAGTCATGATTCTCGTGTCATGTCCTCTGTTTGACCATGAAAAACAATGAGAAGTTTATTAGAAAATTGATGCTGTTTTAAGAATAACATGAGCATGGGAAACTGGCAAAAAAGTGGTTTGTATGACTCATGCATTACACTTCAAGTCATCTGAGGCCATGCACAGTTTTGTGTGGAGAACAGACCAAAATTTTAGTTCTGTCATAACAACTCTATGAGGGTTTAGCATGGTAGTGTACATGACATATAAATGTATTTGGTCGCTGTGGATCTGCTGCTGCGGCGGAGCAAGTTCAGAGACTTGCAACTGCCAATACATCCACAACATGCTGATGTGTGCACATAAGGAATGATGCTGCTGCAAATATAACATAAATTAATAAACCTCATATAGAATATATGATCACCTTGAATCAGATCTATACTGGTGGAGATGGGGAAGGAGGAGGGTTTCTGAACTGCTACGATAATCGCTAGCCAAGATTTAAATGTTGAGCAGCAAGCTTATTTGCTGCTGATATAGAAAGAACCAATCAACTGTTATGTCAGATTGGGTTAGGCTAGAGGACTGCGCCATCTAGAGTTTCATGCCAGAACTTCTCTGTCATTTGTTCTAAAAATCTCAGATCTGTTCCTTTAATGAATCTTCACAATTTGTACTATATAACCTGCTTCTCAGTTTACTTCTGGGCCAACGATTTTTGTAATCTCACATGTCTAATGTAGACTCAGCAGAGAACTCAATAATGGCGGTTTCACAATTGCAAGAATCCATAGGCTTGAGTTCTCGTGGACACTGGTCTTGCCAAGCAAGCTTTGCAGAACTAACTCGAATAGACACGCTGGGACTTCAAATAGGTTTGGTATGAGCAAATCTCCATTAGATGCATCCTTGATATCAATAACTCATCTGTGTACTTCCATGCTTGTTTTCTTGGGTATTGGAACCAGGCTTTGACAGTTGATGATGACGTAGAGCAAGAACACGATGACGAAAGATTGCTGAAGAACACATATTGAGACACGGATAGTGTCTCAAACTAAACCTTAATACATTTTAATGCGAACTCAACAACACAATCTCACGGCAAAAAAAGTTACTATTTTTGTTTCATTTTGGATGATTTGTATGAATTCGTACAATCTCATTCGTACGCTTTTGCAGCAGTGACGTTAAGTTTAGGGGTAGGGTTAGGGGTGGGCTTTAGTATCTTTTCTTTCTAGTACTCGTAGTTCTTTGTCAGATTCACGACGCATGAACTCATACAAATAAGCCACCTTGCAAAATAGTTACAAATTCCTGCGAGATCGGGTTGAACTTAAATGTCTCAATAAATTCTAATAAAACCAAATTATCTGTGTTCATTTGTAGATCTATACTTTTGTCAACATTAGTCTCATTTGTTTCTATTATTTTTGCTCATAAGTAATTTTAGGAGTCTGAGATAAAGTGTTGTGCTACAGCTGAAACTTCATTAGATCTACTGAGCTATAAGAACATCTGAGAAACAATCTTTCTGAGAATCAATATTTCCCTGTGGCCCTGAACTTGGTTTGTAGCTGTACCTCCTATTATGGATGCAAAATATGAATTATTTAGCAATTTAAAATAAAGAAACCTCTCCTCGGGTTTGTTTAGTAAGATCAAGAAGATTTAATGCAGGGGGGCTGTGATGATGAGCACAGAGGTCATCACATGAACGTCAGTTCACAGTACTAAGGTACGGAGAGGTGTAGGTTCAACTGAATCAAAGATAAACATTGGGTTAAAGCATGTTGATTGACCCCTAAAGATGGTATGATCCATTAGTTTTGGGTGCAGGTGAGACAAAGGACAAAGGAAAGGGAGGTTGGTTGAGCATGGTTGGGGTGAGAGAAAGACCCAAGCCCGCAAATGGCTTTCTACTTGTTGAGGCTAGCGTGATGTCTTGTTATGCTACTCACAGCATGTTTTTTGTTTCAATGTTTGTATAGTCAGTTTAAACACATTTTTATGTTTTTTTTTCTTTTTATTCTTATTATGGGTAAAGTCTACGGATTCATTCACGTGTGAAGAGACAGCTGTCCAAAATAAAATCACTTGGATTGAAACAAGTTCCCACCTTGTGGTGTGTTTTTGTACTCTCCCAGGCCTTATGGCAGTAAGACTACTCGGATTGTTTGAAACCATTGACCGTCCGATTAAAAACGGCGGCAACAATCTGACAGTTCCACCCGAGGACGAAACTCCGCGAGAGCTGTATGTGAGACTCAAGGACCTGTATGAGAAATGGATGAATACTACACAACCAACCAAAGAGGAGATCGGTGACAAAATAGTGCTGGAGCAGTTTCTCAAAGAACTAAATCCGGAAGTGAGAATGTGGGTAAAGCAGAATAATCCGGCTTCATGTAAACAAGCGGCGGAAATGGCGGAGGCATTCTTGGCTGCGAGGCGATCGGTACATCAAACAAGACGATGGCACCCCAAATACACCGGGACCGGTAAGTCTGAGGATGTTAAAGGTGGTGGTCTGAAAAATGTTGGTGCTGCGTATAACCGAATATTACAAACTAGTTCTATGTTTGGTAATAATAGGCAGTCAGGAGGTGTTACCAGGTACAATAGATGGCCTATTATTATATGTCATGCATGCGGCCAAACAGGGCATAAGAAAGCTGATTGCCCGGGGCAAAACATGGCTAATACACGCTTGAGTTATGAGAAAAGATCATCATTAAAGATAAATGAGATGAACTGAATGCCGACACAGTAATTGATGTGAAGATAGGAAGCACGTTGTTTAAAGCATTGATCGATTCTGGTTCAAGTCAGACGTTGGTGAGACCAGAATGTTTGGGAAGATTGAATATGCTTAAGTACGGCAAGTTGACAGTGTGTTGCATACATGGTGATGAAAAAGAGTACCCGAAAGCTGATATGGTGATTGAAATTAGAGGCCAGGCCTACATTTGACGATCGGGGTTATTGACAAGGCACCCTACCCGGTGATACTGGGCAGAGATGTACCTGTGTTAGCGGATTTGTTACAAAATGAGAAGGATGTCGCTGAGGCGATGGTTGTAACTCGAGCACAGGCACAGCAGGAAGAGGCCAATAAGCAATTTATGCAAAACTTACCGTGTAATGTGGCAAAAGACCGAAAGCCTAAGAGGCAGAGACGGTATGATAAAATGGTAGGTACGCAAGTAATCGAGATTGTACCCGAACCGGTCGCGGATGATCTTGAACGAATTCCACATGATATTGTACAGTTGCAAAGGCAAGATGAAACCCTTAAACCACTGTTTGAGAAGGCTATGGCCAACAACACAATGTCGACATTAGTCCTGAAAGATCGTTTGGCGATTAAAGGGCACAAATTGTACTTGATTAGCGAGGAAAACGAGAGGCTAGTAGTACCCGAGTCGATGAGAATGAAAGTGTTACAGATGGGTCATTCAGAACCATGGGCAGGACATTTAGGCCAACAGAAGACACTATCTAGGATCGCTGGTAGGTTTTATTGGCCCAAACTTTATATTGATGTGGTAGATTTTTGTAAATCATGCCCAGAATGTCAGCTGGTTAAACCATCTAAAAAGAGTGACAGACTTACCCTTAGTAAGTTTACCTATTATTGACATTCCCTTTTCTCAAATTACAATGGATATTGTTGGCCCTTTGGAAAGGAGTAGATCTGGTATTAGGTATATTTTGGTCGTTGCTGACTATGCCACTCGTTACCCCGAAGTTTTTCCTCTCCGAAACATCAAGACAAGACAGGTTGTGAATGCATTGATTCAACTGTTCTCTAGAGTAGGTTTGCCGAGGGAGGTAATTACGGACCAAGGGACAAACTTTACCTCTAGGTTAATGAAACAAGTTTACTCAATGTTACGTATACATCCGAAACAGACCACCCCTTTTCACCCTCAGACTGATGGTATGGTGGAGAGATTTAATCAGACATTGAAGTCAATGCTACGCAAGTTTGTGTCTGATTCAGGTTCAGATTGGGACCAGTGGTTACCATATCTGATGTTTGCATACCGAGAGGCTCCCCAGTTTCAGCTCCCCTCTTCAACTGGTTTCTCACCATTTGAATTGCTCTACGGGCGACAAGTTCAAGGTCCATTGGATGTGCTAAAGGAGGCATGGGAGGGGGTAATGCACCAGAGCAAACAAACATCTTGTCATATGTAATGAAGATGCGAGAAAAGTTCAATGTAATGACAGGCCTGGTGAAAGCTAACATGACAAAAGCCCAACAACAACAGAAAACGTGGTATGATCAGTCGAGTAGGAATAGAACGCTGACGGTAGGTCAGAAAGTGCTTTTGTTACTTCCTACATCTGAAAGTTCCCTTTTGGCTAAGTGGCAAGGACCATACGAAGTGCTTCAAAAGCTTAGTTCCACAAATTACGAGATCTCCATGCCTGATCGTAGGAAAAAGACTCAGATTTTTCATATGAATCTTTTGAGGCCTTGGAAAGAGAGAGTAGGCGCTTGGTCTGAACAGTTATGGGCAAGGACAGTTGAAGACCAAGAGGAATTGGAGGAACAATATTTTCCTGTTAGTCCTAAGTCTACTTTCCCCGTAATTGATCATCTGTCTCCAGGAAGGCAAAAAGATTTCCAGGAAATAGAACCAGAGGGTCTCTTTTCTGATAAACCAGGAAAAACCAACCTGTTGTGTCATGACATTCGTTTACAGGCATCAGAGCCGATTAGGCAAACGCATTGTAGAGTTCCAGCACGTTTGATTCCATCCTTGAAAGGAGAGGTGCAAATGATGCGAGAAGCAGACATTATAGAACCGTCAATAAGTGAATGGTGCAGTCCAGTGGTACTAGTGCCTAAGAAAGATGGTTCGTTAAGATTCTGTGTGGACTTTTCAATACTGAATGCAGTGTCAGCTTTTGACCCTTACCCTTTGCCGAGAGTAGACGAGTTGATCGCGCGGCTGGGCAAAGCTAAGTACCTTACAACTTTAGATCTGTGTAAAGGATATTGGCAAGTGCCATTGACTGAGTCAGCGAAGAACTAGACTGCTTTTCGTGTCCCTTCAGGATTGTACCATTTCAAGTATATGCCATTCGGTCTGCACGGAGCAGCGGCGACCTTCCAACGCTTGGTGGATCAAATACTACGAGGTCTGGAAAACTGTGCGGCAGCGTATATCGATGATATCGTCATCTTCATTGAGACATGGGAGCAGCATCTAGTACAGCTGGCGGAGGTGTTTGAAAGAATTCAACAAGCCGGACTGGTGGTTAATGCAAAAAAGTGTCAAATTGCCCAACAGGAAGTCTCTTTCTTAGGGTATGTCGCTGGTGGAGGTTCAGTAAGACCTCAAGTGGACAAGCTACAAGCAATTTTGTCATGTGCGGCCCCGACAACGAAGAAAAGTGTCAGGTCATTTCTGGGTTTGATAGGTTGGTACAGAAGATTTCATACCGAACTTTTCAAGCAGAGCCGCACCCTTGACCGATCTCACAAAGCAAAGTAGTTCCTCCAAAGTTAAATGGACCGTTGAATGTGATCAAGCTTTTCAGGACCTTAAGTCCTGTTTGTGTAAGGATCCTGTGTTACAGAGCCCAAACTTTGAACTTCCTTTTCTGGTGCAAACGGACGCTTCTGAACAAGGACTAGGTGCTGTACTATTACAGGGTGAAGGAGAAAATTGCCATCCTGTACAGTACATAAGCAGAAAGCTTTTTCCCCGAGAGACTAAGTACTCTACTGTTGAGAAAGAGGCTCTAGCCATCAAATGGACCTTAGACACTCTGAAGTACTATCTGATTGGCAAAGACTTTGTGCTTGAGACAGATCATAGAGCTTTGCAATGGCTCAATAGAATGAGAGACACTAATGCTAGAATAACGCGTTGGTATTTGTCCCTTCAGCCTTTTAAATTTGAGGTCCGGTACAGAGCAGGGGGTTTGAATGTTATGGCAGACTTCTTGTCACGTCACTCCTGACGTCATGACTATTTAGAGGGAGGGGGGTGTGTGATGATGAGCACAGAGGTCATCACGTGAACGTCAGTTCACAGTACTAAGGTACGGAGAGGTGTAGGTGCAACTGAATCAAAGATACACATTGGGTTAAAGCATGTTGATTGACCCCTAAAGATGGTATGATCCATTAGTTTTGGGACGGGAAGTGTAAATGTGTATAAGTGCAGGTGAGACAAAGGAAAGGGAGGTTGGTTGAGCATGGTTGGGGTGAGAGAAAGACCCAAGCCCGCAAATGGCTTTCTACTTGTTGAGGCTAGCGTGATGTCTTGTTATGCTACTCACAGCATGTTTTTTGTTTCAATGTTTGTATAGTCAGTTTAAACAAATTTTTATGTTATTTTTTCTTTTTATTCTTATTTTGGGTAAAGTCTACGGATTCATTCACGCGTGAAGAGACAGCTGTCCAAAATAAAATCACTTGGATTGAAACAAGTTCCCACCTTGTGGTGCGTTTTTGTACTCTCCCAGGCCTTATGGCAGTAAAACTACTCGGATTGTTTGAAACCATTGACCGTCCGATTAAAAACGGCGGCAACAATCTGACAGGGGCTTTCACCTGCTTGTGTAGATTTCCGTCTGGCCTTTTTTATGTCCTCCTCAGTCTTGTTGCTCAGTTTGATCTCAAGCTGCTGTGTCTTCACCTCCAGATCCTTCTGTCTGTCCATCAGAGCCCTACGTGCCTGCAGCACAACACAGATACGTGTGTTAAGACATGCCTGGACTATATGTGTGTGTCTGTGTTTATGCATGCGCCAACCAACTTCCCTTCTGAGTCTCACTTCATATCCATTCTATCTAAACATCTTGGGAGTTTTTTCCTGCAATTGTCGGCTTCGTTTAAATCACAACTGAATAAAACTAAAATATTTAATATTGAGCTACTGAAATATTATCCATAGTTAGGCTAATAAACAGTATTACATGCAATAGTAATTGTTTGTTAGGAATTACTATGTTGTACAGATTTGGTTCCTGGTTGGTATATAAAATTCAATGATATTTGGCAAAAATGCACTGTTCTTATATTTCATCCAGCTATCTGCTGTGATAACGTTTGGACAGACATGCTGATTTATAAATTGGCTATGAAAAAAACAACAGACTCAGTTCTAAACAATGTAGGCTAATGTAAATGGTAAATGGTAGTGTACCCCTACTGAAGCTGTGAGAACAGGATGCTACTGTTCCAACAACATGAGTTAAATTCTCACACACATCTACACCCGTCAAAAAGACAAACATTGCATATTTAAGTCAAAATTGGGAGGAGTTTTGAAAGACTTTCAACAACACACTTTAAGATGAAAACCAATAAGTGTCATACCTTCTCTACCGCAGCATAGCGACTGACCAGTTGTTTCCTCAGATCTGAGATGTGATGGTCGTATTTTTTCATGTCCTTTTTAAAGTTGTCTCCTCTCAAGGTCAGTAATGGCTTCTCCACTTCACTATGGAGCTATAAGATAGACGCCTCTACATCATTGAAGACACACACAATCTGGACCCACCACCCAAATCTGGCACAACCAGGCCATTCATTGCACACCTGGGCACGAATCACGCGCCTAAGAGGGCATGCGTTTCATTTCAGCTCATATCTGGAGCAGGTACTTCAGTAATGATCATGATGTTGTCTGAGATAGTTTTTTTTACATTGTGGTCTCCAGAGGGCTGAAGTTAGATCTGCAGGAATAACACAGCAGTATCACCTCCATCTTTCTACCATTAATCACACACACCGGAGCTAAATGGATCAGCAGTGAGGAAAGCCAAACTGCAGCAGTGTGAGGAAAGCTGTGTAGCTCATTACACAGAGCAGCAAATAACATATCTGAGGTGAACGCTATTCAGAACGGCACAGAAATTATATGAAGGCAGGATCATTTATCTTCCCGGCCAATGCAAAAGTTTGCAAGCGTAATTTAATTGTACAGCATCTTGGTTGAGTCTTACATCATCACTGTTGAGGAACGCCATGAGAGACAATTGCCCACCTTCGAAGAAAATTTGAGATGGACCTCGGCTTCATCAGCGAGACTCTTCTTAAGTTGGGCCCAAGCGTCTCCCAGAGTCCTAAATCAAACCAGAACACAATAAACATGGTTAAAACAACACAAAAGCTGTTGTTACTCTGTAAACCAGTAAAAGGAGTTCATGTTTCTCAAAAAACAAAGCTGTTGCAGTAACATTACATTAATATGCAGATCATGTGACCAATGACTACAATTATATAATGAGAATTGTATAAATTCATACTGAGTTCTTGAAAATATTGACTTTTATTTGCAAACGTGTCACATTGTTGACATTTTAAAGATCTTATTTAAAACTCATTGTCATAAGACTTAAGGAATTGTTTCTATTACATTTTATTTATGTCTAAGCGAAATAATTATTGCTTAATGCCTTCAATGCATGATGGCTTTATGATGAGGGTGCATATCTACACACTAAGAAATGTTGGTTCAACTTAAAAAAAGTAATCTGGCTGCCTTTAAATGTTGACTTAATTCAACTTAAACACATTACTTACCGAGTTTGCATGAAATTCATTAGTTAACCAAAGATTTTTTCAAGTTAACCCAAAAAATAATTACAGCGCATGTCTTTAATGTAAGTCTACAAAACACTGTGCTTCCTGTCACCAGAAATCACCAAATCTCATTGAGCATTGAAGACTGCAGGTTGCTGCTGACAGAATGAAGTTACTATAGACTTTACAGCAGACTCACCCTTCCTCTTGTGCTGCCAGAGGGGACTGAGAGAGTTTGGAGAGATTCTTGGCATATTCCTCTTCGATTTTTATCCTGAAGCATAAGAAATCAAGCAAAGATGAATAGATAACAATGTGACATTATGGCATCCTATTAGCAAAAAAACACAAAATGATACAAACAAACATATGATCTGTGTTCTGGACACAAAGGACAGCTGTGTTCATGGCAATCCAGCTTGAATTACTAAGGGATTACATGCACTGTAAAAAAAAATTCTGTTAAAAAATGGGCAATTTCCAACAGTAAAAAAAATGTTATTACAATAGACAGTTTAACCCTGTAGGTTAACAGATCAAGGCCCATAGATTCATCCCTTTCTGTAAATTTGCAGCAATTAACTGTATAGCCGTTGGCGCCTGAAAAACAACAGTCTTACGCTGTGAAAAACAGCATTGTGGGGGTGTTGATTTTTAACACATCACACTTTTTCAAAACAGCGCAGTAATCAAGATCACGTTACAGCTCGTCTCTTCCCAGATAGCAACAAATTCTTTCATAACTGTGGCATTTTTTTATGTTTTTTTTCACAGTCTTTGTGTGAAACAGAATTAGGGTCGTTTTTGTCTGGTCAGCCAGAAGCTACATCCTGGTTTGAGTTAGGCTTGCCATGAAAAGAACGTAGTTCAGTTAAGATCTTGGTCCGTTTTGGTTAGCCACAAAGTTAAAAGCAAAAAAGCTGCCAATAATAATATCTAATAATATGATACTATTATTACTTTCATGAAAACCCTTAGCAGGCACATCAAAAACAATTTATATCAAATGAGGAATACAACAGCTAATTTTAAGAAGAAAAATATTTATACGATGTTATATTATATATACATTTATATCATTAAAAAAGATTTTATATTATTTTTTATAGTATCTGTATTGGTGTTTTTTGTGACTGAATGGTAAATGTAACTATTTACAGTATGTGTTGCTTTTAGTTTATTGTTTGACATTATTTGTTCCATATTTTCCTTTTTATTTTTATGTTTCTGTTGTATTGTGTGACTTTCTTTTTGTTGTTCTTTTTCTGTTGTCTAAATGTTAGTTTGTTTGTTTTTTGGCAACTCTTTTGACATTGTGTTTATTTTAGCTGCATTTGAGTAAATTTTATTGTCAGCATCAATTAAACACAATATTACATTTGCTTGGTATCTATATTTTTTTCCAATTATTCAATATATTACTACACATTTCTGCAATAAATAAGGTATTTATTTGTTATCTGGGCATTAAAGTAAATATAAAATAACATAGCCATTACTGTGAAATTACAGTACAGCCATAAAACATAAAACTGTACTTAAACTGTACAGTCACATTAAATCGCTGCCAGTAATTTACTGTGGAATTAGAGCACAACTGTTAAATGAAAAACGGCTGCAAACCTGTAAAATTAAAGTTAATGGCTGGAATCACTGCTGCCAGTACTTTACTGTGAAATTACAGTACAGCCGTAAAACAGAAAACTGTACTTGAACTGTACAATTGCGGTAAATAGCTGCCAGTACTCTACTGTAGAATTACAGCACAGCTGCAAAATAAAAAAACGGTTGCAAGCCGGTAAAATCACAGTAAATGGCTGGAAACTCTGCTGCCTGTCCTTTACTGTAAATTTACGGGGTATTTTATACAGTGTGGACTTTGGGAAAGGCTCAAATGCAATTCAATCTATATTGGCCAAGATAAATGGATATGCTCTACAATTTTCTTGACCAATTATTGTTTTGATATATTATCAAGGACATGTTTGGACAGCTAAAAATGAATAAATTATAATCATATTCATGATGAAAATCTAATGGCAACTAATAAAATAAGACAAAAAGAGTCAGTGAGGTAAGATTTGGAGGACACTGTTTAGGTGTGTTTGACTTGCCCATTGTTAAATTTGTGTGTGAATTGGACGTTCAATTGCTCTTTACCTTCTTTAAATAAAAGTTAATAAAAATGAAAGATTTCCCAAAAACCTGTTAGATTTTATTCGACTTAATTTGTAGATACTTAGTCAACTAAAACAAAACTCAAGCAATCCAGAGGAATGATAAACATACATGTTTTTATTACATGTATTTTATTTATAGGCACCACATTTATTTGTGAATTTCTCCTTTTATGAATGTGACTGTATTTATTATTACATAAATTAATTTTTAGCCGTTTTAGGGGCAAACACAAGCACTGCTTTCAGAAAGATGTATACCAAATAAAAAAATAAAAAAAAATTGCTATTATGCATATACCTATTTGATATAACACTATTATGCAGTTTTACTTATTATTTTTTCTTTTCTTTTTTTCTTTCTTTTCAACAAAATAACAAAAATCGGAAACATACATCGGTCACATGTTATACTTCAGCAGGGTTAGCATACAGGCTTGAATACAGAGTGAGGTGTTATATAAGACTAAAAGAAAGCGCATCTGCCCACCTTTCCCGGATGAACTCGGCCATCTCTTTCTGCATATGTTTCCCTTTCAGCTGTTTCTGCAGCAGCACTTCGAACCCTGGCATTGTGGCCCCCTGAGGGTCCCTCTTATCGGCCTGCAGAGGGTAAAGAGCTATTACACATGCACGCTTGCACGCTGTGACATCATCCGCAACAGACTATCAACAACACGTGAGCGTGTGAGTCAGAACGTCGGGGTCCGTGTGAATCAGAGAGTGTGGGATCTGGCGTACGCCCTTGCGGGTGTAACTGTGACTGTGTGCTTCACAGAAGGCCGTGTATAGGTCATGCAGTGTATGACTAATAAAACATGAGTGCCCCTGATGCTCTGTTTGTGCATGGTATGTCGATGTAATATGCTCTTGTGTGTGGGGGTGTAAGAGTCTGCTGTTGTGATGGCTGCTGATGTGCCATTCCACACATCAAAGAAGTGTCATAACCTTTTCACACGCATGGGTCGAGAAACAGCAAGAGAGTACCTGTAAAGCCACATATGTTCACTTCAACCCCTGTCATTTATATTTCACTAGTAAACTCATGCTGACTACCCCAGTATTTTTGTTATTTTATATTTTTGGCTTGGTTTCCAACGATAAAACTGATTATTAAACATACTAAAATAGGCTTATTTGATCATCAAGTTAAGGATTTGTGTGATGGTTAGAAATATCCTGCAGTTTATAAAGTGTAAAAATCATTGGGTCTATGGAAAGTCTCCAAAATGTGTAAGGATGTATCATGTTTAATGTAGGCCTATGTGTCTTCATTTCCTCCAGGATAAACATGCGTCCACTCTCTCACTTTCACTTACCCAAAAATAGTCGCAGTAGCTCCATTCATTGGGCTTGAGTAGCTGCTGCTCTGGTGTTGACATGGACACAGGGAAAGTCACGCAGTTGATCTGTGGTGAAAAAAAAAACGAGATGGAGAGGTGTGAGTGAGAACAAGATGCTGGTTATCAATAGGGAGCAGATTGAAAGGTCATGATATAAAAGAGCCAGACTGGTCAGTAAGTATCATATAGTTCATGTGGCAACACTGGGGCCCATTATTTGAGAGCCCTATTAAAATTATAATAATACAGACGTTGATCAGTCTACTAAGAAACTACTGTACTTTTACTAAACTGTATAAAAGGATATTATGATTATTAAACTAAACTGAACTGTATTTTCCGAATTATATCTTTATTTAACCTTTTCTTTTAACTAAGCAAATAAGTGTTTGCCAGTATTTTTTCTGGTGTTATTTGAAGCTACATATTCGCTCAAAAATGTTGCAGACAAAGACCTTGTGAATCAGGCAATTTTGCAATGCACGATGATAAAGGGATGTTAGGGAAAGTGGTGTTTGTTGAGAAAATACATCTTAAATGGGACTCCAACCCCAGGGGTATCCTACTGCACAGTGTGCAGAAAGCAGTATGTCATTGTGAACTCATCATAACCACGAAATAGAGTTGTTGAGAGTAAGATTAGTCCCCAAGAAACAAATACGGCACAACACAGAGCTCACGCTGCCGGCTTTCACTGCTTCAGACTACAGTTAGGCTCATAAAGTGTTTGAGTATACACTCTGGGGTCCATGGCGTCTCCAATTAGAATCTAAGCACTGCAATTATGTAATGCTCTCCATCTGTCCACCTCCCTTCCTCTGCCAAACAGGATGTGCTCCGTACCATAGCCCTTCAGTGCATCAAACACACCCTTGTTTGTATTTTATTTAATAAAACATTCTTCTAATTCAATCTTTAAGACTTGTTACAAACACATAGAACGCTGGGTTACACAAATGCCGAATCTATCCATTTCAGGCTTTAAAGGTCCAGAGTGTCATTTTTTGGAGGATCTAGTGACAGAAATGCAAGATGGTATTCATAACTATGTCTTCAGATGTGCATAAAGAGCTTACAAAATGTAGCGTTGTTTTTTAATAACCTTAGAATGAGCTATATCTATCTACACACCACGGATCTGTTCGCCAGCCGTCGTAGTGTTTCGAACGGGAGAGGTGGAGTGAGCGGTTGGTTGCAATTCAGAACCTTGCCGCTAGATTTCACTGACTGGACCTTTAAGATCACAAAACTCTGGTGGGAAAGCCTTTTCGGATTTGGCTCCTAAACCTTGGTATTGCCTTCCTGACACTGTTCCCTGAAGACACATTCTTCTGGTTTAAATCTATAGATAAACGACATACAAAAGTGAATCTCATAACCTTTTTAAAATTTATATCAGATGTAATGCAAAAGATTATGTTCTATTTATGTAATAAGCCACTCATTGGCTGCTTCGGTTAGCTGCTGCGATGTGTCAACGGCCCCGCATATTAGTCTTTGCAAGAATTTAGACTGTAAATAAACGAAGATGCAGGGAGCTTTCTTTTTCTGCATTAAAAGCACAATAACGTTAGATTGGTATACACTGAGTACAAAAACATCATATCGCTAGATATATCAAATTTCAATAGTTAGACTAAGAAAAATTTGTGAAATATTTCAGAGCCTGTTGAGAATACAACAGACATGTGGAAATGGTACGAAGACCTATTTTATTTTAATCATCAAACATATCATCCAAGGTTACATTATTTAATTTACATAATATGTTATGTTTATCATTGGGTAAATAGATTTGGTCTTTTATTCTATTTTTTGATCTCCAGTTCAGAACACAGCTGAGCTCGCTCACACAGCATACAAGTACAGTATTCTCCAAAACAGACTTTTTCAATGATTAAAGATGTTTCTTTATGGATCTTGTAGTAATACATAAAGACTCAACATTTACATTTTCCAAGTATTACAAAGTGATTGAGCTGTGTTCTGATTATTTCACCTATCTTAAATTATTTCACACTAGACCCGATGACGTCCTCTGCATAGTTATTAAGCAAGAAATAAGCAAAATGATAGCTTGACAGCTAGAGTTTTAAGAATTAAGAATATTTTGTAATTCTAACAGTCGAAAACTAGAGCCGAAATGTTCCTAAACTCCGTTGAGAAATGAAAACATAATTGCCTTTTTATCCGAGACCTACAGCTTTGCAAATTCACTTGTATGTGCTTGAACTGGAATCTGGCCATCACTGATATGTTGACGTATGATGCATCAGCCAACGAGCTGTCTAGATATTAGGACACCAACAACTTTACATGTATGAGCTTCGATTCGACATTCTAAACGATCAAGTTTAACATTTACATTTACATTTAGTCATTTAGCAGACGTTTTTATCCAAAGCGACTTACAAGTGGGGTAGGTAATGGAAGCAATTAGGACAGCATAGTACAACAAGAGCATAAGTGCAATCAAAAAGAAGACTTGTCTCATATAGCCTAACACAGTATACGGAACATGTATTGTAATCAAACATATACAGTAAGCATTGTTTTAACATATTGAACATTTGATATGATATTATTGATAATCACCTCTGATAACAGACTATTCTGGTTTTGTGAAGCAGTAATTTGCACTTTCTGTTAAGCTTCTTTGAAACGATATACATTGTGAAAAGCGCTATACAAATGAATGTAAATTGAATTTCAGAGGAATACAAGGACATGAGGCTCAGGTTCGACATGATCAATTATGAGTTGTTATCTCTCTTCAGCACAGCCTCTTCCAGCATTAACTCTTGTATGCACCTTTCCACTATCCGGATAGTTTCGGTCTACATAACTGCTCTGTTCTAAAACATCATGACACATTTAAAGGCATCACATGCACTCCTCTGGTTTCGTCGAAAGGTGAACAAATAACAAATTTATATTTTTGGTATTTGTAAATTTAGCCAACAATAAACACTATACAATTCAGCTGAGAGTTGAGTCTCCAGGATGCTATCAGGATGCACTTGAAAGTGCAATGCAAATTGTGCATACCCTGTGCATTGCGTCTTCAAAACACGCAATTTCAATCAATACACTGAATAAACAGGCCATATTTATGCACAGTGATAAGGCCGTATCCACTCGCCTCAGACGTTTCCTAATCTGATGCGGTTTGAGGTGATATAGTCTATCGGGCCTTGTCACTTTGTTCATTTCATGCCTGAAAGATCATCCTGATTGTCGTGGCCAGTAGATTTTCCATTACAGTGCCATCACATCTATCACTGGTGTTGTTTATCCTTTTCCTCTCATCGTGTCCAAAATGAGCCCATTCATCAGATGCCGGCATGCCTTCTCTCCTTTACAACTCCTCAGTGAAGTAAGCCACCCTTATCGAGAGCTTATTACACCCTCCATCCACACGTTGAAAACAACCCCATCCTCAAACTGAAATTCAGCCTTCTCTGGGCTGACGAAGGTTCAGTTCACTCCCACCCAAACTGTAACTCGAATTGCATTTGGGAAGGATATTACTCCTGATACTGTGGGTGCATTGGTTCGGTTGGTGGAGCAGAAATCTCCGACTTACTCAATCACCAAACTCACCCCTGTCTCTGTAAGGCAGACAACTACAGAAAAGTGAAAGAACTTTAAAATATCAAGTGCATTTCATGTGGAACAGTTAGATTTCCTATAGATGAAGCAATTCCTGCAGATAATATCATCACACACGCTGGGATATGGGACGCCCCCGCAGCCTCCGTGGTATGGGGCAACATCAGATCGTTTTGGAGCACCTCAGGCTTTGGCTAGGGTGAATAAGCAGTTTGGCAAAAGCATCCTTCTCCATTGACGGCCATTCAAACTAAGCATTGTCTATTAGCTACTTTGCTCGACCTGATTTTTCAAGTGGTTGATGTTCTCAGGACAACATTATTATAAATTAAACCGAGTGATTCCCAACCTTTTTTCCTTGGGCCCCCCACGTATATTTTTGACAATCGGAGCCCCCCAACCCTCATTTATGAGTGGGTGTGTGTACACTCATAATTGCTACTCACACTAACATATATAGAGAGTAAATATAAATAAATTAAATGAAATAATTTAAATTAATCGTAAATTAAGTGAAATGGTGAAGATGAGTAATTTAAAAGATTTTAATGACATTTTTACTTGAATACTCAAACAAATGTTCAGGTTAGAGTCGTGAGGGAACGGAAGTGATTAGTGTCAGCTGTGCATTGCACTGGTCTTGCATCTATCACGGAGGAGATCAGAGCATAAAAGGACGAGCAGCAGGAGTGTACGACGAGAGAGGACCAGGCCTGGATTTTTTGTTATGTTTTATTATGTTTGTGTGACCCCTCCTTGAACTGCCACCTTACCGTGGTGGAGGGGTTTGAGTACCCGAAAGACCCTAGGAGCTATGTTGTCTGGGGCTATATGCCCCTAGTAGGGTCTCCCAAGGCAAACAGGTCCTAGGCGATGGGTCAGACTAAGAGCGGTTCAAAATCCCTTATGAAGCCAAAAATTCGGAGGACCGTGACGTCGCCCGGCATGGCGCAGCCGGGGCCCCACCCTGGAGCCAGGCCCGGGGTTGGAGCTCGTATGCGAGCGCCTGGTGGTCGGGCCCCTCCACCATGGGGTCCGGCCGGGCTCAGCCCGAAGGAGCGACGTGGGGCCACCCCCCCGTGGACCCACCACCTGCAGGAGGGACCGTAAGGGGCCGGTGCAAAGTGGATTAGGCGGCAGTCGAAGCCTGGGGCCTCGACAAACCCAATCCCTGGACGCGGAATCTAGCTCTAGGGACATGGAACATCACCTCTCTGACGGGGAAGGAGCCTGAGATTGTGCGTGAGGTTCAGAGAGTCCGACTAGAGATAGTCGGGATCACCTTTACGCACAGCTTGGGCTCTGGAACCACACTCCTCGAGGGAGGATGGACTCTTCACCACTCTGGAGTTGCCCATGGTGAAAGGCGGCGGGCTGGTGTGGGTTTGCTTATAGCCCCCCAGCTCAGCCGCCATGTGTTGGAGTTTACCCCGGTGAACGAGAGGGTCGCTTCCCTGCGCCTTCGGGTCGGGGATAGGTCTCTCACTGTCGTGTGCGCCTACGGGCCTACCGGCCTTCTTGGAGACTCTAAGAGGGGTGCTGGAAAGCGCCCCGACTGGGGACTCCGTCGTTCTGCTGGGGGACTTCAACGCCCACGTGGGCAACGACAGTGACACCTGGAGGGGCGTGATTGGGAGGAACGGCCCCCCTGATCTGAACCCGAGTGGTGTTCAGTTATTGGACTTCTGTGCTAGTTACAGCTTGGCCATATCGAACACCATGTTCAAGCATAAGGGTGTCCATCAGTGCACATGGCACCAGGACACCCTTGGCCGGAGGTTGATGATTGACTTTGTGGTTGTTTCATCTGACCTACGGCCGTATGTCTTGGACACTCGGGTGAAGAGAGGGGTCGGAGCTGTCAACTGATCAGCACCTGGTGGTGAGTTGGATCCGATGGCGGGGGAGGAAGCTGGACAGACTCGGCAGACCCAAACGTACTGTCAGGGTCTGTTGGGAACGTTTGGCCGAATCCCCTGTCAGAGAGATCTTCAACTTCCACCTCCGGCAGAGCTTCGACCAGATCCCGAGGGATTTTGGTGATATTGAGTCCGAGTGGACCATGTTCTCCACCTCCATTGTCAACGCGGCCACTCGGAGCTGTGGCCGTAAGGTCTCCGGTGCCTGTCGAGGCGGCAATCTCCGAACCCGGTGGTGGACACCGGAAGTAAGGGATGCCGTCAAGCTGAAGAAGGAGTCCTATCGGGCCTGGCTGGCTTGTGGGACTCCCGAGGCAGCTGACAGGTACCGACAGGCCAAGCGGACTGCACCCCGGGTGGTTGGGGAGGCAAAAACTCGGGCCTGGGAGGAGTTTGGTGAGGCCATGGAGAAAGACTATCGGTCGGCCTAGAAGAGATTCTGGCAAACCGTCCGGCGCCTCAGGAGGGAGAAGCAGTGCCCTACCAACGCTGTTTACAGTGGAGGGGGGCAGCTGTTGACCTCGACCGGGGATATCATCGGGCGGTGGAAGGAATACTTCGAGGATCTCCTCAACCCCGCCGTCACGTCCTCCATTGAGGAGGCAGAGGCTGAGGGCTCGGAGACGGACTCGTCCATCACCCGGGCTAAAGTCACCGAGGTGGTCAAGAAACTCCTCGGTGGCAGGGCACCGGGGGTGGATGAGATCCACCCTGAGTACCTCGAGTCTCTGGAGGTTGTGCTCCAACTATCGGGGATCACACTTCTCAGCCTCCCCGGGAAAGTCTATGCCAGGGTACTGGAGAGGAGAATCCGACCGATGGTAGAACCTCGGATCCAGGAGGAACAATGTGGTTTTCGTCCCGGTCGTGGAACACTGGACCAGCTCTATACCCTCTCCAGGGTGCTGGAGGGTTCATGGGAGTTTGCCCAACCAATCCACATGTGTTTTGTGGATTTGGAGAAGGCATTCGACTGTGTCCCTCGCGGCATCTTGTGGAGGGTGCTCCGGGAGTATGGGATTCGGGACCCTTTGCTAAGGGCTATCCGGTCCATGTACGACCGGAGCAGGAGCTTGGTTTGCATTGCCGGTAGTAAGTCAGACTTGTTTCCGGTGCATGTTGGACTCCGGCAGGGCTGCCCTTTGTCGCCGGTTCTGTTCATAATTTTTATGGACAGAATTTCTAGGCGCAGCCAGGGGCCGGAGGGCGTCGGGTTTGGGGACCACATGATTTCATCTCTGCTCTTTGCGGATGATGTCGTCATGCTGGCCCCATCATACCAGGACCTTCAACATGCACTGGGATGGTTTGCAGCCGAGTGTGAAGCGGCTGGTATGAGAATCAGCACCTCCAAATCTGAGGCCATGGTTCTCAGTCGGAAAAGGGTGGCTTGCCCACTTCAGGTTGGTGGAGAGTCCCTGCCTCAAGTGGAGGAGTTCAAGTATCTGGGGGTCTTGTTCACGAGTGAGGGAAGGATGGAACGGGAGATTGACAGACGGATCGGTGCAGCTTATGCAGTAATGCGGTCGCTGTACCGGTCTATCGTGGTGAAGAAGGATTTACCGGTCAATCTACGTTCCTAACCTCACCTATGGTCATGAGCTGTGGGTCATGACCGAAAGGATAAGATCCCGGATACAGGCGGCCGAAATGAGCTTTCTCCGCGGGGTGGCTGGGCGATCCCTTAGAGATAGGGTGAGAAGCTCGGTCACTCGGGAGGAGCTCAGAGTAGATCCGCTGCTCCTCCACATCGAGAGGGGCCAGCTGAGGTGGCTTGGGCATCTTTTCCGGATGCCCCCTGGACGCCTTCCCGGGAAGGTGTTCCGGGCATGTCCCACCGGGAGAAGACCCCGGGGAAGACCTAGGACACGCTGGAGGGACTATGTCTCCCGGCTGGCCTGGGAACGCCTCGGTGGCCCCCCGGAAGAGCTGGAGGAAGTGTCTAGGGAGAGGGAAGTCTGGGCATCCCTGCTTAGATTGCTGCCCCCGCGACCCGGCCCCGGATAAGCGGAAGAAAATGGATGGATGGATGTTTGTGTGACCGGCAGTCAACCGTGAGGGAGCTGCCGGGCATTCTACTTTCGTTTCGTCGTTTGTTTATTTAATAAAAGTTGCCTCCTTCCTTCCTTACTTGGAACTGTGTTACAACGTTTCTCTGCAATTTTTCCTTGTGATTTTTATGTTGACACTAACGTTGATGCCTGAAAGAGGACAATTCTCACGTGAGTCTCATAGCGAGAACAGCCAATGTCAGTACTTCCGGCTACCCCAAAGCCCTGTGTGAATGTTTGCCGATGGAGCCGGAAATTGAAATAATTATTTTATATAAGATATAACTTTTTTTAACTGAATTATCTTGCCATTGTAAGCACATGAGTTTTATATATATAATATGATTAGTGGAACATTTTATGCAACTTTATTTAATCTCAATGTATGTCAGCTCCAGCGCCCCTCATGTGAACTCTGCCCCCCCCTAGGGGGGTCGCGGACCCCAGGTTGGGAACCACTGGTCTCGAAGCAACTAATCCTGGTTGGAAGGTTTTATTTAAAATGACCTGTAAATTTATATCTGAAATCTGATGTTGTTCTAAGGATATCAACCACTGGCACGGAAATTATAATCCCACCAACTATGCAATTCGCCGTCAAAGCCTGGCCTCCTTCAAACACACGAATGTATTTCGTTAATTCACGTAACGAATTACAAACTAAATCCATTAAATTCTTCTCGAAGCATGTAAATACCTGTGGTATCAGACCCATTGCCTGCCGGAGCTGTCTCCATCTTGTAAAAACTTAACCGATGTTAATTTGGGTTTTTCCTCTTTCATGATGCAGACGTTTTTTGGTCACTGCTTTTTCAAAAACTGACATTCGGTTTGTAGATTTACTTGTTGTCAGTTCAGCGGACATGAGCGCTGATGACGTATGATTTCTGCGCGAACAAGGTGAGCAGTGGTATGCAAAATACGTTGGCTGAAAATGTACACATGACCAGGCACAGCGTTCAGCCAGAACATTTTGATTGGGCAAACGTTTTTTGGTTCTACTCCTTTCATAAACGAAATATCATTCAAAAAATATCATTTCACCACTATATTTCTTGATTGCTATCAGGATGTAAAGAGATTTCCAACCAACATGACAAAACATTTTTCTGGACCGGATCACCCCCCCCCCATGCCATTAAAGTAAACATCTTTGCAGCCCTTGTAAAAAAACTTATAGAGCAAAGGTGGCAGCATCCAGAAAAGTGTCTGCCATTGAAAAATAAGAAATGCCAAAAGATTCAGAAAGGGTCAAGTTTCAGAGGCATCTTTATACAGCCACAAGTACAGGATTCCCACAAAACTCCATATGAGCTCCACTACAGATGCTTACCTACCAATGTGTGTAATGTTTTGCACATGCTCAACTGTGCAACTATACATCTCTGAAACAGCAATCTGGTCGGCAGTCATTCACATATGCATATATACATTCAGGGATCTCAACTACCGCTCTGACTGTAGGGTGCTCAGCCTCTGTTGCTAAGCGACAAATTGCGTTTCCTGTTAGAGCATTTTTCTACAACTACAAAACAATATTTGTGCAACACTATAACAGATGACATCACTGTCACTGAGCGCAAGTTTAGTTTTCGTTCAAATCTATTCTGGTCTCAATACATGTTTTATGATCTTATTCGGTTGTTTACATGTGGCTTCTGAATTGCTGGCAGCCCAACCAGCTGTTGACAGCCACCTATTATTTCAGATGAAGGCGGGATGGAGTGCAAATGTACCAAACTGACACGCTTCTGCATTCACATTAGTGATACTCAAGAGATGCTGAAGGTGAGTGAAAGGTGAAAGTATTTCAAGCTCAGACACTCGACAGCTTCACACTATTGATTCAGTGAGTCTCCAGTTCAGTGGTTGCCATGGTGAATTGCTCGTGCGTTACAAGAAGAACTAAAAATACCTATATTAGACCAAAAATAAATGTATATAAAACACAAATAAATGGATTAGACTTTCAGTCAAATGCTAAGTAATATTGATATTTTTAGCAATGCTTTTGCCAAATAGACCATTTTCAGGCAAAACACACAACCATTTAAAAAGATTTACAAAAATATTGACATTTTAGAGTAATGCATTAACCATAAGCTGTGTTAGCAGGCTGGTTTTAGTGGGTTTTTAAACTGGTCAAGAAGTTTTCGCCATTTGTACCACTAATTGTACCTTTTATTCAGCATGGACCTAATGTGTTTTTGCACATGCAGAAATTCATCTGACTGAAAGGGTTTGTATAACAGACAGGTCAGTAATGTATCATAGTCTCAGGCAACGTTTTAACAAAATTTGACTAAATACAATAATTTCAACTAATTTTACTATAATGTTCATCGCTCATTCATTTATTTATTTGTTAAGAAACCGTGTAATGAGCAGAATAATGTGCTGTCAGTCGGTCATTATTGCAAAATAAATCCCTTCAGAATGCTATATCATCCTGATCCCCCTGCGATCCTGTTTATTTGGTGATGAAGCCAAGCTGACTGTACATCATCTCTTACACTTGAATCGTCTGTGGCTTCAAGCCAAACAGAATCCCTTTGTCTGAAAAAATGACGCTGATAATAACGCAGACCACGTATGAACACTAAAGCAGTCTACACCACCTGCAACCAGAACTTCCATTCCAAACACAGCGTGTGTCGTCTCTTCCTACAATCGGCAGGTTGAACGACAGCTTTCTTTCATTACCTCTGCTTCATTCTCAATCATTTTCTCTCGTTGAATGAGCGTGTGTGTTTTTTTATTTCGACATCCATTAGTCTGTACTATTGCCTTTTGTCACCATGGAAACTGGACTAGCCACGTCTTCCCCTGTTCTCTAGGCTCCTCTGGTTCCCTCTCCCTGGTGGGCGGTCTCTCTCCGATGACGGACACCTCACCTGCCCTATCTCTAATGCTGCGTGTCCTACAGCATCTCGCAACACCATCAAAATGAAGGTTAGCCTACATTCACCCACCCCAGTTTGAATGTTGTTGGGGAACATTCGTAGTTACATAAAGGCAAAGCTGAGAAGATTATCACAATACAGTGTAAACATAAAAATGAGGAAATGGTTTGTGGTTCCAAACAAGTAACATCTTTCACCTTTCAGGATCTTTAGCGAACCAAATTATGTGCTTTTTCCACCTTTATTGAGTCGAAGAGAATGGAAAAGAACACAGCGCAACATAAATCAATTCAGATTTTATTTTCAGCACCTCGGAACCCCTCTGCTTTGGCTTCTCTTCCGCACAAAAGAACACAGCGCAACATAAATCAATTCAGATTTTATTTTCAGCACCTCGGAACCCCTCTGCTGGTGGGCGGTCGATGTAAAGAGTTTTCACCCAAAAATATCACCAAGCCATATGCAGCCTGGCTGGATTGCTCATTCTCCTCTCGTAGAAGTCTTAAATTTCTCTGGTGTGAATACATCTGTGTGATCAGTGATGCAACATGACCTGCGGTGCCATGCGCCTGCAACATCTGACCCTCAGTGCTCTGATTTACTCATTTCTGTAAAATCACCTGTGTGCGTATAGGTCCGATTCGAATGCAGCTGCGCAGCCATGTCCACGCACTCACGCAGCATACATAATTTGAAAATTTGTGCCATGGCTCCAGGAGCTACGTGACGGTGGGGAATCTCGCTTACGCAAGCAACGGTCATGTCAGAAATCGCTGCATTTGTTGGCATGTTTAGTGAGACTGCTGTAGTGGTCCACAGCGTTTGAAGTAGCAAGTTCTTGTCTTCGTCTAAGAAAGAAGATAAGAGTGTTTCAATTTGTGCGGAAGAGAAGCCAAAGCAGAGGGGTTCCGAGGTGCTGAAAATAAAATCTGAATTGATTTATGTTGCGCTGTGTTCTTTTCCATTCTCTTCGACTCAAAGCTCTTCCCGGGGGTCCCGTCATAGCGATGTGATCTCCGTATGATTATTTGATCAGTGCTTCCATTCGCTCATCATATCCTCAAAGACATGGTCTTGCAAAACAGCAGTGATGTAATCTAGCAGTAGTGTATCTATACATTTGAAACCTGTCTGTAAGAAACGCGCACACAAACTTCACCAACATCACTCAGAAAAAACACACACATGCGTGCACAGCGATCCACAAATGCGCATGCAGAGAGTGTTGCACGGCACAGTGAGCAGATGTTTCACATCTGCCAAACACTTCAGGGAACATCCAGAACACTGATTTAAAACCCCACGAGTCACTTCTGCAAAACTCCAACATACTGGCGCTTTCTGATCGACATTATAATTAAGAATATTCGATCTACCGAGTCTACAGATGCTCTTCAGGGAGCGATCTACACATTACTCAGAGTACAGAGTTCCTTCATTATACAGCTGTGCGTGTGTAAATGAGTTTGTTTGTCAATACTCACCGTAATTTTAGTCTCCTTGATCTCCTGCTCTTTAGTCTGCCTCCTGGCTGGGGAGGGGGACCCTGGGCTCTGGGAAGACAAACACAAGGCATCGTCAAAGCTGCCCTCCGCGTCAAAGCTTTCCTCCATCTCGATCGCTCCGTGGCTCCTCTCGCTGTCTCACTCTTTCTGCACTTTCACTCCACCGCACGCTTGACTCCCGCACGCAGTGTGACTGCTCTGGCGCCGTGGCAAGCGATGCGGAGCGGTAGGGGGGCGTGAGGGAAGGGGGTGCTCGAGGGGAGGGGGCTGGTCGTGGAAGTGTGACGGAGCGAGCGAGAAAGGGAGAGAGCCTTGACGAATAAGAGGTAGTGAGATACAAAAGACTTGCGTAGACGCACAATTAACAGGAGAGAGAGTAAAGCTCTTGAGAAAAGAAATCTAATGAAGAAAAATGAAAGTTGTATTTTTTATCAAAAACGAAGCTTGCTTGTTTTTGTCATTTTTATATCATTTTCATGAATTGTAAGCAGTAGCATAATAGTTATGATATGAATAGAGCTCAATCATTTTTTTTACCAAAATAAGCATCCTTATGATACTTAAAAGCAACACTGACATGTAAACAATCCAATACAACCTCAGAAAAATTCACAACTATTTTAACTAGCTCATTTAATTCATACATTTTGTCACACTGGTGATGGTCACAGGTTCAGGGGTGGTTAAAACGAACACACAGCAAATTTATCTGAATTAGCCATATTGTAAATTAATAACAAATTCACGTAAGATCAGACTGAATCTCAATGGACCCATCGTAGGATTCCAGGAAATCACCCAAGGAGCCACCAGACAGTCATAGGCAAAATAAAACATGCAGTTGCACATGCATGTGAAAGATCAGGATAGTGCAGAAAAAAATAAGGGAAGAGTCAGATAGAGCAGGGTATTAGTCAAGATGACCTTTGTCGAGTCCAAGACAAATCCAAGACCTGGACTAGTCGAGACTGAGTCTAAAGTGGTACGAGTCCAAAAATCCTCTTCAAGACCATATACTTTATTTGTAATGATCAAATGAGGTTCAAAAAACCATCTTTATTGTTATCAGAATTTGCTTTAGTTGGGGTCTCAAATGTATGCATTTGGCAGATTGGGCTCTAATGTTTTATTTGATTGTGGTTCTAACGTTTTATTTGTCTGTTAGAACAGTCTGCTACAATACAATTGTTGATCCATTGGGATCAGTTCATAATGTTTGCATCTTTGTGCATTTACCGAAATAATGGCTCATGAGTGTATTGTGTCATAATTCTGCCCCATCATATCACGTCTTTCTTGATCTAGTGGTAGGATCATGACAGAGCCTCATGTTTTGTGTGGAGAGAGGCATGTTATGGTTGATATGACATAACATGCGCTCTCTCCGGTCTCGTCTATGTCCCTGCCCTCTCGTTTCTTATTAGTATTTGTTAACGATTTCATGCCCCACACCTGATCCCCTCTTGATTTAGTTCCCTATTTTATGCCCTCATGTTTCCTGTCCTGTGCTGCTTCGTTGTGCTATATCCTTACAATTTTCATTGTTACAAAGCAGCTGTACGTGAGACACATTGAATACAAGTAAAACAACTAAAGGCATATACCTGTAAAAACAAGAAAAAGGTGAAAACAACAAAAGACAGACATACAAATGCTCCACACACACAACATGCAAACATACTTACACACATTGACATAGACGCACACACGTAAACACACTAGCACACACGCACAGTGAAAGCACACATTTGAGATAAAGGAGAGAGAGCCACAGGTCAAATATTAAACGGACTATAAATTCTTATATGCAATATTAATTATGTCTAATTTCTGAATTCTAAAGCAGCCCCCCCAGCCAGGCAGATAGTGCAAAACAATATGCAAAAGGTGGCGAGGAACCCAAAACTCCTGTTGAGAAAAAAAAACTCAGGAGAACCCAGGCCCAACCAGGGGATTCCAGTTCCCCTCTGGCAAAAGCTGCGGCCTCTGCCTAAGCTAAACAGTACTTGCACAACAAGGCTAAATCAACAATAAATAAACTTACTGATAAGGTAACTTATAGATTTAAGATTATCATTAACAACCTAATAGCATTTGAATCGGACATAAAGAATCAGTTTATGAAACTCTCCAATAGTGACAATCAACAAAAGAGATCTTCATCCTGCATGCCACACTGGATAACATCATAGTACAAAACTCATGTTCATTTATCATCTTGACACCCATCACAAAAAGTAACCCACTCCTAGAGCAAAGAGAATTAACTTAAGTCCAACTAAAGTAAACATATATTCTTCATCAATGGTTTTGGAGAATAAATCATCGGACTCCATACCAACAAGTCAAAGACAAGCCCGAGACTACAGTCCAGACTCAAGTACTACAGTACTGGATATTAGAATGTGATAAAAAAGTCAAAAGACCCATCTCTAAGACATTCTTTAATTATAGCCTTTAAATGTAGACTAAAATGCTTAAAAATGAAACATCAAACTTTTCTATTTGTATCATTTAGGTCCGTAGCGTAAACATACTGATAGTTACGCACCAAAAGGGATGGAGTATGAAAATGAAAGGATATTGTGTATGTGTGTTTGAGCGGAGCTTAGAGAAAGTGAAGTGGAGGTGAAACGGGCATGCAATGAACACTGAGGGGTAATTACCATCAGAGGTACGGGTGCAAACAACAACTCGCTGTCAGGAGACACAAACCACATGACCCACAAAAAGCTATTTCCTACAGTATATAAATGTGTGTGTGTTTATCTCCGGGTGATGCTGCACAGTATCTGTGTTCATTTTGCATCTGTGTTAGTGCGTGGAGAAAGGTGTGTGTTATTTTAAGCTGCAGACCCTACATCACTATCCGTGTGTCAGGAGGCATCGCAGACCGTGTGTTTCTATTGTATGTGACCAGTGCGAGTGTACGAGCAAACATTTCCCAGCATGCAAGCGCAATACATCATCGCTCTCTATGCTTCTGCTGTATTAACTGTGCCGAGCGTCTGTACACATGCTTACAGCTCCCTATCCTTCTGCTAAAGAAACATGGTCAGTATATGGCCAAAGAACCAGCATGCACAGTCCACCATGCAAGCCAGTGACCTCACACAAACAAACTCTCTCTGTCTCTCTCACCGTCCTGCAGAACATGGCAGAGCAGGCCCTCAATCTCGCGTTTGGTTCCTCTCCGTTCCTTCACCACCCTTTCCCGTCAGTGACTGTTCTGCATCCTTTGTCCTCTGTGACTAACTCTTCCCAGCTCTCAGCTTAAACCCAACACCTTTCCAATCCTGGCCTGAGATCAAACTCTAAGCATGTATCAGGATCCAGAACTGGGCCGCCCATATGGTCCCACTCCTTACCGCTCCCATTCTGATGACACAAGCTGCCCCTGTCTGCCTGCTATTCGGTCACGTGTGCTGCGGAGGGTTTTTCTTGGCCCTGGTTCACTATCTACTTTAACTGTTAGTGTCCCCAGATTGGCACAGATTGTATGAGATCTACTGACTATACTGACTGTTACCTGAATCTGAGTAACAATGGAAGATCACGTGACTTGGTATTTATGACTTTGTCATGTTGTTTGTATGCTCTTTCAAGTACATAGACCAAGGCCCAGGACTGTAAATGTAGATGGACTGCACCTGGTTGTTCATGCTGGTTTTCCTCTTGAACACATCTGGATGCTCCAGTACGTTCCCAGTGGCTCCAAGAGCATGACGCCCATGAACTACAACAGAGAGAAGCGAGTCAACACTAACCTCAAAGTTTGATTATCATATGCTTAAGGTTCAATAGCTCGATGTGGTATAGTGCTTAAAGCTTAAGGATGACAACCAGAAGGTTGTCCTGAGACCTGAAAAGAACGACCCATAAGCATTGATCCCAATGAGTGAGGACACTTATCCAGAAGATTCGTTTCTGAAATATGCGCTTTGAGTCATGTTTGGCTAAATGGACACTTACATTATCTAGTCTGTGTTTCATACTGTTGTCGGTCTTTTAATTGTCCCCTGACACATTACACACATGATAATATTCCCTGACATGTGAACGTTGACTTCATGAACATTCAGCGATGCAGTGCTGGGGCTAATATGCAGGATAAGGCTGTACTGTCCAACCGATAATCCTATCATTTAGCCGCTGAGCTCTCAGAGGCAGAGCAGCCTGTGCGTCCATGTCCAGCGATCGTGTCCAGCGGTGAATGATTATAATGGCCGTGACACATGATGTGTTTCGAGCTTTTCACTCCTTCCCTCGGGATACAGCAAATGCACACAGTACAGAATTAATGAGCCGGACTTCTCAGATATACGCCTTGACATCCAGCCTGTGATACATACACTTCAGTCTCCAGAAACACTTTCACACAATGCTGTTCACAAGCCGACTCTCAACATCTTCATCAGTTAGTGTGAATGACAATGAAGCAAATGCACAAGTCATGTCACGCTTTGGCTGCTGTTGGTACGACCAATCAAAATATATACATTGTATATATTCTATAAAAATATTATCATAAACAGTCAAAATTAATAACAGCCTCCGAACCATGAAGAGTTTCTTAAAAGTAGCAAAAACTCAATTGTATGGCATAATGTACCTTGAAATGTCTCGACTGACCAATCATAATCAAGAATATGAGACTAATGCAATATTGTTTTTATCGGATCTAAATTGCTTTATCAATAACACTATTTTGAGCATCCAACATAAATGCTCAACTCAGTTGTGTATGGAAAGGATACCTGAGTTTCTGTGACTGGTGCTTCTCAATGTGGTGGTGGAATCGCACGGCCGTTCCCATGTTGTCTCTAAAGTAAACAAATGCATTGTTATATGTTGATGCCTCTGCTGCACTTTAGGGATACACAACCCAGTTAAATCAGTTATATTGTTGTGTTATAAATATTAAGTGAAAGTCCTTTCATAATTACAAACACTTCCCCCTTATATGTTAAGTAGGCTGATCATAAATCATGTCTATTCACCCAAGTAAGTGCATGCTTGCAGCAATAATATTATGCTATTCAGCCAGCCAAAATTCGTTTACATCTTCTATTGATGATAGCGGCAGTAATTCATCAACTGATGAGGTGATGATAGGCTGGCATAAATCAAGTGAGATCTCATTTTTGCTGCACCTTTAACATCTTTTCAGCTGCTGGAATCACATTGGTGAAGTGATGCGGCAGTCATAAAGCCATGTGAACTGCATTTGATATTTATTTTGAGTTCATATTTGTAGCATTACATGATATCTGCTTTTCATTTAGTGATTCAGATGCTAAAACACTAAAACAGCGCCAATAAATGAAACTGTCAGCAGGATAAATACGTTCTTAGTTTATCGATTTCATCACACTTCACTCTTTTATTAATGACTGAGGTCAAAAGAATGTTGCAGTTTATGACAAATAACAATGTGAAGCAATTTTTCTTTTTCACAGTCATGGCTAAAAATTGTTACCATATTTTTCCCAACACTGTTTCCTGTGAGTCAAGATGTATTTTATTGCAAAACAACATGCCTCATTTCAAGCATTCAGTTCCAAACTATTTCAAAAAGTGCTGTGCAAATGCCACGTGATAATGAGCTATACTGACCACACAATTATGATAAAAACTGCAGATATCCCAGAGGTAAATGCTAATATTAGAGCTGGTTTGGTCACTCTTTGTTGTAAGGTCCAATTCTAGGCATTATTAAATCATTAACTACGACAGTTGCATAGGTAAACTCCCAATTTGTTGCTTATTAAAAGTTAGTAAGATAGTTGTTAGGTTTAGGTATTGGGTAGGGAATATGGTCATGTTGAAAATATGCTTTATGAGTACTGAAAAACAGCCAATATGCTTGTGTGTTAGGGAGAATTGGTTGTGTGATAGGAGTGTTATCGCTGGTTTTATTTAATCAAATATGAAGCGGTGTTTTGTTGTAGTGTGTTTTCAGGAAAGAGTGAAACTTTTTTACAGTGAATAATGGCAGCTTGTGGTTGCACTGTACACAGAAACCGCCTCTGGACACTTCTGTCAGTGTTTACCGGCAGATTTACTGCCAGACTGTCTACGCCACAGTCTTATAAACCATCATTGAACAGCAAGTAAGATTTGATAATAGAAAGTATGTGGAAGATATGTAATCTCCACTATGCTCATAAAATCTTCTATGAATATTCACTGTAAATATTTCCTTAACGTGTGTTTCTTTTCTCTGTCTTCTCAATCTGATCTGCATCCTGCAATACGCAAAACATTGAAACTGCTGATGGTTAGCGTGATGAATTTAGAATTCTGTTCAATTACGCTTCAGTGGAAAACAAGAGGTCATCATCTGTATGCGTCCCAGGGGGCGTGTTATTGAGAAAAGAGCAAAATGAAAATGCTTTAAACACCGTATGTGAGTGAGTGAATATGTTGAAAGGAATGAGAGTATCAGATGATTTCAGATCAGCTTGATTCTCCTCTTTCCAGATGAATAGGCTATAAGGATGATGGCGAATGCTAATGAAATTTTCCAGCCTGTGGCGCCGTGCGGGACGAGATGGATTCTGTGATTAAACAACAACACACTGAGATACCTTATCAACATTTCACGTATTTTACAAGCCTCGAGAAACGATGGTATAGACTAGCTTCTTACTGATACCACAACAAGAAATTTGAGCAGGAATGAGCAGCAAAATAAGCTT
Source organism: Triplophysa tibetana (assembly GCA_008369825.1). Taxonomy (NCBI): domain Eukaryota; kingdom Metazoa; phylum Chordata; class Actinopteri; order Cypriniformes; family Nemacheilidae; genus Triplophysa; species Triplophysa tibetana. The sequence goes on from CM017913.1 coordinate 1,531,600, forward strand.
TGAGCTATGTACTGTTATCAGTTCTGTTCATGTGTGTGCATGGGGAACAATGGGATTTGATTTTAAAAACGGATATATGCAGAATATGTGTGGTGGAATCTCTGCGGTGAGCTATTTTGAGTGCGTTTCAGAGAAACATTTTGCTCAGGAGATTTGATGGGGTTCTTTTGTGAGTTATTTAAAGCGGTTATATGGCGCAAGTACGAATTTTTCAGTGTCCATGGCTGCCCATGTAAGTATAAGACACGTAAAATTGCAAAAATTAAAGTGTCGGAACAAAAGATGCATTAGGTAAGAGGCGTCACATTTCCGTCACACGCTTGCAGTATTCCACCAATCACTACGCACTGGTTAACTGGCCAATCATAGCACACCTCACTTTTCAGAGCCATGAGCTTTGCACAAGCATGGAACATGCACGGTATGTGGAAAATAATGTGTTTTTTAACCTTAAATCATGTATACACATTGCATTACATCTAAAACAAAACGACAATATTCGTTTTAGCTGTCTCATTTGATGTTTCATTTAAATTTGCTTAGGAGAAATTAAAACAGACAAGTGAGTCATTATGGTTAAAATGCATGAAGAGGATGCAGGTGTAAAAATAATGTAGATTGTAAATGTTTGTATTTGGGGAAATTAGATGAGACGTGTATGAGTTCATATTGAAATCTTAAAATCAGACATTGTTGAGATCTCTTACAATAGAGACAATAGAGTAATACCCGACTTTCAGAGGGTCTACACGGAGGCTTTATTAACTTATGACAGATGAATCTGAATCTGACTGTTGTCTTACAGTGACAGCAATGCTGAAAGTCATTCTGACGTGACAGTTTTCAGACAAATGACTGCTGGCAATCAAGCTCAATGGCATATAGAGAATAAACAAGACCCACCATTAGTGCTGGTGTTGACATAGTATTTCTTTCCCTCAGGTGACCTGTAGCTTTTCCAGCCCACAGGAAGGAAGACACTCTTTACTTCCTCTGCTGTAGCTGAGCAGGAGACTGCTGACTCCTGCAATGGTAAAGACAACATAAAACAATAAATATATGCAAAGACTTCAAACTAGATCAAAACAAATCTGTTGCAAACATTAAAAATATCTGAATATATAAGGGTTATTGTTTATTAATATATTTGGCATACCCTATTTACTGACTCTAAAGGGCAAAAAAACATGTTTATAAAACATTATATTAATAGTAATCTAACTTTCCATAACATCACATATTTTAAAAATAGGTCTACATCTCTTATTTTTAGTGTTTCGGTCACATGAAAATAACTTCATGGAGGTCTCACGTGGTTTCTGTCATTTTGCTTTTCAATAATGAGGCTGCCAGAGTTTTTTAACAGGTCACTTATTTTCAGAAATCTTATTTATAATATTTTTCTTAGAAATTTTGCCTACTCACTTAATGTCTCTCCCCTCATCTCAGCAGCATCTCAAATGACTGTAGCCCTCAAGGCACAAAAAAGCTATTTTAAGTCAATGGTGTTTACAGTTAAAACTATAGCATCATTGGTTTGGGTCGTGTCTCAGCATGGAATTAACAGACATTTGGAAGAGATTAGAAATGAGGTTTGATAGCAAATAAACATTAATAACTGTTTATCCGTGAGGCATTTTTTTAAAATAATCTATTTAAAAAAGTTTTATTCTACACTCGTAAAAAATGTGCTTCTAATGGTTCTTTGATGCCCATAGAGAACCTTTAACATATGAGGAACCTTCCTGTTTCACAAAAGGTTCTGGCGAAAAATGTTCTTCAGATTATGAAAACGTAAGAAAGAGATGGTTACTTAAAGAACCTTTGACTGAACGGTCAAACTGTGGTATGCACACCACTAATGGTGCTCGAAGAGACCCCTATGATACGTGACACGGCAGGAAATTAAAAAACTATATATTCATTTCGTGATTTAAATTTTAAATGTTATACATGATCAATAAATACGGAATAGATCTCATATAGCCTATGTGCAATTGTATAAAGTTATTAATGTAATTAGTATCTATTTATCATTGATCAATGACGTAACACACGCGCGTGACATGCAATTCAAACACAGAGCGTATGTTGTGACGTTAGCCTTGGAAACTACGTCAACTTCCCCTACAGATTAAATCCCATTGTAATATAATGCGCTTGTGTCATTTAAATCTACTTACGTTTATCTGTACTGTCGTGTTTTGCGGCTTTAATCTATATTAAACATAAATATGTAAATCTGTGTTTATCTGTTTTGTGCACTCAGACTGCTTATATTCATTAAAGTGTTTTGAGTTTATAAACCCTAGCTTGCGTATTATTTAAACGTAATTGCAACACTGTATTATAAGAAATAACTTCAAAATGCTGGTACACTGTTAACATAGAGTGTAAGTCGTTAATATTTGTTAGTAAATAAGATATCAAAAACTGCTAAGGCACTGAGTACGCTGTCCCGTAACCTTAAATTAAGACCAAAACAGAATTACTAGAGCCCTCTCTTAGCTGCAATGTGTTTTTCAATTAAGATCTAAGCTTTAAACAGGCGATAATAAGGTAATAAGCTCGTTTACATTATTTATACAAAGACATCTCATCTAGACTTGGATACATGCTGTAACTAGAAAACCGCTAAAACCTGCGTCGAATGAGGCTGTACTCAAAAACCCCGAAGCGTGTTGGAGCAACCGGGCAAGGTCAGAGCGAGCACCCTCTGCTTGCACCATTTTAAAGTTTATTAAGTGTATTAAACTAGACTAAGATAAAAATATTTAAACTCTTTAAATTAAATACTACCTAGAACAGGCTGTAAACAATACAAATTCATATGTATACTGTAAAGCTAAATATTTATCATATCTGACAGAAGCTTGTGGGGTCAGTTCTTGAACACACAGATCCGGTTGCAAACTGCCCATATGTGAGCACTGAGCTGAAACACATAAAGAGCTATTAACTAAACAAGACAAATAACACAAGCGATCCTGCATTTTACAGTGGAAGAGAGCACCAATGTGGCCTGATCCTCTCGTTTGATTTGTGACATAAAAGAGATTCCACACCCACTCCATCCACCCTTCAGTTCTCTCTGAATCTCTCTTACTGCATTCATCCTGCCATCTCTCTGCCTGGAGGTTCAGACACATATGTGCTTCCCGCTGTGAAGGAGAGTTGGAGAGTGTGGGATTTCCTCTATGAAGCAGTTGTGCTGATCTGTCCACATTGGTTCATCCTCTACAATATCAGGAAAATTAGACCCTTCCTATCAGAGCATGCTACGCAAGTCCTAGTACAGGCTCTAGTCCTGTCCAAACTGGACTACTGCAATGCACTACTGGGAGGACTTCCAGCTTGCACAACCAAACCTCTACAGATGATCCAGAATGCTGCGGCAAGAGTCATCTTTAATGAACCGAAGAGAGCACACGTTACTCCTCTACTCATTAAGCTACATTGGCTCCCTATAGTCGCTCGCATCAAATTCAAGACTCTGCTCCTGGCCTACAAGACCACCACTGGTTTGGCACCACCTTATCTTCACTCACTACTGCAGACATATGTACCCGCCAGATCCCTACGCTCTGCAAACGAACGGCGTCTTGTGGTGCCATCCCATAAAGGTAGAAAATCTCTCTCGCGCACCTTCTCCGGATCTGTTCCACCTATGTGGAATGATCTGCCTGCTGCTACAAGATCTGCAGATTCTGTAGCCATCTTTAAGAATCGCCTGAAAACCCATCTCTTCCGCCAACATCTTACTGTTCTGTTCTGACTCAAGTTTCTTCTCTACTCTTTTCTTCTCTACTCGTTTCTTCTCTACTCAAAAAAAAAAAAAAAAAAAAAAAAATGTATGAATGAATGTTTCTGTATACTGTGTTAGGCTATATGAAACCTCTTCTTTTTGATTGCACTTATGCTCTTGTTGTACTTATGCTGTCCTAATTGCTTCCATTACCTACCCCACTTGTAAGTCGCTTTGGATAAAAGCGTCTGCTAAATGACTAAATGTAAATGTAAATGTAAATCTGTCACTAGTTCAAATGAATTACGAGCAGTAGTTTAAGTGCAGTAATGTGCGACTGATGCCTACATAACTCATATTGTACACAACTCATTTAAGGGTACCAAGCAAGGAAATCGCTTTACTGATGTCTTTATGTCAACAAGAAAGTCCTTTGTTCTTCATTGTCATTATTGAAAATCTTTTTGGTGTAATAATTCACATTAAAATGAGTCAAACATGGAATGTTCAGCATGTCCTGAAACAACATTTCTATGCAACATTGATATCCATATCCCCATCCAATCTATAATGATGACCACAGTTGACCCTTTAAATTAAAAAGCCACCATCCCAGCTATAGGCATAACAGTAAAACCTGATTGCTATTTTTTATTCAGAAAAAAATAATTGATCTGTATTATCTGGGGTGATGTGGTGAAGTAGTGACATCTAATCTTTGTTACAACACAATTATAGTTTTTTACAGAAACTCATCGTATAATTTTGTGCATAAGCAGAAAGTCATTCAGGTCTATTTTTAAACTGACAAAAAACCAACCACATCCTAAATTTAGATTTAAATGCAATGATGGAATGGTTTAACGCAATATATATATTTTTATTACTATGCTAGGAGTGATTAAATGATGCTGCAACTGAAATGTTGACCTCAATTGATCGTTTGGTTTTGTGTACAATTTCAATATGATAAAAACTACAGTAAACAAAACACTCACAATTTATGAACTGTGTTGTGTAAAGTGAGATAAACTTAAAGAATACACTCAGAAATGTCTGGGGAAAAAACAAGGAAAAAAGCCAATGGATCAAGACTACAAACAATGAAAAGGGACATTAAAAAAGAGAAAGGGAAACTGGAAAATAAAATAAAACCTCATATATACTGTATTTCATAGAATTACAGTTATCTTTTTACAGTCAGCGACAGTTACTCTAGTAATTAAATAACATATCAACATTCTTACCATATCACTCTCCACCAAATGAGCTGTTGTGTAGTGTAGTAAAAAGTCAGATTTATTATTAAAAACACTTCAATGTGGATCCAAAAGCAGTGCAACGAGCAGTCTCACGAGAGTCAGCCAAGCTTCTCACCCCTTCATGCATCAAATGAGCCAAGTCCAGGGTCAACAATAAATACTTGGAAAGAATGAACTAGAATGAATGTCACGCCGCTCATCTTTTTTTTACATTTCCCAAAAAAGAGGACAGATGCCTCGCTCTGGTTTCTGGGCTGGAAAGATTGTGAAAGCTTTTGTTTGGGAGTTCCAGATGTAAGAGACCTTAGGGTCTGCTGCCAATCCTTCAGTTCTCCACAGACTGAGGAGCTGAATAATGCTTTGCACTGTCTGGTTGAAGCGATGGCACCCTCTTGAGCAACAAGGCTCGTTTTGTGCTGTCGAACTCTCCATTTCTAATAAATCAAATTGACCTCTTTGTGTCATGTCTGCCGTCCATTTCCTCATGTAAACTGCTCAGCCGTTCATGAGTTCTAAAAGAGAAGACTCAGTAGACAAAACACTTCCTGCAGACTGCCTCTCCAACCGGCAAATCTGAAGATGGCAGGAATCTTTTAACTTTTGACCAAGTTTATAGGAATATACATCAACGGTCTCTGTGATTTGGTGACGATAGACCTTACTTAAGGTTCATTTCAGGATTAATATTTAGAAACATGGAAAATGGCAACCAAAAGGGAAAAAAATTCTTCCCCTATATGCATATGTTTTTAAGATGCATATTCTCAACTATTGGTTTTGTTCATAAAAACATACATTTATTTATCATTTAGATAAGTGTTTGTACAAACTTACAGGAGACAAATCTGTTAGCCTGACAAGATCTCCTGACAACCTCCTTTTTGGACATCTTTGATGGCCGGTCGCTTGGCTCCTATATAACTCTAAAGACTTATGATTTTGTAATTCTGCACAGTTTCGTTTGAATGGGCATCAATAAAAAAAGTTTTATGCCTCCAGTAGGGTGTAGTTACGGAAATGACTACACTACAGCAATGAACCAAACCTTGATTCCTTGTGACTTTGTTTACACTTGTCTGAATGAGCGCGAACGCAATATATTTAAGTACATGAAACAACGGCATCACCTGTTTATTTAGGCTACACAAACAAAACCCTGTGCAAAGAACAGTTGACTGTAAAACACATCTGTCAACAAACACTGTACAGCGAGGAGGCAGACACGCGTCCTTCCCACATGACACAGGCAGGGATCTCAAAGCATCAGGGCCTAATGAAGAAAAATGATGTTTACGAGGTGACAGCACAATCTTGTGCAGCCATCAAACAACTATTAGTAAAAACAGACACAATTAAACCTGTAAAAAGCCAATCTGGACCGCAATGCAATGCGGATCTCACGCCCTGGTGCTGGCACCTCTGTTAGCCACCTGAGGGCGCCATTCCACTCTGTTTTCTGTCTGTTTGGTAAGGACTCCAGTTCCCATCATGCTTTGTTTCGTTATCATGTATTATTTTCACCTGTGTTTCATTACCTGTTTGTCCCTTCATCTGTGTATATATAGCCCTTGTGTTCAGATGTTTGGGGTAGATTATTGTATCAGTACCATTGTTGTATGTTCCCTGTCTGGATTTACCCCTTTGTGTGCTTTTTTGGATTTTATATTAAACACCTTTAAATGCGTATGGATCTTGTTTTCCCTCTACTATTCATGACAGCATTGTACAGGGGTACCAAGTTGATCTGGCGGTCCAGAGCTGAAGTAAACCCATGCTTGTGCTACAAAAAAAATGGTTGTACTGTTTGATTGTAATGGTTGCTCTACTTACAACCGGGCACTATCTGCCTGGCCGGGGGGGCTGCTTTAGAATTAAGAAATTAGACATAATTAATATTGCATATAAGAATTTATAGTCCGTTTAATATTTGACCTGTGGTACTTTCTCCTTTATCGCCAATGTGTGCTTTCACTGTGTGTGTGTGCGTCTATGTCAATGTGTGTGTGTGTATGTATGTTTGCATATTGTGTGTGTGGAGCATTTGTATGTCTGTCTTTGTTGTTTTCACCTTTTTCTTGTTTTTACAGGTATATGCCTTCAGTTTTTTTACTTGTATTCAATGTGTCTCATGTACAGCTGCTTTGTAACAATGAAAATTGTAAAAAGCGCTATATAAATAAAGTTGAGTTGAGTTGCTCCTGTATCTCAAAAATCCAAATTCAATGCCTGCTGTAAATCATGGGTTTGGCATTTAATCGATAAAATGTGCCTTTAAAACATGCTGCGTACAAAAAAGGATGACATTGATCGCTGTGGTTTTGACATTGATCGCAAAGTAATACATTTGGAACCCAACCCGGAAATATAGACCCGAACCCGTACGGGTCTCGGGTCAGGTCCCGGATTCTCCCTGAAGACCTCTAGTGTACATGACATAAATGTATTTGGTCAAGGCAGAAATGGATTTGCAATGCTGCTGTGGCGGAGCAAGTACAGAGACTTGCTACTGCCAATACATCCACAACATGCTGCTCTATATACAACATATATGAATAAACCCTGCATGCTTACGTGATCACCTTGTAGCAGATCTATACCTGTGAAGCTGGAGAAGGAGGAGGGTTTTTGAAATGCGCTGCACTGCTACGACAATCACTGGAGGAGATGAAAAATGTAGAGCAGCAAGCTCATTGGTTGCTGATACGGAACAAACCAATCATACGAACCGTGTGGTAAAGTTATTATGTCAGATTGGTTTAGACTGCGACATCTAGAGTTTTCTGCCAGAACTTTCTCAATCATTTATAATGGTCTTAAAACATCTGAAAATATGTAAGAAAATGTATCTTTCCTGCCTAAGAAGCACTGGAATGTAAGCTTGTATGTTTTAAATATGGCATGTTGAATTTTAATATTTGTTTGTATCTCCTTTTTTTGTATGGACGTAAGGGTATGAAATAAATAAAGAATAAATGAAACTCTTCAAATGTATTTCTGCAATCATAATGCATATCCCATTAACACAGAGGGTGCCTACCCGGTGAACCCAGTGAAACCTCAGACCTCCTTTCCTTTATCCATATTCTTGACTGCTCCCCTGTCATGCATAAAGCGTGGGAATGTCCTATTTGGCAATTCAAATGTGCTGAAATAGTGGGATTATAACACCTAGTCCTATCAAGCGTATCTGAACAATTTGGTTAAAACCAGTGACTCAGTGGCTGCTGTGAAAGGGCAGCAAACAACCTGGTAAAGACCTGGTGACAGCCTGGAGAGACTGCTGGCAGGAGGGAATGGACCTCACCTGGGCAGAAATGGGCTAGCTTCCAATGTCGGCAGGATCCATTACCTGTAAGGAGAATGGGCATACTCTAAATCCTGCAACAAAGAGTGGGCAACCATTGACTCAGATCTCATTCAGCTTATGTCAGGCCAAAAAGGAGATGTCGGAAAAAAACTGAAGAAGATGGGTGAGATCATCTACACCTATGGGGTGGAAAGATTTGGAGTGAAAAGCAAGATGCCAAGGTTACATTAGGAGTCCAGGAGAAAAAAAAAGATTGAAAGATTTGTGAGAGAAAGGAGGAGCCTGTCCTCGTTGCGAAGAGCGGAGAGCTCGAGGAACTAACATGAGAAAAAGGAAAGAAACCAGGACCACTACAAAGATCCTTACAAGCTCACCAGCAGCATCTTTAGCAAGGAGAAAACTGGGGCCCTTAAAGTACCTTGAGGACCGTAACTTATTGAAACTGGACTGAATAAAAACGCAGATTTCAGATTTTTTTTTCATATTCTTTTAAGAGTAGTAAAACTCTGATAAACAAATTCAACACATCTTATAGTTAAACCGATCTCAAATGATCTGCAGTGGTGCTCCCAGGATTTTTGTTTATGGGGTGGACAAATGGGCCAGTATAAATGTTAGGATGAAACAATACAAAAAAATGCACTTTACCTAAATCCAATGGAAGACAACAGTTTTGGCATTGCCATACTGAGAGCACACAGTTATTACTATTTATTATATGGAGGGAAATAGAAAACTCCACAATTCAACTGCATTAACCGTCGGCATTAACCGATTCAGTGACAGATCATATTCTGATGTTTCAGAGTCAAAACAGTTACACATTGAAAGATACTTGTAATGCAGAGTAAAAACTAGAGTCCAATAAGTAGCCTAATATTATTAAACTCTTTACATAAGCACAGGAACGTCATTTGCTATGGTAAATGAAGCAAGGGCGACATCATTTTTAAGTCAAATTTAAATGTGCTGGCTAAGACTAATCGTAAATTCAGTAAGATTGTTATTCACGTCGGCACAAATGATGTTAGACTCCGTCAATCGGAGATCACTAAAGATAATATTAAAGAGGTATGTGAGCTCGCAAGCACGATGTCAGACACTGTAATATTCTCTGGCCCCCTCACTGCTTACCGTGGTGATGAGATTTATAGCAGATTATCATCACTAAATGGCTGGTTGTCTGAGTGGTGCCTGCAGAATAATATAGATTTTATAAATAACTGGAAGAGTTTTGAGGGCAGACCTGACCTGTTGAAACGAGATGGTCTCCATCCCTCCTGGGATGGGGTTTCCCTCCTCTCTAGAAATGTGGCACACAGTCTTAATAATGCTAAAGTCTGACTACCTAGGGCCCAGGTCAGGAAGGAGACAGAATGGCTTAACCAACTGTCTTCTTGCCGTCTCGCGTTACAGAATACACAAAATATGCAACATGTAATAATCCCTTCTTACAAACAACATAAAATAGAGACTGTGTCTGTCCCCCGGATTAGCAAACATAAGATATTGCGTAAACCTCTTGAAAGTAATTTAATAAACGTTAAACAACTCAAACATGAACAAAATACAGATAATCAACTGTTACGACTCGGATTGCTTAATATTAGATCTCTCTCTAATAAAGCACTTTTTGTTAACGATATGATAACCGATCATAAAATAGACATGCTTTGTTTGACAGAAACATGGCTAAAGCCAGATGATTATATTACTCTAAATGAATCCGTTCCTCAAGATTATTACTATAAACACGAGCCTCGCCTAAAAGGTAGAGGGGGAGGTGTTGCTGCACTTTACAATAATTATTTTATCATCTCTCAGAAGTCATGGTACTTCACGTATCGACACCTAATACTAAGGACAAAACATTTTTAAATTTTATTCTAGCTATTGTATATACGCCTCCAGGTCATCACACAGATTTTATTAAAGATTTTGGTGGGTTCTTATCAGAACTAGTACTGGCCGCAGATAGAGTCCTTGTCGTCGGTGACTTTAATATCCATGTAGACAATGATACAGATGCCTTGGGCATGGCTTTCAAAGACACTCTTAACTCCATGGGCTTTAGTCAACATGTGTCAGGACCCACTCACTAATCATACTTTAGATTTAATACTGTCTTACGGTATAAATGTGGACGATGTTAAAATCCTTCAGCAGATTGAAGACATTTCGGATCATTATCTGATATTATGTTTGCTTCAACGGCCTACGGCTGCAAATCAAACTCCTTGTTACAAATATGGAACCCAGAGCTCTGTTTTTAAAGCACATTTACATTTTACACGTACATTAGTCATTTAGCATACGCTTTTATCCAAAGCGACTTACAAAGAGTCTTACATGAGCAATAATACAACAGGTGCCAATACAAAGTTACTGGTTTTAACAAAAGCTAGACCACTACTTGTTGAGAGAAAGAGAGAGGGTATACAAGACGCCGCTGGTTTGCTGAACGCAGGGATCTTAATGGGGTGTAGCCTACACCATGTAGGAGTGTAGGAAGGTATGAAAGTATGCCAGTCCAGATCCAGTGATAGTCCTGTAGGCAAGCATTAGTGACTAGAATCTGCACATGAAGTCAAATGAAACCCATTACATCCTTTAGGAAGAAATAGTTTGAACTGACATTTAAGCAGTGTTGCAGTAAAATCAGGGCGCCTGCCTTGTCATTTCAAATCCTTCCTTACATTTTTCCTGTAGCTCAGTGGTAAGAGCGTTGCATTAACAACGCAAGGTTGTGGGATCGATCCCAGGGGATTGCAAATACCTATGTAAAGTGTATAGGCTAAAGCAATGTAAGTCACTTTGGATAAAAGCGTCTGCCAAATGCCTAAATGTTTATGTAAATGTAAATCCCCAAAATGATCCCGTATTAACTTGGCACTTTGTGCATTTCAGAGGGATAGGTTAAATTATCAGGTAGATAATAATAAATCTGCACATTTCTTTGGCTCTTTTGGACTGTGAACTCCTTTCGGGACTCTTATAGCCTTATGATTGTTTTTAAGAATATTTATTTTTAAACAAATCAAAGCGACTAAACTGATAGTTTTGTTTCTTGATGCTGATGTGACTGATGATGATACGCTGCATCTCCTCATGTAGCCTACTTATCCATAGACACATTATACTGAAATTCAGAAAATAAACACAACAAAAAGATGAACAACTAAATTTCTTTCTCCAGGCTGGATGGAGGCAAAAATGTCAATGTTAGAGTTGGCTATGTCAGTGGAATTTGTTCAGTTTGATTGACTCAGTGACGACGCTGTTAAACTCCTTTTTCCTCTCAATTCAGATCATTATTGTGACCGGGAAAACCAATTTCAGCCGACTGAGGTGCAGTCCACAATTTCACCACGTGTTTCCTGGACATCCAGGAAGAAAGGAGTACTCCTCTTATATGCTGCCTCACGGCGGCGGAAGTACCAGGAGTCGAACTTACTCCAGGCGGGCTCCTCCGGAGAGCACCAGTTGAGGTAGAGCTCCTTAAAAGCTTTCTCAAGAACCTTCGCAAGCTCCTCATGGAGGTCTGGGGTGCTCTCAGAGTCAAGGCGATCCCGCTCCGAACCCTCCCAGTCCTTACTCGACGCCACGATGGACATCAGGGGAAACGGGATGGGGGGAAGGCCCTCCTCAGCAAAAAGGACTTGGGAGTGATGCGACGGTAGAGTATTATGGCCCTGAGCCGGGTCGTTGATGTCACCTCGTGGGAGGACATGGCCTTCCAGCAGCTCGCTGACAGCAGTGGTCCACCTGCCCAAGAGGCCACGTGCGAGAGTCTTCGAGACGAGAGCCAGTAGGTCAGTACATTGTACGCAATCAGACTCAGAGAAAGCAGCCATCGGGCTGCATGTCTCAGAAGTTTTTACATAGGCAACCTTTCGTCACCATATTTTTTCAATAGATGCATCTTGTTTTCGTCGACTCATGTCTCATAAATGACGTCACGCCTCATGTACCTTGCTCCGGCGTAGTTTGTGCTTACACAACCCGCTTTCCAAACCAGACCGCTCTCTTGCCCACCTCTTTCAACCAGGCCAGGGCGCAGTAAGTGAACAGTGCACGAGCATGGTTGCAAGCTCTCACACTACTCAATCGAACCAGGCTTTAGGGGTCAAACGCGATCGAGCATGGTTCGATTGGGACCATGTGAGTAGGCCCTTAGTTAGCGATTTCCATATATTGTGACAATTGGCCAGTTTTTTTTTACTGCCGTGATCCTATAAGACTTCAGGAGTGTGGAGAACGGGAGGAGTTTCCATATCAGCAATATGGAGAGACCACTCCCAAACTGGAACCTTAGGCATGTTTCCCTGAGGACAGTTTTTGGTTTGCTTAGTTTACATATGCATGACCTCATGACCTCAAACCAAAAAACTATGTAAGCAAAGCAATGCTATTATTTTTGCTCAAAGATGTACACAAGGACCGGTTAAACACAAATCAGTTTTATTGTAATAGTCACTGTTTTAAACAATCAAATAAATAGGAAATACATAAAGACTTCATAGGCATGTTTTCAGCGTTGGACAGATTGAAGATGTGTACAGAAATCTAAATGCCTCAGTCACTGTTATAGCCTATATCTGAAAGCCATCTTCATGTAGATTTAAAATAACAATAATTCAGTTATCATCAATATATATATATTATTTATAGGCAAGGGTTCAAGAAGTCACTGTAAAACAAAAAAAAGTTTATTAAAGTAAGTGTTGCACAAAGTTTTTTTTTAAATAGTTTAACATTTGCCTGGCTCACCTTAAAAATACAGCATTGTGCTTCCATATAGTATGTTAAGTGAATATATTGCTCAACTATCTTAAATAGGTGCAGCTTTTAATATTTCCTCAGCAAAACAGTGATGATGTCGTTAAAAAGAAAGATAGTAAAATGAACAATCTGGTTGTAACATAAAAAGAAAAAACAAACATAAACCACTTTTATATCAGATGTGACAAAAAACTGAGTTAGAAGAAAAGGAAAGAGATGACTTTATTTAATTAAATTGCATATTGTCTGTATCTGTGTGCCCGTGTGACTGTGATCATCAGTGCTCCCACAAGGAAAAGTTATCCACATTGATCCCATTAGCTATCAGCGTTCCTCCCTGGTCTCCACGCAGGTACTTGCCATTCTGAGCCTTGATGCCAACACGCCCATACACCAGAAACTCAAAAATGAAATCCTCAGGTTTGTCCCCGTCTGTGCACACCAGACCACTGCTGGAGACATACCAAAACTTCCCTTTTCCACCTGTGGTTGAGAAAATGAAACAAATACATCTCAACGTCTTATAAATGTATAACTTACTAAAAAACATGCTGGGTTTCAACCCATGGTTGGATAAAACATTGACATTTTTAACAACCCAGCACAGGTTATTTTAATCTCCATTTTATGCTTGATACAACCCATTATTTTAAGCTCTTCACAAAAAGTGAAAATATGAGAAGAGAAATACTCTTAAATAAAAAAATATTATTGTATAAGTATTGCAGCTCGCCTAATAAAATACAGCATTTTTACTATCAAAAACATACTTTTTATTTGGTATGCGCCATCATTAAACAGCAGTGAGAAGATGTCATAAACCGAGCGGTTGGCGTCCAGTGTATTGGAGGTCTTGTGGTGACACACAAACCCATTCTCTCCACGCAACACCAGGATAGGACGATTAATCAACTTGAGCACAAACATCTCGTCCTCCCCTGACGAACAAACAGAACGTCTTTATTTAATTCATGAGGTAACTACTATGCAAAAGACCAAGTTAATCTCTGTCCCTTACCCACAGAATCACTGACAGCAGCCAGGTGTCCATTTTTCTTAGTGGAGACATATTTTCCATTGCTTGCCCTCAAAGCGATGCGCCTCCCCAGCCACTCGATGTCAAACATTGTGTTCTCCTGACTAGCAGTAGAGAGCAAACATTATGTTGTGTATTAGTAATTGTTAAGGAATCAGTGGGGTATTGTTTGTAACACAGTGGGACTCTAGTGAATTTTCTTTCTACTTTTCAAATGTATTTCCAATGTCTACCACAGTATGTGAAAAGTTCAACAAAACAAGTCTAAAAAGTCTTGGCTTTAGGTTTATTACATTTTTCTTTTAGTAACAGCAAAACTTAAGCTGGCATGGACTAATTTATGCAAATCTGATTCATATCATTCCAGCATCATTTGAAAATGTTCTACCTTCTTGAATACTTCACTTAAAGCCAAGACAGTTGACCTTTGTTTCAAAGAACAAGGCCACTGTAACAAATTTCTTTGTGAATCTAATAAAGAAAAGAAAGAAATCGAATTACGCTTCTGTGGCAGAGGCCAGAATGCCGCAGTGAGAAACAAGTGTCCAGTAGTTTCCTCCGTTGGTTCTGAACATGCACTTCTTAGTGTCTTTGTCAATCTCCATCTGAAACGTCTCCATGTCCGTCTCATCATTCTGATTGGCTGACACGCTGACACCTGCAGACACACACATTTGTAGCAATTCTTTGTAGGGCATCCAATGAAATATAATCATCAAATATTAAGACTTCATATTTTTCCCTGAAAGCACAGCTCAGGATATCCCCTAAGAGCATGATGTGCATGTTCTTTATATGGTGTCATCCGCTAAACAGCATTGTCACCATGCCAGGTTTTGAACAACCTGTGGTCCAAAGCTGAAATCTTTTTGCCTTTACAAAAGCAGTTTATCTACCAGGTGCTAATATGATGCTATATTTTACATTACCCATGATATATACAGTACATCAGTGGTTCCCTTCAGTACATCAGTGGTACTCGTACCCACAGAGGTACTTTGGGGTACTGCAGGGGGTACATGATAGAAACTGACATTAAGGAATAAATAATGAAAATCAATAAATTATGTTAATAGTATTTATATATGAAATTAGGACTACACAAAGATGCATACAAATCAATTTATAAATTTAGATATAATAAAGGTTTGACTCTCATTTGACTGTAATTTAAAGTGAAATGTTGTTGTCTTTCCTGTAGCTCAGTGGTAAGAGCATTGCGTTTACAACCAACACAAGGTTGTGGGTTCGATCCCAGGAGATTGCAAATACCTATGTAAAATGTATAGGATAAAGCAATGCAAGTCGCTTTGGATAAAAGCGTCTGCCAAATGCCTAAGTGTAAATGTTGTCTGGTCAAACCCTATAAAAGGTTACTTAAGCCAAAAATTTTGAGAACCACTGCAGTACATAATGTATTATGGATAACTAGTGTATATTATGTATATCACTTCAATGAAGATTCATACAAATTCATATAATTGTTTTTTATTTGTAGTATATTCTTCTCTGAGTCTATTATGCCAGTCAGTATTATTATTTTTTGTGTCCTAGGCCACTTTCGATACACATACCACGTGTGTACATTTATATGTTAACAACCTGATACCAGAAGAAGTCATTGATATTTCACAAGATGGCTATGAGCTGCCTACCCCTTACCTCACTCACATCCTTAAACCACAGATGCAAAGGCTAATTTTACAAAAAAAAGGCATTTTACGACTTTTTTTTCAATTTTTTTATGAATGCTAAAGAAAGAACTAGGAAACAGAATGCATATTTGATGTGGTGGCTAAGCAAGGTAAGGGAGCCCTAACGCTCCGAAACCAAACGTCACAGGAGCAAAGTGAAATCATAATAAAACGTACGAATGAGAAATAAAACAACGAACGAATGAGACTGTAGGAAATCACATGAATGAGCCACCTTTTAAAATTGTTGCAAATTACCATCAGATTGCATTGATAAATAAATACTGGGTATTAAAATAGCCCACATTAGATTGAAATGCCTGCTGAGTAACGCGAAAAAGAGTTGTGCCAAATTAAGTGACACGAAAAAGGGAAAATTTGTGTTTGTGAACACCTGATTTTCACAAACTGCCTGAAGACTGTTTTGGCTGTTAAAAAGTCCTGCAGTAATGCAATGTATTTCTGTGCTTTCAGTGACGTCCTCCCAACAGAAACGTCATTGTGTCACACATTTGCAGATGTGTTTGCATAGTCAGACACAAGATGAGGACCAAAATGAAAATCAAATACATACAATGGCACATTGACAGATGTCGAAAAAAACCACTGGTGAAATGTGTATAGTTATGACTTCTGGAATATAATAAAGAAGATAAGTGCTTGCCAATATTGCAATGACAAAGACCAGTATTGTCCATAATGACTCATGGCTGAAAGATTTGAGAAGTCATTGTTCTTTTCCCTTCTGTATCGCATGTCAATCAACTCAAATCCTACAAAGTCCCTTGGAAAGAATTTCGACTCATGAGAGCAAAGCCCTTGTTTGTGCTGTGAAAATTGACATCAGTAGTTGTGTTTTATTCCTCTTTAAAGCTTCCAGAAACTCCAGTAGCAGGGATGTCACTTTCTTAAATAATGCACCTTTTTGTGTGACTATCTAGTTTTTCCAGAGAGAAGCAATCTAATGTGACGAAACACATAATACACACACCCAGAAAAACTTCCCCTCTGACATGGAACATTGACTGGGTCATGTAAATGAACAGATGCAGTCCAGCTGCCCTCTTTAATGACTATTTGTTTAGTTAAATACTTCTAGGATTCATTTTCGAACCCTAAAATCTGATCTTTAAGTAGCTTTAAGTAGAGTATGTTTACAATTTCAAAAACGGAAAAGTTTTTCCTTTGCGTTTTTGTAAAGTTTTACATACACACGACGATTTGTTTTTTGGGAAAACTAGTAAAATCTATGTATAGTGCATGCCAGGCGAGTGGATCTGTAGTGGAAGAAACTGCGCACATATGCATATCTAAAAACATTTTTAATACTTTCTTGGTGTGTATGTATGTTTATAGTAGTGTGAATATAATTACTGTCTCCGCTGGTTGTAGTGGTGCAATAAATCTACTTTCAAAAACTTGTACGTTGAGACCCTTTTCAAAAGTTTGCATTTTAGGTCCTCCAAAAGTGTTCTGTTTTAGTTGAAAAGGGTCTTGTGTAAACGGCCTTTAAGTGTTCCTGTAGCTCAATTGGTAAAGCATTGTGTTTTGCAGCCAAAGGTTGTGGTAACATTTTTATCCTTTTGTTCTTCAAAATGCAATAATGTCTGCATATTTCAGATTGAGTGCCACTGTGTCATATAGTCTACCCACATACTGTGTGGCATGTCTTCAGACCAACCTGTCAGAAGATTCCGCGTGTGCTGTGAACCACATCACCCATTAAAAATGATTAATTTAATCTCTTGGAAAGACTATTTAAATGTCCCAGTAACATTCAGTTGTAATATAAATATTACAGATTCATCTCTTCCGGAATTGGTTCACCGATAGTCATTACTGAATGGATCTGAGACTAAAATATATTTTTTTTCTGCGCTGGGCAAACAGTGAATATGACAAATCCTGTGACAAATTCATTAGACTAATGTACAGTACATCCCACGGAAGCTACAGTATAGTGGTGTTGCTGGATGAACATGCAGACATAAACATATGCAAATATGTGCTTTCTTAAGATATTTGTGGGTCTTTGACGTTTGTCACTTGCACCTTTCTTTGAGCCAACCGACATGAGAAACACATAAATGAAACATGTTTGTCATATTTTCATGTCATGAGATAAAATGTGAGTAAGTTCTTATGGTTTGATAATAGCAGTACAGCACACATATACCAGATTTGTAGAATTCTCCCAGAAAATAAAAAAAAAACTCTCAGAATGTTGCAGATAAGAAATCATGACCATGATATGTCAAAAAGATTCTTAAGGTAGATTGGTTGTTGTTGGATGATAATAACCATTGGTTTAAACAACCCAGAAAATGTTAATTTAAATCTAAAGTATAATTTTTTCCTTATTGTCCCCAACGGGCTGAAACAACCCAACATTTTTACAGTGTACGTGCAGGGTTACCTTGCCGAATGGAGACATATTTTTTGTTGGCTCCCTGGAAAACAACTTGCGGGTGACTCTCTTCCAGATCAAAGAGCTCATCTTTCCATGGCGTGGAACATCGGCCAGACTTCATGGTTCCTGTGGGCCCCATCGGCGTGATGTACTTGCCCTCACTGTCCTTAAAGGCCAGCTTGCCAGACTTGAGCTCCAGGGTGAAACAAGTGTTGGGTTCGTTGTCTATCACCAACTTGCTGTCGTTTCTGAGAAAGCGGTTGTCGCAGGTCTTCAGACAATACTTCCCTTCCAGATAGACCAAGGTGATCAGAGAGTCCACCCCCCACGGGATGTCTCGGCCCGTGCAGAGTTTGTCCTCAGCGATGGACAGGTGGACGTAGCGCTTGCGGGGTACACTCAGCATGCTGGCCTGCGGGTGAAGGGCGAGATGGACGGTCCACTGCTCAATCTCGCCGACGATTTGGGCAAAACATGATAAGTATTCTGCAGAGCCTCCAAAATAGCGCAGGTGTGGCTCAGACTGCAATGCCCAGCGTCCATCTGACTGGGGCACAATCAAGAAACGGCAGTCTGGGTCTGGTACTTCTCTGTCACAGCTTATTTTACCGTCTTTATCGGTGGCCAGGTAACGTCCGAGGTGGCTGCGCAAGAAAACCACCTGGTTCTCCTGGTCCTGCTCCAAGGTCCAGGTCTGTTTCTTCTTCAGACTGGTAGCGGATGCATTTACTGTGAACCCAAATGCCTCTGCTGTGAGGTAACGGTTCTCGTAATTTATAAGTCCAAACTGAAGCTTTAGAGGTGTGTTTATTCCATTCTTGGACATTTTGACTGTGCAGTTCACACAAAACACTATTAGAGATTTTGAATGTAAAAAAAATTAAAACTATAATGGTTGAAATTTTTGGCTGGTTGTGCTGGTCTTTTTATCATTTAAGCAGCAGTCCAAGGTTGCACTGAGTCACCTGTACCTACCTGTCGGTATTCACACAAGCGACTGTTTGCAGTTCCCAATCAGCTGGATTAAACTCAGCGGGACTGTGTAGAAAAATCTGCTGAAGTGGTTCACTCCTCCTCTTCATCCCCCGACAGATTACACCTGTTCTCTCTTTTTTCTCTTTAAGCTCGGCCACTCCCACCCCTGCCTTTGTCTCGCTCTTCCTTTCTCTTGCTGGTCACCTGTACACACACCTGCACTGATTTGTTTCTCTGGAGTGATTCAACATTTGCACTAATATTCACATGATGTGTTTTGGTGCATTTTACTCCATAGCTTTATAAAAACCTTTTCAAACGTTGGTTATTTGACGTTCCTCATTTACCAGTCAAATGCTTTTTTCTTTAGCCTGTGGCAAAGAGTTCAGATGTGACAAAGATGACAAATAACCACTCAGAAAACACCATCTGGTCTTGGTCCATATATGGGTATTACTGGCTGTTTTTGTCACTTTCTGGGAATAGAGTTTTACAATCTGTGCTACATTATATACTTTACATTAGAATGGTGTTTTGGCCTCTCTGACATCAATGCCAAACTTAATGTCAATGTTTTAATATCAATGTGTTATAGACACATATTTATTTATGGTATATTCTATACTGCACACTCTGCAGTATACGAGTGCACTTGAACTCGCATATGTGTGAGTGATCTTTCACTGATTTTTGAAGAAGAAGAATTTGTCTTAATCAAGCCATGTCAATGGAATGCAATCATCCATTATGTTATATCACACTATTGGGTTATGGGGTAAATCAATATTTGATCAGCGAGAGACCAGGTCCTGAATGATCCACAGGTCTACAAAACCCTGCAGGAAATTGACAAAGAATAATCAGCCCATACAAAGTGAGAACCTTGAGATACAAATGCATTCTGTTTCTGTATTAGGATACCAAAGGTTTTATATTACATAGGACATGAGTAAATATTTGATATTTGTTCAGGAGAGATGGCATTTATGTTAACTTTGTTGACCTGCTGTACAGTACATCATGCTTGTATCCATTATACCCAGTGTTTTCCCTGTGCTTTTTGTAGGGACAGATGCTCTTAATGGCACGTTCCTCAAACAAGGTAAAAAAAGAGTTTGATTTGGTTTCAGCAGATGCAAGTCAAGTTACATTAATCACCAAACACACAACATCACCACTTGTACCAATTATTGCGGTCAATGAAATGTTATCTCTGAAACTAACTTTCTGTTAAACTAGGATTAAGTGTAAATGAGTTAATTAAGAAATTAAAAACCTTTAATTTTCCCTGGGGATGTGGTTACAGGTTTTCATTTCTCCTCTGCTAAAGGTCCGAAGCTCAGTGGTTCAGAGAACATCACAGAAAAATGCGTGTTCTGCAGGACATAATGTGTCTTTCTGCAGCAAGATCACTAATAACTGAAGAGAGCCTGTTGTGAACTTCCCAAAGAGACTTTGTTTTTATTTCCTACTTTAGTTCAAGTTGTCATTAACTGGCCTTGTTTATTGTTCTATACTGTTGTATGAGGTCTACTTATGACGTTAAACATTGTAAAAAAGTCAGAATGCATGACACTTTCTCTTAGAGAGCCTGGCAAAGACTCCAACCTGTTCTAAACAGAAACAACATTGTCAGAATTTTTCGACAGGAGAACATGGTAATGATGCTTTTTAGTAGATACAGAAATATCTTCAGTGATATACTTTATGTAATTGTTTCCTCATTACCATTACATGTATTCTTAGAATCCAATGACTACCATTCTCTGGTGGTAGAGAGAATTTTTTTTAGTTTAGTGCTGAGCAGAAGATGGCCAACGTAAAATCAGGGCTGCCTGAAATCAGGGAAGCAGTGATCAAAGGGCAGAGGGCACATTTAGGAACATCAACAACGTGAGCCTGACCACCATTGACCACGTCCTAAGAAGGAACTATATGGCCATGAAACAGCTTTATAGAGTTCCATTTCAACTCTGACGTTGTGAAGGATGCCAGATGCCAATATGTGGAGGTAAGGAAACGTTACTATACTCTAATGCCTTGCAATATCATGAATGTAGAGTCAACTTGAGTCACCTTTCATTGTAATTTAGCCTTTCTTTACTTAGAGAATAATGGACCTTGAAGTTGAGGGGGCAGATCTTCATTTATGTTGATGACGCCGGCTTCAATCTCAGCAAAGTTAGGAGACGTGGAAGGAACCTCATTGGGTACAGGGCCACTATCACAGTTCCAGGACAGAGGGGTGCCAACATAGCAATGATTGCTGCCATGTCAAAGATGGCTTCCTATGCCATATCCCCACTATTGGACCATACAACGCCGTACGCCTCATAACATTCCTGAATACACTTCATGAGAGGCTGATCCCACCCGAGGATAGAGGGCTGTTGAGGCCTAGCATGCCACTCTTCGTCATTATCTAGGACAATGTGGCGTCCCACCACTCTCGCCTTGTCAATGAGTGGTTTGGAGTACACCCTCGTATGATGATGCTGTTTTTCCCAGCAAATTCACCATTTTCGAATCCCATAGAGGAGTTCTTCAGTGCTTGGAGGTGGAAGGTTTATGATCACTATCCCTATGAGCAAAAACCCTTGCAGAATGCAAGGACTGCTGCTGCTGCCCAAGAAATAGGTGCAGAAGAATGTCGAGGTTGGATAAGGCATGCAAGAAGATTTTTTTCCTAGGTGCCTTTCAAGAGAGGATATTGACTGTAATGTGGATGAGGCCATGTGGCCCCATCGTCAAGACAGAAGAGACTTAATATTTGAAGTGGCTTATAATCCAATAGATTTAACTGTATTTTGATTTTCATGTATTTAAGTAATATTTACAGTATTGCATTTTTCAGCCACAGTTTGAAAAATTGAATGTCATGGAATCAATAAAAATTGCATCAAATGATTTTTTATTCTGGATCCAATTCTTTGCAAAGAGGCAAATTTGACACAGCCTATATAGAAAGAAAACAAATGGCCTTAGGAGTAGGCTACAATGACAAGCAATGGTGCACTGATATATACACATATTTTTAATAGTGCTTAGAATACAATGGTTCAATTTCAATAGATATAGACTTGACTTTGGTTTGTTTTAAAAGATACTTAAAATCAATATCAGACTTTTTCGTCTGGTCATGTCTGTTATACAGTTTTCCTAGTTCAAAATCTTTTTCTGAATGCCATTTTATCTATATCCTGTTTTTGTACTGAAATGTTTAGCAAAATGGCACATTTCCCTGGTCACCATCCAACATTCAAGTTGTTATGAAAACCCAAGTTGGTTTTACTAATCCCATCTTTGCATAATTTGCAGCTCCACTGTGAGCTTCTGGCCAAAACTGCACGTGTACAGAAATGTGTTTTTTCTTCATTTGGTGTGACAACTCCATTAAGTTTATTTGTTTTTTAGGATTTACCCATTTTTAAACAATGTATGGAAGGCTGAACAGAGATTGTCCTGGAAAATATTGCTCATAAATATGTAATAGGGTCTCTTTGTTGTTGCTGCTTGTGTCAGTATTTGTTTGGTGTTCTAGGGTGGAACTGTGTCGCAAAATTTTAGATGAAGAAACCGTGAATAAGGCAAATCAAAAAATATCAAGCCTACTCAAAACATTGGATAATCTAGGGCAGAGTTTGCCAAACTTTAGAGGAGTATTGGCATGTAAAGACATTTCAAAAGGCAGTTGACTGTATTCAAATTTGTAGATTCCACATTGTGTTTGAACAAAACTATATAAATAAAGTCATACTACAGGTTATCAATTTAAAATAGTTGACACTTAAGATCATGACCATATTTTTAAAAGAAAAGTTATGATTAAGCCTTAACCACAATCCCTCTGTAATACCTCTATGACCCACCAGGGGCCGTATGAAAAGCATTGATTAGGGAAAAGAATTGCCAGTAGCTCTGTGCCTTAACGTCTTCAGCCAGATATTTAAATACTGCCTAATCAAACAAAGTCACTAATTAACAAAAGCAAAGACGACAGTCTACGAAAGGATCATTACTGCAGTGATTCATTTGTTTTTACACCCCTTCAGGGTTCAGAAGACACAAAATGGTCTGCCAAATGGGCAATGTGAATGTAATGTGGTATTTGTTTTGCAAATTTACATTTATGCCTTTAGGCAGATGCTTTCAACCAATGCAACTTACATTTCTTGGACCATCATTTGTTTCTGACTATGTGAAATCCCCTGGGATCGAACACATGGCCTTGGAGTTGCTAGCGCCATGCTCTAACCACTGAGCCATAGGAAGGTATTGCTAACACTTATACAAAGTAGGCCTATCCATGCAATAAATATATGTATTTTTGTATTAATGTCTGCTGAGAAGAGGCAATGTGGTAATAAAATAGGCCACGATGATGTTGTGGCTGCTTGCGACAATGCAAATTGACTTTCTGCTTTAGTTTGTTCAGGACTTGTCTTTAAACACACAGCTGCTATGTTCACAATGCTTTCTTCAGGTTTGTTATTTCTATTGCCGTCGCAAAAATGCACGTCCTCCTTACCCAAGATGCTTACCTACTGTAAGGTTCTATTTATATGAGCCATCAGTGTAAACTAGTACAGTTGATTGCATCAGAATCACACTCACAACACTCTAAAAAGTCAATTCAAAATACACAATCTTTCTAAATTAAAAGCCAACTACAAATAATCCTTTGATAAGTTGATTCCCCCAAAGTGTGTCCGCTGACTCAATGAGCATGAGTTTAAGGAAAGACTATTTATTTGACTGACCAATGCACGACAGAGACTCTGTTCCTAAGGGCACACGTTACTCTACTTTTTATTTTAATGTGAATCAATAAAAATAGCGGACAATGAGATGGATGTTGATGCATTAGGCACAAAATATTTAAAGCCAGATTTGCAGGAGATGAAACCTCAAGTGCAGCCTTTCCTTAGTTGTGGGCTGTCTAAAACATCAGGTGAGAGGGATAATCAATTCATTTGACAATGTATTCTCTGCATGTTCTAGCTTTGTCAAGTAGGAAAGGAACAAACATATTTAGAGTTAAGGGTATGGGCTAAGCATAATCCTTGTATGGGGTTCATGTTTTTGTTACTTGGCCAGTGTTTGGTGGTTTAATGGTTATAATACCGACAGTATTATAAGTTGAAAAAAAAACCTTGAAAGATGTTTACTTAATCCTGTGGCACATAGACTGGATGTGTGGTTAGTATTATTATTTTCCTTTTAGTTTTTACCTAAAGAAATAAGGGGATATTTGTTTCAAAATTATCTAAAGAAATATAAATGTTAAAAAAAGCAATTATTTGCATCGTTTTTTAAACATGTCCCACCGGATCCGAACACCACACAAGGGGGTGCCTGAGGAAGAGCACTTTCCATCACAGTAACTTGTGAGTAATGGCAATTTCATATCTTTCATATCTGTCTAACAGATGTTTGACATGTTTTAATTCTGCAGGAGTCTGTGGTCATCCCAGCGGTTCTTTCCCTGTACACTTCAGGTAGTACCACTGGTTCAGTGATGGAGTGTAGGTCTGCAAGCCTAAATATGATGAGGACCCTTTTAATTTTCACTAAAAATGGTTTTAAAAACACACAGAGTACGGCTGGCCAAACACTGTCTCGGCATCAGGAATCAGAATCAGAAAGAACATTGTTGCCAGGTATGTTTGTTATGGTGTCATACAGGACACAGTGTTTGTATCATTTCAAACCTAAATGTTCAGAACTTCACATGAGCTGACCTCAACACAAAAGGTGTCCTCTGCTTTTTGTGTTTGTATATTGTCCTCATCATTGTAATCCAGATGTAAATTCATGCAAATGGGGTCAATGCTAGTGAACTTGGAAAATAAAGGTTCACATGGCATTACGAATGTCGTCAAATATTAAGGAAGACCATTGTTTGTATTAAAAGTATATTTTGACCACATGTACATCGCTTTAAGTGCCTCCCTCCTTAAATAAAGCAGGCGCTACATATTCAAAGATACAAATTTATTTACACCGACAAATTCATCAATTTTTCCTTTAGTTAACATAAGGTACAGAAACTTACAATGAACAACAGCCTAGTTGTGAGTGGAAAGTGAATTGTCAGTCAGTTCTCCAGTTTAAAAACTACTGAAGATTATTAACTAGTTGTGTCATAGGGAAAATAATTTCACTGTTAAGGACTTCACACATACACTCCCCAAATTTCGTAAATGTTCTTTCCGATTTGGTGCATGTTTGTACTGTGTCTCTTAATTGTCAAAGGGCCTCTGAAAATGCTTGCTTACGGATGCGAAAAACACAAAAAATAGAATGTAAAAATGAATAAATGTGATTGACACAATGTTCCACACTGACACATTTTGCAATGGCCTTTACACTTGCACACAGATAAAAGATATATATTACAGTTTTGGTCTTTGTTTTTGGTATAAACGCTTACTCAGTAAAGTGAAAAACAATAATTAAAATTAGGACATTATTATCTGGAGTCAATTTGTTACAGAAAAGATGGCAAACCTTTCACTCGAGACAGGCCTGAATACATATTTTAAAGGTAAAATATAAACATTTTATGTGCTTAACCCCTGTCCTTCAGGTCTGCTATATATTTATTAATTTAATGTGGAGAGTAAATAAACTGTGATGGGCCAGCAGGTGGCAGTGTTTTGGTGCTGTCTCACTATTATCTGGATGTTTTGGTTGGGATGACACATGATGAATAAACAAAAACAAAGGTCATAATGCACTAAAAGGTCAAAGTCTTGTTTCTTTGATGTTGTCAAAAACTAAAAGAAGAATGAACTGTGTTGGGAGTAGGTCTCAGGAGTACAAGCTTTAATAATATGTTGTGTTTCCTGAGGCTGTCAGTGTACGGACTGCTTTGATCCTGGATACAGTTGCTTTATAGTGTGTGGACTAACTGTATGGATCACATACATGATCATATCTCTTTGTTCCAAACCATCTTAAACTTTTGTGATTTTAGATCGATAACTGTTCGTTTTCACACCATCTATTGTAAAACCCTTTCACAGGAATCAACAGGCTTAACTGGATAAGCTTTTAACAGGACAGGACGGCCATGCTCTGACTAACAGGTTTGTTACAGGTCCTTTCCGCTCATAAATGTCATTGGCACATGAAATTATAGCAGATGCAGATTATATTTAAATATTAAACAGTCATGTGAAGGATTTACTCTTTGATTTAAGATCAATCAGCACATATTGCTCAAATGTACTTATTTGTCTGTTGCAATCAAAGGGAATAAACACATCAATCTCAAATTTAGCATTTGATATTGTTTTGTGTGAATGGTTTTAGTGGCTCGCAAACTGAATCATATTGGTGAACGTTACCAAATTTTGCATGTCATTTTAAGTGCTTCCTTATTGGTTTATAAGTCGTAATTTAAATCAGGCCACACCCCCAATTAGAAACTGTACATCCTCCTCCAGGAGATTTATGCAATTGCCTCCAAACTTGGTGAACATGATGCCAAGATATTGGAAATCAAATAACAAATTTATTTTTGATATTTAAAAATTTCACTAAATAGCTTACATCCAACAGCAAAGTAATTAAAAAAAACTTGTTTGTGTAGTCATGAGGTCTGATCACATTGATGTGGTTATTGTGAGTCCCGGACAGGAAGACTCTTAAGTCCACATACAGTTTTTTTCCCCATGTCACTTGATGAGAGTAATGTATAGACATAGCTGATTTAAAACTGTGAAAGAATTTGTGTTATAATGAGTGGTGTTGAAATAGTTATGTATCAAATTTAACACCATATTTGTTTCTTTTTTAAAAGCGTTTACTATTATTTAAATGTTTTGAAATCTCATATGCCTTGGTGATATGCAAAAAAAGTTTGACTTGTGCATGTCAATGCACTTGCCCACAATGAATTGTTTTTTAAGAGATACCATGTCGCAGTCCAGTGGTGCTAAGACCCAGCATCAATGCTTGCAGCGATATTTTCCATTTCTTTCCAAAGTATTGTCATATTAACTATCAAAATAATTGCAGAGGGGGCTAATTATAACGTCACTCTCACCCATATGTGACCCTGGACGACAAAACCAGACTAAAGGGTCAATTTTTCGAAATTGAGATTTTTACATCACCTGAAAGGTGAAGAAATAAGCGTTCTATTGATATATGGTCATTTCTGGGTGAGAAAATCTTTGAAAAACTATTGTGAAAGTGATATATAGTAGTATAAGACTTAACAGTGACTTTGTGTCTATACCTCACAACCTTGTACAACTTCCACTGTTATATTTATCAAAGTTAAATCTTGTGAGGCACACCTGTAAAGTAGAGTAAAATTCAAATAGATTAGCGATCTGACTAAATCGGATATCTCATGAAAACAGTTTGTTGAGGTAAATTATAAAATACTTAAATCTGCTAGAAAAAAAGGCTTTCTCCTCCGGCTCTCTCCTCAAGGTCTTTGCTGGAATCAGGTCTCCAAGACCCTTCCCACAATTCTAAGGGGCACAATAAATTTCCCTCAACTGCACCGGATGTGTTTCACCCTGTGACAACTTTTACTGCATTCCCACACACCACGGTGCTAAAAAACTATTGATTTACGCACTTATGATAAATACGACAGTGGAGCAACGTTAAATGCCATTTTTTATGAGTGGTCTGGGATCAGAGTTCTCGTGTACTGTATGACTCAAAGGATTGCTGACCATCGCATAGTCAATGTTCCTTGAACGAGTGCTATGAAGTAAAATTAATGTGTGTGAATGAAGTAGAGTGAAGCGAGAAGGATAAATGTTATAACCTGTATTCTTTATAGCGTTTAATAATGGTTATTACAGTTCGATTTTAGATTAGATGTGTCTTTAAAGAATAGTGCACCCAAAAAATGATAAAGGATTAAGAGTGAATAATTGATGATAGAGTGACTATTTGAGAACCTGCTGTTTCATTCAATTTAATAAGAAACTTCTCTCCACTGCTGCTTTTCAATTTGTCTCCAAACTGAAAACATATAACTTACTTAAAATTCTTACAGAATGCTGTCGTGAGAAGGACTTTATAAAAACAGTATATCGCAAGAGACAACAAGACGCTATTGTTTTTTATACAACCGCCAGATGGCGCTCAACTTCTTACCTTGTTGAAAGCTGCTTGCACAAATGATCATTCGCATCATTTTTGGAAAGTACAGGATTTATCTATTACAATTTCAGTATCTTTTTAACACTTCCTTGGAATGATATGCATTTTCTTCAATTGTCTCATTGAGGAGAACTGTAATCTGTGTGAACACTGTTAAAGCCGTGGTTGATTCTGCTCTGGTGTCTCTCTGGTCGTGGCTGGCTGTCTCTTGGTGGTTTCCAGTCGTGTTTGGCAGGCTTCTCCTCTTGCAGCTGGGCACAATGGTTTGGCTGGCATGTGTCTGAATGGGGGATTGCTGCGTTCTCCCACAGCCAGTGTAATTCTAATGTATTTGTGCCCTGGGGATCCATCATCTTCCCAATAAAAGCCATTTAACAGATGATTCCAGCTGTCTTTGATCGCATTGAAGTAGATTCCCAGTCAGGGGACAAAATCCACTGGCTCCTTGTTTTGAGTTAAAGGAATTCTCCGGGTTCAATACAAGTTAGGCTCTATTGACAGCATCTCTGATATAGTGCTGAATAACACAGAATATAATGAGACTCCGAATGTAATGCACTTTGAATGGAGAAACACATCCAGCAATGTTTTCGAGTGGAAATGTGAAGCTTGTTTCTCTGCAATCATGGGGTTTTGTCACAGATGTGTTTTAAAAGTGGGAACTAAATTTCTAGGTAAATAAATTTGTAAAGAAACACGTACTGCATATGTGCGTGATGTCAACGCTTTCGCCAGTGCGGATTTTAATATAAAAAATATATAAATATTAACTAGTTTTGATGTTCTCATTGTGGGGCCATAAAAAGAGTGTATACATTGAAATATCAGTGTTTTCAATATTTTATATTATAAACAGAACTGCAATTATACTTCATGCTGATGCATGTTCATAATTTCTTCAGCAGAACACAAAAGAAGATATTTTGAAAAATGTTAGAAATAGAAAACCGTCTGTCTCCTTTGACATCATTGGTCTTGTGTCCATACAGTATAGGTGAAACAGAGCACGGGTCGACTCCAGGAGCAAAACCACTGTGTTTAAAATCATAGAGGATTCGTTTGCTTTGTCTGTTTCTGCAGAATAATGTGATAATGTTGCATTTTAAATAATCACTGTCACATTGTTTACAGCAGAAACAGTCACATCAAAGGTCAGGAAGGACTTTTAATATATAGCCTAATTGTTTGACTCAGTTCAGTCCTGTTTGTGCAGCTGTTCACGGACAGACAGGCAGAGAGAAAGACCGTAAGAGTAAAGGGGAAAGAGGATATGAAGGTGCAAACAGAATGTGTGACCTCTGACCTCACAGATGAAATTACATGCTCACCACAGGGTTGAAGAGTTGATAACCTCCTCTGATTGGTCCCCGGCGAGGCGTTAAGCCATTGAGATGCAGTGAGCTTTACAAGACATCAGCACCTTTTCATCAGATCCTCTTCACATTGAGATTCACAAGAAAAGAAGATCCTTGCCATTAAATAGATGTGCTAATTTTTGTACACATTTCATTAAGTTTAAGGAACAACCTTGCATAACTTTACATTAACAATTAACTTATTTGATGGAAAGCAACTAAACTAAAATAAGCAGATCGCCACAAAAGTCTGTTTTATACAGCTGTTATTCATATATGAAGAGGCATAAATCAGCTTGAAAGCATACATGCAGTGAATGTGTTAAAGCATTATCCTTCAAAGATGGCGTTTACTGTGGCAGATGTGAATGCTGTAATATTCCTCCATAAAATACATTATATTTTATTATCTGTCTACAAGATAATGAAGCCCAAAATCATGATACATGTAAATGTTCTAAAGATGTGGTACATCAATACATGATGAACTAAATAACAGAGATGTGAGATAACACTGATCATTTGACTAATAAGTAATAACATAAACAAAAAAGACAACCTTTTAGAAATGTCATCATAATATCATTAATCTCATTATACCATAACATAAATCATGTAATGTTATGCATTTTATAACTATTTACTGTATGTATGTAATATTGTAACATTATTTCACTTTAAAACTATTTATTATTAGTTACATGTTAGTGAGTTACTAACACTTTTTATACAATTAAGATAAACACCTATTTCTATATTAAATGATGAACTTTTGACTAACATTACAAGCGGGAAAAAATTCAATGATATAACAATACAATATTATATCACCCATATAAAGGAAAGATGATTTTTAAGACTAACAGTTCTAAAAACTCAAACATATCTATACACACACATATTGAGTGATAAATGATTTAAAGCGCAGTTAGGGCAGTGGTCAGCTGGTGGCAGTATAAAACGAGAGGAGAAACATGAGAGGTCACAGTGGCCGCTCTCTCTTAAAACAGCTCTGACACAACACAGGTGGTATAAGTCAGGGCTCAATTGAACGAATGCGTGTGTGGGTTCACCCCTACAGGGCGATGACTTAATTCCCAAACTAATTAAATGTTTTGTTTTACATATAAAAATCCATTAAGTTTTCTGTGATGATTAGGTTTAGTGGTTGGGTAATGGGATACAATTTACAGTTAGTACAGTATAAAAATCACAGTTTCTATGGAAAGTCCCCATAACACATGGAAGCCCAACATTGTGTGTGTGTGTCCCCGAAAGGGGACAGCAGATCATATTACATTATCTTCAGAGGCTCTCAAGGGTTAAGAGCTGTCAGACACTGTAGTCATTAAGTTCTACAGAAGAACATAATAAATCAGACAGAGGAGAGACCTCCACAGCTGCCACTTTCATGTGTGTTTGTGCGTGCGTCGGTTGTGTGTGTGTGTGTGTGTGTGTGTGTGTGTGTGTGTTAAAACATCCTAAAGCTCATTAAAAATGTAAATCTTAAAATCGGACTCATGTTGGTAAATCAAGATGGTGTTAGTATAAAAAATTCAAAAATTGAAATATTGTTAGACAAATAGATAGGATGCTTTATTCATTATTTATTAGGAAATTATTGTCCATTAAGAGATGATGTACAGGCAGCCAGGGAATATCACAGAACAAACCCCAACAGGGTGATTGGACTCTTGCATAAAACTCAAAGTCTTGAATCACCCTGAATATGTTTCCTTTGTGATAATGACTGACTGACTGCATATTATTTTCAATTTTGACTTTGGTACTTAATAAATAAATAAATGTTGATGAAAGATTGGTAGATTTAATATTTACACTATGGAAAACATTAGTGTGGAATGCACAAGAAGCAATACTGTGGTCTGAATGGTTTTAAGAACTTCAGGGATAGTGAGTGAAGGGATGAGGAGAGTCTGGAGCCTGTCGGATCCATCAGAAAGTCTCAGTTGACCAATCAAAATGAATAATTTTAGAGGATGTGGTAAAAATAGTGGATGATGGTCGAATAGAAAATCATCTCTCTTCTGACAAAATGTGTGATTGAGTGGCTATGAGAGATGCTTAATACACATTGTGTAGTAATGTATACTGTCTACTCTTAAAAACACAGCGCAAGAACAACATGCTCTTATGTGCCAAAAAATAGAAAAATTTATTGTTAAAATCTCTGGAAACAGAAGGGCAAATCAGACGCATTGTTTAATGTTACACTATAATTAATCTAATGTTCTCTGCACATTTTGACAAACAGTCAAAACCAAAGCTTAAACCACATTTCTTAAATGTTTATTAAAGGGGTCATATCCTAGACTTTTAATCATATTTTCTTTTTGTGGCAAAAACCTCTAATTCATTTTTGGCAATATCCCTTCACTTGACCTTGATTGAATTCCTCATGAAATGACCCTTCTACAAGATGAATGAGCAAAAACGATAATGTATGAATCGCTATTGATCCAGAAAGTCCACAAATCTGCCCAAGTGAATGAGCAGAAACTCAGTGTGAGACTGTGATCATATGTGAGTGTTATTTTGCAAAAGACAAGTGCTTTGGACGGCTTTAGTGATTTTGGCAGGCGATGTTTTGGGTTTGGCAACAGCTCACCCTGTTTTACTCTTCACACTGAGCAGTAGTTTTATGGAAACACAGACGTCTCCACTTCACCACTCCAAACCCAACACACCACTGGGAAATCATTGGCTCATTCTGAGTTTTGTGTGTGAGGTTGAGACTTAACTTTCTCATCCAACTCTCTCACTCATTACAGGCCACCTGTGTGTCTCAGTTGGCAGTTACCCCATCTGCCACCCCGCTAATATACTCAGAGAAGAAGTATTAGAGATGGAAGGGAGAGAATCTAATACTGACAGATCATATATCACAGACAGAGAGGAATGACAGAACCAGCGTCTGGCCAATATCTGACCCCTGGAGCTGACTTTTAGGGGTATCTTACATTTGTGTTTTTTTGCTACTTTTACTATCTACATAAATTCATAGTAGATAAAATTTATACACTCTTAAAATAATCCTGTGGCTAAGTAAATATCACAAAAATAATCATATCAACTTCATAAAATCTTCTCAATCCATTTCAGTGATTTATTAGCGAGACATATTAAAATAGATTGGTAATTTCTCAAAAACGTACATATTGTCATGGGCTGCAGCGTATTGAGATGCACGCCAAGGAGTATATTTCACAATAAGTATTTATTGAATACACAAAGTATAAACTAATAATGAACACAGAAGACAAAACCAAACTGAAGATAACTGTGACAGTACTGAGGTCCAACTGAGGAGGGAGGGTGGGGGTTCAGGAGGTAGACGAGGAAGAGGCAAGGGGCAGGCAATGGGGAGAGGTAGTAGTCCGTGGGGCAAGGGTGGTGAGGATGGTGGGAGGAGCCAGGGGGTCTTGAGCAGGAGGACCCAGATGGTGGTCCAGAGAACAGCCAGAGTGACGGCCCACAGGGGTGTCGATGGAGGTAGGACCCATAGTGAATGTGGGATGGCCGGCAACACCAGGGGGCAGAGTGACGGAGATGATGCTGATGAAGGAGCCCACGGTGGAGCCGGGCAGACGGAGAGCAAGGGTGACACTGAGGATCTGGAGGGTCAAGCTGAAGACGGCGGCTCAGGCTACCAAGGCAGAGGAGGGGATCCAGAACACCGCGGTGGAGCCAGAGGAAAGGAAGACCCTGACAAAGCCAAAGGAAAGGAGTGACGGGGGTAAGAAGGACGATTGGACCACCGAGGCAGCGGATGGGCGACCACTGACCAAGTCAGAGCCGGAGGGACGAGGGAGCCTGGTGGAGCTGTTGGGAGTCTGGGTCTCGGAGGCTAGAGGCGGAGACATTGGTTACTCGACCCCGAGGTAGCTGATGGCTTGAAATCGCGAGCTCAGCCGACCCAACGGTGCTGGCATGCAGAGTGTGAGCCGATGGGTCTCACGATGTCAGCAGACCAAGAGCTGGACTGGATAAGCGGGGAAGGAACTAGTCGAGGGTATCGAGGGTTGTATGGCTTTAGACCAATGACATCATAGATGACGTATGAACCCTCGCTTCCGCCTGAGTGGTTCAGCAACACAAATCAAGTTACACAAGCACATTTACACCCTCTGCCCAGTTAAGCCCAGACACTTTCCAGTTTAAGAATAATAATATTGCCCCTTCTGCTTATTATGACCAAATATTTATTTACACACATTTGATAGCCCCATTAATTTCAAGGAAATACAAATATTAGACAGTTATGTTATACAATCATTATATACTACCCGATAATACAAATTATATTCACATAAATGTATAAGTCTATGTGGACATTTCTAAGCCTTCTGGCGCATAATAAAGTGTTTCACAGTAAGACCACATAAGGCACATCTCTAATGTATCTGCTTGTTTTACACTCTTTGGCCACCAGATGGTATTGTTTGAGATTGAGAAATAAACCCTTTTGTGAACCACTTGGCTGAAAAGCTTCTTAGGGCTTCATCTCGCGACCACTAAAAAACAAACCTTTTTCCTTCCGGTTTTCTGTCACGGGATGTAGCATATTAAGGAGTATATTCCACATTACACAAGTATTGAATGAATCCACAAAGTATATTAAGAGAACACGCGAACACAACCACACGTAACACAAGTTAAACCGGACAAGAACACAGACTGAAACAGGTGTGGGGAAATGAACTAATAATGAACACTGAAGACAAAACCAAACTGAAGATAACTGTGACACATTTGTTAAGTTTATTCCATGAAAATAAACATTTAAGTAACAAATCATATTTGAACATACACCTCATATTTTTTCCCAGCTCGTTTCGAGTCATTACAAATGTTGCAATATAGAATTGCAAATTATAAGTTACAATTGATTCTTTAGAACCACTTCTGGTCGCACTCGGATACACACATGTTGATACACACATGATTGATACACACATGATTGATACACACATGATTGATACACACATGTTGATACACACATGATTGATACACACATGATTGATACACACATGTTGATACACACATGATTGATACACACATGTTGATACACACATGATTGATACACACATGTTGATACACACATGTTGATACACACGTGATTGACATGATTTCACCAGCAGCTAATTGGACTGATGTGTCCCA
Organism: Triplophysa tibetana; assembly: GCA_008369825.1. Lineage (NCBI taxonomy): Eukaryota > Metazoa > Chordata > Actinopteri > Cypriniformes > Nemacheilidae > Triplophysa > Triplophysa tibetana. The sequence goes on from CM017913.1 coordinate 1,566,485, forward strand.
AATGTCACATCCAATCACCGTTTTTTGTTTCCTAATTGGCCAATGAGGGTCTGTGCGTTAATCTGCGCTTGTCCCTAAACATAACCAAAACAGAAAACTTAAGCAATTTGTTTATGTTAAAAAAACATCATTTAGTATGTTTTTAAAGCGATTTAGTTCATGAGGGTAGAGGAAGGGTCCCCATTAACCATGTTTACGTTGTCATAACCATATATATTAGCACACACACACATGCATTTCCTACATATAGTGCATATTGGTAGAGACTCTAAAAAGTTGCTCACGTGTGAACAAATGAGCAAAGTTTCCTGAGAACGGTTAAAAAAGATATATTACTAGAGGAGAGAATCATTAAATATTAATAACTGTAGTCAATGTTTGCCTTAATTCCCAAATGTTTAGATTTTAATTTTTTTGAAAATGTTTTTATTTCTCGGTGCTTTGCATTTTGATAAATTATTCTGTCCAGTAAATAAATACCGTAAAAAAAGTTTAGTGTTTAGTGTCAATTTGGTACCATACACCTCATGTTTTGAAACACAAGGGGGCCTAAAAGCAAACATTGTGTACAAATATGACCTCTGGACACAGCTTTTGACCACTATATAAAATTAAAAGAAAACTAGAGATAATGATTTTTTGCTCCCACATTTTAAATTATTTCTGGCCAGAACCAATACCGACAGGAGAGAGCTCAGGTGAGAGAACCAGAGAAGAGGAGAGGCGAAACAGGAACAAAACAGCTTAAAATGAAGCATTGAAGAGATGTAAGTGGTGTCATTGAGTGGGTGTTTCAGGGCTTCAGGGCTCAGTCGCTCTGACTAAGGATATGGAATTCATCTATGGGTGGAGGGAATAATAACTTAGATGAATTCCTGAGCTCCTTCATTGTGATTAGGTCTCAGACTGCATCTTACAAGGCCCCTGTGTGGCGACATTTAGCCGATGTTACCATGACAACGATGACATCATCTGCCACTTCAGGCGTATGTGTAAATCGATCATATAATTCTGCTCTTTTTGACTTTTTTTTTCTTCAAAAGTTAAGGCTCAAACAGACAGTAGTCAGCAGGTATCTCTTACACCTCCTCTTCAGTTTTAAAATGACAGCCCTGGGGCTTTAGACTCCTAAATGACTGTATCCTTAAGTATAGTATGTATAGCTAGGGTGGATCTTCAAAAGAATACATAAACAATGTCATGTCTCAGTGGTTTTATGTTCATACAATGATGTTTGGTCAGCAACATCTTCAAAATATATTTTTGTGTTCTGCAGTGGAAAATCATACGGGTCTGGAATGACATGGGTGTGTAAATGGTCGCTTTTTTATTAGTTTAAACCCTAAAACATACTGTGGATGTGATAGATGAACACGCAGTCATGCACAAATAATGCTTAAAATAAGTATCATTTCCAAAATAATTGTTTAATATACATATTAATTTACAGTGTCTTAAATTTGTTGCATAATTTATTGATCGTTATTATGTTTCTTTCAAGTAAATGTGCCTGTCCTGCACTTTTGAGTTCTTTCCGCAACAATAAAAATTCGCTTTTATTATGACATTTTATCAAAGACAAACAAGTCTAGTTTGTTTTGGAACAGAAATTACCACATGAGCACATTACTGACATTAGACCACCTCACTACCTCACTCACAAAATCCCCAAAAATAAAAGGTAAATATCATCTTATCAGTGTCAGTATTTATTGTGTGTCCTTACCATACAGTTTAGGAATTCTGCACTTTGAACTACATTTAAAAGATTAATGTATATTTAATATTTATGTTTAACCCATGTATATTAAGATGCTAAGAGTCAAAACTAATGTAGTAGACCTTGCTAGCAGCCAGTAAGCTGCAATATAAGTAAAACAAGTCATTTCCAGAACATGTCTTTTACTACAGCACATTATCAATGTTTACTGTATATTCAATTCCAAATATTTAAATCTTAATGACTCCATGCAATTTTGTTTAAAGTTTTATATGTATTACAGATTCTGATTTTGGAGAGTCAAAAGTGCCCGTAGTTGCAGAAACACTCATATATATACAGTTTATATCTCCTCATCGGAGGCTGAGCCTCCCTAATATTGAAAACCTTGGATGGCTCCTGCTAAAGCCCCATTTTTAATCACATCCTGTGAACAGATTGTTGTGTTGATTGTTTGCAGGAGGTGTAGACAGACACACAGGGTGTTGGGGGTTTTGTGAGGATTAATGACTGGTCTCCTGTCTCAAAGACCTGCTGACCTGCGCAGAGGTTTCCATACTCCTGACTCAGGTAGAGATACTCCTGCATACACACGTGTAAACACACACACACATTTACGCACGCATTCCTGCACACACACGCCCGGACGTAGAAACAAAGAAAGACCTCCACACCCCAAGTATTTTACTACCGTAATCGTTTCTTTCCAACTTCTCTATAATATCTAACTTACAGTAAAAATTGACCAGTAGTAAACAGATGAAAAAGAAACGTTATTAGAAATACTTTAAAATATATAACAAATAGTCAAAAAGTAAATATAAATGGACAATTATTGATTTTCCAAACTGCATTTAATGGTAATATGATGTCCAAAGATTCTCTCTTACTTTCTTTTCTCTTTCTCTCTATCTCTTTCTCTCTCTCTCTCTCTCTCTCTCTCTCTCTCTCTTTCTTTCTCTCTCTCTCTCTCTCTCTCTTTCTTTCTCTCTCTCTCTCTCTCTCTCTATCTCTCTCTCTCTCTCTCTCTCTCTCTTTCTTTCTTTCTTTCTCTCTCTCTCTCTCTCTCTCTCTCCGAATGTGTGTGTGTGTCAAGCTTATCCGACACACAAGCAGTGGAGACCACTGTTTACACAGCTCTCTTCTGTATTTACTCAGGTCTTCAGGGCAGTAAACAGCTCACACACACACAAGAGCTTCATGACCAGTTTTGCACAAGATGTTATTTAATGCTTTTTAAATGGATAACTTAGAGTGAATAATGAAGAAAAAGCAGTCTGTAAGCGCTCAGAACAGATGGGATCTCCTATAATACTGTTCTCAATTCTAAACGAAGGGTGATTACACTGAAGATGATAAAGTCACATAATTCCCACAGTTACATTTGTGTTATTCCACAGTCTTAGTGTTATTTAAAAAGTTTGAAAATTATTACTTTTTCCCGGTGTCAGTTCTTTCAGTTAATCCTTACCCTTCTTCTTCTGCTGTAAGTTTTTTCACCTATGTAATCTTCAGTAGTCCAGGATGTCCCACTGTGTACAGCAGACCAAAACTGTTTACCATTTGTGTCATTTTAAAAATTATAGTTTAGATAGTTTCCACACAATGCATAAATTGCTGAAGTCGCACTGAAGTCTCAGGCATACTATTCATGATTCACACTAATCTTCACCTAATATATAGCATGGAAGAAGCAGGTTTTGGATTCAGCCATTTGTTCTGATCAGGAGCCCCGCGGCTCCCCCCTGGGGTGACTCTCAACACTGCTTCTGAGTCAGGACAGACCTCCAGACCCCATAAAAAACAGGGGGTCCTTATCAACAACCTGAAGTCTCAAGCAGGCTTGTGCAGCACCGGACAAGTTTCATTCGAGAACTGTTTATGACTTACTGACTGGAGTTCTTGGCACACAGCCTTTAACATGAGCAGAAACAAACTATAAAGACATCTTGTACTGCTGTTTACCTGTAACAGACCTTTCTTCACTCCGCAGCTTTACAAAAATATGTCTTTAAAGTTTAACAACAACAACATTGAAAGGGCGCTGACTTAAATGCAGAGACAGGATTTATTGGACAGTCTTTAAACTGTCTTCATCCAGACATAACACGTTTAAGTGGCAATAACAGGTGGAAACAGCACAGATGTCTGGGTTAACATCGTTGGAGTGAGTAGTTCAGCCAGAGAAGAAAGAGAGAAGAAGGTTGTGAGCATTGATGAGACTCAATCTCAATGTCTAATAGATTAGTCTTGCTTATGGCTGGATCTTATAAGAAAACATTTATTTTTGTGTGAGACATAAATAAGTGTTGTTGTGTCTTCATGTACACATCAGCAGCATGTTTTTGGTGATGTGAAATCGAAACTTCAAAAACAAAAATCCCATAGACTTACATTGACAACATGTTCAAATGGGTCAAGGCTCTTCAAACTCCATCTATCAGTCTGTCACTCTGTCCATTTATGATCCTCTCTGTCACAATCTATCCATCTATCACTCTCTTTATCAAACCCTATACAGTATATATCTACTGTAACTGTTTCAATTTATCAAACCTTTTTCACCATTTATCCTGGAAAACCTTTACGTCAAGTCTTCCAATTCTTTTTCTGAAATCTAAATTTGAACAGTAACTGTGTCAAGCAACAACCTCCACACTGGCACAGACAATTTTGATATATGGCACTTTATCTTTTCTAACGGATCACATTTATATAGACTTACATGAAAGAATGTTCACATGGGCCATGACTGTTTAAACTCCTGTTTAGGAAAACCCACATAAAGTCATTTACCTGCCATCAACTCCCTGATACTTTATCTTACTATGTATCTCAATCTGTAAGTCAGTTACACCGGTGTCAATCTATCTATCACTATCATCTCTATCCATCTCTTACTCTGTGCATCTATCAATCTGTTCATTTTAGCACTCTATCAGTCTTACTCTACATATCTGTCACTATCAGATTCACTCTTTCCATGTCTATTTCTGACAGTCTCACTCTATCCATCCATCTCCATTTATATCACTCTATCCATCACTACATCAGTCTGAATCTATCACTCTATTCCTCGCAGTCTATCCATCTATAACTACATCATTCATACTTATTCCGTTACCCTGTCAGCCTCCCTCTATCCACGTCTCACTCTTTCACTATTAGTGGTCAGCGTAGTTCTGCTTCTTTAATTGTTGCTGTAATTCATTTATAGATGCAATCTCTATTTAAAACATTTCAGATTACTTTACGTTCTTTATGTCTGTTAAAGTCAAATAGCATCACATTGACATTTCCCATAAACAATACCCGACAGCTCAACCATAAAATCATACAAGTTCACACAGTTTCAGCAGATTTCATTGAAAAAGGAAAATCTCTATGCTGTGTTAAAAGTCTGAAATGAAGCTTGTACAAAAGCTTTTATTTTCCTCGTGCATGGGAAATATATCTGAAGCATTTGCTCTTCTGATACGCCCAGCTCCACAAGTCTGTAATATGTCCAGGTCCTCCAGCAAGTAAAATCATTAAATTCTCATTAACGTTAAGTCGGTTTATAAATCAAGCGCTGGTCTTGCTCATGTTGTCTAACAGCTCATTGAGCCCCTCCACACGCCCAGGGCAGAGGGGTTACACGGAGGGCGAGATATTTATGAGGTGCACATTTCACCCGGATGCATTTCTTCTGCTGCCAACAGGCAAGACACTGTCTGAATATAAGGCTGAAAGATATCAGCTGGTATAAAAATGTGCTTAAGAAAGACTGTAAAAAGGAAAAACCGTGTGTTCTGAAAAGGCCTTTAAAAGGTTTTAAGACACACTACTAGTGCTTTGTGGAGCATGTCTGCTTCAGTACTTGCATGTACATTTTCATTGACAGGGGTTGGACAACATAATATGAAAACATTTGGTTATTATAATGGGTTAATATTATTTGTGTAATATTGTACATGGATACTGTAATAACAAAAGAAGGTTTTGAACATGTACTAGACACTGACAACTGCTTGAACTTGAAGTCCTGGACAGAGTAAAATAATAAACTGGACAGATGTGCTTCCATTAACTCAAGGAAGAGAATACAGGACACAGCCCCTACAAACACAAACACATCCGTAAGGACTCTGAAAAGGTCACTGGCCTGTATTGTTTCACTGATCGTGCAGGTGCATCCACCACAATAAATAATGTAACAGAGGGAAGCTATGGTCGTATGATTAACTCTCACACAAATGCACAAGGGCGGAGCATCATTGTCCTGTCGCTTAAGAATCATTAGTCAAAGGTCATTTATTTTGCAGTTTAGATGATTTGTACAAGTCCTAATACCATAGTTACCAGAGAGGACAGAGTGTTGCTGAATTACTAGATCACTTCATTTGGCTTTACAGTATATATGTATGTCTCGTAATAATCTAAATGTCAACCAATGTGGAATTAAATGCAAGTCCAGTCATTACTTTTAAGTGTGATGTTTATTCGTAAGTCCTCTATAAAAAATTGTAATACTAAACCACGTTTACAGTTGATACTTGATTTTTTTGCAAAAATGTTTACCCCAAAATCAAACCTTACTTTACAGATTTACAATCTTTACAACATTTTAAAGCAAAGAAAAACGAAAGAAAGGAATCAATGAAACATAATAAACATAAAAAGATATTCATCATTTTTCATTAGCAACGTTAGAACATCTGAGAGATTCTTGGACGAGGGCGATATTAAATACATATCTTGCGGCTTTTTTGCATAAAAAGCAAAGCCAACATCTAAAGAAAGCTGATTAATAGGACAGACGATCCCGCGTCCTCCTTTTCACTTCCTGTTACCCATCAGCCTTTGCAAAAAGCTTAAAAACGCCAAGTGCTGTTCAAAGTAGTATTGCACTTTTGCCATGGGCACGTGATCTGTTCTAATGTGGGATCTGATCGCGTTTCTCTACCGATTAAAAAAACGAGATTGGAAAAAATAGCAACTCTTGTGTGGGGCCTTCAGATTAAAATGCATGCTTAACATATGCTTAGTACATTCATAACCCTATCCGGTGCCTCCTGTGTCAAAACAGTCAAACATAAAGGCTAAGTACAAAAAGGCTCACACGCGCGCACACACAACACACAACCCCCAACACAAAACCATACAGTCTTTCCTCTGGTTACATGAGGTGTTTTATAAATAACTAAACCAAATCAGATCCTAATAGAGACATCAATCACACTGTAGTCTGATGTCAAACTGTTAGTGGGTCACATGGCATAAACACAGGCTATGTTCAGAATGGAATGCTAAATTCTAGCTGGCTACTTAATAAATACTGCACAGTATATACTGTTTTAAATAGTAGTTGAGTAAAAGCTGATATTATGCAATGACAGACATATTTTACATTGTCATTGGTGATATATAGAAACAGTTTTTTCTCTCCAATTTGTTGAATAATATCTGAAAATCTATGCTGATTTTCCCTCTAGGTCAGTCAAGTAGAAAACACTGCATTGTTGGAATTTATAGTAACTGCACATTTTAGCAAATGTAGTTGGCTTTTCCGAACACAGACAGAAGAGCAAAACACGAGCCAAATGTGGCAATCTGAAAGGATAGTAGGCAAGGGGCAGGAAATGGATGTGTCAGTGGATGACATCACTTCCCTGCTAGGTCAGGGCATTTCATGGGGGGCAGAGGTAAAGACTGCAGCTTGGAGCCACATGCGGCTTCCTTTTAGGTGAAATATGTCCCATCAAATAACCTTTTAGTTCTGACCAGTTGGATTTGTGGTAAAACAGTAACACTGACAATAAATAAACACTTAAAAACACAAAATAAAACAATACGACAAACAAAAAGACTAATAATACAGTGAAGATTGCATAATAAGAAATGAACACAGACCGTATTTGGCACAAAAGAAAAAATGCTGTGATTGTATGAGCTTTTTAAAAGTGGATGCTCTTTCGTGCATGAATGCGATTGTCCCTTACAGTGAGAAATGAGTTTATGGCACACAGTCTAACTGTATGTCAACTACTCAATGATCTCCAGCAAGTTCTTGTTTTTTAGTGGCCTGACCCTGGGACGATACTGTAAGACCTTCAGATCTCAGTAACGCTTAACAGAAATAACACTCTTCAAGGGTGCTAAGAAATGTCCAATGGTCAAAATATTAAGCAAAGCAATATGTAAATACAGTGCAGGATGCATTTGACAAAAAAGGCATCGGGTACAGTAATAACACATGTTGGACTTTAAATAGCTGTTTTCTTCTGATATCCCGTACCAGTGTTTTTGAAAAAAAGTGATTAAAAACATTATAATTCTATATTATATCTTTTTTTTTATTATATTTTTAATTGAGGACTTTCATGACAATTAAGCACAAATCCCTGTAAATAAAGGAAGTTTAAATAATTGTGTCAATGATTTTCATTTGCATATTACAGTAAAGTGAATCACATTGTTCACATTAATGTAAATTTGGGAAAAATTATCCAATTCGTCCTAAAAGCCAGCTTCAATTGCCTACAATATTTCTTATTTTTGCTTTTAATATTGGGGTGACCAAGACATTTCTACATGAGATTTTCTCTTTCTATTCCTAGACAAACACTGACTTAATTCAGGCATCGATAACAAAGCCCGTGGGACCATTTTAAGGGGTTGCTTCAAGGTTCTTTGTAGTTAAGTGAGACTGAAACATAGCAACCATGAAATAGAGAAAGACATAAGAGGAACAAATGCCCAAAGTGCAGCCGATAGAAGAATGTGCCCGTGTAACCTTAGAGAATTGAGCACGTCTCCACTCACTGTCTCAGCAGGCCATGTGCAGTGCAAAGCAAATATCTTTAGTTCAACCTCTCACAGAAAAATCAACAACAACTACCGTATATCATCCACGTATACAAAAATAAAAACATGATAAGATATGCTCTGTACATGACACTTATATAAAATAGCTTTATATGTACATATAGACAACAATGAGAAAAAGACACGTTCACAAGCGACCTGTACAACGTACACCTGAATAAATCATGTCAAGAGGTACTGAAGTGTATGGCTTGATAGGAAATAAATCCCTATATACACATAAATGAACTCAATATATCTTTCGATCTATAAGTACTTAAATATCCCTGGAATCATACAAAGCGGCGTGAAGGGAACAGCCCTCACAGCCTCTGCCTACAACACGGCTCAAGTGCCATGTTCTCCAAACCAAACATTTTGCTTTGGTGATCTGATTTCAGACGCTTCAATGGAGTTTACATCCACAGTATGTACGTTAGATAACCTCAGAATAGATATAGGATCATGGACAAACTGCATCTACCGGTAAGGTATCGAGTGCAGATATCTCCCCAGTGTGATGGTAGTCAACATCCTGGTTTTCAGTCAGAGCTTCTTATGTGCCACGCAACATGAGACGCAATCTGTGATGCTGGACCACGGACAACTCAGTAGTACACACCGACAAGCAAGTCCAGTGCTAACAAAGTACGGACATCCCGTCTGCAGTAAGCAGCTGACCGCTGCTAGGGTCATAAGTGCCAGACAGGTAGTACAGGTCATGATAGTTTCCATCTGCCTTCCTGTTGTGGGTCAAATGCTCGTATTCCTCACGGGTGACCACCTGGCATTTATGAGAGATTGTCTGGACGTCGTTCTCGTCCTCATGGCACGATTGGTACAAGGCATGCTGAAGAGAAACAAAAGCTTTTCAGTGTGGCCCATCAACACTGTTCATGTTAGTTCTTTTAGAATGAACAAATATCAACAGACACAACTTGATTTTTAAATGTATTAGTAAGGTTGCGTTTAACTTTAACTAAGCTTAAGAAATGCTGAGGGACTGCGCAGTTAATTAATGTTAACAAATGGAATTGTATAAAAAGTGTTAATCACTGCATATTTTGCCATTGTCCAAAATCAATGTTTTACAAAAGTCAATTGCTTGGGATATTTTATTTTAACAATCAAAACGAACCGGTCAAATCCATGTGGCTGTATACTTACGTTGCCATCTCGGTGTCTCTTGGCCACCTTGGTCTCTTCTGGGTGGTAGAACCACTTGACCTTCACAACCATGTTGCTCTGCCACGATTCCCATAAACTTTCAATGTGGCCAATTAATGGCAGATGAGTTTGCCCGGCTGAAAGGAACACAGCACAGTCTCCTACCCGTACCACGTCCTTGCCTCGCACTATGGCCTTGTAGAAAAGCTTCCGGGCCTTCCCCTTTAGTCCACGCCGCTGATGTAAAAGAAAAACTCATTTTATTCTCACAGTACCAGTTCCAAATCATGGAGTGCAGTTATATTATTTGTCACTTTTAAGTTTGTGGAACTAAGATCTGAAAACAATAGCTAACAGGTTTCTTTTGTTACACTACCATCACCAAATAGAATGGGAAAAATCTAAGTTTTTTGCACACTCCCTCCAACCTACAGGAATTAACCTACAATTGAAGTTGGAATAGAAAAAACAATTGAAATTACACACACTACCTATAGGTGTACGTGACTTACCTGCGTGGGGTTTCCAGACCATCTCCACAGCGGTCTAGATGGCAGGACTGGTGACAACCTGGACTTGGTCTGCTCTGCCAGAAGCCGTGGCTTCTTAACCACGTCCTTAGAGGGTTTGGAGACCGAGCTTGGACACTCTTTCCTTTTCAGTGGCTTGCTGCTGGCACTGTGGTTGGAATGCCCACTTTTGACACTGGACACAGCCACAGCTCTGGCCACAAATGAGTGTCGTGGGTGTCCGGCAGGAGGTTCAGGGGTCTGGAGCAGAGAGTGATGTGGAGTCAAGCAGCTCTGCAACAGCAGCGTGGAGCTTTCCTCATCCTCTGAGCTGTACGACGAGTCGTTGTCGGAAGAACACAGACTGGAACTGGAGAGGGAACCTGAGCTGGACGAGCTCGAGGAACCTGAGGAAGATGAAGACACTGACATGCGCGATAGAAAACTGCCAGTTGTTAAACCTCCCATCGGTGGGGCGAGTGTTACGCTGGCACTCCTTCTCTGCTCCTCTTCCTCTTCTTCATCCATGTCTGAGTAAGAGCTGTGGCAATCTCTATGGTAGCTGAGGTTAGGGTCTCCATATTCATTTACGCGCAAGGATGGCGATGGCTTCCTCTGGACTGGTCTCGCTTTCAGCAAGAGCTCTGCTCGGTCTCCTTTCCTGTTGTCTTTGACCAGCAGGACTGGGTGTGAATAAGCCTCTTTCCTGGGCAGTCCACTCACACCATTGGAGCTAAATCCTGAAGCTCCCAGCAACAGTAGAGCCTTGCTGTTCTTTGTTTTTGGAGATGTTACACCTTCATGGTCCAGTTTGATAAGAAATTCAGCTTTTTTGCCCCGAGGAAGTCCTGGCTCAATCCGCTTCTTTTGCCCATAATTAGTGTTTTTTCCTTCCAGTGACATCCTGGTCATCTGGTTACCGAAGGATGAGTATCCGTTGGCTATGCTGCTAAATGAGTCCACCTCAAAGGAGCTGCTGCCAAAGAGACCTTTGGCAGGAGTCGGTGTGGAGCCAGAAGGCCGGAGAGACGTTTCAGCCACCCTGTCTTTCATTGCTTTCTTTGATACTGAGCCACCGAGCTGGAAAAAGTTCACGGGTGTTCTTTTCCTGGGTGCAGACACTGATGGCCAGGGCAAAGCAGATGCTGAACTCTTGACCACACTGTTTAAGATAGACTTCTTTAGACCTGAGCCTTTAGGCCTCCCTGGAAAAAAAAATTAAGATGTCTATGAATTAACCTTCAAAGGTTTGTCAGAATAGAAGAAAACACATAGGATCCGATAACCAAGTGAGCAATATACTCAATCTATGTACTCAATTATTGGCATATTTGTATTATATACTGGTTTAAGAAACAAGCATAAGAGACCTCATAAGAAATGACCTCTGGTGGTTTGTTGAGCAAGAAACATACCTGGTCCTCGAACTGGCTTCGCCTGAGCTTTTGATGTGTCTGTTCTTGATGTCTTCTCACTCATTAATTCATTTTCTTTGGAGTTGCCTTTGCCATATAGTCCATCAGAGACCTGCGCAGTCCCAGACTCAGCATCTGACAGAGAGGAGGTGTAACTTCCAAACTTTAACAATTTAGCAAACAATTACATGAAACATGTCTTACAATCAATGACAGAAAGTTTCTTCCAAAACCTTGTGAGCTGTGAAACTTGACAGCATTTGAGGCAGCCCAAAGATGAAGGCTGTTTTAAACAGAAGTTACTCTTCTTAGAAAAGCTAGACTGCTTTCAACACATGGTTGGGTAAAATATGGACAAAACCAACGGATGGCTTTAAAGGGGTTATTTGACTCGGCTAAAACGAATATTATTGTTTGCTTTAGATGTAATACAATGCGTTTACTCGATTTTAGGTTCATAAATGCTGTATTTTCCACATAACGTGCATTTTTGTATCTCCTCTTTGCTTCGTCTCTCTGAAACACGCCGATATTTTACAAAGCTCATCGCTCTGAAAAGCGAGGCCAGGTCACTAGTGCGTAGTGATTGGTCGAATAATGCACGGAAATGTAACGCCTTTTACCATATTCGGAACATCAGGCTGCACTGGCGACAGTAGAATGAGATTTACAAGACCTTAGTCAAATCATACAACAAAGTGACGTACATGTGTGGGGGTGTGGTTACACGAGGCCTTTTAGGCAGGTCAGGGTTCGTATTCGCTTTTAGATAAAACGGATCTTTTGTTCCGATACCTTCATTTTTGCAATTTTACGTGTCTAAAACATGCATGGGCAACTTATAACACATCAAAGACACAGAAACACATATTTCCGCCATATGACCCCTTTAAATAAACCTTTTCTGGTCTGTTTCAATCCAAAATTGGGTCAAATCTTTTATTTATCTAACCAGTTGTGTATTGTTTGTAATTTACCCAACCATGGCTTGTGTTTCGGGATGTAACAATATCAAAATCTCACTGTACGATAATACCTTGTTAAAAAGTCCACGGTACAATATTTATTTCAATATTTAAAATTACAAATGATGACTTGGAAACGTACCATAAGCATCCTATTCTCTTTATCCTCTAACCATAACTGTTGCTTAGAGGTATGAGTTATAGTATGAGACGGGTCAAATGACCTAAAAATCCCTTTTATAAAATAAAATATTGCACCAGATGGACCTTGCCAAAGGAAACATCTATTATTTTTTCTAACATTCACTATGTTAGGGCCGGAAGACCTATCGTTTTATACAGTCATGTGAACTTATTGCGATAAGTTATCGCCGATAACACGATATCAATAATATTCTTAAATCCCCGGTTGTGTTCCATTTTGGCTATATTGCTGCTACATCGCTAGCTCACATAAAAGAGTCAAGAAGTTGCTTCTAGTCATCATCAAATGTTTGAATACCTGAATGCTGATGAGGTGGAACTGTACGAAGCTACGAGACTTACATTCAATTTGGTAACCTTGTGGAAGGAAGCGGATATGGGAGGCAGATATCCACCCTCTGTCACCGTCATCAAACTCCACCATAACACTGCCAGGTTTACCGTCATAAGCAGTACCACCTGAGAACAAGAGTGAAGCTGTTACAACCCTGTTTGGCTATGTGGTTTAACAAAAAGAACAAGGAACTCATTTCAAGGAAAGGTAGATTAAGGTCTCACCCCTTCGCACAAATCCCGGGTAAAGGCATCGTGAACGTTCGCTCCAGTAAGCACACACTCTCGTCCCCTCTGTTAGCACAGCCTCATGGTCAGGGCGTACGTCCAACACCTAAAACACATGCAGACACAAACCTCTGTCGGTCAATGGCAACAAAAGTGTTTTTGGACTCCCAAGGTAAAAAAGGCCCATACACACATACAAGTCAATCAGTGATGCTCTTATGAAAGCGCCACTTATCTCATGCCAGCATGTTAGGGCTGAAAGCCACGGAAGCGGAGGTGCGGTAAACACTAACTTGCTGAGTAATAATGAGGAGTGTGTGAATGGAGCGACTGTGATTGCAGGTTTGCAGCGATTCTCTGTCGAACAGAGCGCCCAGATCCCCCCTCATTCAGCTCAAACCCCTTTCAGCTTTCTTTAATTTACTGTTGCTATGGTGACGGGCTCTCTCTGACGGATGAGCTGTGAAGCTGGGCTATGTGTGTGTGATTGGTGTGAGAGGTACATGGAGGATTGGAAAGCTCTGGAAAGTGGAAGTTCAGTGTAATTAGAGACAGCTGCTGTAGACTGATGTTTACACAATGAAACAGCTGAATAATGCCAGTGTGTGTGTGTGCGTATGTGTGTGCGTGCTTGCTTTAGTACACCAAAATAAACACTTTTTTAGGAAACAGAAGCAGAGAAATAAATGAAGAAGAAAGCCGTGACTGGTAAATGCATTTAACTGTTTTGCACTATTAAGTAAAGACTTGATATTTGTTTTATTCAAATAAATTAAATTAAAGTAACATTTACAGCCTATAAATATCAAACACAAGAAAAGTACTAACTGCTTAAACAACACAGGTTGGAATAACGTGGAAAAGGTAAACATTTTAGTTTTTTTAAAGATTTAGGTACGATTTATAATTCTCTTAAGCTTTGACTAGTAGTATACTGTACAAATATACGCTTTAGATGAGTTACGGTTTAGAGTAGTTTTGTATACGCATGGGACTAGTCAAGTTGTAGGCCAATATATTTTTGTTTAGTATAATTTAACAATATAATTTACATTTTTATTCTATACGTTTTACAATGTTTCACATATATTTATCACACTTTTACAACACCGTTCACCACACATTTAACTGTTGAGTAAACATTGTATCAAAGTCAACAGGAAACACGAGTTCATTTGATCTTATCCTCAAAAAGATTCATACTGGTTGACTACTTAATGATGTTTATTTGTTTTTGTTTATTTGGCAATGTTAGGTCTACGTATGCGGCTGCAAGATGTTATTAGTAATGTGTTACAAGAGTGAGTCAAATAAAACATACACATGCAAATAAGAAAACACAGGTTACATGCAAGACTGAATGGATGCCAAGAATGCACAGCAGTTGATACTGTGTAATTTGCCTGGACTGCACTGATGGCTTAGATCAACAGTAATGTTAGTGTAGTCCCACTAATGTTAGTGTAGTGGGAGATCAGCCCTCCTAAACATGGTTTTAAAAATATGCTTTGAAAGAATGGTTAAGTTGAAGAGAACTTGCTTGTCCAGACCCCAGCTGACAAAACAAGACCTGAAATAATCTGATATACTGCACGTGCACAAAAAACAGTAGTAAAATAACAGAAGCAAGCTTGCACGCTTGACTTATGGACGGTTTTAGCTAAATGGATCACAATGGACACACATTAAAAAGGCGCTGAGGGATTTCATATGTTGAGATAAATCAAGGGAAGCTTGTTGGAAAAGAACAATGGACTGCTGTAGTTGAAATAAAATGGTTAAATGACAGGAAAAGTCTGGTACTGATGTGTGTGTAGACAGAAGGTGAAGAGGTGTGAATGAGTGGCTGTGATTAATATGTCGAAGAGAACTAAATCAGACCTTGTTTTTAGACCGTTTCATCAGATTATCTTATGGTATAATAATTGCATTAAAGGGGTCATACGACACGGCTAAAACAAATGCTATTGATTGCTTTAGATGTAATGTAATGTGTATCCACGACTTAAGGCTCAAAAACGCTCCTGTAGTTTTGACGCATTTAAACAAAGCGTATGGTACATTGACATCTAGCGGTTGAGTTGGTATTGCAGTATAAATGAAAAATATTGGAGAGGCAAGTTTAGCCAAGTACCGCTTCTTCTGGGTTTCTTTTGCTTGTTATCAGACATAATCTACAGGCACTCTAATATTTGCGAATGTGAACCGGAAGTTAAGGGGGTCCACGAAGGTGCACCGTTTCGTTACACTGTACTTGTATATGTGTAATAACAATAAAGTTGAATCTAATCTAATAAAAATGCGCAGTAACCTTTGTTTATGTGGTTGCTTTGAAACTGTCTATAGGGATCTGAGGAAAGAGAATTTGTGTTTGTGTAGCTCTTTAATGCAAGGGGTGATTTTGGAGGATGTGCTGTGTGTGGGTCCTGAGAGGCCAAAGCTCAGAGCGTGGGCAGGTTTGTTTGCTGTGAGTGGGAAACTTACGGCTTCCTGCAGGAGCTGCTCCAGGGAGTAAATTCTGGGCCGGTTTCCTCTCTCCCCGTCGATAACAATACTGTAGCTGGAGAGAGCAGAAAGTACAAAGGCTTTATTTTCAGTGCTGTGTGTAATGCTTGGCTGGCTGTGTCAAACTCCTACAGAGCGTTCACTTTCATCGGCTGTGACTGATTCTCTTCAGTAACACGTCTGTTGCTGAACACAGGGCTCAGAGGAAGCGATGTCGCAGGCTGACTCGTGCAACCACTATGGACTGTGGGAAACTAGTGGGTGACGCTTGCTGCTCATTTCACTGTGTAGCAAATATAATTCAAGTAACTTGAAACAAATGAAGAGTTTATTTCCAAAATGATGTTACTTTTGCAAAATCATGTTTTTTTTATTCTGCATTGCAATTAATATCAATCAAACTGCGTTTTTTTTTTATTATTCAAGCCATAATAAAACGCAATGAAAAAATGATAACTTGACTAAAATAATAACTAAATAATAACTAAAATAATGACTAAATCTCCTTTTGTAAACTATTCTTCAAATTGTCTTGTCGACTTTTTAAAAAAAATGGTATATTTTGGTTGAGGCAATCCCAGAATCCGTTATCACCTGAGACGGTGTTGAGGCCAATCCACACACAATAACACATAGATGTAGAGCGTGTGTTTTGAAAATCTACTTACACATCTGGTGACTCCGTAGCTCGTACACGAGCAGCATACAGAAGTTCATCTTCTTTACTGATGAGAACTTTGAGTCCATCTGTGAGCATCTCTCTGGTAAGCACACAGTTTGGCGGAGCTGCAAGGGAACAAACACCTCAAAATATACATTTGCATACCAAATGTATTTGAATAAATAGCACCATTATTCCATTAGATGATTCATAATTCCTTCAACAGCTCATTGTAAAATAAAGCAATAAGCCAGGAGATGTCACATCGGTGGTACGATAATATAAAACATTACGTTGAAAACTGTGCTCACCTGAAGGAGTTCTGCTGTTAGATGAAACCTTCCTTTCCTCATCCTCATCTGAGAAGCTGCTGTCCTCACCCAGACGAAAACCCTCATCTGCCGCAAAGCTTTCCAACAAACGGCTGACCGCTCGACCTTTAGACTGGACCACACATTATCACTTGAGAAACTCTTTACATTCTCTGTGTTCGTTCTCACATCTAAACCTCAGGCTGCCATCAATGCCTTAACATGAAATCTTTCTTTTCAAAGGAAAAAAACAAATATTACTAGCTAAATGTTTTTTAATGTGTCTTTGTACCTCCCTGAGTCTGGTTCTCCTAGTACTGCTGTTATCATCAGTGTCTGGAGACTGAGCCCTGGTTGACCAGTAACTTTTCCTCTACAGTAACAAAGAAAGACAATTAACTGTCTGTAGAATCCTTACTTATATGGAAACATCAAAGATTAGAAAAGCATGTTCCATGATTTTAATTCAATTCAATAGGGTCATTCCTGGAATCTCACGACAATTTGAAAATAGCAACATTTCCATTAAACTTTCCCATTTTCATGAACTTCCCAAAGTGCCACCTGTCCTCATATCCAAAGTCAATACATCACATAGATTTTAACTTTAAAAAAGATTTATTTTCTGACATGGTAAGAACAAGTGAAAATCTTACAGTGGCTCTCAGCATGGAGCTCCTCCGTGTGGCTCTCTTTAGCCTCTCGCTGCTGCTGCCAGGAAATGGCATATTCTTTCTGTAATGAGCTGAGATCCCAGGCCAGCGCTTGTCCTGCAATCTGGGCCTGCCTGGCCGTCTTCTGACCCCTAGCGGTTTGGACACAGTGATGGGGACGGATCTACAGGGTCCCCGTCGCTTTACCTTCACGTCCCCTTCTGTTACAGAGTGAATCTGAGACCCTACACAGTTTCCACATGAAGAAAACGACACTTGTCAAACCCTCCATAATCCAGGTCACCTTGTTTCTATCTGTGCTGCATCAGGCAAATCATTACTGTCACTCTTTTTAGGTTTATTTCACAGACACAGACAGCAAATAGAAATAAACAGCACTATCAATGGAGGAAATTCCTTATTAGTAAATTACCGTAAAGCTCCTGTCGTTCCCTCTTAATCTTTGCCTTATGATTGGCTTCCAGTTTGACGACAGAGAAAGGGGAGAGACCTGTAATAGCTGAGCTGAACGACAGGTTCCTGAACGCTGGAGCTTTGATGTCTTGGCCTTCCTCACTGCCATAACTGGCCTCCTCTTCATCTTCCTCTGTGTCATGAAAAGAACATTTCAATATGGTTCTTCCCATCTGACCACAGTGATATGCATACATAATATACTGGATTCATTATAAAGAAGCAACATCTTGAAATCCTTTGAATATATTTTTATGTTCAAACATCTGCGCTCCACATGAAATAATAAGTTATTCTGAAGTATTTTGAGCATGTGTCTTTCTATAGTTTGGTTTGTTTATATACATTGTGGAGACATTACATAGATGTAATGACTTTTATACTGTAGAAAGGGTTTTAATGTATACCCTCAACCCACCCTAAACCTAACCATCTCAGAAAACGTTGCATTTTCACATTTTCGAATACACATCGGTTTGAATTGGAAATGTAGGTGTTTCAGACTTTTCTCATCATTTTTGGGATAGAAACCTGTACATAGTATATACCTCAGATAGCACTTGTTTTATTAAATCAAAGAGATGAACTTGGACCGGAAGAAGCACACAGACAGACACCAACGAAGATGATTAAGAGTGTTGAGAAATTGTGCTTCATCAGTGACATCACAAAGCGTTTCTTACACGAGACACTCACCTTGCTCAGAGGACTCGCTCTCTGGGGGGGACGTCTCCCTGTCCTCATCCACCTCCTGTCTCCTACCCTGGGGGGTCCTGCCCCCTGAATGCTGCAAACAAGCTGCGGTTCCAGCATTCTTCTTCCGTCCCCTTTTATTCGCCGCTGGTTCGTGCCTCTTCCAGCACTCCTGTTGCCCACTGTCCCCACTTGTGCCTGAAAAAGAGCAAGACATAATCGTTTGCATGCCAACTGCATACACACTAATAGAGAAATTCACCGTAGCACATACTCATTTAAGCAATCATTTAGCATTAAGAACGTTCAGTTTACAGTACATGATTTCAATGGGTGGTACAGCTGCAATAGACTAGCAAGAAATCAAAAAATAAATACTTATAACAGTGCAAACCTTCTCAAAATTTTGAACGAAAGCTTGCCAATAATCTTCTGATTTGTTGTGGGGGCTCACATAAACATTTGTTATGATGACGGGTCTTACCTGTATCACTCAAGCCCTCAGACTCATTGGCTGTGCTGGGTTGTCTGGAGTCCGGTTTGGAGGGACTCTGGAAGGAGTACAGGTTCTTAGACAACGAGGAAGACTCTCTGTCTTGTGACAAAGCTCCAGATAATGGTCGTCCACCTGGGACCTTCTGCTTGAATTGTGTTATGTGTTGATCATGGAGACTGTTCTTCTGGCAACACTGTGACTTCATCTAAAAGAAAGCAAAGGAGAAGACGGCAACAAATAGATGTCAATATCAAGACCTTAATGTCAGGACATCTAGATTCTGAATGTGGCCATTCGGCTCCAAAATAAGTGATAGAAAAACATTTATGTGTCATAAAATGTACATTAACTGGGCACTATATTTCTTGTCTTCTGTTTCAATGCAAAAGATTCGTTTTTCATTTTCACCGATGATCTTCACATGCCATATGAGAGCTGCATTGAAGGTTCAAGAGAATAACGTTTATTGTTCACACAAATCAACCACATAACTTCCAATTACCAAGAGCATAAAACTTTATGATTTATAGAACTTTTACGGCTCTTCATTTCAGATCTTCAGAGTACCTGGTCACTATTACTTATTGTCATTGTGTAAAAAATAGAAGCATTTGGATAATATCAATGTAAATATTTTTGTATATTCTTTTATGGAATCTGATATAATATAAATGAATAATCGAATAATTAATTAATTTAATAATAATGTTATATTTATTTTTGGATAGAAACATCTTTGATTAAAAAGTACTAGCTAATGCTTAAAACTTGATGTAAGAGGTAACGGAGGAAGAATAATATATAGAATAAAACTTTGTGCACCTTACAGAGGACAAACAGAATCATCATCAGAGACACAAACCTGTGTGGAACTCAGACCGCTGAACCCTCGACTGGACAATCTTTTCTTCTTCTTCTGAGGATCTCCGCAGCCCCGATGTTCCTCTGCCAGTGGACTTGATGCCGTTCCTACCACTCTGCCAATCAAACAACCGCACAAACAGGAAGCATCACTTTGTGATTCTGGATCCTAGTGAATCCCATCTTTTGCTTCTGTTCAGATTTGTTAAGCCATTGAATGATTCACTCGACATATTTGACGTATAAGATTCATGTAAAAACATTCACAAAGGAAACATCTCTACAGCTCAGGCAGTGGTGACATAAAATAAGAGATGGAAGAGAGAACAAGGCTCAGCCGCTTCTCAGCTAGTTCAGATCGCTGACTCCTCTTCTTCTGATGGGTATCGGGAAAAATCATAAGGCACGTAAAAACACGGTCTTCACACCTCTGGCTTGAGGAACCGCGATCAGACAGCCATCCTGCCTCAGTTTGAGGACAGTTGAAAGAAATAAAGCCCAGCGTGAACTACCAGGGGAGATTCCTGCTACAAAAGAGGGGCAAAGCGAGCCGCTGAGGGCGCTGCGTTTGTGTTTGACGCTACTGTTCTGGGTGAATGTCAGAGCTCTTGCAGCTGTATTTCCATATCAGCGAGGCAACGTGTTCCCCTTTCGGCTGTGAACGCAGCCTGGGAGAGAATGCCCTTGAATTTCCCTGGAATCATGCCCGACAGACCGCACATACACAAGATGGGCGGCATTTAGACAAAAGATTACCTTCCATCCTCCAGCACGGAGCTGAGCGCTAGTGTGCCGTCAGTCACATGTGCTTGACGGGCTTGGTTTAATCTGTGGCAGTCTTCGCAAAACCCTCACTGAGTTTTGCGCTTATATGCTCCCGCTTAACTAACGTTACAGCTCAGAGTTGCTTTTTCATGGCTCAGTAAACTTAAAGGAGGTCTCAGTTATGTTTCTATTATCAACTTTATTGTAGGAATAATATATATTTTCTCCTCTTGCTATTCATGTGATCTCAATGACAGTCTTGATGAAACTATTGAGATGTAATAAAATCGGACTGGCTGTGTTTTATCTGAAATGTCAGTGTATGTGTGTGTGTGTGTGTACATGTTAATGTGCATATGATTGACAGCCGAGGGGACATAGGGCACAGTGAAGTGTGCGTGCGGTCCCCGTGAGGCAGACCCAACCAAGGCACGAACTGACAAACACAACGTGACACAGCCCCTCCCCGCGGTGAACGCTTACGGCATCTAATTAAACAGAATTCTGTCTCTCTCACACACACGCAGATGTAAACACACACTCTCACTGGGCCTCCATAACCGCAAGGAATAATAAGCCCACAGTGTCAAACACACACAAATTCAGAAAGGACTTGAGTTGTCACCTACTGACCCACTGCCCTCAATCACATGGAAACCAGTAAGTGACAAAGACTCGTCTTGCATAGCATCTCAAGCTCCAGAAAAAACACTGAACGAGTAAATTCATCTGTTAACAGCAGCTCATTATGCAATGCAGTGTCACTTTGTGATTCCCACGAGTACAACATAAAGTGGTGACAACATGCACACATCATAGAACAAATGACAAGCGCTAGCTCAAAATCTACAGTGTGATGTTAAAATGTCACAAAAATTCAGATTTTGATAACATTTACACTTCAGATCAGGTTCTGTGATGGTTATCTTAGTACTTGAACAATAATTGCTTCCTTGACTTACCCAAATTTGCAAGGGTAAGGTTATAATCATGATTTCATGGACAATTTCATGGAAAATGTCACTGTGATGTAATTTGACTGCAACACACGCAAGGATAAGTATGTAACTAACCAGAAATTGTTATGATTATGATAACAATTTCAAACTTTAATAAATGTAAAAAAACTAAATTTTACGTCTTAAAGGAGCAACGTTGAGATTGTAGAGGCTTCTAGTGGTGAATTTACGAACTGCAACTAACGATTGACTCCAGCCCTCCCTTTAGAAGATAACGTATTCACAAAACTACATGGGTAATGGGAGGGAATAATTCTATGGCTCACAGGTCCACCAAAGCTTACAGTGATTCCTGAGCAGCATTCCAGAGCGAAGGAACATTTTCAGATTTTGATGAAAGATTATGAGGGCATATATAAATAAAAAAAATCCACACAGCTGCATTATTTATAACAACCACTACAACTTTTCATTAAAGAATAAGAATTGTCAGATTTGATGGGGACTTTATAGCCCAGTAAAATATCTTAGTTTGTTTTAAGTTACTGTTAACATGAAAAAGTAATAACTTGCTGTTTTTGCGTAGCACTGTCAAGAGTATTTTAGCAAAATAAAGCCAAATTCATGCAATAATGTGCGTTAAAACTGAATTTTGCATTTCCAAAAATGCTTTCAATAGCAAGTGGTAGTTGCTATACACAATGCTCACATGACAAAATACACACACTTCCCTTAGTAAGCGCCCGCAGTTGCTCGCCTATATGTCTGTGTGTCATTGTCATAACAAATCTTGGCAGAAGCAGGCATGTTGTAGACAGAAAGAGGTGACAAAACAGTTGGACAGCTGTGGCAATTTAAAAGAAAGAAGAAAAAAGAGCAAGTGCAGTGTGTTTTAAGTGTCTATAACCATCTTCAAAGCAACAGCTGCAACACTGACAGATCCACTCAAGAGCCTCACTCTTAAACCTCTTACATCGCTCAATTACTAGTGAGCGGTCCACTCCCTACCTGGGCAGCTGGTGTGAGCACACACACCCAAAAAACAAAATTAAAGGTTTTTCTTGGATTAAAAAATATTCAAAAAAATATGGGTCGCAAAAGGATAACAAAAAATCTAGGCACACTCTTTATAAAAAAGAATAAATTACTCTCCCTACATAAATAATTTAAAAAACACCTGTCGCGGGATAAACAGGGAGGAGGAATGGAGATGCACCACTAACATGTAAATCCAATTAAAAAACAAGGGTTTTAATGATGACAAACACGGGAGCAGGAGAACAAGGTAGACAAAACCAGGTAGACAATACAATAACCGACCAGGAACTGAGGAACACACAGGGCTTAAATACATGGGAAAACAGAATCAGGTGCGGGACTAATAAACAATAACTAATGACAGGTGAAAGCAGTTGACAAAGCAAAACAAGTGGGAAACATAGGCAGGGGACAGGCTAGAGTGTTACAACACCAACAAAATCTGTATTCTACAGTCTTAGACCTTTCCAATGATATATAGTTTGTAATGATTCGATTAGAAATTACATGCACAATATAGACGCAAACTTAGGTGTCCCATATACGGAACGGGTGACAGTTAACAGGCTACGACATTTTAAAAATCAGAAAACTGATTTCTGAAACTGAACACATCGGAAGTTTGTCACTCTGCTTTGTGCACAGAGCCCATTCGTAAAACTATCTGATAATAACACCGTACTATACTTCATAACACCACAACATTTTTTTTTTACAAAAATTAAAGCTGTTAACAAACACTACGATTACCATGGTGGGGTACTGGTAAATTGTGGATTGCAGCTTTAATTGTAGTCATAATTATGTAATTAAATATTTAGTACATGTTTTTCTTTACTGCTTTACTGCTTTTCATCTTTCATTGCTATTATAAAGGCTACATTCATGAGAGAAGACAGAAAGCAAATACTTAATATCTTATTCAGACACACAAAGACACACACATGCACAAACACGCCCGCCCGCACACACACCGATTCATTGATTTGGGTGTGTGTTAATGTGACCTCCCCTTGTTCTAGCCTGCACTGACCTAAGTGCTAAACGACAGGAATCTCTCACATTCCTGGCAATGAAATAGATTAAAGGGAGAATTCACAGCGCTCTCATAACATCCACCGCCCGCTGAACCCCTCAGGCCATTCACATCAGCTATTAGTGCATAAACACACAACACATTTTGACAGACATGCACACACAAAGTATACATCCACAGATTAAACATACTGTCCTAGTTCACGCACTCAGACCATGCCGAAAAACAGGGAACACAGACCCTCTACAGAAGATACACAGATGTGGCTGCCCGCGATGTGCTACCATATGCATGTAATGCATTTCAGACTCAGTGCTGATGGGGAAAGATAAGGTGTAACTGGATTTCCTAACTGAGTTCCTTTATTTCCTGTTTATGGTTTAAGGAGTCATCGGCCAGGTTATGCTGATATAAAAAGCTTATCTAATGTGTATACTTTGTGTGTGAGAGAGAAACAGGCCAGAAAGACTAAAGGACAGAATTGACTTACTTGACTTTTCTCTGAGGTTCTGTGAGGATCCCAGAGCCGAGGCCAGGAGCTGATTTTCGTTTGCGTGGTCTGCCAGGGCCTCGACGGGCGGGACTACGAGGATTCTCTTCTTTTCTGAAAGAGGGGTTACAGCAGTAGTCAGTAAATAAATATAAAATATATTAATTTGTTAAGACTTCAGAGTAACACAAATTCAATAAAAAATATGACATGTTCGTAGTGTTCATAGTGACACTGTAAAACGTAATAAATGCAAAAAGAACAGTCAAAACAAAGTAAATATTATCAGGAAATACAATTCGTCATTGAAATGTAACTGAAATTCCCCCCACTGAAGCTTGCTGCATCCCATTTGAGTACTACATGCATCTAAGTCTGGACATGAATGCAGAACACATGTGAGATTCAGCAGAGATTAACACTATCAGTGAAAAATGAAACTTTCGTTTGGAGCATGTCAGTTTGAAACCATATGAAGGTAAGCAAATAATAACTAACATGTTAAAGTTTTGTACATGAATTGGAAGGAATTAGAATATTGTGACAAGGAAGCCTGACGTGATGAGTTCTGCATTAATGGTTTGGCTGATTTATAGTGATAGTGAACATGTGATCACTAAACTGGTGCTTACTGATCATGCTTCCGCTGGAGTTTGGCCAGTTCCTTCTGTTTCTCTTTGTATTGCTGTTGCAGCTCTGCTAGCCTCATCCGCATTGCCAACTCTTGCTTATCCATACTGTCCATAGCAACTTTCACTGGACACACCTTGAGTAACCAAACAAAACTTAGGTCAGTGGTTCAAATGTCCAGCTCTGATTTATCACATTCCTTCCAAATACCAATCAAAAGACATATAAAGCAATGTATAGACATAACTTGCTGCTTAAATTTATAGAAAGAGCAAACAAGTGATACCGGCTCATGCCGAGGTGTCCAGCTGCACTTTCTGCGCAAGTTGAGAGTTCTTCGGGCAGGATATTGCTTCTCGACATCTGCAGTGCTGTTCTCCACTGAGCTTAATTCAAGGGCACGAGCTGTTGCCAAAGTAGCAAGACTGTGTAGATCAAAAATCCATTCCTCCTCTCCTTTAATGACATAAAAAACATAAAAGGTATGAATGTTGACCAGACAAATTGTGGAAGTCTGCCACTAAACTCCGAGCCCAGCACTGAGCCTAGCTTGACAGAAAACAAACAGAATACACTATATTTTACAAGATTAAGCGGTATGTATTTGAAAAAATTATATTTCAGATTTATTCCATAGTCCTTTGGGGCTTTTGTCAAGGGTTAGAAAGTGAAAGAGGTACAATTAGAAAGGTTTTATTTTTTCAAACTTGTGTTGTTCATTATCCTACCTTGAGTTTTACCACAGCTTTGTTTGTACTGTTGCAGCTCAAGATCAGCTAGCTCGCTGAGCAATTCTATGCCATGACAGGAGGAGTTGAGTGGGGCATTGCATTTATGGTCCGAGAAAGAGGAGGGTGGAGATGTAGGGGGACAATCTCCACAGAAGGCTGCAGCAATCAGGAGCTCTAAACTCCAGTAACTTGACACAAGGCTCTGGGAGCAGGTCTCCGGCAATTCAGCTGGAGACGCAACCTTCACACAGATGTTCTGTTGTTTTTCATCTCCTGTTATTGCAATGTCTGATCGGTTGTTGGTGTCTGGCAACTGGTTGGGTGTACAATCTGAAACAGAATGTTCTTCCACTAATGGCGCTCCCTGATCCTCCAGTGTCTCAGTATTTTTCCTGACTTTGGTAGGTACGTCTTTATCCACGTCTTCCTCAAAGGTAACAGCAAAATCATTTGGGTGGATTTTCTCTTCTGATGAAAGGATTAGTCCTTCTTCTACTTCACAGATCGAAGCTTCAACAGTTGTGCAAATGTGCAGTTCGGCCTGTTCCTCATTCTGTTTGGCTTCCAAAGGTTCACAGCAACCCATAGCCATGAGTCCTTTCACATCTCCCCCATGTGCAAATTTGGGTCCATTGTCATTAAGACAAGCGTCTTTTTCCACCTTTGAATCTTCTGGCCCTTGAAGCCTCACCACTGCATGACAGTCCAGGCCTTCTCCTAAGCCAGAGAGAGCTCGAGGGGTATGCTCAACTGGTTCGATTTGAACAGCGTCCAGATCAGCAGGCTCTGCCAATTGTACGTCTTGACTGGTGGCCCCATTCCTGTAGCCCATGCCAATTTCTGTATAGGTGTATCCAGGAGGCAGATCTATGACGGGGAACAAAAAAACTCAGATGTCTCAGAAAAAAGCCAATAAAAATCTGCATACAAATGTAATTCTTAACTTGTGTTACACTTTGACAATCTTTTTTTAGGGTGACGCATTGAATGAGCTTTGGGCCTCCAGCCTGAACAAAAACACAATTCATTCTACATGACAGCAAAGCTATGCTTTGATCTTAGTTTGACTTTCGGAATTGCAGCTGTAAGGGGGTAATACTGAGGTAAAACAGGGCTCTATTTCTGGCACTGCTATATCCTCTGGCATGCTATAATAGTTAGTGAGGTGTTAATGATGATAAAGAGGGTGTTGGCTGGGGGTGGAGGATCTGGCCAGGGTGTTTCTCCATCATTACTGATGTGATGGAGCTGGGGAGCTGAGCTGGCAGCCACTTTTTGCATTTATCAGCAGCTTAGTCAATCGTGCTCTTGCCTGTACGGTCGCCCACACAAAGCCACAACATCTAAAAACAGACTGATTGTTTCTGCATGAGGGGCTCAGCACAAACAACAGTCAACATGTGGCGTAAGTGTTTTTAAGACTTGAAGACATGCAAGTTGCTAGGCACTACAGCCACAGAAATTCCAGATAACCTCTTTAAATGACACAATTTAGACAAAACTATTTGTCAACAAGTGAAGGTGTTACAGCAATTTCAATTGTACACACTGTATGCTAGTGAGAACAGTTTCTTACCAGGCTCCATGGACTGAGGGTAGTCTTGTGGTGGCTGCCCTTCGATCCTCTTGTCCTGGGACTCTGTAACCGTGGGAAGCAGGGACGGGGAAGGGCTGATGACAGGAGAGCGGGGAGTAGCAGCTACCGGACTTGGTGCAGAGCAGGGGGTAGATGGTGTGCTTTTAGGGTAAGGCCGGATACAAGGAGACTGGCAGCATGGTGACAAGTGGGCAGTGGAACCCCGGGGAGGTGAGGAGGCCCTGTTGGATGAGCCATAACCATAGCACCTGGCAGGTTTGGGGGTCCTTGGGTCAGACAGAATGTCTTCTAGCTCCATACTGTGTTCTTCTGGTTTCTTCTGCACCTAAGCATTGATAAATGGTGTAATGAAGAGGGGAAATCCATAAAGAGAATTTTAGCATCATAATGAGATCTGAAAGTTATGAAGCATTTGGAGCAGCTGGTGTTTGATAGGTCCTTTTTGATGATTTACTGGCTCCAAATGTCCTTTACTTCCTTGCATATAAAATTGAGCTGTATAGTTCCAAATAAAAGAGTACATTCTTTTCCTGATGCAAAGTCTACATGGTCTCAAAGAGCACTACATGTTATACACCTCTTTATGGCCATTATCATTATAACGCGGACAATCATGATAGCTGTAACAATTAATTTATTTGCATCCACACCAGTGGACGATAGCGTTAACTTTATGTCTATCCTAAGCCTGGACACTGCAGTGTTCCCAGTCACTAAAATTAATGTTGATGACCTGCTGCTGATGCTTTCGTTTTCATTCATTTCAATGTCTTTTCTCCAAAACATGACAGCAAAGGCTGAATGCTCTCTCTGAAGGCTGAAGGTGCGGTCGTGTACGGGATGTAAAGCACATATTTTACCAGCTTGCTCAGATATATATAAGCGTTACATATATAATATCCCACCATAAACACACCGCTTTCCAACCGTTACAGTCTTTAAATCTGACATAAAACCTGAAAAAGCAAAAAATTCAGAAAGTGATCCTAACAATATCGTTCTCTGTATCATCATCGTTAAAGTTTAACGATAACTATACCCCCTATTCTTCTAAATGAAGGACATAGTTATTTATCGTAGTTATCGCTATCAATATAATGTGAACGGCCCTTTTACATAGTATTTGCTCTGAAACAGTATACAAGGAGATGAATTTGATTATATTTATATGGATGGTTGTTTATGTAAGCATGTTTTTTACCTGACTATGACCAGTTCTGTGCTGTAGCTCCACATTGTTTGCCCTATGTGATGCAATTGGTGGTTGATGGTGTGACTGTTGCTGATGCTGCATCTGCTGGTGTTGCTGAAGAGCAAAAAGCTCCTGTTGTCGTAGAAACTGCGAGCGAGGATACACAGCAGGATGCTGCATATGGGAGTGGGCCCCTCTGGCCCTGTATACTGGAGGCCACAGACTAGACTGCTCCATGACATCTAGAGAGTTGGAGATAGGAGTGATGTGTTAATAATGTGACAATGTGAAAAGCCATGTTAGGGAACACAATGTTAATCCATGAGTCTCAAATACCAATCATCACCTCTACCCAGGGCTAAAAATGGGAGGGACATGGGTGGACGAAGTCCAGGGAGTAAATTTCAAGGGGGACGTAGTTCCAGCACTGATCTATATAAATGACAGGATGCGTATTGGAATGGTCCACCGACGTTGTTCAAAGTTTGCTAGAATGCCACACACTGCAGCCATGGCAGTGAAAACCACAGGGATTTAAGTTCCTGAAAAATGCTATACCCTTTAGTTGCTGTCATGTGTTAGTTTAGCAAATATAATG
The DNA here is from genome assembly GCA_008369825.1 of Triplophysa tibetana. NCBI lineage: Eukaryota > Metazoa > Chordata > Actinopteri > Cypriniformes > Nemacheilidae > Triplophysa > Triplophysa tibetana. The sequence continues at coordinate 1,595,562 of CM017913.1, forward strand.
TTAGAGTTTACACAACAGTACATACGTTTTAATAATCATACACGCCTATCACTATAGTTGCAAGCATGTCAGTTTGCTCTTGAGTGTTAATTGACGGTGTTGCAGGGTTGCCAGGACCAAACACTACTAAAATACATGCATATAGCATATCCAGATGAGGCACCCCCATAAAAATAAGTGCATGGGAGTGAGAGTCATTACCCAAACAACAGCACTCCAACGCTCTTTCAGTGTCCCTCTCCCTGTTCACTGCTTTTACCTATATGCACTTTCTAAATTCCTTCTTCAATATTTCTCACACTCTTACCAAAATGTGCAATCTGCAAAGACTGATACATGCGTCCTATGATGATTTTTTGATTATTAATGAAAGTGAATGTAAAATTTGGGTTCCTATTGAAATTGATGTAAAAGCAGGGAGTCCAACCCATGAAAAATCCCCTTCTCCTGAAACCAAAGTGGGCCAATGCTGCTGCATGTAGTCTCAGCGATTTCTTAGTTCCCATGTCAGAGATAAACTCTCGGCGTTCCCCTGGCAGTGTCAGAGCAAGCTGTGCACATCCACTATGACACATCTCCAGCCTCCATAAACCAATGTGTTTTTCTACTCTTCATGTTTCACATAGCTCTCATAAATATGTATGTCTAACCTGACCCCTCCTCCCCTGACACATCACAAACCTTTGCTCTGGAACATTAACCCAGCTTAGCTAATGTTTCCCAGGGGAAAGCTTTTGAGGATGCACTTCCCCTTTCAGCTTGAATTCCTGTGGAGTACAGGCGGAAGTGTGCCATTGAAGACAAGAAGATAATTCGATTTCACAGACAGTTTGCTGAGCAGAGGCATGTGTAGTGGTACAGGGCACGAAAGTATTTCCACTATATTCTTACTTGCTGTTCTAGAGCACACATATGGAATTTGCTTCAAAGAGGTGGTGAGAGTATCCTGATCTGCGACGTGTGAGGGTAGAGCATGTGGGCTACAAGAAGTAGTGTGTGTTTTTTCATGTCCATTTGAAAGGAAAGTGTTTTTAGCAGTTAGGTGTGGAAAGGTTTGTGCTACTTTTGAACATATAACCTTGAAACCAAAGTGGAATCATAGTTAGACAGCTTAATTCCTCAGACTTAGCAGCCTTACAGTAAAGTCCTGAGGTTTCAAACCCTTGAGAGCTGTCTTGATCTTCAAAAAAGAATGAATGCTAAATCTGACAAATGGGTCATGTGTAGCAGGTCAAATAAGCGAAGGATATCGGAGGTAAAGAGGATAATAGGCAAAACTCTGCATGGCATACCAAGGTGGGTAGGTGGGTGTGTGGCAGGTTCACTGGGTAGCACCACCAGCTGGGCAGAGGGATCCTGGGTTAGCGGCAGCACTGGCTGTAGTTGGGCAGGCATAGCTGCAGAAAACCCAGGGGGGAGATTTTGATGTAGAGCTGTGTGGCCAAGGCCTGAAAATGCAAGAGAGAGTAGAGCAAAGTTTATTATTAAAAGATGAAATCTCCCCAATAAACTAATAAGTAAATCATACTGAATATACAAGACTCAAAAATAAAGACACAAAAATACAGCGCCGACAGACAGTGTTGACTATAACAACTGTTTATAAATTCCCTAAAGTATATAAGAAGTTGACTTGATTTGGGTATAAGATAAGAATTTTCTTGCAACTGAAAGGTAAAAAAACACACAATCAAAATCTTAGCAGAAGTAGCACTTAGACAACATTTTAACCGCATATTACATTCAGATTTTAAATGTAGCTTGCACACGTATTTCATTCAGCAATAAAGTTGTCATTTTTCCATTCTACATTTGTTTATTGACCATGCAAGCATGCCTAGCCCAAACAGAAGACAACCAAACTGCAGTACCTTATAGAGAAACCGCAGAGTTGGCACTTACTGTAAGAGTGACCTGTCATCCAGAGAGAGGGACTTCCTGTTCGTGGAATCCAATGGTGGTGAGCAGAGTGAGGATGAGCAGTCGTGTCCCCTAATTGGCTCGGCTGCATTGAAGTGCCACCTGGCACCATGATATGAGAGGAGAGGTCACCATGGCAACTGTTTGATGTATGAATGTGTGCAAATTCCACCCTTTCCTTGTTATCCCTGCAAAGCCAAACAAGGGGCAGGTAAAAGGTCAGAGGTTGAGCAAGTGTTTCAAGTCAAACGAAGAAGTGTGAAGAGGTAAGTCATTCACCTGATATACGTGTCTCGATCTCTGTCTGGGCACCGATGGCCCATGTGTTCTACACTTGCTCTTTTTCTCTCATCAGCTGGTGAATCTGATGGGTACATGGAGCGTGGAGTGCCTACAAAATGGTTAACAACCTTACATCAGCTTTCTTTTCATAACTCCCACTGGCTGTGGTACTTTGCATGCAAACAGCTGCATAGCTACTTTCACTACAGTGAGATGTGTGTTATTTATATCTATAGTTTTTTTATCTGTGAAGTCCTCCAGAGGTCACACCTAAACGAACTGTGTTATACTCCTGGCCAATGTTTGTTTAGGATGGCCCTGACAGATCAAAGTTCAAGCTTACCTTTCATGGTGGAGTGAACCCGCCCTTGTTGGCTGTTAGGATGGCTGCCTGATGCTTGGCAGGGTGGGTCTCTCTGTCTTGCCACAGCAACTGCAATCCCTACCGGAGGCTGACGCACCTCCCCCTCTATATGTGAAGACTCTCCTACCTCTCTCCCCCGTCCCCCACAATCTGCTCGCTCATTCTCGTGGCTTTGGCCTTTCCTAGAGGGTAGAGTTTGCTTGCCTCCCTGAATAGAGCAGCTGGTACCATTTGGCCCCGTTTTGAGGCTACCAAGCCCCCCAAATGGGCTCTTCTGGGACATGAGAGTTTGCTGGTTGCTGTACTTCAGAAGGTTCTTCATGGCACTGTTTTCAACTTGCAAACTTGTGACCTCCTGCTGGTTTTGAGAAGGGGCTGGTTGAAGGGGAGGAGGAAGGGGACCCATTCCTGTCGTCTGGTGATGCTGTTGTGTCGGGGGCCTGTTGTTAGCAGCACTGTTAGATTCCATGTAAGCTTTACGCTGGTCCTCTTCAGAATGGATATGATGAGGTTGAATAGCCCATGGTGGAACTGCAGACTGTTGATGTGGGAGATGCTGTGGATTGTTGTTGTAGCCATAAGGAGACATTTCCATCTTCCTTTTGATCTCCTGGTTCCCATTAGCCTGAGTTAGGTCTGTGCCAGTAGTATCTGGGCCAGTCCTGCTGTGTTGTTGGTGTCGAATACGAGCAACCTTTTGTCCATCTCGCTGCATGGAGCAACTTCCATGTCCTCCACTTCCATGGTGGGCCATGTTCTTTCCTGCAAGAGGTGAGGGAATAGTTGGAGGTCCGGAGTGAGAACAGTCCCTGTAGGGCTGAGGGTTGACATTGGATTGGTTGGTTAAAGGATGCACAGCTTTCGACTCTTGACCCAGTGTAGGTCTAAAGATGTCTTTTTCAATACTGTTGATGCAGTCAGCACTGCGGGAACGTACTGTTTGGTGTGGTTGGGAATGGACTTGTTGCTGTGGTTGTTGCTGCACATGATGGTGATGGTTGTGCATCCAGTCAGGGGCTTTTTCAGTTTTTCTGTAAGGATGCTGCTGCTGGGTTGGAGGTTGCTGCTGTTTCCTGGGCCAGTTTACGCGATGTTCCCCATTTCCCGTCTTTTCCATGGCATTGTCCTTGACACTATTCCCTCCACCATCAACTCCCTGGAACTCAGAACCCAGCTGGAAGGAGCCTCCATTTTTCTCCCCAACAAATGTGGCTCCAGGTACTTTTGGGTCTCTACATCCACCAGTATTGATCCCTTTATTATGTAAGGAGGGGTTTCCCACAGGGGCTGGTGGAGGAGGGCAGAAGAAGTCTGAGTGTTGGTGTGGGTGGTGGTTGTGGTGTGGGTGATGGGGGTGGCCAGGATGGAGCTGAAGACAGTGGAAGCCCCCAGGATGGCCTCCTCCAGCTGCTGAACCCATGGGCAGTGGAGGATGCCTTGAGTAGGACAAAGAATGCTGCAGGGCCTGACTTCGCTGTAGGCATTCCGTAGAAGGCTGCTCACTGATCCGCATCTCTCCACTTACTGCCTCTTTTGTGCAACGTCCATTACTGCTGCCACTCACATGTCTGCTTTGGACACTGTTTGACCCTGCATTACCTCCTCCTATGCCATCTTCCCCCCATGTTGCCATGGAACCTTTTGCCCCGGTCCCGTGGTCCCCATTCTGCATCTTCCCGTTAAGCAGACAGGCACTAAGAGGCTTTGCCATGCTCTGTGAAAGATCCTTGTACTCCATAGGCAGGCTTTTGTGTCCCCTACCATTCATCTCCTCCATAGTGACCGGGTGTTGTGGATGAAGCTGGGTTTGATGGGGATGATGATGGGGTAGCTGGTGGTGGTTGTTTAGATGGCGGTCTTTAGAATCCTGTTTATTTGTTGGTCTGTCTTTATCTTTTGAGTCTGAAACTACACCACGGTCTATGCTCGTGTCTTTAAGACCCTTATGTAGGCTAACCCCAGAACCTGTCTCTCTATCTCTACTGCAGGAGCCCTGGGATTGCCCTGGTCCCCCTCTTGACATGGGCTGAATATTGTGATTAGCTGTGATGAGTGAGTGCTGTGATGGAAGGCTTCTTATATAGAAGTTCTCTGTGGAGTAAATCGGATAGGATTGTTAATCATTTAACTCTTATATGATTTCCAGTAACCATGCAGAAATTTGACAGACGTCAAGAGAAAACGGCGCTTCCTATAAATAGACGGATCATCTCACATTCTTTATGTGCATCATGACAGCATATAATTTGACATGTTAATTGCCAAGGAAAACTAAAAGAAAAGCTATATTTTGAAAAAAATATTTACATGCTGTGAAAATAAATTAGCACTGCAGAACTTGTCATTAAACCAACCTTTTTGTGTGTCATAGAAACGGTGCTGTCCATAGAGAACTCCGCTGTTGGCATGGTGATCCAAATGGCTTATTGGAAGAAAGGTGTGGGCTAGACTCCCTGAGAAGCGAGGATACCCTGGGACTGCTAAGAGAAAAGAAAAAGAAAATTGGTGAAATGGGAAAACAAACAGAAATAAAGTGTGTAAGATGGAGGTTCATGGTCTTGCAGAAAAAGTGGAAAACATGTGGAAAAAGGAGAGAGAGAGAATGAGAGAGAAGACATGTTTTATAGCAAGGAAACAAGGAAAGCTCTGATAACAAGTCGGCAATCACTGAGCCACATTTCCTTTGGCCTTAAGCATTTTGGTCCGGATCTGATCCCCGGGTTCCAGTGCAGCTGCCACTTCATATTCATCGCAGGCTTGGATGTCAAATTTGCTATTGTATTTGGGTTTGCAATGCAAAAAACAAGTCAAGTAGTTCAGTCTTTGGGATTTGTGTTATGGATCAATGTTCTCTCCCAAACATATGGTTCTTACTGTGCTAATCTTACCACATTTCCAGTGTTATGCTAAAAATATAATAGAAGAATAAGAGTGCATGCAGTGATTTAAGACAAAGGCCAATGATTAACTTTATTTCAGCTGTCTGGACTTTCCAACATCTGCCACAAGCACAACATAGCTATGTGGAAGGGATTTACAAGAAAGCCAAACCTTTCTAGCACAAACCTTCAAACCATAACCAAAAATAAAACTAGCCATTAACATTACGGTGTGACTTATGTTAATGTTGTACAACAATGCACTGACTTATTAATTATAGTCAATGCAAAAGCATGATATGTAAAGCATACTTGTCTTATCTGTCCAAATGAAGTATGTAAAAATACCAAAATAAATGAAACTATTTCCTGAGCCACCAAAAATAGTTGTCTGTTAACCCACTGCAACCTATTCCTCCACAAATCTCCTTGAGACCATCATGCTCCAGAAATAGCTAGGATAACAATACTGCATATTCATCATTGATGTGTGCGAAGTGGGGCAAAAGCTGCAACAGATAATGAAAGATGGATAGAGAGGTTAGAAAGAGCTGTAGGGATTAGAACAGAGTCACGGATTTAAATAAAAAAATTAAAACAGAAACAATAGTGCAAATTTGCTTGGGCTAATGTTCTATATAGATACAAAATGTGGCAGCAGGACTAGTGCTGAGAACAAAGGCTCTGCTTCGCACATTTTTACACTGCTAAATGTTAGGAGCAGATAAAGCGCTGAGAATCTTATGACCAGGTCTTGATGAAATATAGGTTGTCATAATCGATTCAATTCAGGGTGACGGATATAAACATCCCTCTAACATGGAGGCTCAGTTTTCCTTATATGCACAGCAAAGAACGATACAACTCTTCCTTTTTTATTCTGACTGACTGTCAGCGCAAATAAGCACACTTATGAAGGCCAAATCGTTTACGAATAGAAAAAAATAAGGCTCCCTTTCAACAATACCTTATTTCTGGGGGTTTTGCAAAAAAGGGAGGGATACTAACATGCAAATAAGGTCCCGGCTAGTTTCATTTGTGTTTTGTCTGTGACACTTGCCAACATAATCCTCTTATCATGGGGATGTCTGGTTGCACTTGATAGTGGTGGGCTACTCGGCACAAAGCAGATTCCTCTCAGGGCAGGTGATCGGGCACCCCTGGGCATTGCACCAATCATTCAGCCGGTAATCTTGCTAGGTGCTGTGCCAGCTGCTAGATGAGGCGGGTTTTACTAGTCCTGACATTAATGCTGCGAACACTGTAGCTCTCTCAAGAGATGGCAGCTGTCTGCAGAGAGAGATTGATACAGCCCACTCAGCAAATGCAGAACGTTTATTATCCGAGCTGGAAGATACTGCAGCTCAATGCAAGATATTCAACGTCTAAAGAACCTGCACTTTTTACCAAATCAGCAACAACAACAAAAAAAAGAGTGGAAAAGAATCCCTGCACCCAAATTTTGAATATGGGCATAATACAATAAGTGGAAAACTTGTATCAGTAAATAAAGTGAAAAATGTTATCCATAACACTGAAGGAGATTAGCTTCTTGTGATGAAACACACTTGTGAGGTTAGATTTCAAGGTATATTTAAATCAAAAGATTCTTTGGATTCTTAATTATTAAATTGATGAACTGAAGACATTACTCTACTGTGTGCCTGTGTTAAATTACTTTAAACAACAAGTCAGTAAATTATTTTCCATCCTCAAGTTGAACATTCTACCTGGAAAACAGTAGCTGGACACAGTTTGTACCAACAAACCCTATCTATCAGTATTCTTGCTCATACAGACCTCATACATGTGAGTGTACATCTGCGAATAACCAAAAGTAAATTGTTTAAGTACATTCTGAGATAAATCTGCCTGTCACGGTTGCTAATTCAGAAAGACGTGACATAGCAAAGAGAAATGCAGAACTGACAGAGGGAGAAGAGGAAAGACAGAGGGCGGTGAATGGTTCTCATCATCACTGCTAATTGAAAGGAAGTTATGGAGCCTGCTGAATTAGAAGAGGGAGGAGAGGACAACCTGTGTTCTACATGTTTGGATCGTGCGATAGAAATTATATTCGAGGGCCGTAAAGAGGACACTTTTCCTCCAACAGATTGAATGTACTGGAGCCTGTGACTAAGAACTGTGTTTTAGTATAGCCGCTGGAAGTGAGGGTGCAGGTGCTGTAGGAAAGAAACGCATTTCCATCAGATTCTTCAGTGGGGTAAGGTGTAAAGTCATAAGTCTAAAGTTTTACCTTTTTCTAAAACATTACAGATCCTGAAGGATTTTTTTTTCAATAAAATTGATTTAAGACTTCAAATTCATTTTTATTCATAAAGGTTTAGGATAAGGTTATGGGTGTAGGGCTTTAATATCTCAATAAGTTGCCTTCATTTTAATAATTGTAAGAAATATAATGATTTACACTCTGTTATTATTGCATTATGTTTAATTTTCAACAATACTGAGGTGCAAATAGTAATCTGCAACTATTTATAAAGTATCAACAGCATCTACTTAATCCAAAGAAAATACTGCTATTTTCGGTTAGTGTAAACAGAACCAACTGCGTTTTAAGCTGAGTGTAAATAGCATTGCTGCCTTGAGCGGGTTATTTGTACTCAGTGTAAATAGACATTCTGTAAATGAAAATGTTTTATCAAAAATAAATATAATACATTTTATTGTGTCTATTCACTAATGTCCATTTAAAACATTAATAAAGTTACTTAATAATATTACTGCTACAATGACAACACAAGTGTCTAATGACGTCACTGCGTCAATGAAGGTCAAGTGTCACGAGCGGTCTTGTCCAAATGGCGTGATAACAAATTTTATTATACTGAACATTAATGTCCTCATGCAGTACTTGATCAGCGTCAACCCAGATAGAAAGGCCACTTTTGGAGTTTTGCATACAGGCCAGCAGTAATGTAAGACTTAACGCAAGATGATTGTTTTACTTTCAGAGATTGGCAGATTAGTTCAATCGTCACTGAATCTGATAACATCATGCTTAAAAAAAAAGAAATAGAGTAATAAAAGTTATTTTTATTAAAAATAAAATGTGCGGGTCGGGTGCGGATATCTATATACACACACATATCTAGATCGCTTTGGCATTTCTTCACTATGTCGAGATGTTAGCGTGTCTCTAATAAGATCGGTCACAAACACGATCTAATTGCACAATCTGATGTGTTATGTTCATTTTCTCTTCAGCTAAATAAACTCTTAAACCTCTTAAAAGTTCTAAATACTTCTTTAGAGCTCTTTTAAGGGTTAAAATGCTTTATGAATTACTTTTCTTCTTACTTGGATCTTTTCTGTAATTTTAAGGGGAAACGCCCACATTTCCACAAATTTTCTTAGAATTTTGTCACTAGGAGCAACTCCTTATGAATACGGGCCAAGGTGTCTGAGATCAAGGCAAGGTTACAGAATTTTTATGATGCAATTCTACATCAGTCATTTAATGCTTCTCCTCTGTAGTTTCTATATTACACATTTTTTAAGACTTTATTAACATTTTAGCATTTACATTTAGTCATTTAGCAGACGCTTTTCTCCATAGCGACTTACAAATGAGGTAAACAACAGAAGCAATTTCCATTTTCCATTCAGCATTCTTTGTCATATGTCAATATTTGCCAAAAAGTATGAATGTAAGTCTACCAGGAATGAAAGGGATGAATGTCCCCTTTTTTAAGATGGCATATCGAGCACCATTACGAACTGGGATGGAATTGGGAGTTCTAGGATTTTAAGGCATGAGGAATTTCAGGATATTTCCACATCCCCTTGGAGAGTCATTTCTGCATGCGGGAGATTCTGTCCCATAGGGTGCAGAGAATTGGTTGGGTAATTGTGCTCCTCATTTTGATCACTTGCCTTTTTATGCAAACTGGAGAAAAGACAATTTGCAATTATCTTAAAGAGGAGAGAACAGAATGCTGGTGATAGAAGCCAGGATTCAATCACTTTCACACTGCGTTCTGCACAATTAAACCACAATAGAGATAATAGTCATCTATGATTATCTCACTCCTAATCAGCCTTATTACTTAGTAACATAACAGTTTACATTTAAATTGTGTTAACTCTTCAGGATATTTGGGGAAATGATCTAAGTCTATTCTTTGACCAAAAACAGACCACAAATCATCATCTGGAAGGTAATTCAGATGCCCCGACAAATAACACTTTATCATTGTGTGTGGGCAATTTTTTTAGGTATGATCTATGAACTCCAGTGGCGGCTGGTCAGTAGCCGCCTGTTAAACATAAGAAGAATAATGTTAAACAAAAGTTCCACATATTATAAATTGCATTTATTTTTTAAATAAAATTATTAATTCTCAAAATGGTATTTGGTTAATTTCTGTGACAATACATATATATGCCATAGAATTAATGTGCCAATGGAATGTTCTTTTGTAACAGAAAAATGCTTGACTGTAAACTGATGCATATTACTATTTGGTCTGTATTCTGCCTATTGGTTGATGATACATTGCTCTAATATGCATTCTATTAAAAACAACCTGATTAAATCTCTTATGTGGAGTTTTTTATGAGCTAAGTATGTTTTAACATGGACATTATAAGTGAAAAGTGAAAGTGAAATATTTGTCAGGTATGGTGACCAATACCCATAATGTGACCTTTAAACCCATCCAGGGAGTAGTGAACACACGCACAGCAAGTGGTGAACACTCGTACACCCGGAGCAGAGGGCAGCTATGACTGCAGCGCCCGGGGAGCAAGTAGGGGTAAGGTGCCTTGCTCAATGGCAAACCCAATCGTTACCCGCCGGCCCTGAGGATCAAACCGGCAACCTTCTGGTCACAAGTACGAGGCCACGTTAACTTTCAAGTCTCTTCATTTTACGTTTGAATAAATACGTAATTTTATTTAATTAAATAATTGGTTTAGGGCTTGTGAATCATTATTATGTATTTTGTTATATCTGAGAGTTAAAAAAACATTTAAGCAATAAACATTATTGTAAAGGGCAAATATACATCTAAAACACAAAGTAAAAATATTAAATATATTAATACACTGTATTTAAATTCTCTGAATTAAAACTATGCACAATGTAAAAACAGTCAATTTAAGAACAATGTAAGGTCAATGTTAATGTTACATTAGCTTTACAATAATTGACAACATGTTTAATTGTACATGAAAGTCGGCTGAGACTGTTTTGCTGGCTGTATTATTATTCAATAAAAATATTTTATATTGTAATCCATGATTTTTTTTAAATATTATACTATATCACAATAATAATATTTTACATTGTAATCTATTTCTTTTTTATATTAGGCATGTTTGTGTGCTGCTGCGCTTCCCTCTGTGTAAAATGAAAAAAAGTGAAAGCGTGTTATAGACCCGCTCAGAGGCGCATTTTCTACTAACGCGCTCTTTAAATAAAAAAAGATACTTTGACGTTAGACTTTAGCCCAGGTTTGAGTTGGTCTATGGCGCAGTCTATTTTAATGTTCCTCAAAATAGCAAGGCCGCCAACAATGTGCCTGAAAACCCCTTTTTATTTAGACCAGCACGACCACGGGTGCACAAGTGTGTGCTATTTAAACAACGTGGCACAGGACGGGAGAATGAGAACTGTGTCGGGCTGGAACTTGCAAAAACACTGCGCCTTGTGCCTCCTCCACTACAAGTGGGTGGTTTATGGTCAGAAGCGACTGCAAAATAGGCCAAACTATCCAATACATCACTATAGTCCTTTTCCTTCTCGTGTTAACTTCAGAGGGAATATGTCTTCCACTGTACCAGAAGCAGTGCACAAGGAGAAAAGAGTGAAAATAGACTGGGGTATAGTAATAACTGGCATGGGGATAATGCAACTCTCAGATTCCCTGAGTTTCCAGATGACACAAACAACACACGGGTGAGCTCTTAATGCTTTATGACTGTTTGGCACATTTAGACTTAGCCCGGAGGGGACTTATGTGTGAATCAGAGCCGTGTTGCATCGGGCGTGTCTGGGCATCTCTGTTTCTCTCTCCTCGGGGTTGTTGTAGTCTATCATCCGTAAGGATCCAGAGAGCTTCGAAGAGGACAGCTGTTGGTTTGGCAGTGGGAAATACTAGACTCTGGCCAAGCTAGTATAAGGCAGAGTGGGAAATGCCAAACTAGGTTTTACAGGGCAGCTGTGACCACAGTTGACCGTTGAGCTTTATTCTTCTCTCAATATTTTGTGTGTGTCTGTGTTGTGCAGCATATGTGTCTAAATTCTTGTTGATGCACAATGGAGACCACAAGATTCTTTGGCTGAACTTTTGCCCCTTTTTCTGCAGTGACTTGCACTCGATGAGAAAGTATAAATGCACAAACACATAGATGAACTCACATACAGACGAGTTCAGCAGACAACATAAACAAACGTAATGTGGCCCAAACTTAACTTCTGGTAGAGTAAATAATCTATAACTGTTGAGTTTTAATTTCATTTAATACAAATAGTAAGAAAAAAATTGTTAGTATCAGTGAAATCAAAAATAAATTGAAGTTACGTTCGGAAGTTAACCTTGGACAAGGCACGTGTGTCCAACGAGACCATCTATAAACAGACAGATGAGCAGCAGGGTGGAACCGAGCTATCTTACCTTCATGTGAATGGGGGAACCAGATCTGAGAGGCGCTAGAGTGTGGACCACCACGGTAAGAAGGAGAGGAGGGAGAGGATGGAGGTCTGGAGGGGTGCGGTGGGTGCGAGGGAGGAGAGCCTAGACTGCTGGCCAGGAACGTCCCCATGAAGGAGGCTGAGGAATTGCCCATTAGTCCACTGCCTAGATATGGAGAGGGAAAAGAATTGGTTAGGTGTGCTGATTAACATGTGGACACTGGGCTGTGGCATGATGGCAGGCATGTCTGAGCACAGGTGTTCATAGATTTGTATGTTTTAATGGACTCTTCAATAAATCCTACCATCTAAACCGCTTGTTCTGCATGTTACTGAAATGTCTTTGATTCTTGGATTGTATAGCTTCTTTAACGACTAATAACCATATAATAATTTGGACCAAAAAATATATCTTTTTGAAAGATCATGCAACTGTTGTGAACAATATATATTCGAATAGTTTATGGATACGCCACCTAAAGTCATTATTGGGTACAATTTTGGATAACAAATATCAAATTGACTGACCCATGACCTGAAAGCATGTCTGGTCATCATTTCAGCAAGTATAATTTATTCTCTATGAACGGCAAACACACACACGCACACATAACTAGTATAGTTTAGCCTTGTGACATCAGAGTCCAAACTTGGGTACGTCAAGCCAGCACTAGACAGATATCTCATCTCACAGCTGAACGCTCTCTCTCTCTCTCCTGTGAATTCTTTTCCCAATTTTCCTCCATTACCCTCTTTTTTTAGTTGTTCACTCTCACGCCCTCAATCTCGCCCTGAACTATGTTCTCTATCTTACTCCATTTCAATGACTGCTCTACTCCGTTGTGGTACCTTTTCTCAGTCCTTCTGGAATTTCCCATCATCCACCAATTTTATTCTCATACACTAAAATGTCTAAATCTAAAACCGAATAAATAGAACAGGCTAAAATAGTTAAATAAATCAAATAAGAAAAAAGACAACATATCTAATTCAGTACAATAATAAATGTCAGTCCCCAAGCCGCAAACAGTATCAAATGGCAGAGTTTTAAAAGCAGTTAATGATGGAGCCATTCTAATGTGGGCCCGGCAAACTGTTCCACAATTTTGGCCCTGCAACGGCAAGAGCTCTGTCTCCTCTGGTTTTTAACCATGGTCTAGGGAACAGGAGAAGATTCTGATCTTCAGATCTCAACATACAGGATTGACTTTGCGGGTGGAGAAGCTCAGTCAGATAGGGATGTGCTTGATTGTTCAAGGATTCAAAAACATAGAGCATCATTTTGAAGTTGATGTACGCTACTGCACAGGAAGCCAATGTAGAGACAGTTAAAAAGCTAGAACCTACCACAGCATTTATCTGTTTCTCAAAATTTTACTTGCTATGGAGTAACACGGCCAAATCTTTTACGCAGAGGGTAGTACAATTATAATTGGGAATGAAAGACGATTAGCTCAGTTTTACTTTCATTTAAGAAGAGAAAACTTTGGGAAAGCCAAGTTTTAACCTACTCTAAACAGACAAAAAGAGACTTCAGAGCAGTATGGTCATTATGTTTCAATCGTAGGTATATCTGTTTGTTGTCTGCATAACATTGGAATGAAACACCCTGCTTACATAGATAAAGAACATGCTAAAGATAGAACCCAAAAGGGAGCACATACAGTGAGAAGAGAGCAGGTGCAAGAATTGGTCCCTGAGGCACACCACAAGATAAGTGTGCTACAGATGAGGAGACATTACCCAATCTGACACAAAATCATCTATTAGTCAGGTGTTACCAAAACAATTTAAGGACATTCCCCTTCAATCCCACACAGTATTGAAATCTGGACAGGAGAACATTATTATCAACTGTATCAAATGCCGAGGAAAGATCTGTCATCAGAGTCTGTAGCTAAAAATGTGTCATTATGAACGCACATCAGTGCAGATTCTGTAGATTTAAAACCAGATTTAAATTTGTCATAGATAACATTTTCACTGAGAAAGGTCAGAAATTGGTAAACACAGGTTTAACTCTAGTTCTTCTTTAGAAGGTAAAATGGAAATGGGACGGAAATTGTTAAAACTGTAAGGGTCGAGTGAAGGCTTCTTGAGGAGAGGGGTAACGGTAGACAATTTTAATTCTTCAGGGACAGTGCATGGGGTAAGGCATTTATTTAGAAAGGACAACAGACCAGGTCCAATTGAATTTAAAGGGGACATATGGCACGAATACGTGTTTTTCTGTGTCCTGTTGTGTTATAAGCTGCCCATGGATGTATTAGACACGTAAAATTCCTAAAATTAAAGTCTCGGAACAAAAGATGGATTCTATCTAAAAGCTAATGCGAACCCAGACCTGCTTGAAACACCTTGTGTAACCACACCCCCACAAATCTACATCAGTTTGAGGTAGTATTTGACTAAGACCGCCCAAATGTAGACGCGAGTAAGGTGGGCGTACTTGTAAATCTCATTGTATTGTCACCGCCGCAGCCATGTGGTGGAGACGCTGTGTGTTTCGTTGCGAAAAGACAGACACAACTAAAAACGAATGGTTACATTTAATTTACAACACTTTTCCAGAAAAGTACAATCCGAATGTTCAAGTTTGTGCAGCGTTTTTCACCGACGAGTGCTTCACCAACGTGGGAGAGAGATTAAGACCGGTTATTCACGAAAGCTCTTGTTAAAAAGTGGGGCCATTCAAACCATTACAACTACGCTGGCGCTTTAGATTCGCAGCCTGTTAGTACATAGAGGTTCCGGTAGCGCGGTGATAGATTGCTGGATCTGAGACCTCAATGTTGTTATCTTATCACCAAAAAACTTCAAGCAGCCTTCACCTCGTGTAACATAGGGTTAAGTAATGATATTAACAGAGGGATTTAAGACAGTCTCTAAGGATTTCATAAGATATCTGTAATTTGTCCTATTTCCATTTCCGTTCAGCTCTTCTGCAAGCCTGTCTCAGGGAGCGAGTAGTGTCATTTGACCATATTTCAACTTTAGATTTAGGTTTTCTAGTCTAAAGAGGAGCAGTAACATTTAACGCATCTAGTGATGCATCATTAGGTCAGGCAGGGATGATTCAGCAACAGAGATATACTGATATATCTTAAAAGCGTAGAGAAGTCTTCCTGGAACTTTGGGGAAAAAGAAAAAAGAACGAGTTTGTTGAACCGCAGAAGAAGATTTAGGAATTAGTTGTGTACGAGATGGGGTAAGAAGATTGGTTTAAGGAGTGAGAGAAGTGTCAAATACTTCAACATTGGAAATAGAAAAACAGTGAGAGAGCCCCAGTTCAAGTGTATGGCCTTTAAGATGTGTAGGATCCCTTACCCACTGGACCAAATTAAAAAAAGAGTCAATAAGATTAAGAGTCCTTCACTAATGTTTTCGAGTGGCAGCACACATGTATGTTACAATCACCAACCAAAAGAAAGTTCATATTTTGTTCATTTCTCCTATGAAGACATACATTTATGAATAACATTTTTAACAGAATGAGGGGGCCGATACAGGGTGCAGTCCAGTCTAAATGCAGCGTAATAAACAGGAATAATAAACAAAAAAATAAACTACACAATAAATACATTAAAAAAACAAGAACTATTGCAAACACAGGGGTAAATATTCACAAGACTATCAGAGATAACAAGGCTCACCTGGAAACAATCAGGGCAGGGAAACACAGAAGACTACAGAGACCATGAAACCAGGACTACAAAATCAACATCAAAATAAAAGACAAAAACAAACATAACCCTTACACTGATTGAGAGAGCTAAACTCCTGGAAATGTATTTATCCCTTTAAGCTAAAGTATTGCATGCATATAAATGAGTGTGAACAGAAGAAATGTGTGTCCTAAACAGAGAGTTTGCCAACAAAATATATCTCCTGACATTAATAGCCTCACCCTTTCTTTTTTGTTTTTGCAAGAATGAGCTTCAATATTGACCAGATTTAATTCGACTGAATAAAGGGTCCTTTAATGTGAATGTCAGCCTTACCAAGATTTTTTTAACATGAAAGTCAGGTTTTCACCACACTGCTAGGTCAGACGTCAATATTTGGAGGTTTAAATATGCACATAAAGATGCAAAATTATGAAAGCATCTTAAATTGTAAAAGTCTTAAAAATACTTTTTTTGTTCTTATGTTATTATTGCTTCTGCTTTGTACATTTTAATTTGAACAATTCATACCAAGTATGTAGTCTCTCAAAAACGTGTCTATTAAAAAAATCCATAATGCATGTATATTTCCCTCATTTTTACAATGTAAACTAACCTGCAATTTAATGCTTTAAACAGAGATGGTGATAGAGAGGCTAAAGTTACAGATTTAATCTGTAATGAAAACTTAGAAGAGAAAAGGGTTGTTTCTCAGTAGGCCCTTTTCGGACGACATCACTAATCTTCCGTTCTGCCATGGAGCAGTGTTTCATTACTTCCGCTAGTGCCTCAGAATGGAGTTTACAAAGTCCCTTGCACAGCTGCCACAAATACGGCTAGATGATGTACAACATCTTTCAGAAAAATTTTCGCTTGCGACAAGTTCAAAGCTAGATAGAGTATAAAAATTCTTCATGTCCTGTTTGATTATAAAGGTAAGTATTTTGTTTTTTTTCTGTGTTTTAGCGAAGGTGCTAGGATAAGTACTTGAATACGTGTTCTGTCAGATTTTTTTTCACTGATGTAAATTCCAGCGTGACGTCAAAACGAAGTTCTTCTTCTCCTTGTTTGTTGCAAGATGGATGCTATGATACACTGCTTTGCGAAAAGGCGGAAGTTAAGTTACTTCTTTGTGATAAGGGCGTATTCCAAAATGCAAAAATGGAATTGTGTTCTTGTGGACCCGCAACAATGATTTATGGGCCTTCAAGCGGGTTCGGTCCGCGGAAATCTGCATTCAATGCATCCTTGATGTTGTCAACAAAACATCTGAATACTTTCATGTGTTCTCTCTTCTTGTGTTCTTGAGTATTGGAACCAGACTTTGACGGTTATTGATGACGTAGAGCGAGAACATGAGGACACAAGACCGCTGAAGAACGCATATTGAGAAACGGCCAAGGATTAGCTTTAGCCAGGACTAGGCATACGATAAATTATAATATTTAGGACGCTTAAAGAATATACTTAACAAAAAACATTACTGTGTGCATCTTGTACACGGGTACATGTTAAGATATGTCATTGCAGGTTGGTTTTGATAAATTTGATTATTTGACATTTCAGTTACTCTGGGACTAGACTTAAGGCCTGTCCGGGAACCCGCCCCTAAAAGTATAAATATTGGCATGCTTACTAAAAATCTTCATATCTAATATTACAAATACATCATGTTTTATTCACACACACCCAAACACAGAAAATGGAAAAGGCGGTGTTTAAAACATATGGAGAGTCTGATGTTAACAGAAAACAGACACTTTGCTCGGAGTGCATGTCATCAATGCAACAGAGCACAGCACAGCCAAGCCACTGTCAGAGACAATCAACTCTGATCACATCAGTAAAAAATACAAAAACACTAATGCACTCATTTAAAGAGACATTTTGAATTTAGTGTCGGGTAAGTATCCAGGAAGCTGCAGGTTGAGGAAAATGCAAAAGGCATCCATAAGGAGTATTGTAATTCCAACTTTTTACAGCCCCACTCTCTTTCTGTCCTCCACTCCATCTAACCAAATAGCCGTAGGCACAGATGGAACACAGTACAGATAAAAGAGTCCAAACCGGACAAAGATTTTCCCTTGAAACTAAAATTAGAAAGAAAGAGAGAGGGAGCTGTTGTTTATATCATGGTCAAAACGAGACTGAAGTCAGTGTCTGTCAGCCAGACATGCAAAATGAAACTCTTTGCCAGTTGAAGAATGGCACTGGTTTAATGTCTCTACTTTTAACATGTCTATGTAATGCCGCTCTTTTCTTCAGGCAGCTACTGGGCTAATGTGTGGACCCACACGGCCAGGGACGCCTGCCAAGCAAAGCCGGTACTGCAGTGGATCTGAAGTCCAGGGCGTGAGAACACAAACCGGGACCTGGCGCCGTTTATTTAGCAGGTCATTAAAAAGGAGATGTGTCTCGGGTCAGATAAGCCAGTGCTTGTAACATGTTTGCCATTTCAGAACTAACTCTGTTTACAACTCTGCTAAATGATCTTTAGTCATGCCAGTCTAGCGCTTTCATGCACGCCTAAGAAAACTAGGTCACGTGCATCCTAATAAGCACCCATCCCCGGCAAGGTTGAAGATTAATCCTATTAGAGAATTAAGGCTTGTGCTGCCTCCATCACCACACACATCCATGAATCTTTAAGAACCGCACATACACCCACATGCATGTGACACCCAGTGGGGTCCTGGCACATCCTGTGTGTACACATTGAATCCCATGTGCCATTGCAGCACACACCACAGCACCACCAGCCATAAGCGGAGACAGGGAGATTCATTCAGCTCGCCGTCAGCTCAGAGGGAGGTATCTGACTACGGTGCTGTTGTCATGGGGATGGCAAGAGACATGGGTGAGAACAGCGTGGATTCATCCAAACCAGACGCTCTGTGGGCAGAGCTGCTTCGTTCACACTGATCTCATGTCAGTTGAGCATTTGCTCTTCTGGTGGTGATGACGACTTAATAAGTTTAAGAACTGATCCTATGTCAGTGCTAATGGCAGAAAGTGACACTTAGACCTGACATCGCCAGTTTGGACTTTCTGGTGGGACTGCTCATATTTACCATAGTGTGGAACCACATCTCAGTTGAGGGCGGAGACACCCTTTTCAAACGGGACTCATCCATTTCTTGTGTATACATCTAGAAATGGTTAACACAAGACTATTTTGACAGGATATGGACAACATCCTCAATAGAACAACCCACACAAGATGACCACAATACCATTTGTAGTCCAAATGTGACGACCAAACAAAGCAGATGGAATAAATAAAATAGTTTGGAGTCTAATTTGATAAATGGCTTCATCATCCTTTCAGCAATAGCGTTGCGAAGCTGGGAGGCTTACAGTTAGAGCGACGGGTCCAAGATAAACTGCTATCCTGGTTCTGTAAGCACGGCATTCCACATGAACCGCACACCACAGGTTATAGCGATCACCGAGCAGCAGGCTGTCAGAAAAGAAGCTGAGAGGAAAAGTCTCACTTTGACTTACCCATTAAAAACATCCTGTAAAGGTCGCCGGAGTCCTCCACTCTTTATCTTTTAAATCAAACAGATGTCGGATGTGGAGTTCAAGAAAGCAGAACCATGTAAAATGAGTCTCGACACCTCGTATGATTCTCGAGTACCAAAAGCTATGGCAATGGGAACGGGAACGGGTCGTCAGACGGTGTATGACTGATGTTCTCCTTGTGACTCAGAAAGCACTTCCTGACTGTATAAAAGGAGCAAGAATTTCAAATGGCTACTAAAGTGGGGGAATTTCCTTATAAGAGTCAACGCCATCTTGAAAACATTAGAAGAACTGGTAGCCAAACATTCCTATTGGTTTGCAGACAACTGGGATGGTGTTCCTGTTTCACAACACTGGAGGGACGTGGAGACCGGGAAGTGGCGGCACCCTCGAGGGCCAAGCTGGATGACTGTGTGTGTGTGTATGTGTGTGTGTGTGTTTGTGTGTTTGTGTGTATGTTTGGTGTTGAGAGAGAGCATGTGTAAATTAGAGGGGGCTGGTCAGACATCGGTCCCACAGTCTGACCGGTACCAGAGTGAGTCAAGCTGGAGTGAGTCCAGGGCTCATGTGGGAAGAGGACGAAAGAATTTGGGAGTGAAGGAGAGAGGGGTGAGGAATTGGTTGCGCATGCTTCTGACAGTGCGTTTTTGTCAAGTGAGTCTGGTGGATGTGGTCCGTTCGTGGGCGTAAAACGTGGTGAAAGAAAAGGGAAGAGAAGAAAGAGGGGTAAAAAAAGGATGTGGAAAAAAAGTGAATAAAGGCAGCCGTAAAGATAAGAACTGAGGAAGTTGAGAGTATGAGGCTGTACTGTATGTGTGAGGTGACAGTCAGTGTTTGTTCTGTGGCTCGGTGGTTAACCACTAAAACTCAAATCAAAGAGTGTGGGGTGGGGTGGTGAGCATTTCTTGTCTAAAATCCTCAGAACTGACTTATAGCTTCAACCAAACGTAACTGTGTACTTTGTTGAGCCAGAATGGAAAGAATAAATCAAACTTAACGTCACAAAGTCGACTCTTTTCTTTTTTACTAAAAACTCTTGACATAGCAAGTGCATCTAGTCAAAAACTGTATTTTACAAGCATATTCAAAATTGCCACTGCAAGATTTGTGCTGGCATGTTTGATGTTGATAATGGCAATGCCCTTTTGGTTTTGAAAGAATGCATGACATTGATATGTGTGAAAGAGAAACGAATGAAATTAACATAAAACATGCAGCATCTATACTTAAGGCTTCATATTTTTGCATCAGTTTTACTACAATGAATCATTTCTAGTGGTCTGTCTGCACACTGTTTGATCATTGTGAAGGGCATGAACCTCAGAGCTCCTGTGCCAGTAGTCAGGAATCAGACAACTAACGGACGGCTGTCTGAATGTCAAGCTCTGCAGAGGGCACGTTTTATGAGCACGATAAATAACAGGGCCGAAGCGATTCGTACCTTGGCAGGAAGTAGCTGGGTTTCAGACAATACAAGCTTTTGTTGGGGAAACCTGGCCAACACGAGTCAGAGCTTGGTGAGTGTTATAAGAAAGAGTAAAAGCGAGACAGGAAAAGAGCAGAGAATGTGAGAATAGATAAAGGGGAGGAGAGCAGGATGCCGAGTCACAGCTTGTTACTATGGTGATGTTCCTATTTTGGACATTCATCAAAAGATCAACCGAACAGAGAGAGTTAATCCTTGTCCTTTCTCTCTGTCTTGCATAGAGATGTGGACAAGATTCAAGAAGCTAGCATATTGCTCTGAAAAACAGAAATACAGTGGACAAGCCTTGTGGCTAGGGGTGGGCGATATGGACAAAAAATAATATCTAGATATTTTTGCCGATTTTAAGGATAACGATAATGAGACGATATCCATTAAAAATGTGATTTTAAAAGTCTGAGTTACTTGTAATGGGCACAATGTTGAATGAAAACAGTGCTTATTTATTTTCTTTAACATGTAAGTATTCAAGTAAAAACAATTCAAAGACATACAAAATACTAATTGAACTAGTGTAAGAACATCGAACTCTGAGTAAACATTCAGTTGTACACCTATGCTGTAATGTAAATTGTGCAGCATACAAGCAAGATGAAATAATAATAATAATGAACAATAGCATCTGTAAACAAAGTACTCTGATCTGTAACATATTGCACACAACCATGTGTCCTTACGGCGTATTGCCTTAAAACCTATGGCCTTATTAAACAAATACCTAACCTCAAGTACTGCCCAGTACACAGATTCCACAAAAATAAAAAGGAAAATCTGCCCAAGATGTGCACTTTCAAATCAGAGTATCTCAAATAATATAATATACATTTGTTAACAAATGACATCAAAGTAAACAAGGTCCAGAATTTACAGACAAATAAAATATAGTCACTATTATTAAAGCACACACTGCCATGGACAGATGCTGTAACTTTATAGAACATTATAGGCCAACTGCTCACTGTTCACATGTAGATTTACTTCAAATTATGAGCCAAGACAAAAACCGTCATGATAATACAGAATGTACTCGGGTCTTGTCTTTTAAATAAAAGAGCTTGTTGTGCAGTATTCAGTCGACGCTTCTTTTCTCCATAAGTTGGCTTCACGCATAAGCTACACAAATACAAGAGCGCGCTTCAACATGACGTCATCGTGGAGTGGGCGGTCAGGTAAATAGTTAAGAAACTCCCCTTCCGCGCTCGCGATAGCGTTCACGTGCGCCAGGCACGTTCTCGCGTGAATAATTACTCTAGTCACAGATTTCGATAGGTCACAGATTTCGGCACAGCACCGGTGTTGAACTTGCGGGCGGCCATGCGCTAACCATGCCTGTGAGAGAGATGACGACGTGTATGCGCAGATCAGCAATCACGTGACGCCCTGCTGCAGCCTCTGAATGTGTGGAGTTTTAATGCGTGTTTTTTCAGAGTAATTTAAATACTCGATAATGAGAATTTGCACATCGTTAACACCACAGTCACGATATTATCGCAGACGATATATATCGCCCACCCCTACTTGTGGCATCCTTTTTCTTGTCCTTTTCACAACTCATAGTCAGTCACAGTCATCCATTTTCAGAGTGAGTAAATTTCGTACACACGCGCAAAACGGTGCAAGTGTATTTTTCAAATTTTCCTGTCCTAAGGCTCGTTGTCATGGACTAAAATGTAAAAGATTATTATTGTGTGCATAAAGGTAAAAAATCTGGCTTGTCCTGCAGATGGTCTCCTTGTGCGCTTTAAAGAGTACATAACTAGGGATTTCTGTTTTGGAGTATCCAATAAGTTTATGTACACAGAAGGTGTAAAAACACTTTATTTCGTAACAATAGGCAGTTATTCTTACCTTACTTCTTGACTGACTCTCAAATGATTCATTCCGCAATTCATCTGTCCAATCCCCTCCTTTCCGCTAGCCTAGTCTATTGTGATTGGTCAGATGGTGTAGTCTGTGATTGGTCTACCGCAAATGAGGTTGACAAGCTACAGTGTTTGTGGGAGAAGATTGAAGTTTTCGGGGGAAGTCCTAGCAAAGCATAGGCGGGAACTATATGTAGTGACGTAAATCCGCGGCGGTTAGCGAATCGGACTAGGGACCAATCGTTTGCGCTATTCAGAGTCGACCTTCTTTTTTCCAAGCCAATAACTTTGTTGTTAATTCACCTTCGGATTTACTACTTGGCAGACTGCTTACTATCAAACATGGCACCATTACACACTGCATGAAATGTCATTTTCATGATCTTGTGTTATGTACTCTTTAACCTAGCGCTCAAGCAGATGTGTTTCCTCTCTGGAGAAGCCCCTTTGCTCTCGCAAATTCCGTCTTGTTAATAGCGAATCGGAATCGGCCATTGCACGAAGGCAATTCTGGCTCTTAAAGGTAATGAGACTCTGACTGGTTTACTGCACGTTTTGCCCAAAACACACCCATGATTCATTGAGAGAATCGGGACAACCCATTTAGAGCATGCCCCCGGGCGCGCCGACCGTTTTCCCGTTGTTAAACTACCAAAAGTGGATTTTGACACGCCCCGAGTGCACCTGCGCCGTGCACTATAGACCAAGTGCTTAGATTGTTAAAATAGGGGCCTAAATGTCTAGAGACTCATCCACCATTGCTCAGAGCATTACTACTCCAACAGTTCATTTCTAATAGAACCAGTGCAAAACTGGTTCTCTCATCTGGGGGCTTTAAGACACTAATAAATGGGTGATCTGAAATGCTTCTTTAAAAAATATATATATGTAGTGGAGTAGGCGGGGCGAGACCGTGGTTCGAGGCCGGTGAGTAATTGTTAATTAGCGCCAGTTGTGCGCGCATCGGCCTCGCATCACGTAGGAGATTGGGAGCATATAAAGGAACAATGGCGACCAGACCGTCGAAGAGAGAGGACCAGGCCCGAACATGTTTGTATATGTATTTATGTTGTACTGTGTTTTTGTTCGCCGGCGGTCGTCCGTGAGGGGCCGCCGGCTGTTATTATTTTTATTAAAACTTTATTTGAATGTTTGCCGGTTCCCGCCTCCTTCCTTCCCTACTTTGAAACTCAATACAATATAAAAGAAAGACAAAGTCTTAATTGCTAAATGTATTGCTGTGGGCTATAGGTCAGTGATATGCTTATGGTAAAATATACAATACTGAATTAAATAGTGTTAAACAAATGCAGATAAATGTAATAAAAGCAATAAAACCCATTGATACTAACTCAACGTTGTTAGGTCAGGCTGGTGAGACACTCAAACCAATAGAACCAACAGAATCGATAGCACCACTGAGACTCAATGTTTATACTTTTCATCATCCTACACAAGGTTTATGGCAGCCCATTTAATGCTGAGATACAAAGCGGTTAAACATCAGGCACAGTCATATTTAGCTTATTGTAATACCACTTTCACATAGTCAAACACACACACACAAAAACGTCCAGAGCCGCCCACAGCTGTGTCAGCCCATTTCCCTACAATTCAATCTGCTCCTCTTTCCCATGATGACTCCCATTGGCACAGCGGAGAGAAAATCCCCCACAGGGCCTGTGCAGTGGAGCTGATATGGAAAATGATTTCAGAGAGCTGCTCAGACCCTATAAAGATTATTTCAGTCTCTTCCACTCACTTTCCCACCACTTGACTCGGATGACAACATATAACATACCATGTGTACTAATAGTCTGGCACCAAGTCGATGTGAAAACATTTTTTTTACTAAACTGTTGTAGTGTAGTAGTGAAAACCAAGACGTTCTGGTCCAGCACAATTTTCACTTTTGAATGCTCACATTTACGTGCATCCATGTAGAACACCTGCAGTCATATGGAAGCATTTGTAAAACGTGCATGTTAGTGTAAAACGTTCATGTTAGAGAGGGGTTAGTGCAAGCCTGGTATGATATGTTTAAGTGTGTCTAAACATGTGATTTGCTGAATACATTAAACTGTTTTCAATAATAGCAAGGAGCAGAAAATCCTGTAATGCACTTATTTTCTTTATAACTGATTATTTACTTAAAAAGTTACATTAAAAGACTATCTACATAACGTAGAAATACTGATCAAAGTCTATAGTCCATGACAATAATAAAGTCACAGGCTTCCTTAAAACAGAATCTGTCATCAACAGAAAGATATAAAGTCAAATCTTTCACTTAACATTCATTCAGTTGAGATGTTCAAAGACAACCAGAAATCGAATCCATGAGACTTGGCTTGTGGCCCAAGCTACCCCCACATGACACTGGCTAAAATGGGGTAAATTAGAAATGAGGGGTTGAAATAGGATCACTGGAGATGCGTAGACAGCTGCTTATATCCCCTTTCTAAATTCCTTTTAAAGCATCCCAGGACAATCTTTTGGTACTTGGGAGAAAGTACCTAAACGACCATTTGTCAAGGCTATCACGCTCACCTTAGACATAAAGTTCTGGCTGACAGAAACACAGCATAAACTTCAATCAGGCGTGTTTCTCACAGAAGTGACCTAAAGCCGGAAGTGTAGGTGGTGTGTGCCAACTCAGCTGGATCTCCAGGAACACAAAGATCTGCATTGCTCTGATCCATTGTTAACAGCTCCCATCTGTTACAATCAAGCTGGGCTTGAGTCATCATGTTCAATACCAACAGAGCTCCCACAACAAGCCCCTCATTCCCCCCAAACGATCTCACATGACTCCACAGTTTGGGAAAAGCAGAGGGAATTTTTACAGATCTGGTTTGTGTCGACCGCTGTTGCTCAATCGGCTGGTTTCTCATGCAGTGGTGAGTAAATAATCTTCAACGTTTAGAGGTCCAATGTCTCTGGAGTTTAGGTACAGCAACTGTGTAGGAGTTCCATGGAAAGTACTGTTTTGTCTCTTCTAAAGTTCACTTGAGAGACAGAAGTATGGTGATGTCCAGAATACATACTCATTTCTCCTCCAAAACATCAACCACAGGATCCAAACATGTGTGAGAAAAGTGTTTTGTAGTATATTTGCGTGTGTATCACAAGCCTCTGACGTCATGTGGCGGCAGTAAAGTGTGCAAGTGTGTTTTACCCAGGCTTCATATCCATGGCCCACACATTTGCCTTCACCACATCAAAGGTCCCCCTGCAGTCAAAACTGGGTGGTCTGTTTTAGCTATGTGTCCAATAATCGCAAAACAAACAGGTAACCACGGACAAACAATGCTTTGCGCTGATCTGTGTATATGTCAAATCAGGCCAGATTGAGATGATGTTCGAGTCATATTTCACATTAATTTTATTTCTTATTACATTAACCCAAATCCAGATTATTTTACCTCTACAATCTACATTTAATTTAATGTGTTTTTACAATTGTCTCTTTTGTTTCTGTTTTATTTCTCTTAAGCATTTAAAAAAATATCTGATACTTTGGTTTTTGAGAATCTGATACAATTGAGAACTCCATCAAATCTTCTGAAAGAGCAACATCATAGCAACATTTCTCCTCACAGGTTTTAGGAGATCAACCCAGCGATACATTAATGTACCATAATGATCTCTTGAGAAGCTCTTGGTTGAAGTATGATACATGAAACAACACTGTCTGGTCTACACCAGTAAGTGAACTCTGCAGTCTACAGGCTTGATTGACTCTTCATTGTCTTTATTGTTCCTGTTTCCAATTATTCCAACCATCTTAGGTTTTTCTTCATCTCTTCAATACTCCTTTTTCACTCTTTCTCTTCGCCTCCATTTTCCATCCTTCCCTATCACCTCCTTTCTCCAATGTGTTCTTATCACCCTTCCACTCAAAGGTCTTTTTGCAGGCATCTCTCTCTTTCGTTGCTGTTGGCTCATTTATCAGCTCCAGAGTGGATCAGTACGCTGTGTTCTTGTATTCCACATAAATCAGATCCCCAGTACAACACAAACATCCTGTTTTAGCTTGTCCTCCTCCACTTTACTTAATTTTAGGTTTCTCTAAAGGAGGTCTACGGTTCCTAGAGAAAGCATTTCTTAAAGAATTCCCAAACATTTTTATTAGGGATGCACAGATACCAGTAATGGTATTGGGCCCGATACAAAGCCCATGTACTTGTACTCGGTAAACCGATACCAAAGAACTGACTGAAAGTTTGTGACAAGCACATACAATTGTCTTTATTCATAATGTGTTTTGAGGCAGAGTTATTAGTTTCCGTGTGTTGGAAAATGATCACCTTACCAAAAAAATACAGGGAGGCTGCAGGCATCGGTATTGGAATCGGCAAGTACCAGAAAAAAAGATTGGTACTCGTGTTCGGTCTTTAAAAAATGGTATAGGAGCATCCCTAGTTTTTATATAGACAGAGTCTGTAAGAAGCTATACCTTGACAAAGCTGTTTGGCTGAAAAGTTAGCTCTTGATAAATTGTGAGTGTGCAGCTTTTCTATTTTCCTCTTTAAAGAAAAATAAACACATGAAATCCAAACTGAGATTGTCATACATTTTTAAAACACTATTTTTGTTTAATGCTCATGCCCTGAAGGTTTTGAAATGTAAGGTAGGTTGTGTTAGCATGGTAAAGCAAAAGTCACACAGCAGTAACAGCCTTACAATGCATGTCACATTATGATGGATTCTGTGCTTGTTCTGAAGTACCCGCTGTTTCCGATTCCCATTTTTCTAATTCTTTCACCCAGGGCATAAAATAGACCCAAAACCCCCTGATTCTATCAAAGAGTTGGCACCATTTATCTGAAACTCAGTTTCCCTGCAGAGGCATTAAAGGCAGTGCTTTGAAGGTGTGGCCCACATCTAAGAGGCCATTAACACAAACTTTTAGGCGTTTTGGCTGTTCATTTACACAAAAAAAAGGCATTTTGGGGGACTGAAAACACAAACTTTTAAAAAACGGGTCTCAACGTGCATGTTTTGGAAAACGACAGTATTTTCTGTGTAAACTCTAAAGGCGGCGTTTTCCAAAAACAATGTAGCCGGTCAGTCTGTAGGCATGCACGAGTATTCCTCAGACTATTATGGCGGCCTACATGCTGCATGTTTGTGCAGGGTGATATATGTATTATCATTTCACCAGCGAATAGTAGATTAACTGCACCACTACAACCAGCGGAGACATAGTATTTATATGCGGACTACTATAAACACACATACACGCCAACAAAGTGTTTTAAAAGCGCTTATAGATTTAGATTAAACAAGGTATATGCGTATCTGCGCAGGCACCTAGTGTTTCTTTACAGCGCTAGATTGACATCCACTGGCCTGGATTGTATAATACACAGTTTTTACTCGTTTTCGGAGCCATGTACATGAAGATCGTTTCGATAACGCTGTCGTGTGTACTTGAAACTTTTGCAAAATGCAAAAGAAAGTCTTTTCTGTTTTTATCGTGTAAACGTGCTTTTTTTTAGAGATGTAACGGCATGAAATTTTCTCATCATGATTATATTGAACAAAATTATCATGGTTATCAGTATTATCACGGTTTTGTTCAAATGTGCTGGGAATGTCCAAAAAGACCTGATATTTTTTAATATATTTTTTTATTTATGTAACTGGTTAAAAGCACCTTTTGAAGAAGGCCGTAGAAGTTTCTCATGTTCTGTACCTTAAGTAATCAGACATTCATCTAAACACAACAGAAATCAGAAAATCATCTGTCTGCACGTATCAGGTATAATCGGGTGTACTTTAGGATCAGTGTTGGGTGTAACTAGTTACTAAGTAATTTGTAACTGAAATTTAATTACGTTTCCCTAGAAAAAGTAAAGTAAGGGATTACTCTTATTCCTGTAATTTCATTACAGTTACTTTTGATGTAATTAAATTAAATACTGTGGGTAATATATGTGTGCAATAGTGGAATTGACATCAAAATGACATTCAAAGTCTAACTTCCGCGCTTTTATGTATAATTCTTACATTTGTAAATACTTTGGTCAGTAAATAAGAGTACTTTATGTAGATAATATTATTATTTGAATGAATTAAATAAGACGTTTCATGTCCATACTTGAATCCCTTAACTAATCAAGGCTGATGTAGGATATATTCAGTAATAAGTAATAAAATACATTTTGGGGAGAGTAATTTGTACAGTAATTAGCAACGATAAGTAGGTACTCTTTTTTTTTTCAGATTTATTTATGACATTTTTGCCTTTATTTGACAGACAGATTTTTGGAGAGGACAGGAAGCAAAGTGGATGAGAGAGAGGGGGTGGGGTCGGAGAAAGGATTCGAACTCGGGTCGACGGGGACGCACCGGCACCATATGTCGGAGCATGAACCACTCGACCATCAGCTCCTACAAGTTGGTACTCTATAATGATAAATCTAATATGACATGATATTACTAACCATTGGACATTTTTATTGTGGTTTATCATAAAACCGGTAATCGTTACATCCATACTCTTATTGCTATAAAACATGTCAGCTGGTCTGACTGAGTGTTGACAGAGGGTTTGGAAGGGAGCATAATGCTGGTGTAGATCATAAGACTTCTATAAGCTTCCTCATTTAACAAAAGAACAGAACCACTTCTTTAAACAGGTCATGTACAGTCCCAGGTGTGTTTGTGTGGAGTCATGTAAGGCGAGGCAACTTAGAAGAATAAATATGTTCTTCCAAGATCTCCAGAAATAAAAAGACAGCAAATGTGACATGAGCAACCATATGGCCAATGGACCTCCGATCTCTTATCCACCCCCTCATGCTTCTTATTCACACCAGCTGTAAGCTTGATGTACACGTCTTTTATACTGTATGCTCCGTAGCTTCACAACTATACAGCGCAGGAGAAAGAAAGACCGGTTTTAAGTAAGCACTAGTCTTCTATACAGGCTTCACTTTTGTAAACTAACAGCCTACTAGAAAAATACTACAGCATTATATTGCATGTATAGCAAACTTTGTTCAATTGCATTTTGTTGTAGTATCTTCTATAAAAAGTATACTATAGGATTGTATGTTAAACAGTCTAAAACAGTTTTCTATAAAACTATAATTAAGGTCCTGGATGCTAACTGGTCACATCGTAAGTGCTTTGTCAAGAAACACCTGTTCACCTGCTGTCAGTCCCAGAGACTGACTCGAATGTGTCATCCAGCATGTTTCATATGATGGCCTTTCGTGATCTTGACATTGAGCAGTGAGCTTCTTCTGGAACAGCAGAACTGAAGTCATTATCTGCTCAAATCTGATCAATTCTTCCTTTGTGAACACAAGGCCTCACATGGCAAACAGAAGCATTTATCTGAAGTTCTTCTGCACTTATATGACCAGAAAAATAAGGCAGAACCGTGTTCTTGAATACTGTATAAAGACATGGAGTTTTTCTCTACGGCATTCACACTCAAACACAATGACAAAACATGCACACTCAAGCACAAGGCAAAATTACTTCACCCAAGTTTGTTGGTGACACGTGACTGAAGAGAAATGTCAGAAGCTCTTTCCTTCTTGATCCATTCAAAACAGGAAGACATTTCAAACTAAATTCATCCAACCAAATTCGAGTTTATCAGCATCATAACAAAGCTGGAGTACATTATTTACAGATGAGAGTAAACTTCCTCACACGCACATACAGTATGCTGAGGATTATACAAAAGCACCAAGATCTGACAACTTTTTGAACCATCAAAAACTAAAACCAAAAGGAGATAAATATGACAAAAAGCCTAAATCAATCCACAGAGCTCAAGACTACGAAGTTAAGATACAGAAGATACAGAAGATTCAACAAATGTGTATCTTAAAAAACATCAACAAGCAGTCTTACAACACAAATAGAGTTCTCTGTTCATTCTGAATCAAAATGACTTGCAGTTCGGTGAGTGAGTTGTCACATTGATGAAACTGAAAAGTTCAACACTGCTTTAGTAAAGAAATGGGTCATAAAAGTAATTTGTTTACGAATAAGACATCCCAGGGTTGAGCTGTTTCATGCAGTATACACAACAAAGATGCGGCAGAGCAGCGCAGGAAACACTGACATGCAATCTAAACATGTCAACTAAATCCATTCATGACATAAATCTGATAAAAACAACATATCTCTGAAAATGAAGGGGGGTGTTCACACAAACAAACAAACGGAAGTTTTTTATGCATTTTAGCTCTTCATAAAGTTTTCCAACTATGCCTTTTGCAGGCCTGAAGACTTCAAAGTCCAAGTTTTGAAAAAAACAACACCTTTATCATCCGTTTGTAAGCTACAAAAACACAAATTTGTGTGTATAACATGTATAGTCTTTAGACATGTGTGAGTGCTTGACACTCGGCTCACATGTTTCTTAGATATTCCTGACAATGTTTCTTATAAGAGTACATAACATGAGATCATGAAAATGACATTTCATGCAGTGTGAAATGTTGACGTGTTTGAAAGTAAGCAGTCTGCCAAGTTGTAAATCCGAAGGTGAATGAATAACAAAGTTATTGACTTGGAAAAAAGAGAGTGGACTCTGAATCACGCAAACGATTGGTCCCTAGTTCGATTCGCTAACCGCAGCGAATTAACGTCACTACATATAGTCGCGCCTATGTTTAACTAGGAATGCGCACAAAAACTTCAATCTTCTCCCCCAAACACTGTAGCTCGTGAGCCTCATTCGCGCTAGACCAATCACAGCAGACTAGAACATCTGACCAATCACATCAGACTAGAACATCTGACCAATCACAGCAGACTAGACCATCTGACCAATCACATCAGACTAGGCTAGCGGAAAGGAGGGGATTAGACAGATTAATCATGGAACAAATCATTTGAGAGTCAGTCAAGAAGTAAGGTAAGAAAAACTGCCTATTGTTACGAAATAATCATGTTTTTACACCATCTACGTACATTAACTTGTTGGACACTCCATAAACCAAAGTAGGACCTTAAAAGTCCCTATTTATGTACTCTATAAGTGATATAACCAACAGCTGGCCTCACTAGTACACTCTCAAAGTTAAAGGTGCTTCACGATGCCATAGAAGAGCCTTATTTGTGTAAACCATGTTAGTTACAGTCCAAAGTCTTAAGAGAGGGGATGTGGACAGAGCTAGGTCGCAAATTGTTGTGACTTGTTTTGAGTCTTACATACACAACAAATACTGTAGACACACTGTCTTGCAGAGCACATGACACACACTCTCCCCGGCCCACCAGGAGGCCGTGAGCTGGCGATGTATTCTGGCAGACTCCTGAAACCATTTACAGTCATAGCAGTGTTTCAGACCGCCACCTCTTCAAACAGACACACGTTGCCACCCATTCAGGTGAGAGACATAACACAAACACACTCAACTCACCTGCATGCATTACAATTATTCTTTTGGAATAGAGTCATCCAAAGCACTTGTTGTTATGAGTATCTTTTCCTTGGGAATCAAACCCATAACTTTTGTCAGTTCTGTGCTCTATCAGGTGCTTCAGTCGCTTAAAATCATGCAGATTGGGGCTTGTACAATAAAGGACTGTAGTGGCATACGACCCATTACAGGACAATGTTCCCAGCTGCCTATGTTATCTACACATGGAAGCAAACATGGAGTAAAGTAACAATAAAGAGCGAAACAAGTCCTAAACAATACAAGGAGGAATGTTTATTGAGGAGTTTACGGTTGCACAGCAATGTTGCAATTTATCAGAATAATGCAAAGTTATATTGATTTTTTTCGCATGAGCAGTTCACAGGTGTGCAGAAATTGGCCCTTTTACAATAGTTTCAGATGCGACGTGCGGCATCTGAAGATCTGCTTCATGTTCTGTTCCTGTTGTCTTCAGCATTGTTCCCTGTCAGTAACTCTCAGTTATTATATAAACATCAATGCTGTCCATTCTCTATAAGTCCAGTATCTTTAAAGGATGCTTAACATGGTCAACTTGTCAAAAAATGAGTTGGCGTATTACGCAACATTTCTGTGCTTGATACATTCCCCCAGCGACCGTACAGTTTTTTTTTAACATATAAAACTGTTTTGTAACAACTTTTCTTAGTCCGTTATTGGACAATTCTCTCGGAAAAGCACGCAGCACGGCCACACGGCAGCTATGAGTGCAGTGGAAGGACCATGTGCAGACGTCACTTTCACTTGTAAGCAGGAGAGAGAGAGAGCATAAGTTCATTTGGGTGATGAATGTTATATAAACGGTGGATATAATGCTGGATTTGGAGACCGTTTGATCTCTAGCTGCTCGAATGTTGGATCGAGTTATTTTTCGCAACTTATTTATACACATTAATGTTCAGAGACACACATGGGTGTGATTAAATGCCCATCTTGCCGACAAAACACTCAAGGAATAGGCTAATGTACTTACTAAGTGTGCCTAAAATATGCTTTTAATGTTATAGCTTCATGAAAACATTTGCCGTCTTTTCAACAACATACACCATAAAGCTATTAAGGCAATTCAATTATTTACACTTATTATATACATTCAAATTGTGCTAGTTAATCCAATGATGAGCAAAATGATTTATTGAATAGTTCTAGTATTTTATGCAATGTTTAAGTCATCAGAACATATTTTTTTTATATAATTTATTCCATTCAATTTTCTAATTTATTTAGTGGTTTTTACAATGCATTTTTCTTTCCAAAAAGCTTTACATGAGAAAAGACAAATAAAACACAGAAAGAGGCAGAATACAGTGCGGTGCAATAAATAAAGCAATGGTCTAATAAACTAATGTTGATGAAATTTAGCAAACCATAATCTAATCTAAAAAAGAGAAATATGAAAGATGTAATTACCATATAATTATAATTTATACCATATATATATATCGGTTCAAAATATCGGTTATCGGTCTAATTCACATGGAAATAATCGGTATCGGCCCTGAAAATGCATATCGGTCGACCTCTACACCACACATCCATCTTTCTAAAGGAACAGCCCTAGGCTCTCAGGCACTTGAGCAGCTAGTTACTGACACACTGCCAGATAAAGAGCACTGACCAGTCTGACCTCTCTACAATTATCACCAGCTCAGAAGATACATAACTTGCAACTCACAGCCAAGTAACACGCATAAGCAAGTACAAAAAAAGAAATCGCCTGTCCCGTCCAAAAAATGCCAATCCAATGGTTTAGTTTTTGAAGAATACTACACCGGATACACTGTACAGTGTATTTTATTAACACTTTCATGAATCAAAGGTCCAACCCCAAATCAGTTTTTTTGCATCGTTGGATATACTACTTTTTTGTTTAGTTTTATCAATGCTTTCCAGAAATTCTATTCCATTGAAACTGATAAATTAGGTGGAATTGGATAAAAGTGTATGCCATACGCATGAATGTAAAACTATACAAATGGTTGCTATATTGCTGTAGGGGTTAATATTAGTTGTAAAGGGGCTACACATTGTGAAATGTGAAAGGCTAATGTGAAAAAAAAACGTTGAGGGTATCTATTGTTACTACATATTGTCTCTGTTGCATGATCAAACAAGGTTTTGAACAAGTTGTCCAAACAAGTAGTGATAGAATTGGTTAGTAAAAAAAATTGTGTCTTACTTTAAGTATACTAGTAAGCAAGCCATAGACTACATTGTCAAGAAGCCACTGGTGTTTAAGAGGAGGAAGAAACCATTCAGAGAAACCAGACTCAAGCAGGAGGGATAGTTCTACTCTGAAAAAAAAATTAGACAAATACAGTTTGTAGAAGTTAACTAAATGACTCGAACCATGTAGGCAGCAAAATAATGAAGTGGATCTAAAGATCTCATATTGTTTTCGCTGTATTGATGCCAGAATGTGCTGCCTTTATTTATAATGCAAAGTGCTTGAGGTGTCATTGGTGACATATTAATATATACATATATACTGTATGTCAATATATATCAGTTATTGTAGCTTATGGCTATTTAGCACAAACCTTCATTTAAAGTGATTTACAGTGCATTTAAGGTCCCAAATAGTTGAACAATTGATATGTTCCCTCAAACCCATGATTTGCAAATCATTCATGTATATAATGCATACACACCATATGCATACTGTGCACTGTATAAGAGTATGGTATTCCAAATGTAGTCTTAATACAGAGTCAGCTGCATATTCAGCCATAACCTGCAGCTTTAGACAACACAACAAAGAAAAATGAGAGCGGGAAAGTGGGAAAAGATGAAGGAATAAAAGCCACATTATTACAGTACAGTAATGACGCCCGTGAAGGAAAGAGGTCCTGTTGAAAGTATGCAGACTAATAAAGACAGAGGAAGTGAAACGCACTAGCACCATTACCCAAAGTGCCGCTCGGGTGTCACTTCAAAGCATTCCCAGCTATTAATCAGATGCTGTCCTACACCCCTGCCCCCAAATCCCATACCACCCCCTTCACCCAATCCCCTGGAACAGCACAATGGAATCATCATTACTACACCTCACAGAAAAACGCAACTTATCACACCATCAGCATCAATGAACTCACCTGTCACTTCAACAAGAAAGAAGGTGACTGCTTTATTTTATTTTGAGAGTCCTATGGTCATTTTTCAGGGGGTTTTCCTGCTTGTCTGCAGGAGAACCAGTGTTTGTACTTGCCAAACATGAATACACTTTTCAACAAATGTTGGTGAAGGAAAAAAGTATTATTTTAATTAATAAGATTTTTAGCCTGATTAATAAATTGGATTAGTGTGTATTCAAAACAGTCAAAAAAGCACAAAAAAATGATAATTACATTTACAAAAAAGTTAGACAAGCCGAAAGGAACCAATATCTCAAACAGTAAACACAGACCCCATCCTGAGCCTTAATTTAATGACATTACTTTACCTTGTAATATTTATGTTTTCTTTAGTTATTTTTATTAGTATTACTGGCACCATGTTTAATAATAGTCAAGCTGATAAAATACTCGGAAAGAAAGAGAGAGAGGTTCGGGTGTTAACACCTGGCTCTTGTTGCATACAGTGGGCTCTGTGCCTGGACGCGCAGCCACGTAATGAAAACACCTGCCACAGCGCAATATATGATAGGGGGGGGTGTTGATCCGTCCAGGCAGGCCCTGCGCGGGCCCACTCGCTTCACACTGAGAGCAATAAATCCAGGCTGGATCTCCCAAGGCCTCCAGAGAGGAATCATCATCTCTCCGGCCTCATAGCACAGGATTAACTTCTGCACCGCAGCTGTCTCTTTAATATTAGATAGATGTTATACAATTCTAATCCCTCGCACTAACAACTTTACCCCCTTACTAACTGATGTGCTTTTGCATCCATGGAAGCTCAATGTCGTAGAGATTTTCACACACACAAAAAATTTGAGTGTTGCTTGCCTGGACTTCTTGTCATTCTGCTCGGGTGTTGCTCAGGTGTTCTCAGTGGCTGCTAGAAGAATGCTAAGCTGTTGCTATGGAATTTTGGGTGGTTTCCAGGGTGTTGCTACAGTGTTATAGGTAGTTTTTGCTGTTGGGGAATTTTATACAAAGATCAACCAAACCATCAAATCGTTTTTCACCAAAGATTTTCATCACACATACGACAACATTTGGTGGTTAAAGACTCATGTGAGGTCTTGTTTTGTTTCATTTTTACAGCATAATTTTCCATATTCCATTCCAGAGTCATTTGTTCCCCAAGTGTTGAGTATTATTGCTTTTGGTTAATGCGTTCACAAAATATATATATATTGGGTCAATCATGTAAACGAATACTTATCACGTGGTCTGATGAAAAATTTAAATTTTGCATTCAAATAAAAATAAGATATATCAAATTTTTCCGACTGAAATATGAATCTTTGATACAGCGATTTTCAAGAAAAATAAGTTAAGTGTGGTCATTTAAGAAGACAAAATTATGAGATGATTACTTGTCAAAACTCAAATAAATGAACTTAAAATATAAAAAAGATTTGAAAAAAGACATTAAGCATGTCAAGGAAATGAATTAATTTTAAGATAAATCACGGTCGCACCCAAAACATTTTTAATACTATGGCCAATTCAGATAAAAAGCACTAAAAGCCCTTCATTTAACTGTTTTATATGCATTTATGTTTACACCACATTCTTGATGTTTGAACAACTGCTTTAGATATTATTATGTATGTGTATTCTACTGTGTAATTGAAAATTCTTATATGTCATTGACACATAATTAATTCACAGGAATCTGGCAAAGTATGTATTTTTTTCAAATATTTTATTTTTGTCACATCCATAATGCATCTTCATTTCCTTTTTTAAAATAGAAACCTTGTGCATATTTTTCTTATGTCTAAAGTCTAGACTCAGGGGTCTAAACAGGGGTTTAGTAACGTATGCACCAAAGACATTCTCTGACAGTTTATATGTCACATTCATAATGCAAAATGTCACATCCATAACGCTGGAATTGCCTGGTTGCGTGGGTACTCTAGGCGGTTTCTGGGACATTGCTTAGGTGCTGACCACACTAAAAGAGTATTTGGCTCACTAGATATGGCCCAGGTCACTTATTTAATATAATTTATGACATTTTTTTCTGTGAATTCTAGCACTAGCACAAACCATTAAAACACAAAAAGAAAGTATGACTATATAAAATATTATGTACAGGATGACTATATATTTGAGATGTGTTTAGGTTGCTTTATGTAACATTTTATACTTTCTATCTAAGACAGAACTGTTATTAATACCGGTCACAGAGACAAAGAGAGAGAGGAGGCAGTGTACTCTGGTGGTCAAAGTGAGCACAATGGAGGAAGAGGATACTACTGATTGCTCATGTTTGCTATTTCTGAAGTATATATTATTTTTACAGTGCATGCTGTGAACACAGAAGAATACCTGGATGACCTTCTACATTATGCCAATATGTTGTCCTGTATGCCAAAAGGTCAATACAGCTTTCCAAAAGACCACAGATGACGTCCATAACTTACAAAAGATAACCATAAGATACTTTAACTAAAACAAATTTTTTTCGGTACAAAAATAATGTTTTGGCAAAGTTTGTATTTGCTAATTTATTTGTTACAGTACCCATAGTGTAACCATGGTATCTAAAGTAAGACCATTGTTTTACAAATGGTAACAATTAAATAAAAAGTAAATATTGTTTTTATTAAAAAAAGTTGAAACAGTATATTTTTACATCTCGATTTTTTTATTTACATCGCCTATATATTGCATATATATATTTTCCGCCTTTGGCCGCTCTGTGTTCAGATTGCTTTCATATGGTCTGTTATCAACATCTATCGAAAAGCGCTTATTGGTTGATCACTAGCTTTAGTCGTAATGCAGTGTTTTTTGCAGGGTTAGGGTGAATGTGTGTACTGTTCACATTTTTTGTTATCATCAGTAAAGCTCTCTTCATAAAGCACCCACATGATCGAGGTCAGCAGGGGCCGCAGGGCGTCCCTCAAACCCCTCAACACACAGACCCACAATCCCTTCTGTCCAAAACACAACACAGCCTTCTTCGAAAGATTACAATGATAAAACTGAAATTAAAAACAAGTAATCTGGATTTTCTGCTTGAGTCGTTAATAATGCCTAGCAGCTGTCACATGCAGCGTGGCTACACGTGGCGGTTGGCCCGAGGCTGCCTGACGACAGAGAGACAGACAAAGACAGAGAAAAAGAAAGATACATTTCCATTCATCATACATTTGTATTCTTCATGTTGTCCAATCTTTATTTTTCCAGTGCTGTGCGTTTTCTAGAAAGAAGTGTGATGTTTCTCAGCTGAAGTGTAAACCCCACTGCTTGTGTGATACAGGTCAGGAAGGATCTGCTCGTCTGGCTTGTCTCCTTTGTTTAAGGTTGCTGTGCCCGCCTGACCTGCGGTGTGAGCGGAGGCCACGACTGGCTGGCAAATCGGCACAAACTACAGATATCTTGTTTTTAAATGCTGACTTATAACCTATTCTATCCTTCGAGAAGTAACTTTGTAACGTTTTTGGTTAAAAATGGACAACATTATAATTTTGTTATAATATATGTACAGCAACTGTGCGTAAAAGGTTGTTAACGCACAACGTGGAGGCAAAGAACCACCTGACGCGAAGTGAAGAGTGTCTTCCTCTGCGAAGTGCATTATAATCCTGTAACGCACAGCTAGCTGTGGATTATCCCATTTATATCATGGTCATTTGCCAAATTAAAGATGGTTTTGATGTTTACTGTGTCATTTGAGATCAAACAGGTGAAAATGATAGTTAATTTCGTCAGTTAATTTGAAATGTAATCGAACTGACTGCAGCTACCCATACGTTAAACGATTTAATGCACACCTTCCACCTTCCACCCAATCAGAATTCAGTTTTCAAACAGATGCTATAATTTGATATACAAAAGGCTCTAATATTTTTTATAAATAATCAATAATATAGGAAAAAATTGATGTTAGAAACCGCCTTATGCGGGTTGGTAATATTTAATGTTGTTTAAAGTTCTTGGGTGTGATTTTGTGGTAAATGTTAATTTGACTTCTAGTATCAACCCATGTAAAGATAAGTATGTAAAGTAACCTGCAATTTTACTATTAAACAGAGATGGAGACACAGAGGAAAAGGTTACAGACTGGAGCTTTAAAAGTAACTTTATTTATTTCGTTTCTCACCGGCTTTCCCAGATGAAGATATCCCTGAATGTGTGAGGTCAGGTTCTGTCAGATTTAGCTCACTTCTGGGGACTAATTTTGTCCTCAAAGTAAACTATAGATAACATAACACGCTTCCATACACACACAAACACACACTCGCCCCTCAATATCAACTGAGCCTTTGATGTGGGCCCTAAAACTTCAGATCTCAGATAAATGGGAAGTGAGAGAGACTTTACAACCAGCCAACCCCATATCTCCCTACAAACCCCTTCATCAGGTCTGCCATAAACACCAAACACACTTTCATAACACCACTAAACACCTGTGCCTGCCTTCACATCTCCTTCAGAGATATCCACGTGATGATTTCTTCAATAAACTCCTGCAGTAAAGTTATTTATTCCCCTCTTGAAAATAAAACACAAGGGTAAGAGGCAGTCAGCTAGGTAAACCTGTATAGGCAGAGAGGACCCTGGGATATTCAGGCAGGATGAAAGAACGAGGGGACGTTCTACCACTCCAGGGCAATAAAATGGGAAGGAGGGTGTGTTTTTATCTTTGAGCAACATGCAGTAAAACACACACAAAGCTGCAGTCGGAAAAAATGGTGCGGTGTGTGTGTTGTGGGGTTGGGTGCGTTGAGGGGGTTGCAGGAAGGAAGGCACTAACCCCTTCAATGGTCGGAAATAGACACCAAATGTTTAATGCAAAATCAAGCCATTATGAGATGCAAGATATTAGCCAAAAGCTTTGTTAGAAAAAGTTATTTACAGAGTAAATGAAATAAATAAATGTAAATATAAGTTATCACATTAAATGACTTGGCAGACTCTACCGATCAAACATCTCAGGGGAAGAGCCACGATCCAACACCACAAATTTCTGTTAAACAACATACAGAAAAAAAGTATGATACGAACTTTGAGGTAAACCTAAATCTACACCCCCAAATCTCACCTGCCCATCTATCTGGTCTCTATATGGCTTGGGTTGAAGTTTATATTCCTTTATTGTCGTTCAGGAAAGTTTAATCACTAATTTGCAGTACACTTTAGACCAAAATATATACATTTCTTCTAATCTGAGATTCATTTAATTTCCTGTGACAAATTGAATTATACAGCCGATATTGGCAACTTCATAAGTGCAACTTCAATCCAACCAAGAGGAACAACCAAAATAAATGAGTGGGAAGAAGTGAAATTCAAAGTGTTCTCAAAAACATGGTCACATTTAATAAGTCTTTGAGGAACATCACTGTTAGAAAGCCAAGGGACAGTTGCAACAGCAGAGTCCGTCTCTATAAACCCAAGAGCAACTGAATAATAAACCCGCTGATAGACACCACACGCGGTCTTTCACCGAGCCCGGATGCAAACGTGCATCTAAATGCATTTCTACATCAATTCCCTGAAATATTTATGCTCTTTGTAAAGAATTCATGCGAGACCATTAGGGAGGCAAGTCCCCGGGGGGAACGGAGCAAAGAGATGTCCACTAACACAAAACACACCTGCTGTACGTCTGTGTGATGCTATTGATCAGTCCATTTACTTAACAAGGACAAAATTTTGTTTTAATGTCTGTGTATACTGTATTTATGTATATTTTTTTAATTCATTCAAAAGTTACAAATGTAATGTTTAAATGCACGTTTTTTTTTAAACAATAGTGGTAAATGCCCATAGTTCATACAATGAACTCAACATTTAGTGGCAATGATTGTGTGAGGGAACTTACATCTAAACATCACATGAAAAGGACATCCTCAGAAAGGTAAAGTTATGGCTGAGAAATGTCTCTATCATGACGAAGACACTTGCTTTGATATTTTGAAGTGGTTGTTTAATTCCAGTTAGATTTTTAATACCCGACAAATATGGCGAAAATAATTCACAATATTGTGAAATGAAATAAATAATTAAAGTTTAATTTTGTTTAGTTTGTGTTCTTTTTTGGCCAATGAATCACACTCAAAATACAAGTAAAAGGAAGAAGACACAGTCTGTAACCATTGATGCTCTTCAGGCAAACTGTTAAATGGGTGCAAAACTCCCACCTACTCTGTTGACGTGTCAATAATATCACAGTTATTGTCAATACTGGTATTGCGACACCCATAATTCATAATCCAGTCCTGGGCACCCACAGCATCTCCAATCAAACCCACTTGATTGAAATCAACAATTAGAAATGTAAAGAGAAATGAAATAGGCACAATATCCTACATTTTGTAACGACAGATGAATAATCAATCTAAATATTAGGCAAAAATTGTCTATTACTAGTAGATGTGGTTCATAATTCCAGCAAATACAAACTGATGTTTAGAAACCTTTCCTTATCATGAAGCACAATATTCTTAATTGCATTCCGTCATCCTCGTCAAAAATAAGGGTTTAATAGCGGTGGTGGGGTAATAATACACAAGTTAAAAGCCACCACATGTAATCAAACGGGAGACATGGGTGAGACAGTAATGTTCCAGACAAAGCTATAAAACTGTGAGGTGGGTACATTTTATCTCTAGGAACAATACCTCACCTGTCTCCATCATTGAACAGTGATGACAGCATGGTGGCGCAAGCTGAGTGTGTGACCAAAAGACATGTCATATCCGGTTAAAAGTACACCTGTGCCTTTTAGCTAACATTAACCTAAATTCTTAACCTACACTTATTACCCGAGACCAAATATTCACACACACCCCTCTAAATGGTGAATGTTATTTGCGTGACTAAAAGGAAGTGCGTTAGAACGCAACATTTCCTGTGTTTTTGATTTTAAACAAATATTAGATTTTCTTATGAAATTCAAATTGATGAATTGTTATAATTAAAATATATATATAGATTAATCATGATTTTTAACATGTGATTTGGAATTTTTTCTATACAATACTCACAATACATTGTGTGTTGACTTTATTTAATTGTTTAAGAATGGTGTCTTTTATGTGGCTATTTGTTTATTTGCATTGCCTTGTTGATCAATGAGGCACATTGTGCATGAAGTGAATACATGTTCAAGAACAGTACAATTACTTCACCAAACCTGCTGAAACATTGTGGAGAAAGAAACCTAATTTTTTCATTCCACCTAGAGCCTAGGCCTTTTACAACATTGCATTCAAGCCATCGACAGTTGATGGGAAAACATTGCAAAAGCATTTAGGTTTAGAAAGGCTGGATAGGCTTATGTGTATTCTAAAATGCAAAATAGTTTAGTTTCAATACATTTCTATGCAAGGTTAGTATTGTGCAAGTGCAGTACGCACGTAGGCTACACTATACTGCTTCATAGACAGCATTACAGATAACACATTAAATCGAGATTGGATGAATGTTGATAGATGCCCGAGTCAGCAGTGACAGCAGACACTGACCACAGGGATTTCAACCTTTTTGGTCAACTCTGTTGATCGACCATCAGCAAGGACACGAGCAGAACAAACAAGAAATCAAATATTATCTCTTATTTTGAGATTTAAAAGGTTTCTCTAAATCCGTTTCGAACGGGAAGGCCATATAATAAAGCACTGACGTATACAAATGAATTTCATGCGAACAGTTCTTTAAACCGTGTGTAAAATATCAGCCGATATTAAATACACATAAAGCAAATGTTCGAGGAAAAAACGCAACAGACCTGAATGCGCCGCCATTGGTAAGTGAGACGGATAATATTTCCCGGCTGGAAAATGAGGCGTGTGTTGCACGGAGCCGTGGCCGCCGGAGGAGATGCGAGAGGCGGCGCGATGCACCAGCGTGGCCCGCTCTGAAAGGAGGTGTGCTGGAGCGGAGAAATCACGTCCCTCCATCCCGGAGAATATGGCCGATATAATCCAAAAATCAAGCGGAAATCAGATGAAACCTGAATACTGTAATCCGTCAGTGTTGGTTTTAGTGTGAAGCCCGCCTCTCCTGCTCATGCTGAAGTTCCCAATCATCTTTTCTACAAAGAGAGAAGAAACGATAATACATCAGTTTAACAAACGATGACAGCTAGCATAGAGCTACCACAGTGCTATCACATGAATGAAAACTGCATACGTGACCTAATGTTCATTTTCAATTTTAAAAGAAAGCCCATTGTTTTGAAAAGACCCGTTTAAATTAGTGTAAAGCAGTTGCGACAGAACCGTACATGCTAGTGGTTGTAAAGGCCTGCAAATGATGCGCTCCATTCCAAACACAGAAACAAATCCTAGGATGTTTAGGAGACATTATGCACAGACATTCATGCATACACACGGCTACAAGCTACATCGACCCCCCTTCCCTTTTGATGTAGCAAGAACAAATAAAGGCTATAATATTTATAGATGTATTTGATTAATTATTATATCCCTATAATCTTGCAAACATGAGGAAGGAATCTAGCATTTTTGCTATTAAAGCAACTATATTTTTCAAGCCATCATTTTTCACATATAGTAGAATTATAAGACTAGCTCTGAATGAACAAACATTGAATTAATTTTTTATTCATTTACCAAATTTTTTAAATAAAAACTACATAGATGTGGACTAATTTTGTGAGTTTTTTGTGTAAGGCCTTACACTGGCCGATGTGTGGGAGTGTGTGCGCGTGTCACCACTGCAATTCCCAATTTTGCAGACCTGATTTAGCTTTTATTTGGTACAGTTACAGCCAATAAAAAAGAACAAACCAAAGTGTTCGAGTTTCTACCAATATTGTGCCAATATTGGATTTTTATTCAAATAAATTGATATCCTCTTTACAAGCCTTTTGTGCAATTTTTGGTTCACACTAATCCATTAAAAAAGGCTTATACACTTATTTGTTCTTTCCCCAATGAATACAGTCAAACGTTGATCAGTTAGGTAAATATCGCTACATATAAAACTAAGTGCTTTTATTTATTTCTAATGCTGTTGTAGAAGGCCATGTATTCAATCCAAGGTGGCCTTACAGCAAGCAGCTTTTGTCTCCCTTGCAAGGACTGCATGCTCTCCGTCAGCCATTACCGTACAGGCTCAATCCTCCAAACCAGCCGCCCATTTCGAGCCCAAAACATTCAACCCCACACTGCATGCTTTGTTTTCATTCAACTATTTACATGCGATTGAAGGCTTTATTGCTTTGTACAGACGACCGGATCTCACGAATGGCGTCAATATTTGCATAATCTCGAGGCAAAGAAGCCAGTGTTTTTTGTCTCGTGCATGACAATGCATTAAGTAGAATGTTCGAGAATGTCTGTGTTTGTATGTCAGATCGACCGAAAGCCATAAGTAAAGCTACTACTTTGTGCTCATCGAACACAGATGCCTCACAAAAAAATCGCATTAAATTCATGGGTTGTATGTCGGTAATGTATTCGACTGGATCAACG
This sequence comes from Triplophysa tibetana, assembly GCA_008369825.1. Classification (NCBI taxonomy): domain Eukaryota; kingdom Metazoa; phylum Chordata; class Actinopteri; order Cypriniformes; family Nemacheilidae; genus Triplophysa; species Triplophysa tibetana. The sequence continues at coordinate 1,640,205 of CM017913.1, forward strand.
CGCTGTCCGGACACCAGCAGTAAAAAAGCCCCTCTCCTGCAGATTTGAAATTAAGCAGGATTAATCATTACAAATAATTAGGACCTATAGATCGAGGAAGAAAAACAGCAATCTGAATGTGATAACAAATTAATATTTGAAATCTGGATGTTGCACGTTTCTTTATCTTATGTTTTAAACGAGGCACTGCAATAAAAAGGATTAAGAAAAAAATCGCAAAATGAACATGACAAAATATTTAATTTGTAGCTCTAAGAAATATTATTTTGCGGGCAGCAATCACTGCTAGTTTTTCAGATGTCATTTACATATGTCGTTACATATTTAATAAAAATATATATAACACGTAATTTGAATAATTTACGAGTGGTAATTGGAGGCCTCACCAGATTCATTTCACAAAGTTTACTTTGACAAATTGCTCATTGGCTAAAGGTGGGAAATCGTTGAATTAAAACTAATAGTGCTGGCTATAGAACTAATGACATATATCCAATTGTTAATACAAAATAAAATTCGTAGTCAATGGCCGATATTTATTATTTGTGCAGTTTCAGTGTTTTTAAGGTTTCTTTTTGTTTTCCGTTAGGTAAACACAACCATGACATAAAAATAAAATGAATTACTTACTGGTATGTTATATCCTTGCATAACAATAAATAATTTCAATAATAATGGAAAAAATATTTATTCAAAACAATAATGCCGCGTATTTAAAAATCATTTTTTCCAAGGTTCAGTCCTAGTTTTCCATCATAGGATTGTAGAAGTTGTCGCTCGCCGGTGTCGGGCTTCCACAGGCCACTGAAGTCACAGATCGAGTCTCCACACGGCGGTCCTCTCGCCCAGCGCCGATCTCGCGTCTCAGCTCAGAGAGAGTAAACACACACGCTCATTGGTCAGTTTCACGCATGATACTGAGCTATCTCAGCTCGCCCAGGGACACTCCACTCCATGATTGGTCTAAATAGGAGACCAATAGCAATTCGACATTGATAGACCGAGCAATAAGACGAGCGGCAAATTCAAGCAAAACGCGAATGTCTGAGATAATGCTCAAGCTTGTCATCAAATATTTCATCCGATCCGGAACAATCCTTTCTGCTTTATTTGGCCACACTTACAGTGTCTAGCAGGGATGGAGCAGACTTTTCCCCTTGTAGGTATCGTGCTTTTTAATAGTCTGTATTTCGATCTTTTATAATGCAAGTAAAGGCTTTTATGAACAGTTTAAGCCGCATCTCGACATTTTATAGACATGTAAAGCGTAAAAAAATCCAGTGTGGAAGTATTATCTTATTTTGAATTAGATAATTTTTATGTATTGTACCACAATAAATTAATACATATGTTAAATGACAACTAAAACAGAATGTTTACTGTCTTGTGATATATAGATTACATTAACTTTTTAAGTTCTCGAAGTTGTCGTTCATGACATCGCATGTCTGGGGCAGACAGACTGCACTTCATGAGCACTCATTTTAAAAAACACGCTCCAGTCATTGAAGGATTGGATTGGTTGGCAAGTTGACAGTGTCACTCGACGCGTGTAAACAAGACTCTGATTGGCTGCTCGCCAGTCTGCATTGGGTTATCTGGAAAAAAAAGAAAGAAATGACTGGATCTGCGGTTTCAAGGCGTCCCGGGGTTAGACGATGAAAGCAGATAAGAAGGGGACCGTTTTAAGGCGCACTGAAATACAAGACATGTTGAATGCCCCTGGAGCTACACTCGAAAGACGCGAATTAAAGAAACAAATGTGCGTTATTTGAAGGAAATTGAAGAAATACCCACAGCTGTGGAGCGGAGAAACGCGGTATAATCACAAGCGTTGATGGCTGTTTAACTCTGGCAAGGGAAAGGAAAACGCGAATAACGAAGATCAGGAAACCACTCGAAGCAGTAAAACGATTCTCATGAACTCAGATTTGACTTTTCACTATGCCCGAGTGTTTGCACGACAGACACGATTACCTCTAAACTATTGGACCTTTGTTAAGCGAAGAAAAATAAGTTCATGTGTCGGCAATGTTTTGTGGTTTCGTCAAAGTGAAATATTATTTTATTTTGAAAGGAGAAATGTATGCTAAATTAGAATAATATGGTGCAAATGCTTGAATAGTTGTAATACAAAATATAACTCATTTATCTAAAACATATATTTTTTATAGTAAAATCATTAATTGCCATGTTCGTTGGCTTCAAAAAACCGTAGAGGTTATGCTTAAAATGTTTGAACTGCATTTCATATATAGATTGTATACATTTTTTGTTGTGTGACGTAATTTCTCACAAAGTGGTGTTTTACATATTATGTTAATTCTTGCGCGTTTTCTCCTAACTGATAACATTTTATCCGTGTGAGTTAGTTTATTATACACGTCTGAAGAAATAGTTCCATATAATAATTTGAATGCCTGCTACGTAATGCAAACAGGTCCAGTCTTATAATAAGTGTGGATATCCTTTATATTAAATCCGACCATAAATCTGTAATGTGATAATATGCAGTGTATAATATTCAGAAATGTTATAGCATAAATTAAATTAAAATATTTTAAAAGCCTCTTGATGTCTCTATTCTTGCTGACAATTGTCTTTCCCAATTTAGTATTTTGGTGTCCTTATGTTACATAATTTATATAGTTCTTTAATATGTCAGCATTTTATTCAGTTGTATATTCAACATACAAACCACTGAAGTGCTTGTATCTTTCTGTTTAAGGCTTATTTTGAAGTCTACTTAACAAAACACAGTTGCTGTCTAAGCCAGAAATGTTTTGGTCTTACACCATGTATATTCATTTGAAACAACATTTATTATCATTCAATGTAAATGTTGTTTATGAAAGAAAATGTTAAAATATTTATTTGGAGCAACTTAAGAGATGGAAAATTTGAATTAGTTCTGTGTAGTTAATATACATTTATTTACTATTTAAGTATTGTAATTTGATTCATTTAGGTTCTTATTTTTAAAAATGTAACTCTATACAGTCAATGTTCATCAAGGCAATAACCCGAATGAAAAAAATAGCCTGCAAGTAACTTGATGAAGCCTTCAGACCAATGTGCTAATTGCTTTAATAATAAGTCGCATTATGTCTTTTATGTGTCACAGACTAAGTGTACCAGAGCTGTGTATTTAAAATGGTTTAGGTCTCCAAACCATTTTACATAATTACAGTAGGATTTTTTGCCTAGGGTTGCCCCTTTCTTCCTAATTCTGACGTCATCTGTCTTCATTAACCCCATCCTTGCCATAAGCACCCTTTTTGATCGTGCATATATGTGACCCTGGACAACAAAACCAGTCTTATGGGTAAATTTCTCGAAATCAATATTTTTACATCATTTAAAGGCTAAACAATTAAGCTTTCTATTGATGTATAGGATATATATTTTTATATGCCAGAGATATAACGGTTTAAATCTCTGGAATCTGAGGGAGCAAAAGAATCAAAATATTAAGAAAATTGCCTTTGAAGTTGTTAATAAGAGGCACCGTTATTGGTCATCCACTGTCAATATTTTTTTTTGTATATATTTAGGGCAAGAAATTTACAAAATATCTTCATGGAACATCTTTACTTAATATCCTAATGATCTTTGGCATAAAAGAAAAATCTATAATTTTGACCTATACAATGTATTTTTGGCTTTATCATGTTCCCATGCTACTTAAGACTTTGTGATCCAGAGTCACATATGTGCAAATTCTATATCTATGCATTTTTTCAAGAAGCAAATAAAATGACATTGGTTTTGTTCATTTTAGTTATTTTGACAAAATAAGTATCAATGCATTTTATTTCCATGCAATTTGGATCCATGCAAATCCTGATGAACTGATGAATTGATGAACCATCCATCTGAAGGGCACTTCATCTCATATGTTGGCACAGTGCATTGTGTTGATACCAACATTATAAATCAGCAGGTGCATTTCAGTGATTTAATACTCTTTAAATATGTTCGCAGATGCAAAATTTTAAATGCGTCCTCATTAAAACAAATCAGTATCCTTCACACATACTCATTAAAGAAAGCAGAGTCAATAGCCTACAAAAAAAACATTTGTCCCTGTAAATTGAAAAGCTTAGACCTGTGAAAATCTGAAAACACTTCACAAGAGAGCAAATACCAATGCTTAGTCGGCGCAACCATCCTGTCTTTTTGTATGCAATGTACTTGATTATTGTTCATGCTTTACTGTGGCACAAAACTCAGCTCTCGAGGATGAGATGCATGAAGGCCTATCATAGTATACTTGAGAATGCAGCACATATAGTAATCCCCTACATGAACAGTGTTCGGACCCATTTTGGAAAGCAAGGAAACAAAGCAAACAAGCCTGTCATAGTGAACTTGAAGTAGTAAGATAATCATCAAACCCATCGCTGAAAAGCTACATGTAGGCCTTTAAGGCAGGTAGCAGCAGAACTGAGCTAAACTTTATGGTGTGAGCTTTTAAGATGTAGATCTGTCTTGGACTGTCAGCACTCTTAAAACATCACAGGGTGCACATTTCCCTTAAATGACCACAAACTAAATACGAACAAAAAAAGACAAATGGTAAGAAAGCCACATGTGTGATTCTGGGGTTGTTCTGGGCCCTGCACCGACTGCCAGAGGAAAGTCCAAAGTGCTCCACTGGGATAACACTGCCTAGTGAACTGTGACACATATTCATTTACACTTCCATTTAAGTCTGTTGTGCATGTGCCGTTCTGTCTGCCTTTCCATTTAAAGCCATTTGTATGATCCTCCTTGAAATGTGTTTGGTATCGTGTTTGCTTTTGTTAGATTTAGCACAGCTGTTTTCAATCCAATAATATTGTCTTTATAAATGGACATTTTTACAGTGGGCCTGTGCCAAAGGTGGTCCTCATAGCACTGTATGTGAACAAGCCTCACAGCGTCCCTCAAGACTATTATAAAAGATTAAACTAATAATACTTAAATACACAATAGTAATGGAATAGCATTGTTTGATGTTTCTCCTCTTGACCCAGTTGGGAATTTTACCCCTTAAACCTCAGATGAACAATGCAAAATGTCTATCTTTAGGCTTTAGTTGGCCTAGTTATTGTTACCAACATACCGACTCGTCATTAACACCAAACCAGAGAGGCACTCCTAAAAAATCTATTTACACTGAACATAATTTAAAGTCAAGCATCACATGTTTTCTGATCTTTTCACATAGGTCATTGTACTATAGCTGCACGTTTTAGAACATTTGTGCGCCGTGTCCCAATGAAAAACAAGGATAAATCAATGTAACCCATGCTGCAAACACCTGTCCTGTACATCTCATTCCCCAAATGTTCAATTGTGATGGTCAACTAATGAATGAATCAAACATCATTGTACATGTGCTATATGTCTCGCTGTATTTGCAGGACTGCTGCCTTTGTAAGAAGCTGTTTAAATGTTTATAGATGTGTTTCATTCAGGAACTTGTCATTGGTGAACAGCTTGCTCATCTAGTTGCTGTTTTGCTACCATGATGTGAAAGCTCATCGAGCCTGCTGCGGGAAACCAACATCTCAAGGGCGTCAGTTTGGGGGTATATGATTGTGCTACACATTTCAGCAAGCATTGTTGAACCATTCCCAAGATGCATGCTTTGCAAAGAAACTATTAAAATAGTGCAGTTGAAACTGCCCAACAGAAAACAATGAATGTGTCCACTGCAACAGTGTGATATTTAAAGATATCACTCTAAACCTGGGTAAAAATAAAGGTAATAGCTTCATAAAGCCTTTAGATGCGGCAAATTTGTTAGTCTGAATCATTTTCAATGTTTTTAATTTTATCAACATGAATATAAAACAAAAAAATGTTGGTCCCATGTTCATGACGGATCTTCAGATATGTTATTATTTGACTGGCATTAGACACTTTTTACACATTGTGCATTTTTTAGGCAATTATACTTTTTTATGCAAAGATGAAAGTGAATTGTTGTTTAGATTTGTATATCAAGTCTACAGGTGAAGGTAAGATGTCACCAAACCAGAAGAATTATTTCTGTAGAATCTTGGTAGTTGTAAAGCACACTATTGAGACGTCGAGCTGTGCATTAGAGCGGGACTCTAAAGAGAAACACGAGACTGATCTGCAATCATGAGGAGATAATTGTTGGATTTCTGTGGCACCTTTGACTACCGTAGTAGAAATAATTGTTGAATACATTATTTTTTGTTCTGTTGAACATTGTTGAAATATTTTGAAGAATTTAGCGAAACAAACTCTCTGGGGCACATTTTACAACCATTTTAATGGTAGTCAATGATGTCCAAAAATCTTAATCGCTAACATTTTTCGAAATATCTTCCTTTGTGTTCAATAGAACACAGAAATTTATACAAGTTTAGAACAACTTGAGGTTTTTTTGGGGGGTTACTCTCCACCGTTTGCATATTGTTTTGCACTATCTGCCTGGCCGGGGGGCTGCCTTAGAATTCAGAAGTTTTACATAATTAATATTGCATATAGAAATGTATAGTCAGTTTAATACTGACCTGTGTTTCTCTCTCCTTTATCTTAATTGTGTGCTTTCACCCTGGGTGCGTGAGTGTCTGTCTGTGTGTGTGTGTGTGTGTGTGTGCGTGCGAGCGAGCGAGCGCCCGCGCGCGTGTGCTTGTCTGTGTTTCCGTCTGTGTGTGCTTGTCTATGTTTCCGTCTGTGTGTGCTTGTCTATGTTTCCGTCTGTGTGTGCTTGTCTATGTTTCCGTCTGTGTGTGCTTGTCTATGTTTCCGTCTGTGTGTGCTTGTCTATGTTTCCGTCTGTGTGTGCTTGTCTATGTTTCCGTCTGTGTGTGCTTGTCTATGTTGTCGATGTGTGTAAGTATGTGTGCATATTGTGTGTGTGGAGCGTTTGTATATGGATGTGTCTGTCTTCTGTGTTTTCACCTTTTTCTTGTTTTTACCTGTATATGACTTTAGTTGTTTTGATTATGGTCAATATGTCTCATGTACAGCTGCTTTGTAACAATGAAAATTGTAAAAAGCGCTATATAAATAAAGTTGAGTTGAGTTGAGTTAAGTAATTCATTAGAGAATTTTCATTTTTGGGTGAAATTGCTTTAATCTTAAAAAAATGTTCTTAACAATAAAATGATGCTCTAACACTTATATGAAATGGTAATAAGATCTGCTATGGTATATGTCTATGGTATAGTTTTGATCATATAATTTTATGTAAAACTACAGTACGTCTCAGACAATTTGGAATCGATTAAAATGAGTACGGTTCTTTAAACTTGTTTTTTTAAACTGAAAACACAGTAGACTTTTTTAAACCTGAAAACTGGCCTTTGTATAAAGAATGTTTTTAGATGACTAAATTGTGACCAAATTGTTTTGTTCTGATCATCCACCAAAAATGCTCAATCGACTGCATTGTCTTAAAGCCGAAGGCCTGGCATGGGTGGATACAACAAAGACTTCTTCAGAGTCTCCTGAAAAAATGGCCACTGTTAAATCCCATAATGAAATCTGAGGATATTTGAAGACACACATCATTGATCTAACTAAATCACAGAATCAATGTATAACACAGCATAATATATTTCTATCCTATTAAAAACGAGGCTACATTACATTTACATTTATTCATTTTGCAGAAGCTATAAGGTCATTAAATTACATTGGAGTTTTTGTTTATTTATCCATCTTTATTTTTATGATATTACAGTGAGTCTTTCTTTTAAAATAACATTGACTGGGACGGCAGGTTCAGAAGCTCAGATGGAGGGTGGTATTTTTTATTTCTGATGTAATGGAAGTAAAAGAGATTTATTCTGTTGTCCCCTATAGACTCATGAAAATAAAAGCAAAGCCAAACCATTATTACAGTCTGATGTCATAGAAAAACCTTGCTCAGCTGCACAGAGATTTTCATTTTCTTTTAAAAGAAAATTTAATTAGGTATTAAAAAAATAATTAGGACAAGAGAATGCTAGGGAAATTGTATGTATTATCTTTTCACGTTAACTCATGTTAATGAATGCAACCTTTCTATTGACAGCTGTAGCTGTGAAGATGAAAAATGATCCAAAAATACCACAAGCGAAGTATTCTAAAGAACTATGAGACCCAAACAGCTACCATGCGACGGACATGAAAGTATTTATTAACAGAAATGTCAATGTTTAATGAAGATTTCAAGGTTAAACTCAATACGAACTTCTGTTTTCACGGACTGAAAGAAAAGCAGTGTCTAGTACTTCTTAAATATCTGCAAATGAATACATCATCCAGACTGCGGTATAATGTCTTTGACCGTTCTACCAAAATCACTGTAAAGTTTAAATATAGAAGAGGATTGCCGATTTAGAGTTTTCGGACTATTATTTGTGTTGACCAACATCGGGTCCACCCTGCAGAGGAATGCTGGTGGATGATGGACAGCACAAGTCTAAAATCATGAGCATGAGATCAGGACCATACCAGAAGAAACAGAGGAAAAAAAGACGTTTTTTGTGGTATCTTTATTTTGCCAAATCCCTTGACAGGGCTGGGTAGACATGGCAGGGGGGAGCCGAGTGAAAAATTGCCATGGAGATGAGAGTATGCTGGGTGTCTCCTCAACAGTCGTTTCCTGTCCGGTAAAATCCATTCATCAGTTTCACGTCTGTGTGTCATAGCTTACTTTGGCAATGAGAGGGAATGTGGTAATGATGACACGAAGGATAGATGAGGTGCGAATGGTCAAACCAAATGCAGACAGTCAAGCAGATAAGGTCATGATGATAATTCAAAACATATGTACATCAAAAACCTACAGACTGCTTTTCTTAAAGGCAATGTTTAGATAGTTTTTTATTTTTGTCCGTATTTACTCATATATCCACCCAAACCTTTAATTTCTTGCTTCCAGGCAAGACCGTAAATGATTGAGGTTCTATTCTCCTTATGTATTACTGCATATTGAATTGCTCCAAAAAGGACAATTTTTTTTGGGATCATAAAGGTAGTCTAAATGTTATATTTAAAGTATTCTGAAGCCGTTCGACAGCTTTGTGAAGAACACTGTAAGTTATTGCCTAGTGATAATATTTCCCTTCCATTTAGCTATCAAACCTCATTTGCATTTTTTCAAACCTTGCCTTGAGAGTCAACAGTTAATTCTCTCAATGGTGTTTGAGAGCTACAGCACAGGGGAAGATTATGAGTGAAGTAGGAGATGCGAATTTGTCATTTCTATGACTAAGACTTCCGTAGCCTTGCAAAAATCGTATTTTGTTTCCAATTATACAGCCACGGAAAAAAAATACAATTGTTTTCTGTTTTTCTAAATTCACTCTTTGTTTGTAGATAAAATGATGAAATCGTTTTTGTAAACTAATAACAATATTTCAAATAACAATATTGTTTCTATTTGCATTTATTTACATAAAATGAAAACTGGAGAAACAGTTAAAACATGGTCTATTTTTGTTCAGACCTCAAATACAAAGAAAACAAGTTCATATTCACTTTTGAGCAGCACAACAATAATATTTTAAAACATTTAGACAAGTAATTAAACGATAAAATATGTGTCTCGTCATGCTGTAAGTCTTTCACATTGCTGTTGGATGACTTTATGTTACTCGTGAGTTTTAATTTTGTTGAGATTTAACTGACACTGAACTGGAATGGCCAGAATATATCTAGAATTGTTGATTACATAAAACATTTGAAAGGTCTCTTATTTTTTCTGGGCATTCATGTAGAGCAGTGGTTTTCAATCCTGGTCCTGGGGACCCACTGCTCTGCACATTTTGTACGTCTCCCCTAACTTGTATTCTTACTTCAGTTCATGGATCTCTCCCTTAACGATCTGATGATTTAAGTCAGGTGTGTTAGATAAGGGAGACATGCAAAATGTGCAGAGCAGTGGGTCACCAGGACCAGGTTTGAAAACCACTGATGTAGAGTATATGGAGTAGTGGCATTACAAATAATAAGAATAATAATGATAATGATAAAAATAGATTTTTTATAAACATTTAAACAGAACTTTATCACTACTATCTTGGTATTTTATCTTAGCAATTAAAGTTTCAGTATTATAATTTTGTTACAATTATTTATGAATCTGATATTTTAAGTATACATGAACCAGTAGTTGCACTATAGTTCTATGCAACAACTAGTATGATGTACTTTTTTTTGCACAGTTTTTTTAAGTAAACCTGCTTAGAAAACTGTGTGGAAAAACTTACCAAGTGTTCCGTAAGTGTTTAAATTTACACTGAAAAAAAAAGGATTTCATTCAACCAATTAAAACAATGAAAATTGGCTCAAGTTATGAAACATAGATGTGAATCCTTACCCTAAAACAATGTAATTGGTTGAATTAAAACGTTTTTTCAGTGTACTTAAAAAGCTGTGTGCTAACACAAAAATTGTCATATTGTGAGTGTCAGTTCACATTGAAAATTTTAACAAAGAGTACACTTTAAGTACTGAGGAGATGCACTTATTCTACCAAAAATATATGAAGTATGGAAGTGTAACACTTCATGCTCTCAACGGTGCAGTTTATCTTACAAAGTGGAGGAGAGATAAGATCAGATCAGAAATCACCTGCAGAGATGAATCAATATAGCGGAGACTGTTAGAAAACAGGTAAGAATTACATCAAAACTTCAATGTACAAAAAGATTTTTAGTGACTTGCATTGTATAATGTGTTTGACATCATTTGCACTTGCACATTTGCAATTTGCTCACACCAGACTGAGGGTAAGCACACAAAACATTTCATATGGACTTTGACTAAACAGTGAGAAGATCCCTCTGGTGGTTGTCAAAGTAAACTACTATGGACATGATGTATGAAAAGACAAGATGTCTCTTATTTAGGATAATACTTAAACAGCACATTGGTGCCAAATCCCTAATAACAAATGACCAATAAGCAACCTCAGAATGTCTAAAGTAATCTCTCCCTCCAGTTTTCTGGCTCTGGGGTGTATTTGACTGTGGGGTGTTTAACTCGGTAGCTGATCAGAAACAGGTGTGAGGTATTTTGATCTGGCAAGATGAAATTGGTGCGCAACACGTTGCCTGACATTTGTGGAAAGAACCTGAACCTGTGCTTGTGAAGGCACACTATGGGATTCTGGTGCTGTGATCAACATTGGAAAGAGTTTCTAAATCAAATAAAATGTACATGTATCCATTTGTCAGAACCTTTTATACAAAGCGACTTAAATTGCATTACACTATACATTTAAACATAGGTATGAGCCATCCCCTGGGATCAAACCCACAACCTTTTATTGTTGACGCAATGCTCTTACCACTGAGGAAAGCTTGTCCATAGAACAATGAAACATGAATCATATGGTCACAAGGCACAAATATGAAAATGGTTGGCACTCATTCCATCTATCCTCTGCTAAATTACCCTAAATCACACACAGCTGATGCAGTGAATGCAGATCTGATAATTGTTCTTACACGCTTTCTAGCTGTATTCCACTATATTCTCTCTATCTTGGTCATTTTTTTCTCATATCCTCTGTCAACCCACAAGACTCTTGCTATTCACATTTTTTTGATGTCATACACTCACCTAAAGGATTATTAGGAACACTTATAATCTACTTCAAGATTATGGCTACTTCAATTTCTCATTAATGCAGTTATGGTGGTGGTGTAATGGTGTGGGGGATGTTTTCTTGGCACACTTTAGGCCCTTTAGTGCCAATTGGGCATCGTTTAAATGCCATGGCCTACCTGAGCATTGTTTCTGACCATGTCCATCCCTTTATGACCACCATGTACCCATCCTCTGATGGCTACTTCCAGCAGGATAATGCACCATGACACAAAGCTCCGATCATTACAAATTGGTTTCTTGAACATGACTGTAGGAGCCGCATTTGAGTTTGTTTTTGGTTCCATAATTTACTTATAGTTTTCTTTTCTATTGCATTTGGGTAGTACACCTTCTAAAAAGCCAGGGGGCGCGCCACCCTATAAGTTGGAGCAGGTAGCGCATGGTGGGGAAGAAGAAGTGCCAGCAGATACAGTCTTTGACCTCGGCCTGGATCTGTGATACCGGAAAGCTTGGCTTATAGGAGAAAGCGCTACAAAGGAATATTTAAAAGACATTTAAAACAGTTCTCATTTTTGTTTAGTCTTTTACTCCATCTATTTTACAATAAACACCGACAAACATTCAACTACAAACACTCTTGGAATTTCTTGGATTCGGGCTGTGAGTCTGACCCTGCACTTGCATTCTCCCGGTGGTCGAAAACAGTAACAGGGGGTTACAGGAAAAACCCAACATTGTTTTTGCCACTACATTTCGTCAAAGACTCGCTGTGAATTCGTCAAAGATTTGTTTGTGAATTCGTCAAAGGAGGATTTCTGTTGGAACCACGCGATATGAAGATGAAGGAAACGTCGATCTTGTGGCAAGCCAAATAAAGAAACACTTCAGTGGAGGTATGTGCTTTCAAAGTGAATATTATTAGAAGGATATAGGAATGAATTTCACTGCAGATTTTGGAGTTGATGAACTGTGACAAACAATCAAGAGCGGTGAAAGCACAGCCTAATTGGAACAAAAGAAATGCAACGATATGTTGATCTTTGGAAAGAATAGGAACTGTTTTCTACATTTTTGAAAACTTTTTTGAAGCAAGGTAAATACTTCTGTGATTTTTTGGAATTTTTTGTTTTGTTGAGAATAATGGCTGATTCCAACGAAGAAGAAACAACTCCTGTTAAAGACATGAGTGAAGTTGTCGCGCAATTGCGCTCATCTAGAGGAGGAAAAATGTCACATGTAACAAGGAGAATGAACATTGTGAAAGATTTAATGACTGATCCGGAATTTCTTGATGAAGTTAAACAAAACATGATTAAGTTTTATGAATTTCTTGAAGAGTTCAAAGCCTTGCATGCCTCCTATAGTGAAATGTTGGATGAAGAAGCAAATCAAGAAGACCACGAGACATGGTATCAGCCTAGATGTGTACAGATAACGGCTTTTATGGATAACGTTGAAAATTGGATTTCAGTCATAGAAAACCCAGGTTCCCAAGCCACAGTTGAAGTCTCCTCTTCTGTCACCCAAGTAGAAGATGAAGATACTGATACCGATGCACAATCATTTAGATCACAGACATCGTCTGTAGCATTGCGCATTAGTGCAGAGGCAGAGAGAGTAGCTTTAATGGCTAAAGCTGCAAAGCTGCAAGAAAGGCATGCAATTGAGGAGCAGGAGCATATTCTAAGAAAAAGGAGAGAATCTTTAGAGTTGCATTCTGAAATTGAAGCCACTACTGCAAAAATTAATAATCTGAAAGAAGCTGAACAAGGAATGTATAAACCTGCTCATTCTGATGTAACAGTTCAGATGCCTTCATTAGGAGCAGAAGCAGATGAAGCAGATGAAGTGAAGACCAAATCAACAGTGACACATTTACCATTGGATGAAAGGCTTGATAGCTCTCTTTATTTACATGACAGGACTTCCCCAGTAGTTAAAAGCAAGCCAGGTGTTCAGGTTCAATTTCCTCTTCTCAATTTAGGCCCAGATAGGCATCACAGCAGATCTGTCTTCCAGCCCAGGGCTAGCAGTGATATCCGGCAACAACTACGACAGACTTCAGCATACAGGATTCCCCCTGTCATTCCCCAGTCGCTTGCAAGTGCAGCCACTGCCATTCAGTCCACTCTACCTCAACGGCAAATTCCTACAGCCACAGCACAGGAAAGCCATATGATCAAAATTCTGGAAAAGCAGAATGAATTAACAAGGATACTTATGAAACAGCAACTTCTCTCTACACTACCGCAAGGTAGCATTCAACTCTTTGATGGACAAGTTCTTGAGTACAAGTCATTCATTCACTCCTTTGAAAATATGGTTGAAAGCAAAACTAATAACAATAAGGATAGATTGCAGTTTCTTATTCAATATACTAGAGGCCCGGCACAAAGGCTTGTCAAGAGCTGTGAGTACTTGTCACAAGATAGAGGCTATCAGAGAGCAAAGGAGTTGCTAAAGGAAAACTTTGGAAAAGAATACAAGATCTCTTGTGCTTACTTGGAAAAAGCCCTATCCTGGTCCCAAATAAAATCTGAGGATTTTAAATCACTACAGGATTATGCCATGTTTCTTAGGAGCTGCTGCAATGCTATGGAGGAAATGGAATATATGGAGGAGCTGGATACAGTATCCAATATGAGAAGCATTGTGCTCAAGCTACCATACAAGCTTCGGGAAAGATGGCGTAACAAGGCCTATGAGCTACAGGAACAACGTAGAGGAAGGGTAAGAATTTTAGATTTAGTCTGCTTTATTGAACGACAAGCTCGCATAGCAGCTGATCCAGTATTTGGTGATCTTCAAGATCAGTCGGCCAGTAGAGGAAAGGCTAGATCGCTAGTCAAATCACAGGCCTCGAAGTAATCTGGTAGTAGTTTCGCCACTAGTATAGCTATTGCCCAAAATCAGATGAAGTTTGATCTTTCTTGCCCCTTCTGTAGCTCAAGACACACCTTGGACTTGTGTAAAGATTTTTTAAAGATAACACATAGAGACAAGCTCAGTTTTATACGGACCAAAGGCATATGCTTTGGATGTCTCTCCAAAGGCCACATTAGCAAAGACTGCAAAAAACGTCTGAGCTGTAAAGTATGTAAGCAAGCTCACCCTAGTGTCCTACATATTGAGGCCAAAGATAGTATCATCAAAAGGGCAGAAAGATCCTGTGATGTTACAGGCAGTGCATCAGCAGAGTTATGTGGTCATATAGGGGCCGGAGACCAAGAGAGTGTGCTGTCCATTGTCCCAGTTCAGGTTAAGGCAGCAAAGGGTAGCCAAGTCTTACAAGTGTATGCTCTCCTGGACCCTGGATCCTCCGCCACCTTCTGCTCGGAGGATCTTATGTTTCGGCTCAATATGAAGGGTAGAAAAACTCAAATTCTTCTACGCACAATGAATCAAGAAAAAACTGTTCCAACTCATGTCGTATCTGAAATGGAAGTTGCAGCACTGGACAACAATAACTTCTTACCTCTACCAGATCTCTTCACTCAAAAAGAAATGCCAGTTACCACAAACAGCATTCCAAAGCAGAAAGACTTAGCACAATGGAAGTATCTAAGTCGAGTAAAACTTCCCAACATTAATTCAAAGGTGGAGCTGTTGATTGGCACAAATGCTCCAAAGTGTATAGAACCGTGGGAGGTTGTTAATAGTCAAGGTGGGGGCCCCTACGCAGTTAGAACCTTATTGGGATGGGTTGTAAACGGGCCACTGAGAAGTGCTGATGGCAGTGCAGAGAGTGTGACTGTGAATAGGATATCGGTTGCAAGTCTAGAGCAGCTTCTGATCACACAGTATAATCAGGATTTCAGTGAGTTAGCATCTGAGGAGAAGACCGAAACGTCAATTGAGGACAGAAGGTTTTTAGAGATAGCCAATGAGGCGTTCTTACAAGATGGACATTACTATCTGAAGTTGCCCTTTAGGAAAACTGATGTCAGTATGCCTAACAATCGGCAAGTAGCAGAACAGCGCCTCCAAACTCTAAAAAGGAAAATGAAAAAAGATGGACAATACAAACAAGAATATGTTACTTTTCTCAATGACATCTTTGAAAATCATTATGCAGAGGAGGTCCCAGAGGAAGAACTCACACAGGTACCTGGAAAGGTATGGTATATACCACACCACGGAGTGTACCACCCCAAAAAAGGAAACTTAGAGTGGTGTTTGATTGTGCAGCTACTTACAAAGGTGTATCCCTCAACACAGAGCTACTACAGGGTCCTGATCTGACCAATTCTCTTGTTGGAGTCATTTGGAGATTCCGCAAAGAACCCATTGGAATTCTGGCTGACGTTAAGTCAATGTTCCATCAGGTGGGAGTAGAGAAATCAGGTGTGGACTACTTGCGCTTCCTGTGGTGGCCACAGGGTGACACCAGTCAAACCCCAAAGGAATACCGTATGCTTGTGCACATATTTGGTGCAGTGTCCTCCCCAAGTTGCGCAAGTTTTGCATTACGAAAAACTGCTGATGACAATGAAAGCTGTTTTCCCCTTCACGTTGCTGAAACAATCCAGCACAACTTTTATGTGGATGATTGTGTTAAGTCCGTGGCTGAAGAGTCTGAAGCCATCCAGCTAGTAAAAGACCTCACCGCACTATGTTACAAAGGTGGATTCCAGCTGACTCAATGGGTTAGCAATAATCGGGCGGTTCTAGCATCCATTCCAAAAGAAAAATGGGCAAAAGAAATTAAAACACTGGATCTTGACAAAGACAGCCTACCAATAGAAAGAGCCCTGGGATTGCAGTGGTGTGTGGACTCTGACCATTTCCAGTTTAACATCAATTTAAACCAGAAGCCACATACCCGCAGAGGCATACTTTCTGTTGTAAGTTCCATTTTTGATCCCTTCGGTTTTCTTGCTCCTCTCATTCTCCCAGCCAAGCAATTGCTACAGGAGCTCTGCCAGAGAGGCTTTGGATGGGACGAACCTTTGCCCCAAGCTGTAGTAGACAGGTGGGAAGGATGGACAAACAGTTTAGAAAGAATAAAAGGCTTCAGTGTTGCACGTTGTTTGAAACCAAAAGACTATGGAACAACAAAGTGTGCAGAACTACACCACTTTTCTGATGCCAGTGAAAATGGCTATGGCTCAGTGAGCTACATAAGACAAGCTAATGAACAGGACATTGTACATGTCACTTTTCTCATGGGAAAGTCCAGAGTCCTTCCTTTAAAGAACATCACAATACCACGTCTGGAGCTAGCCGCTGCAGCATTGTTGGTAAAGGTGGACAAAATGCTAAGGAGAGAACTACATCTAACATTAAGTGAAAAGTGAAAGTGAAAGTGACCTATTTGTCAGATATGGTGACCCATACCCGAGATGTGACCTCTGCATTTAACCCATCCAGTGACTAGTGAACATACGCACAGCAAGTGGTGAACACACGTACACCCGGAGCAGCGGGCAGCTATCAGTGCAGCGCCCGGGGAGCGTGTAGGGGTTAGGTGCCTTGCTCAAGGGCACCGCAATCGTTACCTGCCGGCCCTGAGGATCGAACCGGCAACCTTCTGGTCACGAGTCCGACTCTCTGACCATTAGGCCACGATGGCCCCAAAGAACATTAAAGCCCTCCGTTTTCTGGACCGACAGCCAAACCGTACTTAAGTACATTAGAAGTGACACTGCAAGATTTAAAACGTATGTAGCAAACAGGGTCTCGCTGATTCGGGATAACTCGGAGCTGTCTCAATGGAGATACGCAAGAAGTAAAGACAATCCAGCTGATGATTCCTCAAGAGGATTGAGTGCTGGCAAATTCATGGAGCAAAGGAGGTGGATGCATGGCCCAGAGTTCCTATGGAAACCTGAGGAAAGTTGGTTAAAGGTGGAGGCATTGGGCTCAGTGTTACAGGATGATCCAGAGGTCAGGAGAAACACTACTGTTTTTACAACAGTGGTGAACACTGAAACACCCACAGACCAGCTTATTTCATACTTTTCAAATTGGATTAGGCTACTTAAAGCAGTGGCATGGTACATCAAACTAGAAAAGGCCTTGATATTGAGAATCAAAAAACAAAAGGACTTTCCATCGTATCAAGTTATTACCCGCTCCCACAGACAAAAGGTGAGCCCAGAACTTGAGGTTCTCAGAACCAAACCCGGTGGACAGCACCTCTCAGTGGAAGATCTCTTACAGGCAGAAAGGTCAGTTATCTCTTATGTTCAGAGGCAAGCATTCCCAGCTGAAATAACAACACTACAAATGACACCACCTAAAGTGAAAAGAAGCAGCAGGATCTGTAGGCTTGATCCTGTACTAGATGAAGGCATCTTAAGAGTAGGTGGCCGGATGCATAAATCTGCCATGCCTGATGAAACTAAACACCCCTGTATCTTGCCCAAAGATGCACACATTTCAATTCTTCTTTTAAGACACATTCATGAACGCTGTGGTCACAGTGGTAGGAACCACATGCTCTCAGAGCTTCGTAAGAAATATTGGATTAGTAAGGCCAACTCCTTAGCAAGAAAGGTGCTCTCAAAATGTGTCATATGTCGACGTGTGAGGGGCAAAGCAGGTGAGCAGAAAATGGCAGATTTGCCGCTAGAACGAATCCTACCTGACCTCCCTCCCTTTACCAATGTCGGATTGGACTACTTTGGCCCGATTGAAGTGAGGCGAGGAAGAAGCACCATCAAAAGGTATGGAGTTCTGTTTACGTGTATGTCCAGCAGAGCTGTTCATTTGGAAGTAGCTTTCTCATTAGACACTGACTCATGCATTCATGCTTTGAGGAGATTTATTTGCAGAAGGGGACAGGTTAAGCACATCAGATCTGACAATGGAACGAACCTGGTGGGTGCTCAGGTGGAACTCAAGAAAGCTCTGATAGAGCTGGACAAGTTGAAGATCCAGGAGGCCCTGCTTCCTGATGGAATCGAGTGGAGTTTCAACCCACCAGCAGCATCGCACCATGGCGGAGTCTGGGAAAGGCTTATAAGATCTGTTCGTTACGTGCTGAACTCCACACTTCATCAACAGTCCATTGATGATGAGGGTCTTCAAACTCTGTTCTGTGAGGTAGAGGCTATTCTAAACAACCGTCCTCTCTCAACAGTGTCCTCAGACCCATACGACCTGGAACCACTGACCCCAAACCACATCCTCCTGCTGAAAACCCAGCCCATTATGCCTCCAGGAATCTTCCTGAAATCAGACCTTTATGCTAGACGCCGCTGGAAACAGGTCCAGTATATGGCGGATCTCTTCTGGCATAGATGGACCAAAGAATACCTTCTTCTACTCCAGGAAAGGCAAAAATGGACTGTGATGAAGAAGAACCTGAATGTTGGAGATCTTGTTCTAGTGGTTGACCCCACTGCTCCTAGAGGATCATGGCCATTAGGAAGAGTTCTAGAGACTAAGCCTGATCAAAAGGGGCTGGTCCGATCCGTGAAGCTCCAGACTCGGACTTCAATCCTTGATAGGCCCATTACCAAGCTGTGCCGAATTCTGGAGACTGAAGAGTGTCCGGTGCCTCCTAAAGATCACCAATAAGGGATGTAATGTATAAATACATATTTTTCTAAAAGCATTAAGAGATTGTTTATTTCTGGCTCCTTTTTTTTGTATTTACTTTAAATAATTGGTTCTATAGAGAACAATTAGGGGCCGGTGTGTAGGAGCCGCATTTGAGTTTGTTTTTGGTTCCATAATTTACTTATGGTTTTCTTTTCTATTGCATTTGGGTAGTACACCTTCTAAAAAGCCAGGGGGCGCGCCACCCTATAAGTTGGAGCAGGTAGCGCATGGTGGGGAAGAAGAAGTGCCAGCAGATACAGTCTTTGACCTCGGCCTGGATCTGTGATACCGGAAAGCTTGGCTTATACGAGAAAGCGCTACAAAGGAATATTTAAAAGACATTTAAAACAGTTCTCATTTTTGTTTAGTCTTTTACTCCATCTATTTTACAATAAACACCGACAAACATTCAACTAAAAACACTCTTGGAATTTCTTGGATTCGGGCTGTGAGTCTGACCCTGCACTTGCATTCTCCCGGTGGTCGAAAACAGTAACAGGGGGTTACAGGAAAAACCCAACATTGTTTTTGCCACTACAATGACAATGAGTTCACTGTACTAAAATGGCCCCCACAGTCACCAGATCTCAACCCAATAGAGCTAGGGGTGTCGAAATTAATCGTTTTTTCGATTCATCGCGATGCAAACGAGGACGATTCGGTATCGGTTCAGTTACAAACCATAACCGGTTAAAACGTACTTACGTTTTTCTGACGTCATGTCGCATACGTACTACTATGGAACGCCAGGAGGGTAAAAAAACGTGCGTATTTTAACGCGTTGTTTGCGCGTAGAGTACGCGTTGTTTGCGCGTAGAGTACGCGTTGTTTGCGCGTAGAGTACGCGTTGTTTGCGCGTAGAGTACGCGTTGTTTGCGCGTAGAGTACGCGTTGTTTGCGCGTAGAGTACGCGTTGTTTGCGCGTAGTCTATGCGTGAAAAATCGACGCGTACTCTACGCGCAAACAACGCGTACTCTACGCGCAAACAACGAGTACTCTACGCGTGACGTCAGACGTCAATTTCGCGTGTTTTTGAGCCATGCGGCCACTTGCCCAGTTTGGACGTGTAAGCCTGATGAGTTCCCATTGGCTGCTGAGCGGAAGGGTTAAACCATTACTGTAGGCCTAGGGGGCCTGTCTTCCATTTCTGACTCCTTGCCATCACAAAGAATGTAACATGCGAAAGATCCACTTATCTATTTATGTATCTATTTATCTAATAAGCTGTTAAATATAGATGTTTATAATCTTTTTTATAGTTTATTGACCGGTCATGTTAGTGACTGTTGTAGCAGAGACAATAAAGTCATAAAAGACATCGGAAATGTTCCTGTTTCAGTGGTATAGGGGTTATATTCGCTGCCCATCTGCATCGTATTATGGTGTCAGGGTCAACATAGGATCGAAGCCTGCTCGTGGAGAAAACTGATTCTCCTTTAACAAAATTTGTTTTAGAAAACTTCTAGCCTCAGTTTTAAGCCCTGTCCATAGATACGTTTATAATTGGTTAATTTCATAAATCAGTAAATTTATTCATCTTGAATAATTTATAGAATTTATTGGTAATATTGCAAATATACGCCACTGTAGACCTATATATATGAATATAGTACTGTAGTCCTAGGGGGTAACATGCAGCCGCTCATTCTATTTGGATAGTAGTTTTCTGATTTTTGTAAATGAATAACAAAATACCCAATAAACAATTTAAATAAATTAAAAGTGAAAAATTGGATGTTAGTGCAAATACTTTCTATAATGAAATACAGCTTCAAAGGCAAATATCTGATCACAATATCCACTGCATACAGGATGAAGGCGGTATCACCTGTGATACGCCTATGATTTTACAAAAATATTATATACACACTGTTGTACTGTTCATAACTGTTGTACTGCTTAATTAAAGAAATTGTGAAACTTTTTCGTGATTCCTTGATAAATGTAAAGAAATAATAAAAAATCTTTGTCCAAACTTTTGGCGAGTAATGGATGTAAACAATAACTGGATAATGCTGTTATAAACTATTAAATAAAAACTAAGACATTACAGGGTAGCACTGATTAAAATATTAATCTATGTTAAACTTTTGTGAAAATTGCATGGTTTATGTCTAAACAGGCTAAAAAAAGAAAGGAAGCTTTTTAAACCATTTTAATCTGAAATAGTTTTACACAATCAAGACATCACATTATTTCTTTTAGCAGTATGTAAAACTAATATACTGCATTGATTCACAAACACAACATTCATGCACCCATTTAGAAGGGTGTAATGTAAAAAAACACCCGAATTTGAGTGGAAAAGTATCCAAATGGACTCATGGGCAGAAGTTTACTCTTGTACAATACGAATCACAGTTTGGAGTGCATCCATGGCCTGACTATTTATAGGTCCTGCAAGAATGTCTACTTCTTGGAGTTGCTGCATCTGTATTTGTCTATGACTGAACTGGTTAAAAGGACCACTGACTACTTCCTGCCAGTTCAGCACATGAACTGAAGCAACTGCCCCTTGTGTAGCTGTGTTGGTTTCAAAAATCTCAGCCATGGTGGTAAGTTGTTGCTTCTTTGGAACAATCCACATTGTGAATAGCGCTATATAAATACACTTGAATTGCATTGAAACACTTGCTTGATCCTGTAACATATAGAAATGTCAAAATGAGCCCCTCTGTCCAGTTTACATATTCCCCTCAAGCTCCACATTTTCTCCAGCTCTACATTACATTGAAACATGAACGTATCAAGCGTAAGCATAGTGTAAGTTCTGACAGGCCACGTTAGTCAATCTTGCTCTGATCTCATCCGGTGCAGCTACTCAGTGTCAAGCAATTTGATCCATCACATATGTTGTGTCCCATTTAAGTTGCCCTCTTACAGTTCCTCTACTGCTGTTCTGTCGTGCCAAGCTTAAAAATCGACCCTCTTTCCCAACTCCTCATCATCTGACATTATCAACCAGGTACTTTCTAATTTTATCCTATATGCAGTTATTTTCTCAACTCAACTTTATTTATATAGCGCTTTTTACAATTTTCATTGTTACAAATCAGCTGTACATGAGACACATTGAATACAAGTAAAACAACTAAAGTCATATATCTGTAAAAACAAGAAAATGGTGAACACACAAAAGACAGACATACAAATGCTCCACACACACAATATGCAGACAAACTTACCCATATCGACGCATGCACGCAAACACACTCTCACACACGCACAGTGAAAGCACACATTGGCGATAAAGGAGAAAGAACCACAGGTCAAATATTAAACGGACTATAAATTCTTATGTGCAATATTAATTATGTCTAACTTCTGAATTCTAAAGCAGCCCCCCCGGCCGGGCAGATAGTGCAAAACAATATGCAAACGGTGGTGAGGAACCCAAAACTCCCATCGAGAAAAAAAACCTCAGGAGAACCCAGGCCCAACCAGGGGATTCCAGTTCCCCTCTGGCAAAAGCTGCTGCCTCTGAACAAGCTCAACAGTGCTTGCACAACAAGGCTAAATAAAATAAAAATAAACTTACTAATAAGCTAAATTATTTTTAAGATTTAAGATTATCATTAACAATCTAATAGCTTTTGAAATGTTGTAGTGAAATTCTGTCAAGTCGCCACGTCCTTTATCCAGCTCTATCATCTCAGCTCTTGTCAGGTCACCGCTTCCCATTCTCAGCTCTGCCATCGGGTCTGGGCATGAACTGCATCCTGCGGTAACCTTGGAACAAAGAGACAAGACTGGCTGAGAGTAGAGTACTGTTCTGCACTCTTTGATGCAACAAGTACATCATTTGTTGTTGGATGTGTTACTGGTTCCGGTTAATCTAAGCAATGCAGCCTAAATCCTCTGAGGATTAATATTATGGAGGTGTAGTGTATGCAAGACAGAAAAGATGAGTCTTTAGTCTAGATTTAAACTGACAGAGTGTGCCTGCCTCCCGGACAGAGCAGGGAAGAATATTCCAAAGTTTAGGCGCTAGATAAGAAAAGGATCTACCACTTGCACTTGATTTTGAAATTCTAGGTATTACCAACTGACAGGAGTATAGAGACAATTCATACCGGTTATATTCGTTCAAATTAATATTCAGGAAAACTAATGAAAACCTTTTTCATTCTAAACATTTAAAAACCACACTAATGCTAGCTGTTTTGATTATTATTGATTGGCCTACATGTGCTTATCTTATGAAAGCAGTAATTTTTCTACGTTTACAAATTATGTTTTTTTATTTGTTTAATGTATTTTTAAAGAAAAAACGGATTTCTACAAATTCGTATTTATTTTTCTTATATTTCAATAAAAGTGTATTATAAAACGTTACTTTATTTTCATCAATGATGAAACTTTAAACCTATTCTTTCTAACTGAAAATAAATAAAAAAGGGTCGTAGCCAAGGTTTGAAAATGAGTAAGAATATAAAACCTTTATTACCAATACATTTAATAAATTATTCAACATGAATAAATTTACTGATTTAAGAAGTTAACAAATTATAAACTTATCTATTAATGGACAGGGCTTAAAACTGTGGCTAGAGGTTTTCTAAAAAAATTTTTGTTACAGAAGAAATAGTCCTCGCGGCGAGCGGGCTTCGATCCAACGTTGACCCAGAAACCATAATAAAATGCATACGAATAGCGTCTATTACCCCTACACACATGAAGCTCCAACTATAATGTAGTCTTTTATTAATATATTATCTCTGCTACAACAGTCACTAACACAACTGGGAAATTAACGATAAAAAAGGTTATAAAACATCTATATCTAATAGCTCATTAGATGGATAAGTAAATAGATAAGTGGATCTTTCGCATGTTACATGCATTGTGATGGCAGGGAGTCAGAAATGGAAGGCGACGCCCCTAGGCCTACAGTAATGGTTTAACCCTTCCGCTCAGCAGCCAATGGGAACTCATCAGGCCTACACGTCCAAACTGGGCAAGTGGCCGGATGGCTCAAAAACACGCGAAATTGACGTCTGACGTCACGCGTAGAGTACTCGTTGTTTGCGCGTAGAGTACGCGTTGTTTGCGCGTAGAGTACGCGTCGATTTTTCACGCGTAGACTACGCGTACTCTACGCGCAAACAACGCGTTAAAATACGCACGTATTTGACCCTCCTGGCGTTCGCCTTAACTACGCGTACTATACGCGTTGTTTGCGCGTACTTTACGCGTTGTTTGCGCGTAGAGTACGCGTAGTCTACGCGTGAAAAATCGACGCGTACTCTACGCGCAAACAACGCGTACTCTACGCGCAAACGACGCGTAGAGTACGCGTACTCTACGCGTGACGTCAGACGTCAATTTCGCGTGTTTTTGAGCCATCCCGCCACTTGCCCAGTTTGGACGTGTAAGCCTGATGAGTTCCCATTGGCTGACGAGCGGAAGGGTTAAACCATTACTGTAGGCCTAGGGGACCTGTCTTCCATTTCTGACTCCTTGCCATCACAATGCATGTAACATGCGAAAGATCCAATTATCTATTTATGTATCTATTTATCTAATAAGCTGTTAGATATGGATGTTTTATAATCTTTTTCATCGTTTATTGACCGGTCATGTTAGTGACTGTTATAGCAGAGACAATAATGTAATAATACACACCAAAACTGTATCTGTTTCAGTGGTGTAGGGGTTGTAGACGCTGACAGTTTGCATTGTCTTATGGTGTCTGGATCGACGTAGTATCGAAGCCCGCTCGTGGAGAAGACAAACTCTCCTTTAACAAAATTTGTTTTAGAAAACCTCTAGCCACAGTTTTAAGCCCTGTCCATAGATACATACCTCTATCATTTTTTAACCCAATAAATCAGTAAATTTATTCATCTTGAATAATTTATAGAATTTATTGGTAATATTAGGTTTTAAATTCTTACTAATTTTCCAACTTTGGCTACGGCCCTTTTATTTCTTTGCAGTTTAGAAAGAATAGGTTTAAGGTTTAATCAGACTTGATGAAAAAAAAAAATGTTTTATATTACAATTTTATTGAAATATTAGATAAATAAATATGAATTTATAGAAATCCGTTTTTTCTTTAAAATACATAAAACAAAAATTAAAATAAGAATTGTCGCCTGAACACATTATTTGTAAGCGTAGAAAATTGACTGCTTTCATAAGATGAGCACATGTAGGCCAATCAATAATAATCACAACAGCTAGCATTAGTGTGGTTTTTAAATGTTTAGAATGAAAAAGGTTTTCATTAGTTTTCTTTAATATTAATTTGAACGAATATAACCGGTATGAATTGTCTCTATACTCCTGTCAGTTGGTAATACATGGAACTTCAAAATCAAGTGCAGGTGGTAGATCCTTTTCTTATCTAGGACCTTAACTTTGGAATATTCTTCCCTGCACTGTCTGGGAGGCAGACACACTCTGTCACTTTAAATCTAGACTAAAGACGCATCTTTTTAATCTTCCATACACTATACTTCCATAATATTAATCCTAATTTAGGCTGCATTATTTAGATCAACGGGAAACCAGGAACACATCCAACAACAAATGATGTACTTGTTGCATCAAAGAGTGCAGAACAGTACTCTACTCTCAGCCAGTCTTGTCTCTTTGTTCCAAGGTTACCGCAGGATGTAGTTCATGCCCAGACCCTGATGGCAGAGCTGAGAATGGGAAGCGGTGACCTGACAAGAGCTAAGAGGACAGAGCTGGATAAAGGACGCAGCATCTTAAATCTATCATTTACCTTATTAAAAGCTTATTTATTTTTTATTTTTATTTAGCCTTGTTGTGCAAGCACTGTTGAGCTTGTGCAGGGGCAGCAGCTTTTGCCAGAGGGGAACTGGAATCCCCTGGTCGGGCCTGGGTTCTCCTGAGTTTTTTTTTCTCGATTGTTGTTTTGGGTTCCTCACCACCGTTTGCATTCTGTTTTGCACTATCTGCCTGGCTGGGGGGCTGCTTTAGAATTTAGAAGATTTACATAATTAATATTGCATATAGAATTTATAGTCTGTTTAATATTTGACCTTTGCTTCTCTCTACTTTATCTCAAATGTGTCCTTTCACTGTGCGTGTGTGCGAGTGTGTTTCCGTGTGTGCGTCGATGTGTGTAAGTATGTATGCATATTGTGTGTGTGGAGCATTTGTATGTCTGTCTTTTGTGTGTTCACCATTTTCTAGTTTTTACAGGTGTATGACTTTAGTTGTTTTGTCTCATGTACCGCTGCTTCGTAACAATGAAAATTGTAAAAAGTGCTGTATAAATAAAGTTGAGTTGAGAAGGGAAAATAACTGCATATAGGATGAAATTAGAAAGTACCTGGTTGATAATGTCAGATGATGAGGAGTTGGGAAAGAGGGTAGATTTTTAAGCTTGGCACGACAGAACAGCAGTAGAGGAACTGTAAGAAGGCAACTTCAATGGGACACAACATATGTGATGGATCAAATTGGTTGACACTGAGTAGCTGCACCCGATGAGATCAGAGCAAGATTGACTAACGTGGCCTTTCAGAACTTACACTATGCTTACACTTGATACGTTGATGTTTCAATGTAATATAGAGCTTGAGAAAATGTGGAGCTTGAGAGGAATATGTGAACTGGAGAGAGGGGCTCATTTTGACATTTCTATATGTTACAGGATCAAGCAAGTGTTTCAATTCAAGTTTATTTATATAGCGCTATTCACAATGTGGATTGTTACAAAGCAGCAAAAACTTACTGCCATGGCTGAGATTTTTTAAACCAACACAGCTACACAAGGTGCAGTTGCTTCAGTTCATTTGCTGAACTGGCAGGAAGTAGTCAGTGTTCCTTTTAACCAGTTCAGTCATAGCCAAATACAGATGCAGTAACTCCAAGAAGTAGAGATCCTTGCAGGACCTATAAATAGTCAGGCCATGGATGCACTCCAAACTGTGATTTTTATTGTACAAGAGTAAACTTCTGCCTATGAGTCTTTTCCACATGAACTCAATTCGGGTGTTTTTTTACATCACACACTTCCAAATTGATGTATGAATGTTGTGTTTTTGAATCAATACAGTATATTAGTTTTACATACTGCTAAAAGAAGTAATGTGACGTCTTGATTGTGTAAAATTATTTCAGATTAAAATGGTTTAAAATGGGTTTTTTGCCTGTGTAGACATAAACCATGCCATTTTCACAAAAGATTAACATAGATTAATATTTTAATCAGTGCTACCCTGTAATGGCTTGGTTTTTATTTAATAGTTTATAACAGCATTATCCAGTTATTGTTTACATCCAGTACTCGCCAAAAGTTCGGACAAAGATTTTTTATTATTTCTTTACATTTATCAAGGAATCACGAAAAAGTTTCACAATTTATTTAATTAAGCAGTACAACAGTTATGAACAGTACAACAGTGTGTATATAATATTTTTGTAAAATCATAGGCGTATCACAGGTGATACCGCCTTCATCCTGTATGCAGTGGATATTGTGATCAGACATTTGCCTTTGAAGCTGTATTTCATTATAGAAAGTATTTTGCACTAACGTCCAATTTTTCACTTTTAATTTATTTAAATGACTAATTGGTTATTTTGTTATTAATTTAAAAAAAATAAGAAAACTACTATCCAAATAGAATGAGCGGCTGCAGGTTACCCCCTAGGACTACAGTACTATATTCATATATATAGGTCTACAGTGGCGTATATTTGCAATATTACCAATAAATTCTATAAATTATTCAAGATGAATAAATTTACTGATTTATTGGGTTAAAAAATGATAGAGGTATGTATCTATGGACAGGGCTTAAAACTGTGGCTAGAGGTTTTCTAAAACAAATTTTGTTAAAGGAGAGTTTGTCTTCTCCACGAGCGGGCTTCGATACTACGTCGATCCAGACACCATAAGACAATGCAAACTGTCAGCGTCTACAACCCCTACACCACTAAAACAGATACAGTTTTGGTGTGTATTATTACATTATTGTCTCTGCTATAACAGTCACTAACATGACCGGTCAATAAACGATGAAAAAGATTATAAAACATCCATATCTAACAGCTTATTAGATAAATAGATACATAAATAGATAATTGGATCTTTCGCATGTTACATGCATTGTGATGGCAAGGAGTCAGAAATGGAAGACAGGTCCCCTAGGCCTACAGTAATGGTTTAACCCTTCCGCTCGTCAGCCAATGGGAACTCATCAGGCTTACACGTCAAACTGGGCAAGTGGCCGGATGGCTCAAAAACACGCGAAATTGACGTCTGACGTCACGCGTAGAGTACGCGTAGAGTACGCGTTGTTTGCGCGTAGAGTACGCGTTGTTTGCGCGTAGAGTACGCGTCGATTTTTCACGCGTAGACTACGCGTACTCTACGCGCAAACAACGCGTAAAGTACGCGCAAACAACGCGTATAGTACGCGTAGTTAAGGCGTTAAAATACGCACGTATTTGACCCTCCTGGCGTTCCATATTCCATATCCCCGTTCGCGTTCCATACAAATTTCACGTGTTACGCGTTATACATATTGTCCCCGTTCGTGTTCCATACACATCTTGCAGAGCTACTTTCTCATGCCGTCGAGGAGTGGCAGCGATCGTATAACGATGTAGTGCTTGTGACAGATAATGCGTCGAATATGAACGCTGCAGCTCAAATCGGAACATTCCCTCACGTGAAATGCTTCACACATACAGTTAATCTGGCGTCCCAGCGAGCGCTTAAAGTAGCCGCGCTCTCCAGGCTTTTGGGCAGAATCTGACGAATATCAACATCCTTCCATCGCAGCACCACAGCGAGCCACTTAACATTAAAATGTGTTACAAGTACATTGCACTATTTACTGTAAGTACTAAAGTACACTCCTTGCATTTTGTACTTTAAGTATTTATTTTTTGTATTTGCTCCTGTTGCTTATGTTCATGCTAATGCCCAGACTTGAGTTTTGTTTGATGCTTGATACTCGAAGAAGAGCAGGTAAAATTAAAGTTTCAGTTCATATATCTTATTGCTGGTATTTATTGACAAACATGTAAACTAGTAAAATTTAAATTTGAGACGTCAATGCATCGTGATATCGAATTGAACCGAATCGATGACATGATAATCGTAACCGAACTGAACCGTGACACCACTGTAGGTTCACACCTCTAAATAGAGCATCTTTGGGATGTGGTGGAATGGGAGCTTCGTGCATCCCACAAATCTCCATCAACTGCAAGATGCCATCCTATCAATATGGGCCAACATTTCTAAAGAATGCTTTCAGCACCTTGTTGAATCAATGCCACGTAGAATTAAGGCAGTTCTGAAGGCCAAAGGGGGTCAAACACAGTATTAGTCTGGTGTTCCTAATAATCCTTTAGGTGAGTGTATATATATATCGAGCATTGCAACAATGGTAGAAACTGAATAGAGTGAATGATTCTTTAAAAACAAAATCTGTCCACCTGTTTGTGTAACCTGCGATTAGCCTCTGCAGATGGACATTCAGTCTGCTTTTGGATGTAGCCAATGGCTCAATTTTGAGCTTGAGTGTATAGAGTTAGGCAATGTTTTTTAGAAGTCACCTTTATCATCACCAGCAGTGATATGTGAAACATGCAGCTGTGAATCAGACTGTTGAAAACTCATAACCAGCAGTTGTTTTTACTGACAGTCTCTGATGGGCCACTTCATTTATGAACACATTGTGATTGGTCCCAGTTGTGTTCCTTTGTTGTGTTTTGCAGCCCATTGTGTCTAGTTTAAGAGTGTTTGGGGTCATGATGATACACCAAACATCTACTGAACAGTCATAACCTGTGTCTGAATTCGCCTCCATTATAGTGCCCTATATTGGTGTTCTCAATTTGCACTGAACAGCTTACTCCTCCCTACATTCAATCACAGTTCAGACGCAGCTATTCGTTTGCCTCTTAACACTCCTGTGATGGCACAGATGTGCTTTTAGCTCTGTTTGTGTTTGGTGTGAGCGAATGTAATGTGTTAACTTTAATCTTCCATTAAACATTTGAAATAATGCAAAAACAATTATAACAAAAAAAAAACGATGTTGATGGTCTTAAAACCCAACGAGAAAGTAATATCGCAGATTTTTCAATGAGTTTAAAGGTGTGCTGTAGACTTGAATAGACTCCTGTGAATATCCTTCAAAATTTCACCAGAGAAAAATATCCAGATATCTCACAGATGTCTCCATTGGCGTTTCAAAAGAGATCTGTCACTAACGGAACTCAGATCTGCAACAAAAGAAACTAATTTCTCATCAAATTGACCCAAATCCAGATTATTTTACCTCTACTATCTACATTCATGGTACCTTCATTCTCTTTGTGTGTTTGAACAATTGTCTCATTTGTTTCTTTTTATTTTCCCTAAGCAATTTCAGGAGAATCATCTGAGATGGTTGAAGTTGATACTCATTGAAACACACCAAAAAACTCCATTAAATCTTCGTAGCTATGTAAGAACAATAACATTTTCAGCAGAATAGCATCCTAATCTTGCTTTAGATTTAAAATTTCATACATTTTAGAAGAACCACTCTGTTGATTCATTAAAATAAGATAAAAAGAGAACACATATTTTTTGACCACATAATGTAGCTTTCCTGTAGCTCAGTGGTTGGAGAATGCCGTTAGCAACGCCAAGATCATGGGTTCGCTCCGGGCAATTGCACCTACTTAGAGCAAATGTATAGCATAATGCAATGTAGGTCGCTTTGGGTAAAAGCATCTGCCAAATTCGTAAATGTAGACTGTGCCGAGAATAAAGCTCATAACACTCAAGAATCAGGAGCAAACACACATATGAAGGAGGCAATCCGATCGGTTATTTCCCCTTCAATGTCATGCGTGTACATGTATACTTTTACACTAGGCTGATCTCATTGGACATGGAGCAGAACCGTGTATGCTTGTAAAACTCCAGTATTAAAAGATGACATTCACCTTTTAAATGCCAAGGAAAATAAAGAGAGAGCTATTACACTCCAAAGCAACAGGGGCGAAAACTAACAGAGCGTGACAGGGGAGCGAAAACTTACACTACTACAAGGACTTCATAAGGTCTTGTGGCTTTCCAATATATGATGGTTGTAAATTCTGTAAATGTTCTCGAGGTCACACCGTTAATGTGTTGCCCCAAATGATAGCAAAAGCATTTTACTGAAAGATCAAATGTTTATGGTCACCACAAACATCAGCTAGACCGTGTGAACTCAAATGTCTGAAAGTCAACGGTGAAGCGGGGTGTAAATACAGCATTAGCTCAAAGACAAGCTCGGACAGTTATATGTCTACTGGTCTAGTGATATTACACTTCTCTAGACTCAAGAACAGCTTTATCAAACCAACAAAGACCCCACAAACGATAGGACACAGATCGTGGTCGGAACACAGACCTGGAACATTGGATTACTAAATGATAAGCAACACATCCAATTTAGTGGCACAGACATTGGGCAGACATTTGTGATAAAAATGTTTGTTTCGTTATGTATTACGTACTTGTAAGGTCGAGTTTACTCATATTAATGCTGAGATTATCATCAAGAAACATCATTAAGTTCATCACATCACTAAGGCTGCAAGAAACTTTTCAATTAAGCTATCAATTTTATTTTTATATGGTCAATCTAATTAATAATTAAATACATATATTATTTAATAGAACTTGATAAATGATTACTTACAGAAACTTCTGCAAATAATATTCCAGTGTTTTACTTATTAACAGTTTGCTGTGTCTGTACACTTTTATAAATAAAGACGCTTAACAGGTTCTTCACAGCGATGCCATGGAAGAATCATTTTTGGTTCCACAAATAACCATTCAGTCAAAACATCTTTTTCTTATTTTTTACAATCTGAAGAACCTTTTTTCGCCTTTAATGAGACAGAAAGGTTCTTCGGATGTTAAAGGCTCTTTATGAAAAAAAAATTCTTCTATGGCATCGAAGAACCTTTTGAAGAACTTTTTTTAAGAATGTAGGCAGTGAACGCACAACATTCTTTAGTTTCTATATGCACATAAATGAACATCCTTACATCTTGTAAATAAAAAAAGCTGCGTTGCTATACAGAATATTTGCTATAGCAAAACATAACAGATAAGGAGAACTTTAGATCTTCAGGTCTCATTTTCAGCATGGCCAGAAGCTGAAATCATTTATGATAAATGTAAATGGAGCATCACGTTGACGCATTTAACGGAAACCCGCATTTTCGTAACCAGCATTCCCGATCATGTCGACATGTTATTCCGGCCCTACTCATCACCGTCGTGAAGGCATCTATTTCACATCCCAGCTCATCATTTTCTCGCTTTAATTCTGATGAAGCGGGCCTTAGCTTTATGTAGGTCATCGCTGTAATGAGACCATTGCAGGGTTGTCACTCACTGTGATACACAACATTTATATTAGGTCTGCAAAAAAAGAAACATTTGTCTGCAAGTGTTTTGTGACACACTTGCTTTCTTTACTTCCTCTCTGGGTTGATGTGAGTATTTCCGGAACAGGACTTTACACAAGCTGCTTCATCTTCACCTCATCGCTGACTTTGACCAAGTGATTGATTCAGCTATCTGTGAGGATTCATTTTACCTCTATGTAGGGAGGCGTAAGAGAACAGATTTAAAATTCTGGCCTTGATGTGCCATTGTAACTCTGTGCTCACTCAGTCCATGACCACTCGGCTTCCCTTTTGCCATTTAAACCAAAGCAATAACACAAACTCTATAGGTAGTGTTTTTAGGGAGCACCCATGGACAGACTGGGAGGTTGCTTTTTCATATCTCTGGAGGTTTGATGGCATTTTTAGGTGTGCTTCACTTAAGTATCAACTGAGATGTGTGTGTGTGTGTCACCTATTAAAACACTGACTTGGAGTGACTGTTAGCCTACCGGTAGATGATAAATGTATTTAATAAAGACTTCATGCTGCCTGCTTTGCAACAATATAAAGTTGCTTTCATTAAAGGCACACTTTTATAATAATACTCAGTGTGCCAGTAAAGAGGCAGTTTAATGATACACGTGTCTAACATGTTGTTTTTGGGTCACGATACGCGTCAACGTATGTTTTATCTTTTTAAAGCACAAAAGAAATGTTTTCAAGAAAATGTTTTTGCGTGTTTCCATCCATTCTCTGCCTCTGTATCCATGCTGCATGTGGCTGTGATTTGGCGATGCTTTGGGGGGCGATGTTTTATTAATTTGATGATGAGCTCAGCTATTGATGGGGTTGGCAGCCCATGGGTTCAATTAGGATAATATGGGGAGTGGAGGAGATTATGGGCTGCTATTTAAGTGGGGGTATATCTCTTCCTGACAGTTATAGTCCAAATGGAACAAATTGCACCTCGTCTGCCGCCGGTATGGGGCTTGTGAATTAGTGCACGGATCCTACACAGATGGGACATGCCAGATCTGCATCTGTACATGAGCCTGTTGATGTGGGTCTTTATAGATGTACTGCTGATTTTTGTCGGTTTTGCACACAAGCAGGTTAGCTTTCAGCAGAGGAACACCATCTCACGAGGTGGCTAACACGGATGATCACATTCGTACATTTTAGTACAATCTCCTTCCGCGCCAGTGATGTTTAGGAGAGGGGTTAGGGGTGGGGCTTCAGTATTGCTTTTTCTATCAATCGTACGTTTTAGTATAATTCACGACAAACACTTACGAATCTGCCACCTTCTAAAATTGATGAATTCCTGTAAGATCAGGTTGGATCAACTGTGGAATATTCTGCAGTGAACAGCTTTTAATTCTCTTCTCTTTAGTAAAGTAAACATAAATGCTGTAAACCTTTCGTTCTGAAAACATCTCTCCTCAGCCTTTTTATCCATTTTTCTTAAGATCAGTACATTGGTTGCTGGGTAATGAGGCACTGATATTTTTCGGTTTTCTTTTTTCATGTTTAGGCTTTTGTTTTGGATCTATAACACTCCTGTTTGACCCTTCCCTTGTTTTCCACGTTTTTCCCCATGGACTTCCGTTTGCACACACTCCCTCATCATTGACTGTCTTCACCTGTTCTTCATTATTAGTTAATCCCCAGCACCTGTTGATCCCTCGTTCTCTGTTGTATTTAAGTTCTCCCCTTCATTGTACTCCTTGTCGAGTATGGTATAGTAAACCTGGTTTTGTCTACTCTGTTTTCCTGGGGCCCGTTTCAATAAGGAAGTTCAACCAACACCGAGTTAAAATCTGAACTCTGAGTTGATTTACTCAGAGAATCGCTACTCTGAGTTTTCAGTTTCATACCAGTTGATTTGAGTTAGTTCAATCCACTCTGAGTAAGTTCACTCTAGGTCAGTGGTCACCAACCCTGCTCCTGGAGATCTACCATCCTGAAGACTGTAGCTCCTACCCTGCTTCAGCACACCTGTCCCTAATTATTAAGCAAACCTGAATGCCTTGATTAGATATTTCAGGTGTGTTGATTGGGGTTAGAGCTAAAATCTTCCGGACGGTAGATCTCCAGGAGCAGGGTTGGTGACCACTGCTCTAGGTTATGCGCGTGCAGCATGGCGATGAAAAGCCATCATCAATTGAGTGAAGATAGCACGATTCACCATGGCAACGGCACGTGACAAAAGCACTTGTTCATTTGTGGCCAATCGAATTGAAGGTACTGTTACAAGCGTAAGGTGAATATGAGCACATATTTAGAAAAACAATATTCACTTGTTAATGCGCAAGTTTATATGTCAATCACCTTTATATTTTTTTTGTTGAAACTGTGAAAATGGGAATTATATTTAACGCTCCCGCTCTCTCTCTCTCTCTCTCCCTCTCTCTCGCTCTCTCTCTCTCTCTCTCTCTCTCTCTCCCTCTCTCTCTCGCACGCGCTCTCGCTCTCGCTCTCGCTCTCGCTCTCGCTCTCGCTCTCTCTCTCTCTCTCTCTCTCTCTCTCTCTCGCTCTCATGTAGGTGCAATCCTTCTGCAATAAAAAGATCTCGGCAGAAGCTGAATATGAAATACAAGAACATCTTTCAGGAAAGTTTAAAGAAATAAAATGCTCTTGCTAGTAGGATGCCTGTTTGGGAAATGTTAAATATACGACTTAAACTGGCCTTAAAAGTTAAGATAAAACGTCCAAACGCGGCCTCACAATTCTCTCCCAACATAAATGTAACTCTCTACGAATTAATGCAGCTTCCCCATCTATGGGTTCCTGAATAAACGGAAATGACATTTTAAGATCTGTGTGACTAAATTGAGCGCGATTAGCAAGATGAATCAATAAATAAGTGGCGCATGCAAATTCAACACCGCTCGCGCTTCGAAAAGGGGGCGGAGATTGTAACAAACCCTGGGTTTGTGGAATAAAACCTGCTCCCGACCAGGTTAGGATTCACCAGGAGTATGTTACTCTGGTTACTCACTCGGAGTATAAGATACCTCGATTTCTGATTTTGGGTTTGACATACCTCACGTTCTGAAACCAAAAACCCTGAGTATTCCGTTTTCTGGTGTTGACTTACTTTGAGTTTGCACTTACCCTGCTTTCTGAAACGGGCCCCTGCTTCCGTGTATGTCTTTGATTGCTGTTATCATTAAACCCCTTGGATTATTCCCTTTGCGTCTCCGTTCATCCTCTCCCATGTTAGGTTGTTACAGGACCCAAAACATTTTGAGTTTGGTTTATTTGGCTTGGGTCAAAGGGGTTGTCTGGTTCTCTATTAATGCAGATATAACAGTTATATCAGTAGATCAAACAATATCAACCTTTTTTATTTCAAGGCCTCACCGTTGTCTGGGAGAACATTTATATTTCTCCCTAATAAAATACTCTAGAGGTTTACAGTGAGGAGATATATTAATAATAATACAACAATACAAAAGAACCGTATTTACTTGTTTAAACTTACTTTCATGTTTGGCTTGTCATACTTAAATGATTGTAGATCATCTTGAGATCTCCTTGGAAGTTTGTTGAGGCCCCCAATTTTTGCTGTACTGTATGCTTCCAAAAGAAAAATCAAATTATTTATGTACCTTTCTTGTGAGCTGCTTTTTAGTTACGGCAGTTATTGTATCGGAGTGTTTTGTGTCGCCTTGTTGGCAGAGATTTGCACTAGCTCCACCCACCAACATGTGATTGGAATAGAGAAAGTGTAAGATGAATACCATCTCAAGCAGTGACTGCAGTGGTGTAAGGTGTAAAGTCTGTACCCTGATACCACACGCACATCTAGCAGACATCTATTTGTTGTCTGCATTTTTTTATATGCAAGACATCCGGCAGATGCTCTACTTCTCTGAGATCATATAGACCTCTAGAAGATGTCTGTAAGATGTGTATGATTTAGAATGGACTACACCAGCTTTTTCTAAGATGTTTAGCAGATGTTTTTACACATCAGATGATTTTCAGATCTCCAGATCTTTAGTAGACATCTGTGCTATCTGGGTACAGCTTGGCACAGGAGACCGGGGTTCAAATGCATTTCCTTAAAACGCTCTTTAACCTTTTTCTATTACCTTACAGATCATAAAGGCATTTGTTTTCAATAAAATTGATTTAAGAATTAAAATTCATTTTTATTCATAAAGAGGAGGTTTAGGGTAAGGTTTAGGAGTAGGAGCAGGTGTAGGGCTTGTATATCTCTATAAGTTGCCATCATTTTGATAATTTAATGATTTACACTGTTAATATTGCATAATGTTTAATGCACAACAAAACTGAAGTTAAAATAGTAACTTTATCTGCCACTGTTTACAAGTAAATAGCATTTAACTACTATTATTACTTAATCCAAAGAAAATACAGCTATAATCGGTACTGTAAATAGCATATCACTAAGAGATGCTGCTATTTGGACTTAGTATAAACAGAACCTACTACTATTTAAACTTGTTCGGGCGGTTTCCCAGACAATGTTTAGCTTAAACCAGGACTAAGCCTTAGTTAATATAGGATATTTAGGATGTTTTTAAAAACATATTTTATAAAAAACATTACTTGTGTGCATCTTTAAACCAAAAAATGGCACTGATATATTTCAAGATATGTCATAGCAAGTTTTTCGACACTTCTAACATTTAAGTTAGTCTGGGGCTATTACTAAACCCTCTCCGGGAAACAGCCCCATAGAGTATTTAGAATAAGTGTAAATAGCATCTATTGCTATTTACACTTATTGCAAATAGCCACTGCCTTA
Source organism: Triplophysa tibetana (assembly GCA_008369825.1). Taxonomy (NCBI): domain Eukaryota; kingdom Metazoa; phylum Chordata; class Actinopteri; order Cypriniformes; family Nemacheilidae; genus Triplophysa; species Triplophysa tibetana. Next base: position 1,677,482 of record CM017913.1, read on the forward strand.
TTGTGATACTTTGTGGTACACTGATGACACAAACATTCATGTTTGATATTAGAACTCTCGATCAGGCTTCTCCTGGCAATAGCCAAGGAAAGCAAGCAAGCCTCACAAACAACATGTTGCATGCTTTTTTGTCTGAAACACGGCCTCCGAAAACATTTCACAAGAGTATTGGAAAAAAGATTGACCTACAACTATAGCAAATGTGTGATTTGAGATATTATGAATGTCTTTATAATATTTATAAAGTGCACAGAAAATGTTGATTGTCCTCCTTATTTGTTTTTCTTGTGAAGTCACATTTGATCACGCTTGATTTTGTGAGATCTCGAGCCACAGTGAAATCATTCCTTCAGTCAGCAAGTGTGTGGTTGTTCTCGCAAGTGTAGCTGTCTAGTGTGTACATTTCAGAGCATTCAAATTTTCAAAACTGTCTTAATCTCACCCATGGATTTAAATCAGTCAGGAATCGTCTAGTGTGTCCCAAGCATTGAGACAATAGCAGGGGGTGAAACTGAATTCTGGTTTGGACCATACAATGAAACAGTTATGGCTGCATGGATATAAAACAAACAGGATCTCCTGTAAAACCCTTCTTGGTTCAAAGTGAAACTGTGATAAGAGTGATGTACAGCAATGATTTTAATCCTATGGGGACTTATGCTACGCCATCTCATGTCTTTATAGTTATAGTTCAGTCCCCTGAACTTTTCTTTCAGTACAAATTCCATGTATTGTCAGATCTTTCATCTCAGATGAGTTTTGACTTTTTACATCATTTGTGCTAACTCCTATCTAGCATACAGCAGTAACAACAGCAGAGAGCCCATAGCCCTGTACATCAGCCAGAATAAGCAGATGTGTTAAGAGAAATACATCAGTCAAAACACAGCAAGGGAAACAGGCTGTCATTTCCCTTTGTTATCTCATGATCATGAAAGCAAGGTCTTTAAACACAATACTCTTAAAGGGACAGATATCCCATAAATGAAACTGCTGTCACCATTTAAAGGATCAGTGTGTAGTTTTTGGATGGTCTATTGACATAAATGCAATAGAATATAGGCCCTACATACAACACTATGTGTTTAGATGTGTATAAAGACAAGGGATGCTCTGATACAATTTTTTAAAGACATATTATGAGATAATCGCCCATACCGATACCAATGCCTGTCCCTGTATTTTTTGGGTAAGGTGGTGGCAATTCCAAGCACAACACACTGAAACTAAAATAGAATATTTGAAGAGCAACTCAAACACATTATGAAAAAAGACATAATTCGATGTGCTTGTCACAAACTTTCAAGCACAAATTTCAGTTCCATTAGGGGTGTCGGGTGAGGTATCGGCCTTTGGTATCAGTGTATCTTTACGAGTACGAGTACATGAGCTTGTTATCGGTATCCTTAATAAAGACCTTATAATGAAGCATTAGGTTTTTATTACCTTAGGATGAGCTATTTCTGTCTACATACTGTTGTCCCCTTACATGGAATGTTGTTTCTACAGTAGCTCTAAACAGACAAACTGTTCTACAGGGTGTCGAGAACGACAGATGGGGTTACCTATGGAAAACGCCACAAACGCTGTATCGCGTCACAATCTCAACGAAGCGAAGCGACGGTAACAAGCCTGGGCGTGTCAGCTTGAAGCTTTCGTGAAATTTGTAACCTTCCAGTGTGGTGGTCGGGGGGTTCCAGAGCTTTCTGGGAAAGATGGGTACAGCCCTGACCGGTAACCTTTCACGGACGGGGCCTTAGCTCTCTACAGGCGAGAGGCCGTCCGGATCGGGTTTACACCGGGTGAGCGTGACTCTTAATCAGAGAAGCGCTGCAGAGGCCACCTCCTACCCGTGGGGAGGAATATGGTGGATATATATGGTCTCGTCCTTGGATGAGAACGCATGGAACGTGCGGACTGGGTACTTAACTGCGAGGTGGAGGTCCACCTGGGGAAGCTCATGGGTTACCATGTGTGGGAACCATTGTCATGAGGGTATAACAGACAGGTTTACGCGAAGGTTGTTAACCCTTGCGAAGGTGTTTGGGCGTAGTCCAACTCGCAGCTCTACAGATGTCTGCTAGAGAGGCGCTTCTGCCAGTGCCCAGGAGGTGGCTAAACTCCGTGTGGAGTGTGCCCTCACTGCCAATGGGCATGGGAGATTCTGAGATCGGAATGCCATGTAACGGCATCCACGACCCAGTGCGCCAGCCTCTGCTTGGAGACAGCCTTCCCCTTCTGCTGTCCTCCAATACAGACAAGGAGCTGGTCAGAGCTACTGAAGCTCTGCGTGCTGGTCCAGGACACAACACGGATGGGGTTGGGTCTTCCTCCCCGATGGGAAGCGCCTGCAAGTTCATCACTTGGTTCCGAAGGGGAGTAGTGGGAACTTTGGGCACGTGGATAAACCAGTGCGGTGTAACCAAGAACACTTGGTGCTCCTCTTCCCTGACCTTGCACAGTGTCTATGCAAGGAGGCTCCTGGGGGGGGAAGGTGTGCTTCCGCCCGTCCCGTGGTCAGCTGTGCGCCAGGGCATACGTGCCGAGGGGGGGCCTCGGTCAGGGAGTACCAAAGCAGACAATGGGTGGTGTCGTGCCAAATGAGCTGGACCGGGGGTGGAGTCGCCACTCTCCACAGGGGGTATACTGATGGGAGAGCGCGTCGGCTGTCTGGTTCAGTTTGCCTGGGATGTGTGTGTCCCGCAGGGAGCGGATCACCTGCTAACTCCACAGGAGGAGGCGTCGGGCAAGTTGTGTTAGCTGCAGTGAGCGTACGCCACCCTGCCGATGTACAATACGGCTCACCATGCACCTGCTGCCGGTGTGCCACGCTGTCCTCGGAACTCGACTCTGTAGCCAGTGTTGAAGTGGTCTCATGTGCATCAATCCGAGGGGTGTTATCCCCGCGGAGGACGCCATGTGTCCCAGGAGCCTCTGAAATTGTATCAGGGGAACCGCCGACTGCCTGAAGTGTTCCAGGCAGTTCAACACTGACTGGGCGTGTGCTGCGGACAGCTGCGCCGTCATGGTGACAGAGTTTAGTTCCATACCGAGGAAGAGGATGCCCTGCACTGGGGAGAGTTTGATCTTTTCTCGGTTGACCTGAAATCCCAATCGATCTAGATGCCGGAGCACCAGGTCCCTCTGTGTACACAACAGATCTCACGAGTGTGCTAGGATAAGCCAGTCGTCGAGAAAGTTAAGTACCCGCACACCTTTTTCCCGAAGGGGAGAAAGGGCGGCTTCCACTATCTTCGTGAAGACATGTGGAGACAGGGACAGACCGAAAGGGAGGACTCTGTACTGATATGCCCACCCCTCGAACGCGAACCGTGGGAACGGCCGGTGTCAAGGGGATCGAGACATGAAAATAAGCGTCCTTCAGGTCGATTGCCACGAACCAATCCTGACACCTGATAGATGGGGCGCAACCCGCCGTCTTTCTTGGGAAAGTGTGGGTCGTGACCCACTAAACATCTTGGTTTGAGGGACGAACTCGATGCCTGTTCTGCCAGAAGGGTGGTGACCTCTACCCGAAGTACGGAGGCGTCCCTGCCTCTGACAGAGGGAGAGATGATGCCCTGAACTTCGGAGAGTCTCTGGCGAACTGGATCGAGTAACCAAGACGGACCGGCCGCAAGGCGGCTCTCAGTGTGGGCAGCTCTCGAGCTCCCAGGGACTGTGACAGGGGGACCAAGGGGACGGTCTGCTTCATCATTCCCACAGGGGGTGGTTCGTTGGCTGGCGGAGCTAACCATCTGTCGCGGGGGTTCCCCGGAGGGAAAGTTGGCTCCGCCTTTTTACCTGCCTGGCGGGACAACGGCACGCACTGTCGGTCTGAGAGTGGTGACAGCTGTCGTATGTGTACGACCTCACACCTCGCCAGGGTGTGAGGTCGGTTCGCCGAGCACAGTCCAGTGGAGTGTGCGATCGGCTGTAAGTACTGCCGAGGTGAACGGAAAAACTCTGCGAGTAAGTGGGCGCCAGGCCCTGACAAGGGCCCAGCTTTGGTGACGAGGCAGGAGTCGTCCCGTACCGACCGATCAGAGCCGTGGCTGTGAAGGTTCGGGCCCGATGTTGTCCTCCCAGGGGTCTTCCCGTCAGTGTCCCCCCTCGCGAGAAGGTTGCTGATGGGGTGGAGGTTTCCCCCTCGACCTCTGCTACCGGGGTGCCGCCTGTGGGGGCACAGGAACCGGAGCCAATGTCGAAGGGGTCCTGGGTTGAAGGGAAGCAGACGTCACGGGGGATCTCGGAGGCCTCTAGGCGGCGTGTAAAAATGTGGCTTATTGCCACTGTCTGCTTCACCGTCAAAAACTGCTGAGCACAGTCCTCGACGGGGATACCAACAACCCACCCTGCGAGATGGGTGCATCAAGAAAGCGGACTTCCTTGGTGTCACTCCTCTGCACAAGGTATAACCGGGGGTGTCTCTCCTGGACCACTACCGTGGACATCGTCCAACCCAGGGCCCGTGCCACCGCCTTGGTCGCCCGTAGAGCGCTGCCAGCGGTGGCACGGAGATCCTGCATTATACCCGGGTCGGCCTTACCCTCGTGGAGCTCTCTCAACACCTAGGCCTGGCGGACCTGCAGGATGGCCATGGCGTAGAGAGAGGAGGCAGCCTGGCCTGCGGCATCGCAAGCTTTCGACACCGTGATGCCGAAGTCTTGCGTGCTTTGGGCGGTAGGTGTGGCCGATTCCCCCCAGGTGGTAACCGTCCGCGGCACAGGTGCACCGCGGGCGGATGTTCCACCCGGGGGATCTCGACGTAGTCCTTGGCTGCCCCACCATCGAGGGAAGTAAGGGAGTAACATCTCATCTACGTCACACATCGTTTCCGAGTGTGTGCGTGAGGATCCGGACGGTATGCCACCGCCGGTTGGGGAACGTTTAGAAGAGCGAATCGGGGTGCGATCGGCCCGTGAGCACTTGGCTGGCGGGTTTACGTTCACAGAGTTCCCCATATCACTAACGCTGCTAACGTGGGTGGTCATCGGGGCCGTAGCCACAGATGTCACAGCCCAGGTAGCAAACGAAATGGTGGCTGGTTCCCGTGGGAAGACAGCCACACGTGACCGCAACTTCTGAATGACAATCTGCCCGCAGTGCGGACAGATGTGTCAACGAACGCTGCTTCAGTGTGCTGGACGCCCAGACACCTAATGCAGCGATCGTGTCCATCCCCCTCCTCGATGAGGGTGCCGCACCCAAGAGAACAGCGGGACATGCCGCGCTGGAGAATGCTCAGTCAGTCCTGAAAAGGACTTTTTAGAAAATCTCTAACACCTACGGAACCGCCGAGACGCCCAGGGGAAGGTCGCTGCAGGTAGGGATGATCCGCTGCAACACGTCGTAGCACCAGCAGTGTAGTTTGTAGAGGATTTTGAATCCTGAGTTGTACTCATGAGGGAAAGCTCTGAAGAACAAAAGGTAAATGAATGCTGCACGCCGGCTTCCTTTTATACCGGATATTCGGGGGCGGAGCCCGGCATGCAAATTTCATTCGCCAAATTTCATTGGCCTCTTCTATAGTAGTCAGAGTTGATTGGTTCTCAAGGGCGAACCCCATCTGTCGTTCTCGACACAACGTCGAGAGACCGACAGAAAAGGAACTACACACATCACCTTTAAAAGACTTCAAGCCATTCGAAACACCTTAACAATGAAAGTTAATGGGAACAAGAATAAATAAACTAAAGGATTATAAATTGATAATTCAATTAGTCCATGTAAAAATCGAAACGCAAAACAAATCAATGAACAGCAACTTTTGACTTAAAAAATTACTTTAACTTGGACAAGGTAAAATAATTAGTTACAAGCAATTTAATTAGTTTTTCTCCATTTATATTTATGGCCTGATTCAAATCAAAATTTATAAATTTCAACATACCACCATTATTGTGATTACGGTTCGCTGGATTTGGGCTTTCGATCCCTGACTTAAAATGAATCTCTTTTCTCCTTTCTCAAGTTTTTGTGACATCTATCAAGCTTTTATGAAGATGAGAAGTGGCGGTCAATAATGTGGAAGTTGATCTATCTTGACCGATTCTAATGTTCTGGTTCACAAATGCAAAGATACTGTGATAAAATAAACAGGCAATTGTCTTGCTACACTTAGACATCAACACTCATCGTACAAACCTCAACAATGGTGACAATCATCAAACTAATTCAGATAAACCGATGAATTGCAATGCAAGTGATGAATGAGTTTTGTACTTAGATGTGACCCATGCATTAACGCATGAAGCTTTCTTTTGTTGATTTTCACTATTGTTGAGATTTATCCACTGAACCTTGATGTCTAACCGGACAGCAATTTTAAAAAAATGAGTGCAGGACAAGAAAGTTACAGGTTTAAATGTTTGGAATGGTAAAAGTGTTCATTTCTCCTCTCACATAAGCTTTATAAGCTGTGAAACTGAATAGGGCCTGCATAGAAACACAGACATTACGACTGTTGGCTCCAGCCCTCCTGCTGTACAAAGAAACTCTATGGAGACTAAACCCAATATTGTCTTTTCTTTAACATAGCTATAGGGGAGTCATGGAGACTCTTTAACAGCTGTTTTCTTCTTAGGTCTTCCTGAGGTTTGACTGGGCAGATGGACTCATCTCTCAACAACAGAGTGGTATAAGGGTTTGGAGAGGATAATAAAAGCTTCAGCGATTAAACCTTCAGGAGAATGTGAGAAAAGGTCTTTCAGAGCACATTTGATGCCGCTAAACCTGATATTTCACATTAGCTGCGTGTCTAATGTCTTTCTCCTCTATCCATTGGACGGTGAATAGACTAATGTAAGGGTATCCCATATGAGCTCGATGAATGTTTCCTCGAAGCATTCATTAGATTTGGGAATAGAGTTATCCAAATCAAAGCATCTAGACATTAATGTGTCCATCTAACAGTGGGCTGCGTTTGCACCTGTCTCCTCTAAGGTTTCTTGAGGTCCTCTCCTCCCAGTGTGAAGTCAGGCTAAAGTAATAAGACTTTAATGACAGAGTGGACAGTCATTAGCTGGTGTGCTAGAGAGGAAGAGGCCGCAGAGAGCTTTTTTCCAATGATGGAGCAGATGTTAATGTTGGCTTACGCTGCTGGGAGTCCAAGAATTATTGGATTTAATAACATAATTAAACATACTTACTTAAGTAGACCATTCTTTTGAAATCATAACCTCTTGTATTCATATTCTTTCACAATACTTCTTTTCCACAAGTCTCAAAGATTCAATGAGGCCATCCTCATTTGGCAGCAGGCCTCCTCTGGCTAGACCTGGGTTTGAAGCTGTGCACATTTTTGTGTTGCCATCAGTCAGAGGTGTCCATTTTCCTGCATGCATCTTTCAAAAAAGGGTCGTTGAGCCAGTCGAGCAATGGCCAGCTATCAAGAACTATCAGGTATTATGGACCACATTGATGGAAGAGAGGTTTGTTTTGGACAGAAATGTGTTAATATTACAATGTATTAAATGTTCATTTTACTTTAACTTGTGTTCCTGTAGCTCAATTGTGTCAGCAGCACAAAAGTCATTGGTTTGACACACACAAAGATATTTTTAGCTTGTCATGGACTACAAATCGGTTAAGATAAAAGAGTCTGAACAATGTATAAATGTAAATGTTAGGTTAAGGAGTAGCCTACATTAGCATAAAGACGGTCTATAAAAAAAAGCTAACAGATACAGACAGCCAGTAAAAATCTTGCTGCGTACACATCATAAAACTATAGCTTCTACCATTTTCAGTTTTAGGAGAGGGACAAGGACCAGAAGACCTTGAGAGTAACCCAGATTTGAATGGCGGGTGGTAAAAATAAAACTACGTATGTAGTCTGTTCCCTCTGTTCCTCATCTCCCGCTGGTTTGCGACCAGTGACCTAAAGACAGCAGAGGCAAAAATGTTTCATTCATTTAACTTTTACTGCATTTATTTTGAATGAGAAGTAATACATGTTTGTATTTACACACTGCATAGATCAAATAATTAGTCTCAACTTCATAGCATTCACATCTGTAACAATTTCACCTGCATATTACACAGTTAAGAATTTTGCTGCCATCTACTGGTATAACCAAGAAGATTCATTCTCCAACAGTGAGGAAAAAACAATTGCATAGGTGTGATAAAACACGTGATTTACATCACTGAGTTGGAAACTAATGGCTTTGCAAGGACAGGCAAGTAATGAAGTCAATTGCCTAAAATCTAAAAGACTTTTGTGTTCAATTGAACTCCTTTCACCTGCCAATATGAAATCTCACTTTAAAGATTCATTCAATTGTAAATTATAATGACAAATTATCATTTCCTCTTTGAATTAAGTCTTACGGGTCATTTTTTTTTAAATCGAGATTTTTACATCATCTGAAAGCTGAAAAAACAATTCTGTTGATGTTTGGTTTTTCTTATGATATGACAAATCTGGAAGAGATTAGAACTCTGGAAAACTCTGCAATCTGAGGGGGTATAAAAATCTAAATGTTGAGAAAATTACCTTTGAATTTGTTAATCAGAAGCGCTTTAGCAGGCCATCCTCTCACAAAAATAAAGTTTGATATATTTAGGGTATTGGACATTTACTAAATATATTCATGGAACATGATTTTTTGGGATCAAAGAATTTTTTATAATTTGGACCCATATAATGTAATTTTGGCGTCCACTAAAATGTTTCCGTGTTACTTAAGACTAATTCTGTGATCATACAGGGTCACATATTGGCTTTTATGGACGTCTAAATTTTCTAGCACTAAAATACAAAATGTGTCTTTTTAAACTAAATGTTTAAACATCAAGTATGTCTCCTTAAAGCCTTAATCAGTATGTGGCAGTAGAAAGCACCACAATTTTGTTTTCAAATAGAAATGAAATGACTTAATATTCTGAGAAAGCAAAATTGTTTTACACAAACTCATTACTGGGGCCACGTCATGTTTAATGCTGTTCTGTTCTACAAAGTAACATCACCAACATCACCAAAACTGAGTGGTTTTTGAACAATTTTATTTTTGTATATTTAGGATTTCAATATTTGGAGATGTTTACTAGGGCACTCATTACTAGATATATAGGGTGGTTACACACCAATTAGTTAGGCATGATCAACCTACCCCTCGCAGCTTTTTTTAGAAAGCCTAAAAATCTAGGCCCCAAAATTTTAGGCACATCTGTCAGTGCCTGCAGTAGAAGGATTGGGCTCTTAATTGGAGTGTGAAGAAACAGCGGGCATGCTTACCAGAGGCGCATTAATATGTGTAATCTGTTATGCGGCGCAATGTGACAAGACAAGAACATGTAGTGCTCTAATTAAAGTCACCTTTCCCCACAGCTCGCTGAAGCACAGCTCATCTCTCATTCATGCCCAACGTATTCACTACACAGAGGAGGATAATTTCCTTTCTGTTGCCTCTCCCATTTATAACATTTAGCCTGGCATTTATGAGCCTGGAGGTTTTTCAAAATGCAGCGCTCATCAACAGTCACATATAAAAGAAAGAGACAATGATCCCCCGTTTTAGCTGAGTATTTCCCCATTCATATCTTCCTTGAACAAAGAAGTATAGAAAGCTGCAAGCCTTGAACTAGACCTGCTCAAGGGGAACATTTACAGTATGTTCTCTGTTTGAGCTTCTCAATGTAGCAACATTGACACATTTTGTATTGAGATGCTCTGTTGGCTCTTGCTTTGTGACTGTGGGCAATCTTTTATTGGGAATTTGGCAACTTAAAAACGGTCTCTCTTTTTATATGAAAGCAATTAATACTTCTGCTTCTGCCATCCTATGGTTAAGCATTGTTGTAACATAACAGTTTCATCATGGAAATATATCAAAAGACAACGGTTTGCTTAAGAATGTCCATCTTTATTTAGAAATGCAGATGATCTGAATGTAAAATGTAAAGTTAATCTTTCAATACAAAAGAATAGTAAAATAAACAAGAATATTTCAAATGGAATTGGAGTTTGAGCATGGTCGATGATGTCTGGATGGGAAGATCCTAAAACTCTCAATGCCATTGAGCCAAGACTTTCACTATATTATGGTCAGTGCACAGCCTTTGATATTCTCTTGACATGATTATTTATGCATTAGTTACAGCAATCCAATGACATTTACAAACCAGCCAGAAGTGCATTGTATTTTGGCATGTTTGGTTATTCTCTTGCTTTGTGTCTCCCGCCTAATTGTGCAAAGCTGAATTGTCACATTGGCTGCATCGCATATCCGATGATCATTAATTAAAAACAAAAAATAAATACAACATCCCAAGTGCAATCCCCACAAACTGAGCATTTATTCTGAATCCAGCTCTCAGTGCTGCTTGAAGAAGAAAAATACACAGTGTGAATGTCACAAAAGTTTGCATCATAGTCACCTTGCTGTTATTGCTCGCTTACAATGAACACTTCTGTGCTCTAGTTAGTCGATAAGTTTACAGTCCCAGCGCATATTTTCCATTCAAAGACGATTTCGCATAACATGAGCTCCAGGAGATGTAGACAGAAGGAGCAGTTGTGAATGAGATTGTGGGAGTTGCACCCTGTCTTCTAGGGCTTGGAATGGATTTAAGTGTAAAGAATCCCTGAAAGTCAACTGTGCTTGGAATGAGCTCGGCTCTGCAAGCTGTTGAAGTGGGCTTCCCTCAGGACGCTGTTGATGTGCTGGTAGGAGAGCAGGCGGACGGGGTCCGGCTGCATAGAGGCACTGGGGGGACTGCAGGGCCCGAGGCCACTGTGGGGCCCCAAAACGTCTGCTCCAGAACTGCTGCTGCTCCCGGCGGCGTGCTCCGGACTGCTCATCCAACTGCACTCGCTACTGGAAGACTGCAAAGCAACACGTTTACAGGAGAGAAACACTAGATCGGTTATTCACGAGCAATAACATTATTAATATATTACCTCTTCCTCACACTCCCAGGGAACTATACTTTAAGAGCTGTGTAATATAATGATCCAATACAAAACTGTGTCTCTTACCTCGGACTCCCATGATTCTCGGGCAGCTTCAGAGGTCTTGAGGGCAGAACTCAGTCGTTTGGCCTGAGGCATCAAGACATCTTCATCATAACCTTCAGCCCGCTGACGCTTTCTGTACAAGATCATATTCATTACATTCATGAAATCCGCTTCCTGAAGGAACATCCTAACAGTTATGACAAAGATAGGACACAGCCGATATTATTGTTCTTAGTAATAATTCATTTGTATACTTCTATTTTATTTCATTCTACATTCATGAATATGGGTGGTTGATGTTTGGCCCTTTATTGACCTGAAAATCAAGGTTTTCAGCTACAGTTGTTGAATGTATTAGAAAATTATTTTTGTACCTTCACCTGTCTGTGTTTGTCCGATTGATTCTGGATGATCTTATTGCTCCTCATGGATGAATACGTTTGTGTTCAATTATATTGACGAATAAATATAGTAAAGAATCTGTTGACTCACCTGTTTTCTGTTAACATCTCTCTGAATCCCAAGCTAGCTAATGAAGATCTTGTGTGTTTGATTCGAGTTTTATTCAGTGGCATGAGCTCTGTTTCTGGAATCAACAGCCTGCTGTGTCATGCTGTTCCGTCATCGCCCTTTTGCTAGCAGGACAACACCCATTTAACAGCACACATGCACATACCTTACTGTTCTCTGAATTAAAAGCGAATGTGTTATTTTAATGATGAATTAGATATAAAGATGACAACATTATGTCTCCAGTAAGAAATCTTTCAGACTCGTACAGCTGGACTCGTCATAGCTGTGCGCTAGCTGTGACTCGCGTCTAATATTCCGCCGAACGTTACCTCACCGGCATTGAACGCGTCTTTAAATCGTTTCTTTATAAACGGAACAATACATATTTATCTTTTCTGTCAATTTCTGTTGGTTCTCCGTCTATTTGTTTAGCCTTTGCGATACAATACAAACCGCCGCAACTGCTGTTATTGACATGACAATGCGCATGCGCGAAAAACACGAAACACTTCGGAGACATAGGATTGGCTGAGAATGTGGTGATGTCACTTTATTTGCTTCAACACACATCATATTTTTTAAAGGTGAATAAAACACAAAACTATAAAGCGCTTGACTATGTTTTAAAATTCAAATGATTCTCCATTTTAGTCATAAATTAAGTTTAAACAAGTTCGGGTCTCATTAAATATCGCGGCTCTGGTTTATTCATGCGGATTACAATTACTAAAATTGATACATTTTTGTAAATTATAGCCTCTGCGTCAGACTTTGCATCTGCATTAAGAATTTACTGTGGCTGAAGTCTACCTCATGAATATTAATAATGTCCGCATGACGCCCCTTAGTAACCACCTCAAAGCTCCCAATCACACAACGTAATTAATATCCATGAGATGATCTGCACGGTTTGGCATTTGCAAGCCATCTGTGCACTAAAAACACTGTGTGCAGTACTGGTTTACGTCAAAGTATCGCGAGAGTTTCTCAACAAATATCTATCGTACTACTTTCGCGATGTCATGATGTCATTGTCTGACTAGTTTGAGCATGGCGCCGGACGATCCTTGCACATAGTAGAAATGCATGTTCTCATCCCGGAAGTTTAGGGTGTTGCGTACCATCATCACCTCCTCCGCACGCAGATGACACTCGCAGAGGAGGAGGTGACGGGGATTAGAGCTGCTCCTTATCATTTAACGAACACATCAGAAAAATGGGAAATACGGACTCAAAGCTGAATTTTAGGAAGGCGGTGATACAGCTCACCACAAAAACACAGGTTTGTGCCTTAGCTCTTAGTGCAGAGTGTTTTTCCGAGCGTGTGTTTGTTTTTGTGTTTCCAGATGGAGACTGCGTCGATCAGACCGCTGCAACATCTTACATATATATAACATACACTCATTTAAAATAAAGCCTTGACATTCACACATACATGTCAAATATGTTTGTGCGTGTGCTGATCGGCGGTTATGTTTGCCTTTAAAATAATTAAGCTGAGTGACAGGTGTTTATATTTGAGTTCTGTCCATTTTGGTTAACTTATTAAGGTTTTATTCTTTTTCCAATATTTTCATTACGTTACTTCATTAAAGTAATATCATATTATTAGACGACATGTCTATCTATGGGTAAAACTAAATATTTTTTAAACAAATTAAAATGACAATAAAATGTTTTGTTTTTTTCTTCTATTAATATACTCAAATTATTAAACATTTGGAAATCAATATACATTAACTTGAGAAGAAAACATACATTACACCTTTTAGAGCGTTCATGATTTTTAGATAATGTATATTAAATTACTGTTAGTGGCGGATTTTTACTCGTAGAGTATATTTTTCATATAACTCCTAATACACTCACACACTCCTAATAACTACACATGGTTGTAATACAAGATTTTTATTTGGTTGCTTTAATTTTCATTCATGAGATAAATAGATGAAACATAAAGTGAAAGTGCTGTGAGTAATTTTAAGATGACGCACACAGTAACAGACCCTGCCCCCTGACATGACGTCTATGCTTTTTTATTAAACACATAATAAGCTAAACAGATGAAATGGACATGCATGTTTTAACGTCAAGAAAGTCTGTGATCAGCATTTTAATCACATTTTAGCTTTCAGTTTATTTATATAGTCTTTTTCTAAATAGAAAAAGTTTTTGTAAATGTTTTAATTCCTTTTGGTTAAAGTAGAGTCTCACTACTAGCAAGAAACATTATTTACTCTAATGCGGATTTTCTATGTGTTTTATTTACCAAGGAGAAATGTACAGTGCCTTTTGCACTGTATATAAGATATGTATATAAGATAACAAATTCCTTGTGTGTATTTGCACACTTTCCATTACAGTCTTCTCGTTTTGGTTTAATTGTTTTATTTATAAACAAATGTTTTAATTTATAAATGAATTTGAGCACAGATATGCATGATACTCTATCAGAACTGTCTCCTCTCCTGCCATAGCCTGTAGAAGCCACAGATGATGTATTTTGGAATCAGTTTTGGGCCGACACCACCACCACTGTGCAGGATGTGTTCGCCCTGGTGCCCGCTGCTGAGATCCGAGCTGTCAGGGAAGAATCGCCCTCCAATCTGGCAACACTGTGCTATAAGGTACGTTCACCATGCCGTTCTGTGCTAAAATGAATCCTGATGTTATCAAATAATGAAATGTGAGAACCAGGATCTTGTTCTTTATATATAATCCATTAGCATGCCCTCATTAGAAGCGTGCTCCATCAACTCAAGCTTTGATTGTGTTGTTGGTGAGACAGGAAAACATCTGGCGCTTTCCTCTTCCTGTCTCGATCCCTGGCCTTCCTTTTTTGAGGCTGCCCATTAGAAAAAAAACTGAAATCTTCATAGACTTTTAGAGAAAGCTTTGCTTTATACTTTGTGTTGGAAGATCGGTAGCTTGACATCATACATGCAAAATGCATAATAGGTAAAGAAATGAAATTGTGGGACTTTATCTGATATTTTAAAATTATAAGTTAAACTATAAAAACATTATTTTATATATTTACCGTAGTCTGTGTTATGTTCAGGGGACAGTCTTTGGATACATAGGTCAAACCTAATAATGTCTGAATGTCATTGCATTTAACAAAATATGAAAGAAAGTGGGATGTGTCTTATATATAATATCAGCACATTTTTCAGGCAAAATGAACATATGCAAGGTTCCCATGTTTAAATTAATTACAAAATAAAAGCAATGTTCTCATTTTATTGTGTTCGTCAAACGTTGCTTCAGATGTGCATGTATTTTGATATGTGCGTGTAGGCTGTGGAGAAGATGGTTCAGGGTGCCGAGTCGGGATGTCCTACAGAAAAGGAGAAGCAAGTTGTGTTAAACTGTACCCGGATGCTCTCTCGAATCTTGCCTTACATCTTTGAGGATCAGGACTGGAGAGGGTTCTTCTGGTCCACCGTCCCTGGTGCTGGCAGAGCAGGGGTGAGATGTTGCTTGTGCATTCGTCTTAAACAGACATTTCAATGATGAGAATATGGACGCATAACAGAGACAAGAGGGTTTGATCTGTTCAACCTGTGGAGCCACATCTGGTTTTATGTTAGGGATAATGTATAGGCAGCCGGTTGTTATCGCAAGAATAAGCCCAGGCCCCCTCCAGTGTGATCAGGAGGCTCTTGTATCACACTGAAGGGGCTTATATCGCGACTACAGCCGGCTGCTTGTTTATATACTGCTTATCACATGGCTACTTGCCACATGAGAAAAAAACTTGAAATGAAATGTAAATTTGAAATATTTTATTAGCTCATTTTTACCAAAGGCAGAAAAAAACTGTCAAAATGAATTGCTGCATCCGGGTTACTGTGTGTTATTGATTTGAGCGGTTGTTATCTGGGAATAACGAACCTGCAAGTCGCAACGGGCCAATCAGAATCAAGCATTCCGTGTACTAAAAATCATATAATCACAAGCAACTTTTTATATCCACCAACTCAACAAAATGGAAGCTGCATGATATTCAACTGAGTAACTTCAA
This sequence comes from Triplophysa tibetana, assembly GCA_008369825.1. NCBI lineage: Eukaryota > Metazoa > Chordata > Actinopteri > Cypriniformes > Nemacheilidae > Triplophysa > Triplophysa tibetana. The sequence continues at coordinate 1,692,985 of CM017913.1, forward strand.
GCTTCGATTGAAGTGGGTTAAAAATAGCAGGGCAGGATTACACAATCCTCTCAGATGAATTGTGTCCAGATACACTGTACTCCACTCTGTATACACAAACAGATATTGCTAAAAGGTGCTATTGCAGAGGTTCTTGAAGCTGAAGCGTGTCATTTCTTCCAGTTCTACCGATATGTCAACCTACCAGCTGCTTACTGACCGGTTTAGCTTATACATTTTTTAAAAAGTAAATATTTTGAAAAGGTTTTAAGAACTCATTTATGACAATATGCTGTCACTATATGTCTTAACACGAGACCCAATTTAATGATGCTCCAAAAAGCACATACATCAATCCTAAAATTAATCCATATGATTCCAGAGTCACTTTAAATTTATTGAGTAGTCTAGGATTATAAAATGATCTCAAATGATTTGGATGGTAAAGTTACACTTTAAAGTTAATTACTTTTTCTTACACCAAAATACCAATGCCACAGTTTGGTTTGGAAGCCATGGTTCGGTTTGCAATAGTGGCTGCGTTCATGGAATAGCATACATTTTTACTTGATCTTTATTTTCTTTACACTGGATTTACGTTTCTCTTTGAAAGAAAGGGTGGGAGTTGGATTCAGTTTGTTATATTAACTAAAAAGAATGAATTTTTTTAGCTGTTGTTGATTTTCTTGATAGATGGATGATGAAGAAGATGATGATGAAGGAGCTCGTCCACTGGCTGAGTCTCTGTTACTGGCTCTGGCCGACCTGCTCTTCTGTCCAGACTTCACTGTTCACAGCCACAAGAAGGGACGACCTGTGAGTCTATAAGCACACACAAGGGAAATACTGTAACATATAAACGTACATTTAACATAGACATTTTATTAGTTTCATTTAAAGGAGACATGAATTAAAATTACAGTTTTTAAGCGAGCTTGTGTTATATAAGAGCGAATGGTATTCACGTGAACATCATGTAAGTGTCAGAACTGAAAACTCCCTTGTTACTGAGATTACATCTGTTATTGACACCAGGCCCAGCGAACGGTAGGTTCTGGAACGCACCTATCTATGATGACATTGATAGGTTGAACACCTGCCTCCACAGAAAAAAAATCAACAACTACTTCTATACCCCCGCCCACTGGTTCTGGCATAACAGAACCTGTGGCGCCGAAACAGAGCGAGCAAGCAATAAACAAACATGCCGTATAGATAGCTAAATATTCTGACACCCCTGGTTGTCAGTCGCTGCATAATCTCCTTCTGATTCGGATATTAGGAATGCGGGGTTAAAGTTTATTTTAAAGACTTTCCAGCTCACGTGGGAAAATTATGGTGCATTTGTTTGTTTCCTTTCTCCGAGGATTCCTTCGTGAACAAGGCACAGGTCGACACTGAATTTGTGGAGAGTTTAAATTTTAAAATGAAAAAAGTAGTGCTGTGTCATCAATATTGGATCCGATTGGATTGTTTGGACGTAAAAACCATGCGAACTTCATAAGTAGACCTCATATAACATTATAAAAACAATAAACATGCACAGTTCATCACTCCTTTAAACATTTTTATTTATTAGTAATGTTTTAGTACTGCTTCTGGAAATATCACTAATCTATATCACTAACCTTTCATGTTTTTGTCTGTATAAAATGCAACCGAAATATGATCATAGTTATTATATAGAATCAAATGTTCAATTGATAGTGACATATGTGGGTGTTTCTGCAACTACGGGCACTTTTAAGTCCCAACAGTGACATTTTTGATTTACGTAAAAGTTTATCCTCTGACGCATTATAAATATGGTCACAGTGTCATTCCCTTGAAAACAAAATTAATGATTAATGTGATTTAATATAAAATTATGAAGCATTCACATGTCCCAGAACATACATAAAATAATTGAATTGAATTACAATTTGACATGATTTTGAAAGGAATTTTATAATATAGATATTAATGTATAGCATCTTATTTTTTGTATGATTTACTGATCTTTTGTTTTTTAAGTAAATGTGCCTGTCTCACACTTTTAAGTCCTTACCGCAACAATGAAAAATGGCTTTAATTTTGACATTTGACATAGTTTGACAACTAGTTTGTATTTGAACAGATATTAGAACATGAGCACATTACTGAGATTAGACCACCTCACTACCTCACTCACAAGATCCCAAAAAATTAAAGATAAATACCATCTTATCTGTGTCAGAATGTATTGTGTGTCCTTACCATACAGTTTAGTAATTCTGTGCTTTCAACAACATTTTAAATATAATTGTATATTACCGTTTACTGTTTAATGTATATTAAGATGCCAAGAGTTAAAACTAATGTAGTAGACCTTGCTAGCTGCCAGTAAGCTACAATATTAGAAAATATATATTTTTAGTCAACATGTATTCACGTTTAATAAGGTTAACTGTATATCAAAAATAAATAATATTTATTAAATAATAAATATTAAAATCGTAATGACTTTTTTTGACTGCAATTTTGTTGACCGTATGTATTACAAACTCTATGATACCATTTTTATTTTAGAGAGTCAAGTGCTGTACTACCAGAAACACTCATGTATACTAATGAAAGTAACTATAAAAAATCTTCTGCTTTCTAATATAATCCATATGTGCCAAGCAGCTTTATTACATAATCAGCGAGTTACAGGTGTGCATGTATCTGTATTTTACTAGAGCATTTTGTCTCTTTCAGTTATTATTTAGGGTTGTTACTAGCCCTATTATTAATATCAATATTAAACCGCATTTAAAATACACATAATTTATCAATAAAAACACAAAAAGAATTTGATTTTCAACCGATTCCTGACAATCCAATTCCCAAAGGTTGAAATCACACACTGCCTAAAATTTCTTCTCATTCAAGAAGCCGTTACACTAAGATATACCTCATGATTCAAAAGTAAACAATGTCGTAACTTCAGTCCTGTGTACAGTTTAAATTTACAGTTAAATAAATGTAGAACATCTGTGTTTCTGTCACCTCTAGGACTCGGTTGAGGACATGCAGTCTTTGGACAGCTGTGAGTATATCTGGGAGGCCGGAGTGGGCTTTGCTCAGTCACCCCCCCTCAACTACATCCATGATCTGAACAGGTGAGTGAGCGTGGAGTCCCACAGGCTTGTGCCTTAATTTGAGTTTCCATGACAAAACCTTTCAATCAGTAACCACACGAGAGCTTTAAAATCCGAACCTGTTTTTCCAGCCATTCTGTGTGTCAGATCGGTCATTTAACAAGCAGCCGATATCAGTTTATTTCATCGCCTGTTGTTTGTGTGTAGGACGGAGCTGTTGAGGTTACTGCTCACCTGTTTCTCAGAGGTCATATACCTGCCTCCAACATCGGACAACAGCATTCTCAACCCCTGGGTCACCTTCTTCTGTTCCACTGAAAACAGGTCGGCACAAACACACACTCCCCACAAAAACAGCTGCACACATTTATCAGTATTGGCGATGGCCAAACACAAATGCTTTCATCTGTCAGGTGACTTGTTGGGTGGATGTCTGCGATTTCTAAGACGCTAGAAGGGGGAATCTGAGAACATCATATCAAAGATGCTTAACCTGGGCCAGCGTGCAACCAGCATGAATATTCTAGTTTACGCATCATAGCAACACACCCTAGCAACCATACAGGTCACTCCAGAAATTGCATAAAAAGTAACAAAACATTTGCAACTGCATAGCAACACCCTAGACGCGACCTGGAAATGATCTAGCAAACATCCAGAATACAGGAGCCACAGCAAGAAATGCACTGAAAACACCTCAGCAACCATACAGGTCACTCCAGAAATTGCATAAGAAAGAAACCCCTCAGAACACATTGGCAACTGCATAGCAACACCCTAGCAACCAGCCTGGACACGACCTGGAAAGGACCTAGAAAAGATCTAAAAGACCAGAGGCACAGCATAGAAATGCCCTCAAAACAGCTTAGTAACCACACAGCAATACTCTGGAACACATCTTAGATTGTGGCTGTGATTTTCTTCATGAAATGTAAACATACGGTGTCCTTACAGACATGCCCTGCCTCTCTTCACCTCTCTGTTGAATGTGGTGTGTGCGTATGACCCGGTGGGTTACGGGATTCCCTACAACCACTTGCTCTTCTCTGACTACCGCGAGCAGCTGGTTGAGCAGGCGGTGCAGATCCTCATTGTGACCCTGGAGCACGAGGGGGGACCGCCGTACCGCCCACCATCCCCCTCTAGCATGGAGGACCAGGATGTAAGCGCACCACACCCCCTAATGTACACAACATCCATTCACACACACTGAGCAAAGGTGAACGAGAGTTAAAGACGGACACTATGTACTGCTGTGTTATGCTCAACGGTACAAAAGAAAAAGTTGTAGCACATCAAGATATATCACAAAAATATAGATAATATACTAGATGTTTGTATAGTTTACAATGTGTAATGTCTACTGTATTTCTCTTTATTTATAGTCCACTGGTCCAAATAATCTCTTTGTGAACTACTTGTCCAGAATTCACAGGGAGGAGGTATGTTGTGCGGCTGTCATGCTTTTTCAAGTCTACTTGTAACCATAGCAACCACAACACGGTACCAACACTGCATTTGCCTACAATCTCACACTATATATAGGAGGTTTATCATAGTAGCCGATACCAGTGAAATTTCGACATTAACACAGCATAAACAAAATATTTGTATATTCTCTTATTGCTTCAGAGACGTAAGTATAAAAAAATTATCAAAATCACCCATAAATAAAAATTCTGTCATCATTTACTCAACTTCCAGTTATTCCTAATCTGTAAAAATGATTATCTGATGAACACAGAGAAAGATATTTGGAAGAATGCTTATAACCAAACAGTTCTTGGACCCCATTGACTACCATAGTAAGACAAATTACTTTATATATTTTTGTTCTGTTAAACACATCAGAAGATATTTTGAAGAATGTAGGACAGCAAACAGTTTTTCAATTTTTCCTACTATGATGGCAAAGAACTGTTGGTTTGGGTTAATCAAACAACGAAATTTATACAGATTTGGAACAACTATAGATTGAGTATTTCATGACAGAATGTTCATTTTTGAGAGAACTATCCCTTTAACCTACTTACTGACACGTTTGATAAGAATTGCATATTTTTTTAATAATATTAGTCTTTATAATGGAAGAAGTATACCTGCATTAGTGCCACTTTAGCACAATCCCTTATACTTCAGTATATCTTTAGTTGGATCACAGGACTTCTTCTACACAATTAAAGTGGATTAGGTTCAAAATGAGTTGTTCCAAATTAGCAGACTTTAAATATACTCATTAAGTATACAAAATAAAAAGAACAATTGCAGGGTATTTCCCATAAAGTACATAAATATGTAAATGGTTTGCAGAATACTTAGCGCTGACTGACTAGCAAAGTGAACATGTGGAAAGAAAGCCAATAGAATCAGCTGGTGTTTTACGTCACACTTCCTTTGATATGCCTGCAGGATTATGACTTTGTCCTGAAAGGTTTGGCTCGCCTGCTGACAAACCCTCTGACTCAAACATACCTGCCCAACTCATCCAAAAAGATCCAGTTTCACCAGGAACTGCTGGTCCTCTTCTGGAAACTCTGCGACTTCAACAAAGTATGACGTCGACTTTAAGTCTCCTGCAGAAGAAATCATGTGAATATTTCACAGCGTTCACGTTTTCTCTTTGCAGAAGTTTCTGTTCTTCGTGCTGAAGAGCAGCGACGTGTTGGACATATTAGTGCCTATACTGTATTACCTGAACGATGCTCGAGCTGATCAGTGTAAGTGTGTTCGTCAGACGTTTATCACCATTTTTATGTGTGATTCGACTGAAACGCTGCATGATGAGCGGTGTGATGTCAGTGTTGTGTGCCTCCTACTGTATCAGCCACTGTGGGAAAATTGATACTTAATCAAGATTCTACAGATTGTGTAATGCAGTAAATGTATGTTATCCTTTAGCACGTGTGGGTCTCATGCACATCGGTGTCTTTATTCTTCTGCTGCTGAGTGGAGAGAGGAACTTCGGGGTGCGTCTGAATAAGCCGTACTCTCTTCACGTACCCATGGACATCCCTGTGTTCACAGGCACACATGCCGACTTGCTCATTGTGGTAAATCACATACATGATCTGTTTTATGGTTCAACATGGAATATAGTCACGATCAATTTTCCTCATATGTGTATTTTGTGTAGATTTTATATGAGGAAAAACTGTAGAAATTTGTTTGTCATCAATGAAGAGAATATAATATTTAAATATAATGCAGAAAATAATCAGATGTCTTTGAAATAAATTGCACAGAAGAATTGTGCACAATATCACCATGAATTTTCCTAAGTTATTATATGTGTTTTTGTTTCCGTAGGTTTTCCACAAGATAATAACCAGCGGTCATCAGAGACTACAGCCTCTTTATGACTGTTTGCTCACTATCGTGGTGAATGGTGAGTATTGAGATTTTATTGTGTGGGTACACTTCACCAGAGACTAAGGAAGGCCATTTACTTAGAATCGACCATAGTTGGTCGAATAGTAGATCTGTCATGACAACTCTCGGAGCATGGTAGTGTACATGACATATAAATGTATTTGGTTGTGGCAGAATAGATCTGTTACGCTGCTGCGGCGGAGCAAGTACAGAGATTTGCTACTGCTAATACATCCAAAACATGCTGCTGTGTGCAATGATGCTGCTGTACACAAAACATATGAATAAACCCGTATAACATACAAGATCACCTTGTAGCTGATCTATACAGGTGGAGCTGGGGAAGGAGGAGGGTTTCTGAAGCGCGCTGCAGTGCTCCGACAATCACTAGACGAGATTTAAACATTGAGCAGCAAGCTCATTGGCTGCTGATACAGAAGAAACCAATCAGCTTACTTTAGCATGCGGTAAAGTTATTACCTCAGATTGGTTTAGACTTTAGGACTGCGCCACTTAGAGTATCATGCCAGAACTTTCTCTGTCACGTAGCTGAAGTCTAAAGCATAGCTCAAAATAGATTGAATTTTTAACAAATCAAGCTCAGCGGTTTTTCAGTTCAGCTAATGTAAATGCTCATTTTAGTTTAATTATTATAATATGAGCCGTTTTATTTCTCTTCTGTCATTATAAAAAAAGACAAAATGTACAAATAATAAATATGATGTGACAGCTGAGATATGGATCTCTAGAGATCAGATTATAAATGTGACAGGTGTTATGAGGTGGCGATCACGGAGTAAGTGTCTTGACTGACTTTCTCTGGTCTTCTCAAACGCTTCACTGAATTATGAGTGGGCGGCACATCAAACTTGCTGAAGTTTGTGCGTGTTTGCGCGTGGATCGAGTCATTTGCACTTTGACTCAACATTACTTTAAGTTAAACTTCCACAGCGCTTAAAGCTTAATGTATAGGCGAGAATGCGCTTTCATGTTGTACTCGTTGTGAGGTGAGAGAGAGAGAGAGAGAGAGAGATAGAGAGAGCGCGCGCGCTACAATTTTCCTTTTTACTATATGATGAATGAACTCACATGCGTTCTGAACCGTAGAGCACGATCAGTACGGATCACAGATCATTCACCATCTGTTTCGTCACTAATCAAGCTAGATATCTTCTAATAGTCCCGAACATTTTAATGACCTTCCTTCACACCTCTTCCTTATACCTTGTGTTCGTCTAGTATCTCCCTACCTGAAGAGTCTTTCCATGGTGGCGGCCAACAAGCTCCTGCATCTGCTTGAGGCTTTCTCTACCAACTGGTTCCTGTTTTCTGCACATCAAAACCATCATCTGGTCTTCTTCCTGCTGGAGGCCTTCAATAACATCATTCAGTACCAGTTTGATGGTAAGATTCCTGTGGTGTGTATACACTTTGCAGGTGTGGTTCGATTAAACTAAACCTTGTGGGTTGTTTTGCTAGTTTTGGTAATTTAGAAAACGGTAAACGCTGCCTTGGTGTGGATTATTGATTGAATTCAATTTTCCCTGTAAATGTTTGCCGCAGGTAACTGTAACTTGGTGTACGCCATCATCCGAAAGCGTAATGTTTTCCATCAGCTGGGTAACCTGCCGTCTGACTCCGCCTCCATTCAGAAGGCCCTTCAGAGGAAGAGGAAGTCTCCAGACGTCATTTCTCGCACCAGCTCACAGGAGACCGTGTCCATGGAGGGCTCGCGGCCGGCTGTGCCCGCTGAGCCGGGCACTCTGAAGGCCAGTCTGGTGGCCATTCCAGGTAGCTGAGATCAATAGCATACATACAGTTTAGCTGTACTTGCTGTATTGTTGTCCCGTGAGTGTCTTTCTTTGAAATGTGCTTTTGACACACAGTTGAACTCTCTTTTAGCCATTGATAAATTGACAGAGAAGTCCCAGGTTTCAGAGGACGGCACAATGGTTCCACTGCCCCAGATAGAATCCCCCCAAATCCCAGAGCCCAGCGGTGCAGCCGGAGCCAGCGACACTGAATCCATCTCAGGAAAAGACACTGAGGTCAGGGGATCACTCGGCTTACGTATAACTTTAATCTTCTCAGTTTAAATGGAAGTGAAAACGGTGGTGATGTCTCTTCCCAGGACGTCTTCTACACGGAGGCGGAGATGGCGAGGAGACGTCTGTCCACCACATCATCCACTGTCAGCCACTGGAATCCCAAACCTGACTGGGTAAGATGATCTTCAGCCATTCTTATCAGACCCTTAGCTACTTACACCTGGAAAAATGTACACATGCGTCATTTTTTAGGGTTAGTTCCCAAACTATAAAAATATTGATGCATGTTTACAAACAACAATATTTACAGGGGGTAAAAAATGTGTTTTGGCATGATATGTTGAAGAGCTTTGTCGATTTACTTAACGTTTGTTTTTTTGTGCTTTTGCTGATTTAAGAAGTTGATTTTGATCTGAATGTTGCGATTGTTTGGTGAACCCAGTATCATGTATTGTACCGAACTTTGAGCTGAGTGTCATTACACCGCTGATATTTACAAATGTATTCTAATAAAATCCAAGATTTTTTAATAGGGTAATATTACAAACGGTCTAAAACATAGATCAAGATTAACTCAAGGTTGCTAATTTACAGGTGTTGTCCTGGAAGAGCAAACTTCCACTTCAGACCATCATGCGCTTGCTGCAGGTCCTGGTGCCACAGGTGGAAAAAATCTGCATTGACAAGTAAGGAAGGAGTCGTTACATTGATTGTTACATGACTTTGATTTTCTGCAGTGAAATCTGACTGTGTGGTCATTATTCAGGGGTCTGACGGATGAATCTGAGATCCTGAAGTTTCTACAGCATGGAACTCTAGTGGGTTTGTTGCCTGTGCCTCACCCCATTCTCATCAGGAAATATCAGGCAAATGCCGGAACTGCCATGTGGTTTCGCACGTACATGTGGGGAGTCATCTACCTGCGGTTAGTCTTAGGCATTTATCTTTGGAGATTTACTTTTTCACCTTCTGTTTGGATGGTGCTTTTTCACTGTAAAACAAAATCATAATGGACAATGGTGTGTAGTCTATAATAATTCAGTAGTCTATTGTTTTTATATTAAACTGATAATCTAATGCGTTTATGCAATCGAGGGAAAAATATACATTACACTTCGGCTGTGCATTAACTTTAAAAGAATTGGATGGACCGGAGTCAATTTTTCCACTTATACCATGGTAACCTTACCGCAGGACATTGATCAAATGATTAATTTCACTGTTTGTCATGTAATCGTCTTTAAAAAGCTGTTGATGGTAGGACTACTTTCTTCCACATCTCATTTCCGTTAGAGCGAATGAATTATGATTGTTTAGACAAAGTCTGGCCGTGTACAAAAACAACCTTGTAGCCAATCAGCAGTAAGGTGCACAGTCCATGGGATGGACATTAGTCGAGCGCTGGCAAAAGCGAAAGATGGAGGTAGGGGTGTGTCTGTTTTGGTGATTTGAACATCAACAATGGCTATGAGAAATCGGACACCATGCCCTCAACTGTAAAGTTTAACATAATAAACATCAGATCAAAAGCAGGGTGTGGTGTGCAGTAATGGCCAGTAGGCTACACTATAACCTTCTGTTGTTTTAACTTGGCAAAGTGACCTTGAACACCTTCATAGGTGTGCAGTTACTGAAAGTTAATGCACACCCATAGAACGTTTGTCAACCAATCAGATTGAAGCATTCAACAATCAAGGATGAAGAAATGTTTTACATTATAGGACTTAAAAATGTGGTTTCATATTGGCCTGCAAGTCAAAGTTCACCCAAAAATAAAAATTCTGTCTCCATTTACAGAGAAAGATATTTGTAAGAATGCTTGTAACCAAACAGTTCTTGGTCACCATTGACTCCCATAGTAGGAAAAAGTACAATGGCAGTCAGAAGTGCCGCTGAACTGTTTGCAGTCCTACATTCTTCAAAATATCTTATTTTGTGTTCAACAGAATAAATAAAATGATATACAGACGTGCTCAAATTTGTTGGTTCCCCTACACAAAAAAACGAAGAATGCATAATTTCCTCTGAAATAACTTGAAACTGACAAAAGTTTTTGGCATCCACCAATGTTTTTCATAATTGAAATCAGACTTTACTTTAGATTTTTTAGTCAACATAATATTGTAAATAATAAAACAAATGAAAATTTCATGGACAAATATATTTAAGTTGAATTTAATGTATTAAATCGGGACAAGTGTATTAAAATGAAAATTAGAAATAATTATGTCAATTAAAGCATATTTTTAAAAGAAGGCTCCATAACTATTATTAAACTTAATAAGAAATATTCACATTTATTAACATATAACGAAGTATACAGTGCATTCAAGCCGAACATTTGATCAGTATGTGTGGTCCATGCATTCCATGATCTTTGTGCAGAGAAACAGCTGCTAAGGTTCACCCTTGATTAAATATTTCAAGTATTAATCTCAAATGTTTTATATTTTGTTTGCAGGTAAAGCAAGTTTAACATTCTCTTTTCTCAATGCAGTAACGTGGATCCACCCATCTGGTATGACACCGATGTGCGTCTCTTTGAGATTCAGAGGATGTAAAAGGAGGCTCATGGGAACCCAGGCTTCATCCACCATGTCATTTTGCTTTAAGATGTCCCACTTCTCTTGAGAAGAGGCAACAGAAACACATGATAGACTGAGAAACTCCGTGAGAAGTGCCTGTGGCTGACAGTGTGAAGCTGTCGTTGGTCTGTTTGCTCTGGCTGCTGTACAGAAGATAAAGCGCCTAAATATAACCCTGTGCTCTGATAGCATAGTATGTTCAGTAGCTTAAGCAACCTGGACATGTGCGTCTGTGTGTAAGAAAAATCTCTCACTGTGGATTTATATAGAAATGGGAGCATTGTGAATAATTTCTAGAAAGGCTTCAGGTTGGATTGATATCACCACAAGAGGGTGATCTTGCTATATCATCTCTTTCTTTTAGTAACCCATTAACATATGTATTAGTCATGTCAGATATGAGAAATAAGTGAATGAAATTCAAAGGTTGATTTTAATGTATTTCCAAGTATTCACATACACCATGAACATGAAAGATTTAGTTTCCAATGTGTTGTATAGCAACGGTTTGATGGAATATCAATAGCTCTATTTTTGTTTGCATATAAATTTGTGGATGTGAGACTGTATATATTCAGCTTGATGCTTATAATAGAATCACTGTATCAATATATGATGAACATAATTATTTAATGTCAGAATTGTTAGCGGCTGTTGTCTTTCTGCAAACTTTAAAGGTTCAAAGTGCCGATGACCGTAATCAGAATGTTCATTTGTGACAGTATTTATATGAAGGTCTGTTAAAGACAAGAATACAGTGTGCTTATATGTGTATTTTAAAATGTGTATCTAAGTTGGTGTGCTTGTTTATATGTACTAAACTCATAATTGAATCATTGGTTTTAAGAATTTTGAAGAATTTTAAAAACATGCTTCTCAATGTATCTCTTCTTCTTAATAAGAAACCAAAGCAAAGTCAAACAGGGTATTATTATCATTTGCTCATTTTACTCCAGAGTATTTCATTACATCGCTACAGCCAGTAACAGTGTTGTCACACATGTCAAATGATTTCAGCATGATTAAGACAACAACATATTCCTACACATTTTATTGTCAATAAAAAGAACAGATATTTAGCTAAACAAAAATATAGTATAACAAATATATATATATATATATTACAAATGTATGTGCATTTGAAGAATTCTTAAGTGGGCAGTTTATGAGGCAAGGCACACTTCGAAAAGGCTGGCCACTGAGTGCATGCGGTAGAAGATCCCAAATGGCATCCCAATGTTCACCACAGCCACCCATGTTTTAAATTCAAAGATGTAGGATCCAACAGGGTTGTCAAACTGAGGCCGGGCTCCAAAGGCAGGGATGATCCACAGCTAAAAAACAAACCAAAACCCGGAATTAGAAATCCCATTTGTGATGTGAAAGACCTCCCACGTGTTGCAATGTGAAATGCAATAATGTGTCCTGTGGGTTTGCCCCACAACTACGAAAGTCAGGTACTTACAATTACATTGCAGATGAGCAGGAAGGCGCAAACCTCCTTGAGGATCCTCCTCTTCCAGGATAGTCGGCCCTGAAGCAGCGTCAGGGTGATGGGTAGGGCGTGAGCCGGAACGATAGAGCTGTTCCGTCTATCTGGATCCCTCTGAATGACCCTGGCATTTGCGAAGACGGTGGGCGTTGGCGTTTCTTTGAAAGGCTTCCGGTGGAGGCCCTTGATGAGGAATGAGTTCTGTAGACACAGCTGGATAACAGTTAGAATGGAAGAGGCCAGAGTAAGCCCATTCACGTGCCCTTTGACCCCTGACGCCAGCACGGCCACGATGGTAAAGTAACAGATGAGGAACTGGCCCAGAGACGCTCCCACAAGCAGTCCCACATCTAGACTCCGCGTAGGGTTCTTCCCAGACACGTGCTCCCTCTTATCCAGTTGGAAGATGATACAGCCGCTCAGCGTCGCTATGGACATCAGCGTGATGGTGACAATGTTCACGACGTAATAGATCGTCAGAGCGTACTCCTTCTTGTTTGGGTCCGCTTTGGACACGTCCAGATCGTACACAACGAGCGTAGCCAGACCCACCACCAGGACGATCAGTCCGGCCACTGGACCGACCACAACGTCCCACAGCCTGAATCGGAGATGGTCGTGGTGTTCGTCCATCTGGCGGCCAACGTTTTTCCACATGACGTAGGCCATCGCCGAGGCGAAGAGGCTGTACTCAATGTTGAAAGGGTACAAGTAATAGAAAGCCTTCTCGAAGACGTCGCAGTATTCGTGGATGCACTTGCAATGGACGGGGTCTGAAAACAAGAGGACAGAGAATGTCGATGAGAGATGCAAGCCAAAGCATTTCTCATATGACTTTAGATATATGGATTTCTGGTTTTCTAGAGTCTTGTTCATTTAATCATAGTGTATTATGCATTGACTGACCTGATGCTCTCAGTGAGAGGTTGAAGCCATGGGGGGTGTTTGATGAACTGTTAAAGTCCTCTGTAAGAATGGTCTGATGGAGCGATTCCTCCGTCACAGCGGTCATCCACACTACCAGATTCGTTGACAAGGTCAACATCAGACCATAACTACAAAGAAAGGGTAAATATTACTAAACAGCGATACCCGCCCCTCGTTTCTTACAAACTGACCGCCACATCCTGGTTTCCTATCAAATCCTCAGCGTGGCAAACATTTCCTTGCGCTAACCTTAAAATGTATGCTCATTGCTTCACACACGAAACGTCACAAACGCTTCATTTCCTTCACGATCTCAAGTCTATGTGTGATAATCTACCTATGTTTGCCTGACTTTCTCATCACCTTTCTCCCCATGACCTGTGGTTCTGATCAAGATAGCAAAGACAAGAACTGGAATACAGTTAAGGCAAGTCAGTCTGATATAACAAGCAAAACTTACCGTGTGATGCGTTTCTGTAGCTGTACACAGTCTTTAGCATGAACCCAGAGAAAATACGTCTGAAATGGAGACAAGAGTATGTTTAAAAATCACAGAATCAAAAACAATTTTAGATACCAGGCCGGAAAAAAGACAAAACAACAATTACATAGTTATATTTTTAACAGTGGTGGCATATAAAAAAACATAAACATTTATTTGTTTATAAAATATATATATATAAAAACAAAAAATTGATTAAACTTGCAATTTAAATTAAAAGTACTTTTTTTCTTACCTGCACAATAACAAACACGGCTTGCACAGCAGGGAACACTATCTTCACGGCTGACTCGCAGTGTACATAACCCACATAGTAAACAATCTTGAAAATATCCATGAGAACACTGCAGACGCCAAACAGAACCAAGCCAGCTGAAGAAGACACACACACAGAGTATTAGTAACATTTACACATACTTCATTAGCAACCATTACAGCACGATGATCTCATATAGACAGATCAAAATTTTCATTCACCAAAAGTTTGGATTTAACGTAATCCAAAGCATTTCAGTCATTGACCAACTTCAGTAATGAAGGAATGAAGTCTCACCTCTCAGCCAGACCGGTCCAGCATGGCTATCTTTGTATAGCACGGCACTGTCCACCCTACATGTGTGGGCTTTGTAGTAAACCGTCCAGATGGTCGTGAGAACGACAAGTAAGATGAGGTAAATCTGCAGGTGTGAAGATGAAATCTGGGTGCCGTTGAAGACGCTCCCGCTGACTAAGACAATTCCCAGGAGCAGGACATTTAAGGAGATGTATCCCGACAGAAGCCAGCCCCAGTTGCGGCCTCTTTCCATCTTTTTGACCCCAGAGTGGGCAGATGCCGGACTGTCCGCATTCTGTGCCGTCTCTCCCTGCGTTGCCACTTGGATGGTGGATATCTGGCTGTCATTGGCTTCGAAGTCTTCTTTTGCAGTCATGTTGCTTGAGTTGGCAGAGCTGTTCGCAAGAAAACATAACAAACTGTCAATTCTGAGTGTCCTAGTCAGATCCTCAAAGCCGACTTAAACCCACTTCTTCACTCGGTAAAATGCTTTGAACTTGTCTACCTTCCTCAGCCTGTATATATACTCAAACCTGTAATGTTGACCATCCAATCAGCGTTTTCCCGTCCGCTTACGTAGAGCACTGCGTGTAACCTGCATGTTAGTAGACATGCATCCTCAAATCTGACGAGGTAATATTGGAAGTCTACATAGATTTCTCCTTTGCTTGCACTGGATCACAGCCAGCCAATCGCTTCTGGCTATTGTGATAACAGTGTTTAGCCCAAGGTCTACCTGCACGTTTTCTATTCTCTGTTTGGTGACGGTGGAGCTAATCAGACACCCTTAGTTCTTAGCCATCAACAAACATACGGCTTTTATGTACCTAAATCGTACCTGCTTTCAAAATATTAAGCCTTTGCTTATATCAGCTTTTCAGAATAATTGAAATATCCTACCTAATTCTCTCTGTAAATATTTGAACAAACAGAACAATCGAATGGCAATGCAACGAAACATTATTCTTGCTTATGTTTCAAATTGTACAATGACATTCCCATTCAACGTCTTGCCAAATCCAACATTCCAAGGAGAAGCATAAGCATTTTATGCAAATCTAAATAATCTAGGAATAAAAGTCAAGCTGACTGTTTACTTTGACTCATGCACACCCAGATTTCTTCAATCACCGGGTGCTTTTAAAAAGAAATTATTATGATTTGATCATTATCATGATTATACATGACATTGACATTTGTGTTACCATGAATAGGAGCCGCTGGCCTTCTGTGGAGCGTGCCACCTCATGACATATATTTGGACTCAGCGACACAACAAGTTTAAAACCTGTCAGAAAGAACACACACAGAACACACACATGTCAGTATTTTTACACATTTTGTTCTGATCGTGTATAAGATATCACAGATCATGAAACATCATTGGATGTATGTGACATACAGTAATAACACAGTGATATATACTGTATGCAGGCACCATAAAGAAGACTGATATTAATAGGCCCATTCACTGACTTCATAAAAAAATATGTGGGCCTATATAGAATCCATACCTAAATGTCTACCTTACTGTCTAGATGTCTGTCCAAAAGAATGACACCTTAAAAATGATGCTATCTAGAACTTATTACAGAAAGATTCACCTCTCATAGTTTACAGTAACTTGCGAACTCAGCAAACGCTGGTCTTTTTTTGGTTGTGGTCATAACTACTGGAATAACTTGTACTACTTTTCCTAAATGAAACGATTTCAAATCATGTATCATTTTGAAACGTACAAAGGAAAAAGATGTGATGACTTTTGTCAGAATAAAACTGAGGCCACACCCTCACGATCTGCGGCGCGTCCGAGGTGTCCTTGGGAACTCCAAGTGTCTAATGCGCGCTGCGGATGGTCAGAGCCGATGCGCGGAGACCGTGAAAGAGTAATGGAGGCTGAAGTTAGAGATCACTATGAATGACAAATATCACAAGGCAGCTCGGGATGGCTACCTTGACTTGTTGAAAGAAGCGACGCGCAAGGATCTAAACGCTCCGGATGAGGATGGCATGACACCGACCCTATGGGCCGCGTACCACGGCAACCTGGACGCGCTGCGGCTGGTCGTAGGGAGGGGGTAAGACTGGGCTCTGCAGTCACTATTGTCGTAGATCTTCGTTCGAGACTCTTTGTGGTAGTTTTAGCAAGAAGCCCGTATGTTTGTGTGTACGCACATCAAACGGCATTACGCAGGAACCAGCACTCTAATGCTGGTGTGATGTCAGGAAGGATGGTAATTGGGCTTATATTTAGTAAATCGGATATGGAAAATGATGTTCTGCACCCCCTCATTACACGTACGAAGACCGTTCAGACATGAGCTACACTGCAAAGTTCTAGTTTTATCATATCAGGAATAGTATTTTAAATAATAGGTTAAAATGGCTTTTTTGTCTTCTACGGTAGAGGCTTGTTGGTTTAGGTGGTTTGTTGTGTCCTGTTGCTCATTATGTGAAGATCATGGTGGAGTGCATAGACTGGTGAATAAAAATAATTACAATTACATTTAAGGCATTTTGCGTACTTGCGTGAAAGCATATGCCAACCACACAAATATCAATGTTTTTTAAGTGGCTGTGTTGCCCTATTTCATTGTTACTGTAAATCATTTGAGTCGAGTTGTTTTATCACTGACTCTGACATTACCAGTCACTCATTGTTTGATCTTAGGCCGAGCTGTTAATGTCTATTGAATGCTGAAAAATGTGAAAACAATAGGTTTACTCACAGCTGACCTGCTTTCCACAGCAGTGTTTCAGCGCTGATAGCCACTGGCTATCCTGAGATTTGCTGCTTGTAAAGCAAAGCATTTCCACAGTTTGGGTAATTTACGGAGAGTAATAAAGACCTAAAAAATTCCCCAAATTAAACACACCAACTGACAGTTATTGTTTATCACATGTATGATAAGTGAATAAATATATAGGATTAACGTTTTGGCATGCCATGAATCAAGGTCAGGCAGATGAGTGGGTCATAATCCAAATTCTGGCTTGACCCAGTATGGCACACAGCTCCTTTAGCTAACTGTGAAAACCTTGCAGCTTTTCTTATGAATAATGCAGCAGTGCAGGACTTCACCTGTCTCTCATTAAATATGCATCAGGCTAGGCAATGCAATAGTTGCAGCAAACAGACAGATAAAGCTCAAATAAGAAACCTTGAATCTTATTAAAGTGAGCATCCATTAATTTATATAAAGTGCAAATTTCAGCATTCTTCAGATCCATACCATATTTTACAGCAATTTTTAATCTTTGTTCATGTTGCTTTCAGCATTTACTACTAACGTTTGGAATGTAAAAGGTTGTGACCTTCCGCGAGGAAAGGTCATTCTTTAAGTAAGAAACGACATTCAAATGTCACGAACAGGCAGTTTGGTTTAATCATTTGTAAATATAGTGTCACATGTGTTATTAAAAAGACATTCATTTTTTTGTTCAATATTTAACTGTTGCTTTCAAAATGATTTGCAGCAACTTAGTTACTGTGTGTTCTTAGTTTTGAGCAGATGTTATCTGGGAAAACCGAACCTGCAAATGTGGCGACTGGCCAATCAGAATCTAATTTAATAAATGCTGACATAAGCCATGGTTAATTTTCACGAGGGTATGCTGATTTTATTCTTTGTTAGTTGGGCTCGTGGTTACATCCTGAGCACAGGAATTTTGTGTGACATCATCGGCACCCTATCCTTCTTCCTAGTAAGAGGACACCCAATGAGTAACCTCAAGCAGGTGGTCCGATTACAGATCCAGTGCTCAGGATCAGCATCAGACCCTGAATGTCTGGTTTATATAATCCTCACTCCATGAACTCTTGCAGTATATTTGCCCTCAGATTCAATGCGAAATAGAAAGAAAACTGTTTGTACCATTTAGCTGATCATGTTACACGGTAAATGCACCCTATGTATACTGTCAGTTGTGTCGGTTTCAAAGTCTTATACATAATTCACACCCTTTCACGGATGACAAGCCGGTGCTAAAAACATAATCAAAAAATCATGGGCTTGTCAGCGTGCGCACAGCTATTCTTAGGATCTAAAAGCAGTGAGGATGACATCTTAGACAAGCCTTGTCCTGTCTCACCTCACACATGGAAGTGTGAATTATGCATCCGTTGTATATTTTATATTTATATGTATTATATAACCCATAGTATATACTGAACATTAAATGTTTTAGGGTCTGACAGAGGTCATACTTCAATGCAACACCTGATATGGATCTTTCTCGGCTCCTCTTACAGGGGGAACCCAGACAAGTGTGACATATGGGGGAACACGCCACTCCACTTGGCCGCTGCCAATGGTCATCTCAACTGCTTATCTTTCCTGGTGTCGTTCGGTGCCAACGTGTGGTGCCTGGACAACGACTACCACACGCCTCTGGACATGGCTGCCACCAAGAATTACATGGACTGCGTGCGCTATCTGGACTCCATCGCTGCCAAGCAGACGGCCCTCAACCCCAAACTAGTTAGCAAGCTGAAGGACCGAGCTTTCCGCGAAGGCGAACGGCGCATGAAAGAATGTGTCAAACTGCAGCAGAAGCACCGTCGGCGTATGGAACGCAAATACCAGAGAGAGACGACAGAAGCGTCCTTCTCTGATGCCATGAGTTTCTCCAGCTACACCAGCAGCATCTTGAGTCGCAAGTTACATCCATTCAATACCGCCACTAGCGTGCCATACTCCCAGGTCTAGCACTTCTCAATGATTCTGTCAAGTGTTTTGTCGAGGGCAATTGACATGTCAGTTTGCATATTCAGCTGATAAAATGTCTTTGTTGTTCTAGGCTACTCTTCATGCCACAGCCAGGGGCAAAACCAAGATCCAGAAGAAGCTTGAGAAGAAAAAGCAAGGTGACGGGACCTTTAAGATTTATGAAGACGGAAGAAAGAGCGTTCGCTCTTTGTCTGGACTACAACTCGGCAACGACGTCATGTTCTTGAAGCAGGGCACGTACGTCAATCCTAAGGATCGGTCCCGTCGCAACATACGCGACATGTTCCAAAGTGACAATGAGGATGCCATCTCACGTGCCATCAGCGTGCCCGACCTGCATGGGCACGACGTGGAACACTCGGAGATCAGCACCGACTCGGGTCACGACTCTCTCTTCAACCGTCCTGGGCTTGGCACTATGGTTTTCCGTCGCAACTACGTCAGCGGTGGACTTTTTGGCATTGGACGGAGGGATGAAGGGAGTCTGGCAGGCAGCGAGCGAGTTGATAATGTGCGCCTGCAGAGCCGCATGCAGCGCCTGCCCAATATGGACGACGACAGCATCGGAAGCGCCCGTAGCCTGCAGGAAAGGAACGTGCAGGAGCTGCCATGGGAAGAGGTGGAACTGGGGCTGGATGATGATGATGAGCCTGACACAAGTCCACTGGAAGTGTTCTTGGCCACACAGAGCATGAATGAATTCATTCCTATCTTCAAGAGAGAAAAAATTGACCTGGATGCCCTGTTGCTATGCTCAGATAATGACCTTAAGAGCATTCATGTCCCATTAGGACCCCGCAAAAAGATCATTGATACCTGTCAGCGACGACTGGAGACCATAGAAGACCCAGGCTGTATAGAGGACACCGCGTTATGACCCTAATAATCATGTTGAAACAGTCTAAAAATGCTGGATTGTTTCAACCCACGGTTGGGTATAATATTGACATACAGTAGGTTAATTGAAACCCAACAGTTGGGTTTGTCCATATTTTACAATCCCTTGAAACCTCCCAGCATTTCCTTAATTCAGGGATTGTTTAAAGTTTTTCTACATTTGGCCAACAAAAGACAAGCTTGCTAGCTTTTTTAGGACCTAAAAGATCAGAATAACCGAACGACAACATTACCTCTGTGACTCATACAAGCAGCGAATATGGTTATTATTTTAAAGTTTATTGACTTTGTTATTATGTGTCATGTGGCAAATGCAGGGAGCTTAATTGAGGTCACACCTCATTACACGCGTATCTAAATATTTCTGCCCCCATGGGGCCAACGTTTCAGTGCTACTACATTAAATTCAGTATTTTTGTTAGGCACACAACACAATAATGAATATTTTTTAAACCTAATGTAGGCGTCCTACTTGCTATTATATAGTGAAGTCAACTTTATTTATGTAGCGCTTTTTAAAATTGTCATTGTTTCAAACCAGCTGTACATAAAACATATTGACTATAAGCAAAGCATTTCAAGTTATACAAGTAAAAACAAAAACGGTGAAAACAGAGGAGACAGACAGGCACACATCGGTTCAAACACACCCACATACAAAACACTGACCCACAATGCCACACACACACGGACATGCACACATACACGCGCATATACAGAAGGCTTAGATACGAGATGTGGGCGAATGCATCCTCGGCTAGTTGTTAAAATTCTCATCAAGTGAGAAATATAAAAGGAATCCAACAGTTTTGCATCTTGTACTGCGCTGTGCGAAGGATAATAGTGTAGCATTTGTTTACATGTATCTGGCCATAACTCATTTTGTGAAGTATGAGTAATTTGGTTGTGAGCTGCGAGTTAGTTAAGACAGTGAGCTCTTTGTTATCTCAGTAGAGGCGAGTCACAATGTCGCAGTTATCAAAGCAGTTCCTTCTTATTGAACTGAAACGTATTGTCTGTAAACAGGGCTGCGGTAGAAAATGTTCTTCAATGTTCACATGTGCTCAAGTGTTTACATTTCTCTTCAATCAATATTTATTACCACAAACAACGTTTACAGCCATTTATATTTTATAACGCGTATGTCAACTTTATTTCCAGTGTACTGACATCTGTATGTAACTATTAAACAATTAATTTTATAACCTTGGCGTTGCTGTGATGCGTTTTCTGTTTTGTCTACGGATGTCATGCAGTTAACTCAAGTTAACAAAGGGACCCCTGCTGTAAAGTGTTACGATATTATTTGAAATTTTGTGACACCTTTAAATGTACAGACTGATAAAGAAAATGAATTGAGATCATCAAACCCATTCAAACTTACAAAATGTACATAAAGTATAATTACACGATTTTCCATTGGGCATTTTTGGACAACCAATAAGGTATATGTTACATTTTTTATCCATGTGGCAGATGCTTTAGCGACTTGCATTGCATTATAATATACTGTGCATATGTTTTTAAGTATGTGCGATACCATGACCTTGCCGTTGCAAGAGCAATGCTCTATAACCACTGAGTTACTGGAGGGTTCTCCTGAGGTTTTTTTTCTCGATGGGAGTGTTGGGTTCCTCACCACCGTTTGCATATTGTTTTGCACTATCTGCCTGGCCGGGGGGGCTGCTTTAGAATTCAGAAATTAGACATAATTAATATTGCATATAAGAATTTATAGTCCGTTTAATATTTGACCTGTGGTTCTTTCTCCTTTATCGCCAATGTGTGCTTTCACTGTGTGTGTGTGCGTCTATGTCAATGTGTGTGTGTGTATGTATGTTTGCATATTGTGTGTGTGGAGCATTTGTATGTCTGTCTTTGTTGTTTTCACCTTTTTCTTGTTTTTACAGGTACATGACTTTAGTTTTTTTACTTGTATTCAATGTGTCTCATGTACAGCTGCTTTGTAACAATGAAAATTGTAAAGAGCGCTATATAAATAAAGTTGAGAGGAGAAATCTGTAGTTAGACACTTGGTCTGGACCATACATTTTGGTAAATAATAGGCTAATAAAGCACATTTCATTTTGTTTTGCAGTATTGCTTCACTTCTCTTTCAGCAAACTGCCTCACAGAGAGCCTTTTATTATAGGTGTGAAGATGAAAATGCTGACAGAGCAATTATCAGGCAAGGACAAAGATCAAATGTACAGTAATTTAACAGAATGAAGTGGCATGCAGGAAACGTTTTGAGTCTCTTGTGCACTTCAAATGAGGCAAGTCTGACCTTTGATCATGACGTTGCTTAAACAACCATTTAGTAAAATCATTTCGTTGGTTTATAAAACCATTTTGCTTATTTCCTTTTTTTAATGAAAAAATATCATTGTTTTCAATGTGGCTTTACATTTTGACTGCTACAGTATATGTTTATTTATTGTGAGCCTGATAAAAACAAGAATCCAATAGCATTTGACATTTTATGTATTTGGCAGATGATTTAATCCAAAGCGACTTACATTGCAATGTACTATACAGTGGTTTCTGACTATGTGCGATCCCCTTGAATATAACCCATGACCTTGGCGTTGCTAGCGCCATGCTCTTACCACTATTCTAAACCGTATGTCTTTAAAATTGGTACAACATAATTTTAAATGAGAAGAACAGATGTCTTTGATATTTGAAAGGTAAATGTTTTGGCAACAAACATCACATTGTATGAAGGCTGGCTGTTGCACATGATTTATTTTGTGTGTGCTAGTTAAAGGTTTAACCTTTTTTATGTTTTGAGTACAAATAAAATCAATGGAATCAAATCTGATAGGCATGCTTTTATTTTGAATCAAGAAATTACAGAGGAATAAAAATGCATACAATTTAGAAGAGAAAAGCTTTTCACCAACATAGAACATAATGCTTTTTTATCACTAGCCCACAAGCACTAACTCAAATCTGGAGATTTATGTGCAGATTACAGCGATTGTGATAAAAGGTTTACATCACATTTAAATCTGTTAAGACTTTAAGGTTCCTTATTTTGTTGTCATAGGTGGTAATACTACACCTTCATGAATTAAAGTCACTTTCATCATAAACAGGATTTACGAAATGGACCCCTGACTGAGTTAGGGCGATAGAGTTCACAGTCTCTGTCCTGTATAGTCCCGGTTCTACAGGCATCATGGTCGGTTTGTCAAACATGGGGTTAACAAAACCCTGGTCCATTGGGCCACCCAGCTCACCAATGTCGCTACTGTTCTTCCATTTACTGAGTGAGGGGATCCTAGGCATCCTGGGTAATTTAACAATTCCACGGCGGTAGAGCACAGTAATGACTGCTAGTAAACTCACCACAAGCAGTGAGCCCAGCACGGCACTGGCCACTAGCCCCGCGCTGTTTCCAGCCGCGTCACTGCTGCTCGCTCCTGATGATGCCTTGAACTCCACGGCACTGATGCCGAGGTTGGAGCCGTGGTTGTGGACGTCTTTTGCTATGTCACGAGCAAGGGCTTCAGCTAGCTTTCCTGCATCCTGGCCCATGTTCTGGTCCAGAAGCAGAACCTGAATCTCCTGAGAGGATCCGAAAGGAATCACACCCAGCAGCCTCTGCTCTTGTAACACTTTCGACATGGCCAGCTGTATCGATTCGTATTTGTGCATGCTGAGGAACAGGTGCTGAAGCCTCTGGCGATATGACTCAAAGTTGAAGTCGGAAGAGAACTGAACATTCGCAATGGCACCACAGACATGACAACAATGTCCCACAGGGAGCAGGGGCTTCCTGCAACCCAACGACTCGCATGTCACATTCGCACAGATCTTGTCACGATTCACAGAATTACCGCAGACGCATCCAGTGTTGTCGCTGCAGCCTGCACCACCAATGTTGAGGGATGAAGAACCGTGAAATTGGAGCTTGCCCGAACCAGAAGACAGAAAATTGGAGAACTCAGAGTTGCTGGTGAACTTCTTCCCAAGTACGGAGATGCTCTTCACGTTGACGTCATGATTCGAAGAAACATCCACGCGGAATGAGGTGGCCTCCTGAAACACAACGTCATCAAACCAACACGGGACGCTCTCCTCGTGGACCGAAAACTTGTACGTACCCCTGTGCAGGTCTTCGACAGTGGTCGCGGCCACCCACAGCGACGGGTCGAACCACTTCAAAGATTCACAGTCTTTAAACTGAGCCGTTATGCCAGACCCACAGCCAGGATCTCCACCATCTCTCACAGAAAAGCCAGCGCCAGACGTCAGGATAAACTCGCCGTCCATCGGCAAGTTCATTCCAGTGATGGCGTGAGCCGTTTCTACGTAAACAGATACTTTCCTGTGCGCCAAAAACACCACTTGGTCGCTCCCGCACGGTATCGAGCCTTTATCCCAGTTGGTTGCATTTTCAAAATTTGTGTCTGGAATCCATTGCTTGTAGAGAGAATTAGCAAAGGGAAAAAAGCAAAGAAAGAGCAGCACGTCGTGCTGAAGAGCCATCGTGAAGCTTTAAGGAATGGACAGAAAGCCAGAATGACCTTTGGTATGTCACTAACGGTGGGACTGTCATGTGACCGCTCGCTCGCCCGTATAACTTAGTGAAAAATTCACAAAAGCTAGTAAGTCAGTAAAACATGAACTGCAGAGACAGTAAAGACACACATCAAGAGAAATGTAAAACAATAAACCAGTTGTTGAAGTGAGACAAAAGAGGATAGAAGCTACTGTACATCACTTTTCTTTTTGTGTCGCTCTCCCACATCTATTGCCATGTGTGTAAGTAGGTAGAGCATTGCAATAATGCTCATGGGTTTGATTCCCAGGGAACACAAACACACACACACACACACACTCACACTCACTCACAGACAGACAGATATAAATGTATTCCTTGAATGCCTTGTAATATACAACCTGCTTTCATATGCATAGAAGTGTAGGACACCGGAAACTCGAGAGATTTGGGAGTGGCTTAGCTTCGCCGATGTACTTCCTAATTAGTCAGGTACGATTTCTAATAAAACAATCGCAATATTACTATTTGTAAAGTTTTCTTCCTACGTTCAAATCACGTTGTAGAGTCTTACGTCATAGTAAAATAACACAATTCCAAAGGCTGCTGGAGAGCAGAGACGTGACTCTTGTTACTTTTCACAGCGCTGGACACGATGAACCAATCAAAGTCGTTTAAGATCTTGACAGTGTTACACGAAAATATTTCACGTGGGTTTTTATTTGAGGCGTATATACATATTTTACAATTTATTATATTGTTTCTATATTAGTTCACTCGTGTGAGAGTCCATTCGTATATAAATAGAGCTTGAAGGCAGTTTTAGCTTTAGGGCCGTCGGGCGCGCCCTATAGGACTAAAGCACAATAGTGACTTTGGTTCCGATTGAATGGTCACGTGTGTTACACGTCCGCAGGAAATGAGAGTATATTCGCCAGCATGTTCAGACAGGCGAGTTTGGTTTTATGTAAAGAAATAACTATTGCACTTTTTTATAAACCTTAAACTGTAGTTCATCTTATACATAGAAATTTGTTTTTAAAATTGTTTGCCGTAAAGGACTCTGGGAGTGAAGTGCCATCATTCCATGAGTATGAAAGAACCTTCAATGAGAAAAAATCCAACACCAAGTGAGTTTTCGATAGTGTGGGGCATTCTATGTAAAACGGTGGGATGTGTCAAATGTTAAACAATAATTTTTATCTGATTGTTCTGGTTTTCTGATTAATAATTAAGCATAATAAATGAACAATAACTTGTTTTACTCAGACACCCTCAGGCCTGCTTCTTTCATCTCTTCTTCCGCACGAGCGCCATCCTCATCTACCTCTTTTGTGAGCTTTTCAGCCGAAGTTTAATCGCCAACATGGTCACCATCATTTTGCTTCTGTCATGTGATTTCTGGACAGTAAAGGTGGCCATCGCGTCATCATTTAGCTTCCTTATTATTATCTTGAATAATATTGTGTATAAAGTCTTTTCTGTTTTCTGTGAGAATGTGACGGGGAGGTTGCTGGTGGGTTTGAGGTGGTGGAATCAGGTGGATGGAGATGGACACGGTCGCTGGATGTTTGAATCCAGAACGGTGAGTTGGAAATTGCACATTTGTCAATTTAAAAAGTATTTGTGCAATGAAAGTCATGTTTATGATGGAAATAACCAATACTGAGATAATCTACAACTTTATAGCTCACTTTTATCAAAACTAGATCAAAGTTTAACGATCATGTTTATTGACTTATTGTCTTTGGAAAAATGCAAAACACATTCCGTTCAGTGAAAAGAGAGTTTTGAAGCTCAGCAGGTTTGATATTAATGTTGAAATCTCTTTGTTCTGTTCATTTATTTCACTTTAGGAAACCAATAAGAACATCTCAAACTCTGAGTCAAACATTTTCTGGCTTGGTCTGATCGTGTGTCCACTGTTTTGGGTTTTCTTTGTCTTTAGCAGTCTTTTTTCCTTTAACATAAAGTGGTTGGTGAGTGTCTTGCATTTATATGTACAGTTCAGTTCGGGTTAGGAAACTACATTTCATTTAGGATATATGAATAAAAAAAAATAGATCAATGACAGAATAAATAATGGAAAATCAATGTGCATTTTTTTTAAAACACAAAATACTTCAATTGTGCCAATATTTTATATTATAATTTTACTCTAAAATGAGAAAAAAATGATAAATTATATTTATTGCTGCTCAAAACACAAGATCATTATTGTGTGTGTGCAGGCGCTTGTGTTCATGGGAGCAGTCCTGCAGTGGGCTAACTTGTATGGGTATGTGCGGTGCAAAGCAGGTGGTGGAAAAAAACTGAAGGACATTGCAACTAACTACTTGGGACTTAAGCTCTTCAAAAAGGTAAAGTTTCCATTTCGTTCAACAAACCCTTAAGGCTTAAAAAAAACCTCATGTTTGTTATATTCTCTCGCACAGGTTGTAAACAAACCAGAGGGGATGTGATTTGCCTGGTCTAAAGTTATTTGCAAAAGCATTTATCTTATTTAACAATGTTGGGCTGGGCCGTCTAATAAAGTCATTTTTCTTGTTCCAATTTTTTACTCTAAAGTATTGTTTGCCTTCTGTGTTTGACATGAATGAAACGAAGAAACAATAATATGAGAGTTTGTGTAAAAGGTTTTTTTCAAACTTGACAGTCTGAATATATACTAAAAGGCATGTCATTATTTGACAGTATGTCTCTTCAGGTGGTCAACAGATGTCTCTGTTACACCGCATCAAACCTGCTTTAATGGTTAAATGTGTAACAGTATCAAAGTCTTGATAAATAAAATATGTTATTAATATTAACAAACCACTTGCTAGTTAAAAACCTTTTAGTTGTTTTACTAAACTTTATTGATAGAAAATGAAACCGAGAAGTATACATGATGGCAAAATTAAATATTGATTAGTTAAACGTTAGATATACTGCAATTGAGTACCGCAGTTGAAGCATCTCCAGCATAATTCAAAAATGTCTGCGCTACATAGTACAAATTTTCACTCAATCAACCCTCAATTTATTTTTTATAGTTTGTTATCGGCAAATTTTGCTCACATGGGGTAACCATCATTAATGAGGTCCAAAGACTTGCTTTCAGGACAGCAAGCCTGTATCTATTATCTACAGTTTTTTGTTGTATTGCAGTGACTAAGCATGTAATGACAAGATGATTTTTGAATATAACAATTTTGTTGGATTGCTGCAATATAACATTTTAAAGTTAAAGTATAAACAAGGTTTTATGAACCAACATAAAGAGAAGTCATGTGATGTCACTTCAACTGATTTGCTAAATTAAAAGTCTGCTGTATTTTTACTTTGTGTCAGTAGGTATTATCAGTATAGATTTCCAAACATTGTTTGCCATTTAAATCAAATTAATTTTTTGTCATTGTGTACAACAGACAGAGGTCTGATCATCACCATTTTCAAAATAAAATATTATTTATTATTTTAAACCACTTATTCACAAGGGTTTGTTAGTAATGTATGAATAGAAAAATCTTTTGGCTGTCGCCACCATTCAATGGGTTTATTTGGGTCTTAATGCAATCCCGGACCGATCTAATGATGGTGTGAGGAGTCAAACCATCCCTTTATCATTACGGTCAATGGCAAACAATGTTTGTAAATTCATATCGATATTTCCAAATAGAAAACAAATTGAATTCTCTTTGTGAACAGAATACTTCAAACTTTTGAGAGTGCCCAGAGATTCTCCAAACGCTTTCTCCAATGTATTATACTTTTTGAGCCTTCTCGAAAAGACATCAGTTTTCATGAGTTCATTCTGAAAACCTCACTAGACAGAACATAAACATCTAAAAGTAACAGCTTCCCGTACTCTTCTTGGAAATGAAACGTTGACATGGTGGATTGGCCCCATTGACTCATCAAATCCATTATTGACCCTGCATCATGTGACCACATCAAACAAGGACAAGATGATTACGTCCCTCAAAACAATGTTGTCCCTCTTCTGCCAAGGGACAGGTTTGAAACAAGCAATAACGCGGAGGATTTTCCATGGTACAGTTTTAAAGGATGAAGAATATGTTTTGTGCGCTATACGGAAATGTACCACTCTGTTAAAAACTAGAGAGAGTAAGTGACTATTAGAGAGATGCTGAAGTTAAAGGCACCACCTACGCTCAACATCAAAAGAAAATCGAGTGTTCTTGGTGGTCAATAGAATCTCAGCCTAGCTACTGAACAATGCTTACAATCATGATATCAAAACAGTTGTCTAATCAGATCTCAATTACACTTTAATCACCACTGCATGCCACCAGAGGACTTACTTTTATCTCTTATAGTCAATATCTGGCAGCTATATCCTTTTATTTCAACAAGACTTTATCTATAATAGTGAGATCCATAAGAGATACTTTTCCCAGATATGGAAATTCTGTCATCAATGATTCACTTTAATTGACAATTTACATGACTTTTTTTCTTCTGCAGAACACACAAGAAGGAACCAAACAACACTGCCCCCATTGACTTCTATTGTATGAACACAGAAACACAATTTTAAAAAAAGATCTTCTTTTGTTTTGCACACAAGAAAGAGTAACAGACTGGTTTACAAGCACATGAGGGTGAACATATTTTCACATTCTATCCCAATGGTGGCATATACACGGCTATAGACCAACATCGCCTCTTACTTGAAACAAATGAAAACTTTGTCAACAAATGTAGCTCTGTCTGTTTTCTGACCATTTGCGGCCACAGGTGGTCCAGTCATGTAAGCGAATATATTTCCAAGAGGCCAGGGGCCTTTGTCATAAAATGTTGTGTAGAAAAGTGGGAGCTTTTACGTAGCTCAGTGGTAAGAGCAGTAATGTAACAACGCAAGGTTGTGGGTTCGATCCAAGGGGATTGCACATACCTATGTATAAATGTAAAGGACAATCCAATGTAAGTCGCTTTGGATAGAAGCATCTACCAAATTCAATTCAAGTTTATTTATATAGCGCTTTTCACAATGTGTATTGTTTGCGTAATGCGTAAATGTAAACAAATGAAACAGTCCTACATTTTATTTTACGATCATTTCTCAAAGTGCATATGTGTGACTCATAACACACATGTACACCTCTCTATCGGATCTGAAATCTATAAATTGCAAATTATTGTGAAATTGAAATCAGGTGCAACGTTTTTATAGCAGTCTGTACGAACCCTTTTTTCACATTACTCTATTAATGTTACAGCAGCATTAGGTGGGGCTGTTTTATTTGATATATTTTATGATGGTGACCATTCATGTAAAATATAAATACAGAGAACCACACATAAACTAAAGAACAAATACCCAAAAAGGAAACTGTACAAGGAAACCACCTTTAGATGTTCCAAAATCATTGAAACGTGCTGAAAGGGTTCAATTGGGAAGTTTCTCTCAATTCAATTGCATTTTATTGACAATTGGATGATTTTAATAAACACACTAATGTAAAATAGCTTTGACAATCATATTACGCACTACAGGTAATTCACACACCAGATCGAAGTAATGAAAAAAATTACTTACGAAGTCCTCTCTCTGTGTCTCGGCAGGTGTGAAAAAAATTCACGTAGACTGTATAAACGCCTTCTTATAGGTGAGCCTCAGACTTCCTGAGCCACCTTTGACCCCGGGATCAGTAGTGTTTCTTAGAAGATGAACATTAAAGCCTTTCAACAATCTCTGTAGAGCTCTTTGGCAAGCAGTGACCTTCCCAGAAATTATCTCGTAGGGTAGCTCACTTTACTCCTTTACAACAGGTGTTGTTTATATGACCTTGGATACACTCCTAGACTGTTTCTCTTCACTGTATTACAGTCGATTCTCATTCTTGTCAAAGAATCAGCAATAACCCCGGAGTGCGTCAGGCTTTTACCAGCGCAGCTCTTTATTGTTTTGTGCACCTCCGTAGGGCACTGTAGCGGCTGTACGATATAGTTCAACAATCTTGCATTCATTGTTGATCAAAAGCGTAATAATTGTTGAATCTTTATATGCCCCTTAATGCATAGTTATGCCATCGAAGAAATGCATAACAGGGTAAAGCATCATTCTTTACGCCAAAGATGTGCACCCATGCACATAATAACAACTTTATTGATCCTTTGCAGGAAATTGAAATTGTTAGTTCATTAGCAGCCACATTCTCTCTTAACACACAAACATCTATCCAGCACATAAGATGCATAATTTATAAAAACATCCACAAAAAAAGTGCAGTAGTACAATTATTGTGCATTAAATAGCACAACAGCAGCTGGCAAGAATGATTCACAATGCCGTTCAGTCCTATATATTGGTGGGATCATTCTACCACAACATTTTTTTCTCTTCCTAAACATCTCTAAAGCATGTAATGGGTGCAAGTTATTGTCCATAATAGCATTTATTTTTCTCAACACTCTTCCGAAACCAGTCCTGAGTGTTGCCAATGATGGAGTTTGCCTTTTAAATCCATTTGTTCAGTCTCTTCCTATCAGACCTACATGCTCCCAGCCCCCAACACACCACACATTCTTATAAGTCCTTAAGGAATGTGGCTTTCATATGCTTGATGCAACCAGATTTTTATACATTGGGTAATCAAGCATTTTTATAATATTTCGATGTTTGTGTTCGTATGAGCAATGCCCACAACTAACTTGTCAAAGGTGCACAGTAGAGTTGACAAATATCAAAGGATCGTATCGTAACCTTCTCTAAAAGTAAAGCCTACTTTGGCCTCTTTTGTAACCTACTTGATTTAAGTCAAATACAATTTGAAATGGTCTCTTCATTTTTTATGTGGCTTTATGTCAATGTATTTCAATGTTATCTTTTAGTCTGTTACTCTTTACATAATTCGCCTGCAATGATTTTGATATCTTATCACATCTAACAGATCAGAGATGATATCGTTTATCTCCAGTCAATTTAGAAGATTTCTATGGGTGTTCACATTTTTGATACGTAATTTTGGTTATCGGAGGGCATCCTTATCTTTTCTTTTATCCCCTTCGTGACCCTTTTGGGTTGTCATGATAGTAATGGGCTGGACATCAAGATCCGAGGGCACATAAAAATGGTATGATGGTGAGTTGAAGTAAGGTCTAACATAAAATAGTTATGAAACAGCTTTGACCAAATGAATAAATGTAAATGTGGACTTTGTTGAAATGTTGGAAGTCAATTCGATTTGCTACTCAATCACCTTAAGAACATGCACTGTTAAGCTCTGTGCACACATTTTAAATGTAGCGTTAAAATAGACTTAATGAACCATACACAATGCTGTACGCAGTGCTGGACAGTATTTATGAAACATCTATTTTAAATACAAAGCAGTATTGGTTTCCATTTGATGGGGTTGATTAAAATAGCTTCATTTTTGTATCAAAATACTAAATCAGTATTTTAAAATACTGTAAAATACTTTGTAAAAAGTCTACATGAAAGTGTTGTAATGTAACAAGTAAAAATACTTAAGTACAGAACTATTTTTGGGGAGTTAACTTTACTTGAGTCTTTATATTTCGCCAGACTTTTACTATTACTCAATTACATTTCCTGAACAAATTGTATACTTGTATACATTTCCCCTAAGCATGTTCATTACTACAAAGTAAAAGCATAAAAACAGAACTGAAAAACACAAGTGAGCGATTCAATCCCCACGACAGTGCTGAAACAATCATTTGTTAAAGCTCAATGTGCAAGTGTTAAAAGGTGCTCTCTGTTAACCAAGCAGACGAGCCACACCACAGTGCATCCAAAATCAGCATCGCTCGACGCATGCACGTTCTGACGTAGAGCCTGTGGGGTCAGAATGCCCATGCGTCGACTCAACTCAACTTTATTTATATAGCGCTTTTTACAATTTTCATTGTTACAAAGCAGCTGTACATGAGACACATTGAATACAAGTAAAAAAACTAAAGGCATATACCTGTAAAAACAAGAAAAAGGTGAAAACAACAAAGACAGACATACAAATGCTCCACACACACAATATGCAAACATACATACACACACACACATTGACATAGACGCACACACACACAGTGAAAGCACACATTGGCGATAAAGGAGAAAGAACCACAGGTCAAATATTAAACGGACTATAAATTCTTATGTGCAATATTAATTATGTCTAACTTCTGAATTCTAAAGCAGCCCCCCCGGCCAGGCAGATAGTGCAAAACAATATGCAAACGGTGGTGAGGAACCCAAAACTCAATCGAGAAAAAAACCTCAGGAGAACCCAGACCCAACCAGGGGATTCCAGTTCCCCTCTGGCAAAAGCTGCTGCCTCTGCACAAGCTCAACAGTGCTTGCACAACAAGGCTAAATAAAAAATAAATAAACTTAATAAGGTAAGTTATAGATATAAGATAATCATTGCAATTATCGTCGAGCGATGCTGATATCTGATGCACTGTGGTGTGGCTCTCGGGAACGCTTCCTGGAAGCTAACACTCAAAAAATTGTTTTTTAATATAGTCGTTAGTTTTATTTGTTTGCAAAAAGAAGTATCCTAATCTCATTATATTAATTTATATGTATTAATTATATATACCAATTTATACTTGAAACACTGGAGGACAATTTTACGATGTCTTTACCAACTTTCAGCGCTTTGAAGATTGGTTGCTTGCAATCTAAGGCGGAGTCAGAAAGCTTCCAAAACTACCTTAATTTGCGATTTTAGGAAAAATGGAGGCCCTACAGATGTACTTGAGGGTGAGAAATTAATGGCAGAATTTACATTTTTGGTCGGAGTTCTCCTTTAAGTTGACAAGTTCTTGATCATTTAATAATCCTTGAAATGCTAAAATGTTTTTTTTGACTTCCAAATAGTTGTCCAATGATGATAAATTAATATTTGATTGCTGAATATTGTACTCTTATTGAAGTAGCTGTATAGTAGGATCAAGATTTTTTTATACCATTGCGAGAATGCCTGACACATAATATATTTCTGTATTAAAGCAATAAGCCCCAAGAAGCCGTGGGTTACAGTGCATTTTATAACAGCTAAGGGGCGTTGTTAGGCACGACGCGAAGCGGAGTTATAAACCCCCTTAGCTGTTTTAAAATGCACTGTAACCCACGGCTTCTTGGGGCTTATTGCTTTTATAAATCAGTTACTCCATATGCTTAACAAGGTTTCATTAAATAAAGTAAATAAAAAGATATTTAGGCTATGTGGTGTGGTCAGCCGTTATATATCGGGGTTTTTTATAACGGCTTAGAACTCCGCTCAGCCAATCAGAATCAAGGACCAGAAATGACCGTTTTATAATTAGAATTAACAATCAGATGATTAATTAGATAGAAGCTAGTTGCTATGAATAAAGGTGCTGTTAGTTGTCTTCTTATGAATTACTTGTTTGTCATTGAGTCAGTGTTGTTGATGACAAGTAAGCCCTTTGTTACCAAACCCCATATAACTAAATTAGGATACAATTATGTGTAATTTGCAAACTCTTGGTTACTAAATTATCATTCGTCACATTTATATAGCGCTTTACATTGGCCAATGTACAGCATCCACCTGGATGATGCGACGTCAGCCATATTGCACCAGAATGCCCACCACACACCAGCTTATTGGTGGAGAGGAGACAGCGAAACAAAGCCAATCCAGCAGCAACTTAGTTTTCCCACCAGGTATCCATCCAGGTACTGACCAGGGTCATCCCTGCTTAGCTTCAGTGGGCAACCAGTCTTGGGTTACAGGGTGATATGGCTGCTGACTAACTTCAAAACTAACACCGTGTCTACACCAGACGTGAGCGGCACAATACCATAAGATCACAGCTTGTTCTTATTGGGATTATTGCATTACGCCGCATCCAGTGTGGACAAAATTCAAAATGAAATGGCTGCTAGCAATCTATTGTCTTTGATTGTGTCATGTCCGTTATGGACACGGTGTAAGCTTTATCTGGAAGATTATAGGGATATGCCAATATTTGATTCAAAAACTGGTTGCAGGCAAAGAAAAGCTGTTGCTATCAAACATTGTTTACTTCATCAACCAAGTCAGTGTAATGTTGAATGGAAATAGGCCAGACATTTCATGGTCCCTTGTAAAACAAAAATGTATATATACAAAATTAGTGTAGTTTCTTTTGATACATTTAAAATTAAGGTATTTGGCATTTTATTTTAAAATTCATTTTGATGTATTTTTGCCCAATACCGGTTGTAGCTGTACTAT
Source organism: Triplophysa tibetana (assembly GCA_008369825.1). NCBI lineage: Eukaryota > Metazoa > Chordata > Actinopteri > Cypriniformes > Nemacheilidae > Triplophysa > Triplophysa tibetana. The sequence goes on from CM017913.1 coordinate 1,727,898, forward strand.
GCACAAACACGCAATGTTGGAAAGTGAAGATTTTTTTATGATAATTTGTGTCATAAAAATTACTCAACAGTCATATTGCTTTGTCTAGAACGATACAGTGGCTTTATTGCATCTGTGTTGACTCTTACAGTGTACCCAAAATTTGATGGGCTGTGTTTGTGTAAGAAACAGTTCACCTGTAAATTAAAGCTTGATCATTATAATAAACACTGATTTCATTGAAATTCACTCAATAAACACTACAATAATTAAAATTATCACTACATGATAACACATCAGAACCGGCGCCAGGTCAGAATTGAAGGGAGCATTGATATTCTATAAGGGTACGGGGACTAAAAGACAATTTGCTGCCGACAAGGCTTAGATAATGTCCACCACCATTAAGTGCTTCCAATAGACAATCTTCACGTGTTTATTAATGGCCTGACTGGTCTGACAAAGTATCTTTCTTTTCTTCTTTGACCTAAAATATAAGAATTAGCGAAATGTATGTTTAAAATGAGCAACAACCAAAAAATGCCAATGCGGTGAGAAAAATAATCTTTTATTAGGTTCTGGAGAAAAAATAAAACCAAATCAAAGATTATATTTTTTTACATTTTATTTTTCCATACCTTTTTCTGCTTTTTCTAAACATGTTTTACCAATACATATATTATCTTTCTTAAAACAAGACTAACTCTCGTCAAGTAAATGTATCTTATTTAAGAAGTTTAAAATTTAGTAAGATGCTTAGAAAGAATCTTTAGAAAAGGAGCAAATGATAAATCAGCAGAGCTCTATCATTGAGGATTTAGCGGGTTATTTTTTCAAGTCATGGTTTTGGCACAAGGTAAGGTCGTGTGTTTGTGTTCGGTTAATAATTCATTAATAAAAGGTGTGCTGTACACAATAGTGTTTGAGGGGAAAGAATAAGAAAGGCATGACAGTGTACAGAGGGATTACAGACATCAAGGGTGTGCTTTGTGGGGAAAGTGACTGACTGTTTTGGAGAGATTCAGTATGCAATACTACTGTATGTGTGCTCAAGATTAATAAGAGATCGGCAGAAACTGCGTGTGTTACCCCATTGTAGAATATTTAAAAAAACTATTGGCTGAGGTTGCTTGTATTTTAGTGACTGTATATTGGGCAGATCTTATCAATTGCCTATATTTAATTTACTGATCTAGTGGTAATTTATCAAACTTTGACGTACCCCTAAAACTGTTAATGATTCAGGTAGTAAAATGTAAAGCCATCAGTAATGAATCAAAGTTCATCACAATTTACAGTGTGTGGCTTTTCTAAAGACCATTGTCATCATCAATTGCGTATAAATAACACGCTGTTGCAATATCGTGAAATACGTATGCCAACGTTTAATTTTGCGTTTATATGATACGGCAATGTTTGGTTGCATCTTGGTGGAGAGCAGCCATTTTTTACGTACATGAAGAGGACACAACCTAAGGGTTTGGGTAGAGGTTATTGATGCGTAATTGATGGGTAAAGTTAAAAGTGTCACACACACAAATACAAGAACACCATCAACATCTGGCAACATAAAATGCAACAAATATGAATTAAACAGCATAAGATGTAACATAAAACCATAAGTGACACTGTAACACTGTAACACAAAGTGCCTTTGTTACAGTGTAATAAAAATATACAATTACAAGGTTGAAAGGCTTATGGGTTGGCACTTTAATTTACAGGACGATAACTTAAAATGCAGCGCACTTACTTAACAAAATATTGCAAGTATAGGGATTTAATATGTTTAGGGTTTTAGGGGTGGTTTTAAAATAAAGGCATGCACACAACAGATAACAACATTAAGTAAAAACTATTTACATTAAATATCATCTAATTTCACAGGAGATATCTTTCTGCGTGGTTTTCACAGTGAATTTATACATTTAGTGACTTGAACTTTAACAAAGATTTACATCTGAAGCGTTCTTATTGTATTTTATTTTATCTTTACATTTTATATGTTGAAGTAAGGTAAAGAATGAAACAGTTTTTGACAAAAGTAGCGGGTTTGCAATCCAAGCACAATATTTGGATGTAGTTCCTGGACAGAATGAAAACATCCTTTGTAATAAATGAGAAACCCTTCTAATGAGACCACCGAAGAAAACCACCTCAGATATAAATCAAAGCCTAACATACTCAAACCAATGCACATTATGCTTTGAGGGATGGTTGCCCATTGAAGGAAATACACACTATGTGGGTGAAAGTGTGAAAAGAAACTCAGTACCTCAATAGTCTCTGTGGCTTTTGATACACTTTCAACATATCTAATATTCCAACTTACTACTGGACTATGAACGAGTGTCATTGTAAGGAAGTGAGTGAATAATTTTGATCATAAAGTCATTAATCACAGTAATGATTGTTTTATTATGTTTATAAATCCCATTTATTTCTTTTTCATGATATGATATTTGACTCATCCTGTTTATGTCTCTAGCTACATAAATTAAATAGCTCCGAAGAAATGCAATATTCATTAATATTTAAAATGTGTGACAACATTCTTAATGTATTTAAAGGGACAGTTCACCCAAAAATCAATGGGAGTCAATAGGGTCAAAGAACTGCTTGGTTTCAAGCATTCGTCCAAATATCTTTCTCTGTGTTCAACCAAACAAATAAACTTACACAGATCTGAAACAAATAGAGAATGGGTAATTCATGACAGAATTATTTTTTTGGGTGAACGTTCCCTTTAATGCTTGAAGTTCCTCAAAGACTCATCAACTTAGTGGGCATTGGTATGTCATTTTCTTTATGTGAATGTTCATGAATGCCAACATTGCTGCAATTTCCTTATTTTTTATCAGACAACATGCGTCACTAGATTTTATGACATTTGTGCATATTGCACCAATGATGCAACTTATACTGCCATTCTGCAATTAACACCTTTTTAAAGTTGTAAATACGGAACCTTTTAAGGTTTAGTGCGGTTTTTCAAATGCGACTGTAAATGATTTTTGTCCTTTTTACTGTTTTATAGTTTTCGCATAGCTGAAGTAACACAGCACAGTTTTTTTGTGAAATGGCCGAAAGGCTTTTATCATTAATTCAATGATTCTTTCATTCAATTTATTTACTCTGGAAAATGACCATTTTCATGTAGTGTGATGTTAAAATCATGTGTTTGTATTTGGTGGAGAACAAAGGCAAAATCAAAAGCAATGGGGTTGACTAAAATCTGTAGAGGTTGAACACGGGACCAGCCAATACCAACAGCAAGCAATTAAACAAACAAGAACAACTGAAACACGGGGGTATAAACACACAAACAAATCACTAATCGAAAGGCCAGGACCGGACCCCCAAAGGACCAAGTACAAAGGTTAAAGATGAGAACTGTTTGGGGCAGAGATAGATTCTCTGGATGGATGATGCCGGGCCACAAGGGAGAGAGGCGACCACAGGGGCGTCGCAATTGGGTGGAAAAGGGTGACTGAGTACATACAGGGCCTTGGCATGTGAGGGGGCTTGAAGTTCCTGAAATTATTATAAAGCAATAAGCCCCAAGAAGCATTGGGTTACAGTGCAATTGTAACGGCCAAGGGCATTTTAAAAAAAACGTAGCCGTTATAAAATGCATAGTTACCCACCGCTTTGCTGGGCTTATTGACTTATAACAGTTAATCCATATGCTTAGCAAGGTTTCATAAAATGACTTAAATTAAATAATATTTAGGCTATGTAAGGCTAGGCTAGGTATGCCGTTATATATCGGGGTGTTTTATAACAGCCTGTGTTCACTGACTCCGCTCACAGCCAGCGGATGATGGAGAGTCATATCGACAGGTAGATGAAGCACAACTTTACAGCTCTGATCCGTTAAAGTAGTATTTGGATAGTTTGTTTTTAGTATTTGTGTCGGAAATGTATAAATTCGCTGTTCTTAGCCTTCACAAAAATTAGGCGAGAGACTCTATGAGAGTTATATTCAGAAGAACTGCAGACAACCCAAAAATAGTTAGAATTGAACAACGTACACCGGACTACGGAGCGCATAAAGGGACAAACATCTCGCGCTTTTTGTTTTTATCTGCGTGTTGAGGTCAGATTTGGATATGTACGAGGTTGAGGCGGTCCTTCTGACATATTCGATTTAACCCTAATAATATAAATACATTCAGTTTAAATAATAACACGCCAAAGTTAAAAAGGTAAATAAATATGTAAGTAGCCTGATATGAAAATGTGTATTTAGGCCATTTTTGAAATAAAAATTGATAAGAGGGAGCCATTTCTTTTTGACATTCTCGACTTAGCTTTAAGCTTTTTAAGAAGCACCAATTGTCAGTCTCAGTTAAAGTCATGTGGCATTATTACAATTATGCAGTACCAGCCTGTTCTTTTTTTTACTGTTCAATTGTTAAATGTGTTATGTTTTGGACTACACTATTCATATTTAAGTATATCACAATTTATACAGAAATGATGGCGCGGAGGGGCCCCACGCATCAGCTTTACACAGGACCCGAGAATCTGTGCAGCGCCCCTTCGACCACCGACAGTCGCTGGAGCTCAGGGGACCACAGGAAAGCCAGCAGGGCTGCAGACCACTATAGAGGTCCACTTCAGTCCATTGTCGATCTAGGGGGCGCAGGGCTGGGACAACACCATTTTGGGGATCTCAGGGGAGTAGTGATGTTAACTTAATTCTTGTTAAGATGTACAAATCATTTGCCTGTTTTTATGTGACACGTACCTAGAAGACTGATCATAAACACTGGTTGGGGTTGATTTAGACAATGGTGACATTGTGCTCTACTGATAAAGCAATATGCCAACAACTTTAAGACAGAAAACTGCTTTGATGTTTCTGAACAATTTCTGATCAATGTCAGTTTAATGTTGGCTCATCTCTGTTAAACTGTTATTTGCATGTCTAAGAGCAGGGTACATGGTTACAATGATTAACATAAAGTCCTTGATGTTTAAGCAGTGAAGATGTTGTTGCTGTGCAACTGTTATCTGTAATTTCAAAACTTCAGGTTAACTTATAATATCTGGAAACAGGGAATGTGAATATACATTTTTAAGAAAATAGATTAGTAAGAAAAGATTTGATGACTAAAAAACACGGAGACACGCCTCTGTGTCAACATATTGTCATCTGCAGGCCAGTAACCGACATCGACCCAAGCCCACTCGAATTAATTTGTCACCTTTTATCCAAACCCAAAACTATGTGTTTTAAATCTCCTGACCTGTTGTGTCCTGACAAGCTACAATTGAATGATAATAGGGTTTTCCATTGAAATTAATTACGTGAGACACACATAATCACGAGCATAGTGATCATCATGATAATAATAAAACCCTTCATGATAATTAACTTCATAAGAACAACGATTACCATAGTAGACACTATCAGTAACATATACAGTGTAGGAATGTCATTTATAGGGTTGTTTGTAGTGTTATTATAAGTGTTATATAACTGTTTAAATAGGAATATTTTCAATGTCCCACTGTTTTCTGGCTTACAAATCTCATATTTGGTCACAACAATAGCAATGATTATTTTGTGGGCTAAATGATTGAAAATGAACAGAACAACACATTTTTTTTTGTCTAAGCAGTTTTTGTCTATAAATGTTTAATATTTTGGTCCACGTCCTCCAGAAAGTTCAATATTATCTGGAGTGAAGCTAATCACAGTCTTTCGCAGTGGCTATAACCCCCTTAGCTACAATAAAATGCACTGTAACCACCTGCTTCGTAGAGCTTATTGCGTTTTGAAACAGTATTCAGCAAGGTTTCAACAAATAAAGTCAATAATGTGATAAGGTGATGTGTTATAAATCGGGGTATTTAATAATGACTTAGAACGGTGAAACTTAGAAAATAGAGCTAAAAAATACAATAAAGCACATTTTCTAACTTATGGTCACTTAATAATTTATTTATTTATATTAAACGGAATGCACATTAAACACATCAATTTTGAAAAATGAAATCATTATTGAGTTATCTGTTATTGTAAATGAACTCTTCACTTATTGAATTAGTAACTTAGTTTATATTTTATTATCCTAATTTGAATATGGCAACGATTATATTTTTTTGAGTATTTGGTTTGAATACGAGGACATTTATTTGCGCTAAATTTAAATATGTCAGCATGAAACCTCATTTCTATAATATTTCTAGGATTAAATGACTGACAGTAAACCATCCATCAGCCAATCACTGTGGTCACAAGCTGCTGACATCACCCATAGCGCATGCTGCAAAACTTTTTCAGTAGGTAAATTAAAAGCATATTACCAACATGAGTAGTAAATTAAACCTTTAATGCTTAAAAGCTTATCTTTGTGAACTGACACATTTAACTTCATTAAGAAATTGTACCAGGTTGCCTACATTTCTACATATAACAGACTCTTATTTAACATTTGAAGTGCAGCAACTTTCATTAAACCAAAGCACATTCACGTTTATTATATATACACGGAGCATCTATTATTTTACGAGCACTATCTTCCATCCTAAACTCTTTCTCTGACCAGTTAACGTTAGTTCACGTTTCCTTCATTCATGTGTTAAGCGCCATCCAGTGGAGCCCTGACGTAATAACGTTTGGAAATCTATTAAAAGCGTTTTGTTTTATAAAATATTTAAAATGTTGTCCCACCCCTACTGTTTAGTGCATTGTCAACTAGGCTAAATGCCATTAACAGAAAAGTAAACACACAAACCCTGAAGAGTCCATTCACATTCACATTCACATTCTTTTTGTGTGGTTTTATTTGTGTAGGATGTTAATTAATAGAGCAAGTGCATGCAATCTTGTTGTCATAGCTGGATGGAAAACAACAATACTCAGATTCGTTTTATTGAAATAGAAATGTAATCGTGTGACAGGTGTGTATATTAGATTTTGTCCAAATTCATGTTCTGTATTACGAGACAGATGGGATTGTTGTATTTTCATGTTTTTAGACTCCAGTTAATGTATTTGCTCGCATTAATAACATTTATCATAAACATTCACAAAAGGGATGAGAATTGCGATTGAGATCATGCAGTATATTTAAGATATCATGATGCTTTTCTAACAAGTATAAAGTCTGTATCCCTACATTGCAATTTGCTTTGTATTCAGGTTATATATAATACCAGGAGAATGATTAAAAACTGAGAGACTTTGTTGTTGAAATTAGTCAGGATTATACGTGTAGTCAAAGTTGTTATTGTCAAACTCAGAATCATCCCAGAAACCCAGATTATTAACCTTGCAAATGTCTGTCCGGGTAATGCAAATAAGAATTATAATGTATGAAATGTAAATGAATACAAAAATGCAGAACAGAATTTTGTCCAGTCGATAGGAAAAGGCCATGGTGTCATCTGTCTGCTTGTCATCTTTATTCATGCTCTCCAGAAACTTCACTATCTTCTGAAGTGCAGCCTGCAGCGAGATCACACCTCCAGAGGTTTTTTCAATCACATCAGTATCTGTGAACGCAGACCGCATATTTTTCAGGATTGCTGAATTCAAATTAGAATTTTTTCTTGAATCAACACAACACACAGTAAACGCCTGTGAAGCATTTCTCTCTTGCTGTTGTTCCCTTTACCTTTCTCTTCATCCACACCGCCGTGTGTTTGGGTGTCCAATGTTGGATGAACCTTCACACGTCTGCATGGCAAGATGCTGCCGTCTACTGACAGACGTGTTAACAGTATGGAAATCAGCATGCTTAGGACCAAACACACCAGACAGAAACTGAAGTGATAATCTAAAGAGAAAAACACACATTAATGTGGCTGTTAACTAAATGAAATGTTAACAAACAGAAGGATTTTTTTTCTTTGCAGTAGGTGTGGCCCAGCTATCTGTATAAATAAGTGAATGTGTTATCTTTCACTCACGGAGGAGAGGGCTACAGTTTCCACCATTAGGCAGATGTTCGTTGAGGATGAGAAGGAACATGGTGAAGCTCAGGACCAGCGTGACCTTGAAAGAGTTGCGCTCTCCTCCTTCAAATGGCAGAGCAAAGCTCACCAGGTCGGCTAACATTATAAGCCCAGTGGGCAAGATCAGAGTCACGAAGGCACCGAAGGGGTTGATAGACAGAGTGACCTGTTCACAAATCAAAGCACTTACTGACGGAAGACTTTCTGCTGGTTATGAGTGATAACGCAACTTTGCCAATAGGTGACAGCTATGCAACACGACCACTGTGCTTTGAATTTTCGAGGTTATAGGTGACCCTGTTTACACCCGCTGAACATAAAAGTATCTGGTGATCTGTTCAGTAGCAACAACGATGTGTCCAAATTTTTGGATTGCTCAAACCACATGGGAAGTGGTAGGAAATGTATGTGATCGAATCATATAAATGCTTTTCTCATCTGGACACCAGTAGACCACAAATTGGGTGACTTAAAAAAAATCGATTGGGTAACTTATGTGACACTATAAGCAGAGAGGTCACTACAGTCTTTCTTTAAACAAAAACAAAAGGCATACTGTGCATTCAAATTAATTTCGGAAAATTGTTTTACATTCCCTAAAAGAAAAAGGTGGGCCTAACAATTGAAAAACAATCATATTTTTGAGCATGTCCTTTAAAAAATGATGCACGAAACACTCATTTTATCCAATAGCAGGTGTAAACAGTGATGACCACTTCTGATCAAATCATTTAAGATATACAGTATGTTAATATCATATACAAAAACTACATTTATGATTGAAAGAAAATTACCAAGAGATAATTGCGATCTTCTTGCGTCTTATCCTTATTTTTGGACACGCTCAAGGTCTGCCACTCCCCTCGATTACCACTGATCAGAGTCACATTATTAGCAATGGACAAGGTCAGCGAACAAGCTATAGAGAAACACAAACAAAACAACATAGAGACAACTAAAATAAGTTATTCATGCTACAGAGCAGTGCACTTTTCAACTGATGTGTCCACCGAGTGCCATCGAATGCGACTTTCAAATCAAAAGGACCGTTCACCCAACGTTTGAGGTACATCTAAGGTACTTTCTGTCAATTTGTAGTCTCAAAAGTCATATCCAGTAAAGTGCATTACAGCAGAAGTACAGAAGTGCAAGTTTTACACCTTTTTTTGTCAGTAGGCCAATTCATCCTCAGGCAACCCCCAATCTTTTTCATGCATATTATACACTATATTTAGGTTGGTTTGAAGTCCTAATATGGGTCTGTGGTACAAAAAGAGAGGAATTTAAGTAATAACCGATAACCTTTCCCAGGAGCGGACTGGTCATTTTGCGTTCTGGGCGATTTCCCAGTGGGTGCTATCGTTTGGTGCCGGAACGGACGTATTATAAATGCGAATGCACGCAACGCGAATACAAAAGACATACATGCGTTTAAAATTTAGAAGTGCTTTAAGCCTAGTGGACATTTAATCTGAAAACAGCATTCCGACTCTACAGTCACGTATTTAAATTTTAGCTTTGTAAACAAATATGTTATGTACATTTATTTCATGTGAGCAAAGGTATCGTTGTTCATATACATTTGAAACAGTGTCTTAATAAAACATGTCTAGAGATGGTTAGAAACAAATGCTGCCATTAATCTTCAGAAAGAATTACTAAACTTCAAGCTTACATTTTTGGCTCCATCCGTTGATGGCCACGGGACACTCCCCAAGCACATAGGGGTAGTTGAATAAGTTGATTTCACAGCTCACCGTCGTAAACAAGATAACTGAATGCTCCACAACGCCATCTCTCCTCACCTGCACATCATTTGTGTACGGCTCCATAGTAGTCTCTACTCTGAAAACAGAGAGAGAGAGAATATGTCATTTCAATTATCCAGGACATAGCTCAAATTAATTATTTTTATTTCATTGATACGGAAAAAAACTGTACAATTTCAACTCACGCATTGTCCAGAACTATCCTGGGAGTCCAGATTTTATCAAAAGGTAACACAACTGTTGGGAATCTATATGTATCATTTGTCCACCCAAGATCTGAATCCTTCCATTGCTGTGGGCAGAAAATACTATTAACCTTAGAAATCTTCGTTTAAGTTGAGTCTTCTTTTAAAGGTAGTATGATCATTTTCTATATTTGTGAGTTATGTCTGATAGTTCTTAGCCAACGTACTGTCAGGCAGTCATTATTGCAAAATAATACCCTTAATATGTGAAACTGCTGCGTTTCACATCAATGTTCTGTCTAACTATATAGGAACTCTTTATATTAATAATCTTGAATTTATGTACAGTATACAGTATATAATATAAACATCTAATTGTGCTAACACTTTTATGTGTTCATTTGCATTCATTCCCTCTATACTCACCATGTTGACCTTGATACGGCAGTTCATTTGCATTTCTTTTGTATCCTAAAAATAGATACAAAGGTATAAAACAATATATTTATGTGTCTAAAAACATAAACAGAAGATAATTAACAAGACAATGGTACTTACAAAAAACAGAGTCTCGTATTGTATTGAAGTGATGTTTACTCTGATGGTACAGTTATCCCCCTGTGGGGCGCTCAGAAGTTCTTTTTTAACCAAAATATTTGCCAGACACCGTCGATCACAGTATGTTGAATTTCCACGAGTCATCACTGTATGACCAGATAAACAAGATATGACTACTACGTAACAGACAAACCAGTATAGAGGTCAACATTGCGGCAGAAGAAAATAATAGTTTGATATGCTTAGTTTGTACGGTTAAATAAGTCTTTATATTTAAAGAATCTGATCTGATAGTCATAAATATGCTTACATAAATATTAAACAAATGATTCATTTTATGAACAAATGTATTCATTTAATAACTAAAGCTTTAAATGATTATATTACATGCCAATTGCAATTATATTATTGTAACCACAGAACATTTAAAAACAATAGTGTAACGTGTATAATACGTTACACTATTGATATATAAAATGTATAAAATAATTTACCAGTCAGAGATGACATGATGAGGATCAAAGTTGAGATAATGTTTTTAAGAACCATTTTATCCCCTAGAAGCACACAAAAACTTCATCATATGTGTTATTATGTCATTGCAAAAAAAATGTCTAATGAAGGAACTTTACCTTAGCTAGCAGGCATCAAAACATATCCAAATCCTCAAAGCGATTGAAGCTCTGGCTTTTTATAGTTTTCAGGGGAACATCATTTGGTTTGTTTACAGGGAAACAGGTCTTTGAATACCCTGGTATTATGTAAGTCAAACAAAATAGACCTCATATTCAAAGCACCTATATGAGTTTAATTTGATTTTGCCATAGTTTGCCATGTTATGGGTTTCATATATGTAATAAGTTCTTGACGACAGAGCATTAATTACTTACGGCCCTTTCACCTGTCATACAGTCCAATAGAGGGCAATAAGCTGCTTCACAATAGAGTTCTTACATGAGGACAAGCGCTGGATATTAGCAAACACACATTGATTTTACAAACCTTTAATGGCACAGAGATGAACAAAAGCAACACATTTCTCAAAGGATGACCTGGGCTTGTTCTGAACAATGAAGCTTCACCTTGTTTGCATCCATCTAAGATCATCCGAAACATAATAATGCAAAAGAAAATCCAACTGGGGGAAAAATTCATAGAAAATGTTGTAAATAACCAATGAAATCTCCTCATATATAAATAAACAGACTATAGGTGGGGGGTGGTGAAAAGTCACAATCGCTGAAATCTAAGCATAATAATGACTGAGATACACAGGGTCCAGATGGTCCCTCCCCCTTCAGTCATCAGTTTCGTGGCAAAATATATGCCATTTTAGGATGTTTTCAGAATAAACTTTATAATTATGTTTTGGCTTCATCTTCTGCTAGATCCAGATAGACGTAACAGTTATAATATTTTATACATAATAACACATAAAGTTGAGAATAAAAGAGATATAATGCCTACAGTAGTTTGTGGAAGTGTGAGAAATTATTTTAGTAAAGAATGATTGATGGTAGTTCATATTCATCTGCACCTTTTTGAAATTCTGGAGCCTGACCCTCTTACACAGCGATGGCATAAAAGAACCATTTTGGTTCCACAAGGAACCATCCAGTCATAGGTTCTATAAAGCCACTAAGAACCTTATGTAAAACAGACAGATTCTTCAATTGTTAAAAGTTCTTTGTGGAACCAAAGGGCTCTTCTATGGCAATTTTAAGCAACTTTTTTCAGGAGTGAAACTGTCAAACAGTGACATTCTGAATTAAAAAAGTAATTCCGTTTTCATGCCTAAAATTTGATGATTAGTATTCACCGGCATGGTTACATTGTTACCAATAATAATGGGCAAGTTGAATCTTAATATTTTATTGAAATTATTATTTGCATAGAGTTTTCAGTCATTGGTATAACAGCAGTGACAACAAGATCAGTGACAAGGCTAATTCCCATGAAAGGCTAATTTTCCAAATGATGGCTAAGTCACCTCGAAACTAGCATGATGAGGCAAACAATCTATATCCATAGATTATCACGATATACATCTTTTTTTCAAATAAAAATCTTTCATAATGACACAGACCAAACCAACACCAAAGACGCTTTTAAAGAACCACAAGAAAAAACAACATTTTAAACAATATTTCTAACTCACCATGTGTGTGCTTGAACAGAGCATCTTCTTTGTTGACCTTCGACTAGGTTCTTACTTGCATATTTTTATTCTTTCAAAATAATAGTTTCTGTTACCAATAACACCAATGACTCAAAATCAAAGGACAGACATATATTTTTGATTAATTGTGTTAATAAATAATTATTTTGGTTTGCATATCTATGCATTTATTAGGCCCTACACTTGTGTTGAATTGGTTAACTTAAAATGTTTATACAACATACAAAAGAGTTAAAAATACGGAGGGGGACATGTACGAATGAAATTCAAATTAATTCGAAGAAAATGTACAAAACTATTTATTATAGCTTTCCTGTAGCTGTGGTAAGAGCATTGCGTTGACGACGCACTGTAGTGGGTTCGATCCCAGAGGATTGCAATTACCTATGCAAAATGTAAAGGATGAAGTCGCTTTGAATAAAAGCGTCTGTCAAATGCCTAAATGTAAACGTAAATGTAATCACCATTTTAAAAAGGCATTTTTCATGTGTAAGCTTTTTACTTGCCTGTAAAGTGCAGGGATAGGTTTGTGACCATAATTTGAAGATGATCAAACTGGGTTGTGATAATTGAAGACATAGGGGCACTTGAACTAACTTGTCTAATTGTATGATAATCTAAATAACAAACATTTAAAATATATGCAGCATTTCATACCAAATAAACTCAAATTTAACAAACGTAGTGGATAAATTCACTATGTTGTTTATCTTTATTAGTTTTAAATAACAGGAACACAAATAGCATACAAATTGCCTGCACACTCTATTAGACACACATGTCATTGCATGTTATATTTAATTTAATTAATATTCAATATCTGTATATTATTTTAAGATTCATTCGACTCTTGTGATGTGACCATGTACAGTCACTAGGGGGCAGCAGATGTGTGTTTGTGCCTCAGATCATTAGGCCGGAAGTGGAAGAACAGTCAGCCAGCTGTTGGGTTTGTCCAAAACAAACATGCGAACTTCTCCGTCAGCTGAGTGTTAAAACAGAGCTAAAATCTTATCATAAACAGTATTATCATCGTCAACAGTCCCGCTTCTTGTTTTTCGGGAAAAATGTTAAATACGTAAACAAATTTCTCGCTATTTCTTGCTGGCATCCAAAGGTAGTAAGAAAAATAACTATCGGTATTTTAGCGCAACCAAACCGACAATAAATGAACAGGAAACGAGCTTTGATCGCGAACACTTTCTGTTTATCGAAGAAACGCAGATGTGGAGGAGCAGACAAGGGAGAGAGTCACGGTAGGTTTGATCCCGTACTGATGACGTAATTGGAGTTAATAAACTTGTGAAATTCGGAGGAAATGATCTTTCTTGGATGATGACCAGTCGTTTGTTCAACAGATGGAGCGGCTGAAATCAGATCAAGCTTGCAGTACCTCATGACACTGTTTTCACGCAAACTCTTCAACGACACTCTTCCTCCTGTGGCCTTCAAACATCAACTCTACAGTTTACACCATGACAAAACCTTAGTGGACAAGTTGCTGGTAAGATACAGTGACTGGTCATAAATATGCGTTTACTGAAAGTCATTGACATGTTTTGCTAGATTATTTCACAAACGATAAAGAGTTTGTTCTTCCCCTTGGCAGAATGAATTTCGGGAAAGCGGTGAGCTGTTGATGTTCCAGCTGGGATTTGACTCCGAGGCCTTTGGTTTGGTGTTCACTGAAGACTACAGAGCCAAAGTCCTGCAAGGAGAGGCAGGCAGAGACACCCTTGCAGCAGTGGAGAAATTTCTGGATAAACTAATTCCCACCTGCTCAGATTTAAGCTTTAACAAAGACAAAATGCTAAAGGAGTTTCTCTTCACAGACTCTGAGATAACGTAAGATTATTGTTATGACTTAACGGTATATCGAAAATGATGTTCTTTCTTTTTAACGTTACTTATTTGGTTCTTAAAGCTATTGACAGTATGCTTTTCAACCTGCAGGCAGCTGGTTAAATCTGGTGTACTGACTGTAAGGGACGCAGGTAGCTGGTGGCTTTCAATCCCAAACTCTGGCAAATTCATCAAGTATTTCATTAAAGGTTGGAATTAATAGAAAAGATGAGATCAGTTATTAGTGATGCTTTTCCTCTACAGTTAATACATCAGTCGAGACAAGGGTCAAAAGCCATTGATCTTATAACAAAAATGCAAAAAGTGAAACTGAAATGTCTCTTTCTAACAGGACGCAAAGCTGTTCTTGGCATGGTAAAGAAATCCAAGTACAGTGAAATCCTGAAGGATGAGTTAGAGGGCCGTCGCTCACCTTCCCAGGTTAAATTCCAGATGAAGTATCACATTCATGATATTATTGGTGCAGAGTTAGTAGAATGGTAAGACTGTTTTAAAATGTAATACAGTTAAACACGATGGTTAACCTCACAAACCTGGTCATAATTAACACTGTAATAAAATGAAATGTCATAATGTCCAAAAAATTATATTTTCTAATTGGTATATACATCCAATTCCCATTACCCCCTAATCCACAAATGAGCAACACCCATTGACTCCATCACAACGAGGGACCAAATCGCTTGCAAAAACTTCCACACGCGCTGTTCTTCTCTGATGGAATGAGCCATCACTGGAGCTACAGAATCCCTCACAACCGTTAAAAAAACATCAGCCATTGTCCTACTTGTAAACGTCCTGTAAACTACAATATTGTTTTTGGCTCATTGACCAATTGTTAAATGCTCTCTCATTTGTAAGTCACTTTTGATGAAAGCATCTGCTAAATGAATTAATGTATTTTTGTTCTTAAATGTTTGTGGCATATCACTTGAATTGTTATTGTTGCATAGATTTGTCTAAAACATTTTTTTTCTGTCTGCAGCATACAAACAACATCAGGGACGTTATTACGATACGTGGACGGAAATATCTATCACCCAAACCCTCACATGTCTTAAATTGTACAGAACTGAATAAACTGTATATTTACATTTATTGCCTTGTCTTTTGGTTAATATAACGGCTGTTTACAGAAATTCTTTCCAAATGTCAGTTTTTTTGTAGTAAATCATGGTTATTTTGCCTCCAACAGTGATGAATGATAAAATAATTTACCATACAGTTAACAGGACATCTAAATCGACCTTATTCACTAGCCTAAAAAGTGAAATGTCATGGTTTTAATCTTCCATCAAAATGTATCAACTTGACTCTCCTCAGACATGGCTTGGTCATCTAGACTGTGTAGCTATAAGTGTGTTAAACAACTGTAATATAATATAATTCCTAAATGAATATGTATACTAAGACAGTGACTTAAATAAAAAAGTCACAATACTTTATTTTTAAGTAAGGCAGTGCAATATAAACATAGGTGTCAGACTGAAGAGGAGTCTAGTGACCTTATGTGGTAGTTATGAAGCGATACAGAAAATCGCTGCTGCTGTATCTACAGTTTGGTCCATTAATATTTAGACAGGGGAATATTTTTTGTTCACTTAGCCGCGTACCAAAATGTGGTCAAGTTACAGATATATAATGGATACTGTCAGAAAGTGCACACTCTCAGCTTTATTTAGAGTGTATTTACTGAATAAACTCTGAACTGAAGGGTTTAGGAATTACAGCTGTTTAATATAAAGCTCCCCCCTTTTTCAAGGGACCAAAATGAATTGGACAGTCGAATGGAAAGCTGTATTATGGACAGGTGTGGGCTTTTCTTAAATTATTTCTTCATACATGAAGCTTGTTGAAGGTCTGAAGGTTGATTCTCTGTGTTGTGTTTGCATTTGGAAGTTGTGAACCCATATCATGTGGTTCAGGAAGATCTCCATGCAAGTGACCAGACCATAGCTAGATTTGAAAAGTACAACAAATCCATAAGAAAGATGCCAGGAACATCAAAAGTCGCCAAGCCAACAATTTGGTACATTCCGAGAAGAAAACAACACACTGCTGAGCTCAGCACGAAAAATCCTGCATGTCTATAGGATGTAATTGGTGGATTATGACACATGATCCTGTGAAAATCCAGCCTAAAGAATCATAATCAAATTGATTATTAGATCATCAACCATCAAAGATTAATTTCAAGCATTCGTTTTCTCTAAGAATTTCAATCTTTAAAATGGCATTTTTGAGTCAATATTGAAGATTTTGACGTTATATTTTCATGGAATATTCTGTTGGATGATTTATGTAGAAAACAGTTAAAAGACTTTTGCTGCGTTTTCACAAGCAGAGCTACATGACTGTAACCTAAAAAAAGTGAAATAAAACCAAACATTTTGAGGTTTAAACTGAATTTGATTTTATTATCTCAGTAAAACAGGTGATATTACGATTACCCTAAAAACAGGGTTACAAACTGGCTATAATTGTGCAGATACAAATTGCTTGATAGGGTGATCGCAAATAATGCACATTCTGTACTTGTGCCTTAGGACAGTGGTTCAAGTAAATATGCGCAAGTAGTGTTAAAAGAATACAATGCACGTTGTGCCATCTGAATCAATTAGACAAGCAAATGCTTTCCACAGGTACAACTCATTTGACAGTTACATGTTAGTACACAAGTAAAATGCTAGATAAAAATATGAACTATAATAGAAATAAACTATTGAGAGAAGATAAACTTCTTTCACATAAACACAGTCCTGTAGTGTACGCTCTTGACAGTAGTCTACTTTACTTTTATTTTGTAACGTTATAATAGGACTTTTTCAAAGACTTTGGGATGAAGATGAGAGTGAGATACTGAGGATTCTGCAGCCCAATAACATATCCTGGTGGTGATGAAGAAAATGTCTATTTTTCACCCAAAAAACAAACAAAAATATATTTTGCATAAGCTTTTAGCGTTCTAAGTTGTGAGACTATTAAACAGATTTATTTTGATTCTGGGATGAAATGACCCAGATGTTTTTGAGATTCACGAATTGTATCATATTCATCACATACACATGAGTGTGGTCACAAAGTACTGTGTAACCTCCAAACCACAACCAAATTATGCACACAAAACCTCAATGTAGCATTAAAAAAAATCAGATCACCTGGACAACTCATCCCTCCATAAACAGTGTATGGAGTAATGACTTCAATGCTGTCTCTAGAATCATTTCAACGCATCAGCCTTTAATTTACTTTTCAGTTTGCAAACCGTTTGCTGCATATAGGAAGTAAAAAGTGACGTATATAGCGGGTGCATTGTGGCAGTTCCTCATGTAGTGCTATTTGGCAAGATCATCATTCCTTTCAAAGAAAGACTGTAAACAAAAAATGGATTTCAATTGAAGGAATCAACTTCAGGACACTGTTACCATTATGAATGTAAATATCCATTAATCAAAAGGCCGCAAGTAGTGCCACAGTACGTGTCTGTCTATAGCAGATGGGTTGGGAATGAATTTGACTATATCTATTAATAATATTGCTGCTTAAAGTTTGATGAAGGTATAAAGTTGTAATGATAGATACAATTGAGGAGCAATTCTCCCCCAGAATACAGTTTGGATCACAGCGATGTACTGTCATTGCTTTAGAGCAGGGAGCATTTCCTCTTCCTCTTCTTAACTGGGGGAGGACACAGTACCGCCCGGATTGCCTCATCAAAAACCGTCTTTAGGCCCCGCTGAGTGAGCGCTGAGCACTCCAGATACTTCACAGCCCCTGAAAGACCAAGAAAACTAACTGTGAAATAGCTGAAACAATTTACTCTCATTACACGATGTATGATTTTGCTTGACAAGAAAAGAAACTGCTAAATAAATTCCTGAGGGTTGATTACTGTGGACACAGGATATAGCAACCCGAAACAAACTTGTTTACTTTTTCATATTTTAAAACATTACCAAAGTTATTTCATGAATTTATCAATCAGAGCTTTATTGATCAATTATTGATAATGCATTGTAATGTTAAAGTTTGTATTTATTTGCAGGTAAAATACGAACTGGAAATTGAAGGCTTGTATGCACATACCGATCTCTTTGGCCATGGCAAGGCCCTGTGGATAGGTGATGGGAGTGAGCTTCTTCTCCTTCAGCTTCTCAATAGTGTCCTTATCATCTCTCAGATCAAGCTTTGTGCCCACCAGAATAATTGGTGTGTTTGGACAGTGATGTCTCACCTCTGGATACCACTGGAGAGGCACATTCAACAGTTTCTATTCAAACATCTGATTGCAGGTAAGAAATACTTAATGCAAATCCAGCCATGCATGTTCTAGGCTAAAATATTATTTCAGAAAGTAAAACGCTCTTATAAAGGTCTACTAGGAAGTTATTGAGTACTAATTTAGCAGGAAAAGACAAAAAGGCAGGCTTACCTTCGCACGAACGTTCTCAAAAGAGGCAGGACTCACAAGTGAGAAGCAGATGAGGAACACATCCTATAGGACACAAACAGCCATAAAAGATGATTTTTAAAAAATCATCATCCACGCAACATTTTACTGTTTCAAGCATTGCTTTGGATGTGGTGGCGTGCAGATCTGTTTTCTTACTGTCTGAGGGTACGACAGGGGGCGGAGTCTGTCGTAATCCTCCTGTCCTGCTGTATCCCAGAGACCCAGGTTTACTGGTTTCCCATCCACCATCACATTTGCAGAATAATTATCAAATCTGTCAATGAAAAAACAATGCAGATCAGAAATCAGAACATTTATTTCTTTGACTTCAGATGTGTCAAGTTCCTTAATATGAACGTGCAACTCACACTGTGGGAATATATTCTCCAGGGAATGCATTGGTGGTGTAGCTGATCAACAGGCATGTCTTACCCACAGCTCTGAAATGAAGAAGATACACCATGATTACCGTGGCACACTGCAGGACGGTGCCAGGAATAACTAGTTTGCTAGTAGAGCCTGCCATTTTAAATGGACATTATTTGGTCCCAAGCTTTCAATAATGTAGTCAAAGATTGCTGATGTTTGACTATGATGCATTCACCTTTACTCTCAAATCAGAATTTCATCATCTTTAGAAAATACACACACACACACACACACAAACAGGTTTCTTTTAAGAAATTCAGATCCTACGATCTTTCACTGTGAATCATGTTACTATTGTGACTATTAAAACCATTGGCATGACGATGACTGTTTGCTGCTTTTCAGGTACTGACATGCTCCTGGTGTAAGATCAGCACGGTATGACACATCAAGGGTAAAGAAATGCTTGACTAGTTCATAAAAACCGAGCACAAAGTCCAGATACAGGTGATAAATGAATGCAACGAGAACTCTCAGGGCTACCTGTACCTATTTTGGGTTATTTGTATTTATTTTATATGGAGTGTGTTATTTGAAGTACAGTATTAATGTTTGGTTTGGTTAGGCCTATATTACAATTTTCATGGCTAATTTGTGATTGGGCAACTTCTTTTCCCATAAATCTGTTTTAACTGCCAGAGAATGTATTTATTATTGAACCATCAATTTAGATTTTCCTTAACACCTTTTGATGAAGTCTAGACAGCAGAACAGTATTAATCTCTGTACAAGTTTTCTATTTTAAAAAGGGAAATAAATATGCATGGACGTGAAAAAAAGATCACATTTTTTGATGTCCTACACACAACATGCTTTGTAACCAGAAGCATTAAAACCCAAATGGAGACTCATAGACCATAAAATAGTTCTTTTATTTTAATTATCACGTGCCAATTTATGAGGAATGTGGACTTTTATGGGTAAGGCAATTATTGTCCAATTCTTGTCTAAATAAAAAAAATAACTACCTGCTTACAGAAACTCAAGTTTTAAAAATAAAAAACCTTTACACAATTCAAATAGGTACTTACACCACCAAATTTTGGTTGACCTTTGCATCGAATTGCCAGTATATAGAATAATATCATATAAACTCTTTAAATAGGGGTTTAGGATAATATAAACAGATATTAATAATACTAATGGTAATTAATTCATCCAATCTTATATTTCTTATCATATAATAAACCATGGTTAAATCTCCTAAGATAATTACTGTTTTACTGCATAACAGCACAAGTTTTGCATGTTAAAAGCTAGTAAGCCGGCTACCCTGAGAGCAATGGGGGCATTAATGAACAAGTGATCTTGAGAAATAATAACATGCTCGCGGAGAGTACAGGTGACGTCACAGCGAGTTGAGGGTTCAAGTCAATTTATGATGCAAAAAATGCAAACTATACAGTTCAGTAGATAAAACAAAGTCAGTGTCTGAAAATTATTTAAATAAATTCATGACGAGCAACAATTGGCAGAGAAAAGACATTAGAGTAACTCACCCGTCCCCGACAACCACACACTTGATGGCCTGCATTATTACTCTCGCCTAACTCAAAATTAACCAAATCAAAAAACAATATTGATAAAAACACGTGTTAAAACTGTAAAGTACGACGATCGTAAGTTCAGTTTTCGTCCTATTCTCATTCCCACACACGGGAACGAAGTCGAGTAAAGAAACTTTGAAGCCACCACCCAAGACAGGAAACTCCTCTAAAAGATTTACCGGCGCATTTCCGCTCTGTTTATTGCTGAATAAAAGTACTCGATGTTTTATCGCGCATATCTGTCTAATTAATATAAAAATATTTTAAGCTAGCGTTCAAAATTTGAGGTGACTCAGGCTTTCTTCATTCAAATATTTATAATATTTCGAATAATAGTAACTTATTTTTTAGTTTGTTTTCTATTTTAGAATCTCACGTGTACGTTTACGTGTAGTCATTTTCATCTAAACTGGATGCTTTTTAATCAGTAGGCCCTAATTGAATAAGTTTACACATTCTTAGCTGCATTTTCTTCATTATTTCCCAACTATTTCAAAAACACGTTTAAAAAATAAAATGTTGGATTTTAAATGAAATAACTAATGTATTGGTACCATCATACCTTTGTCTACAAAATGACCAGAACATATTTGTTGAACGGCCTTACTGTATATCAGAGCACAATGTCCGAATTTAACCAAACCTTGTTTGCGTAAGAAAAGGCTTTATGGAAGATTTGGCATTGGTCATTTTCTTATGTTTTATAATTTGTGTTCTGCGGTTTTCACCTATATGTGAACTCACATACGAAAGAAACACATAAAAAGAGAACAAAACAAGAATAAATATTGTAGTCTTTTTACAATTTCGAGATGAACCGTACTAAAATCAAATGAGTAAAAAGCAGTAAATGATAAATTAATCAGGCGCGAGACGCATAAGTTTATAATATACGTCTTGATGTTTGTTGTCAATTTTAAATTAAACAACTAAGTTAATAATTGTTACATTGTTTATCTTCGCTATCATTTCCGGCCTATTTTCTGACGTTTATCGGAAGTTGATCTTGACAACATCCGGGCGTTCCTCAGAGCAAAAACAAGTGTGGAGAATGATGTCAGCTGTGATGAGATGAGTGTTACAGCAGTAAACGCAGTCAATGTGACACGGGTGAATGGAGTGTTATGGCGGGACTGTGGCGTTTGGTGCTGCGCGTGTCGGGGTCGTACGGCGTGTTTTCTGAAGGTCTCAGCAGGACTCTGCTCATCTTCTTTAATCTCGCTTGGAGGCTGCGAGTCAGATTCCCCTATCTATACGTCATCGCCTCCATGATGTTTAACGTCCGATTACAGGTGAGTCTGTTTGTGTTAAATACCCGACACACCTCAGACAACGTTTGTCATTCTGTCTGTCTCTTATTGAGTTACTGTATCCTCCTTCATAGCACAGAGAAAGTTTAAACTCATCACTGCTGAGTCGGATTCTGTCGTCTGATCAACAGACACTCAACATTAGTCCAAACAGAGATACAATTGTAAGACATTAAACATTCGAAGTACATGACGGTAAAAACTATGCGATCCCTTTCAATTGTGAGAGAATGTACTACATTTTAGGCATTGGTCAAAACATTTGTTTCATGATATTTATTATTTATACTGAGCATGTACTGATAGCTTTCTTTTGCGTTTCCCTTGATTACTCTTGTCATTAAAGGGGTCAAAGGGCGCGAATAAGTGTTTTGCTGTGTCTTTGGTGTGTTATAAGTTGCCCATGCATGTATTAGACACGTAAAATTGCAAAAATTAAAGTGTTGAAACAAAAGATGCATTCTATCTAAAAGCGATTGCTCAACCGGACCTGCCTGTCACGCCTCGTGTAACCACACCCCCAAGAATGTACGTCTTGACTAAAATCGTAAACCCAAATGTAAACGCAAGTTAGATGGGCGTACTTGTAAATCTCATTGTATCGTCACTGCCGCAGCCATATCGTGGAGATAGTATGTATTTCGTTGCGAAAAGTAAGACTCTTTATTTGCCCTTCAAAAAGCTAAGACAACTATAAATGAATGGTTACATTTTATTTACAACACAATCAAGTTTGTGCAGCGCATTTCTGCGAAGATTGCTTCACGAACCTGGAAGATATCAAGACCGGCTATAAATGAAAGCTTTGGTTAAAAAGTGAGGCCATTCCAGCCATTAAAACGTTGCATGTCAGGCGCTTCAGATTCGCAGCCTTTAAGTATATTGTCATTGTAAAAGACTTATGCGGGTTTAGTTAGTCGTGTTTGTGATCTGCAAATGCAGACACGCGCGCAACTTGAAAAAAGACAACATAAGTCCTAATAATCAGTAATAATGTTCCAACTAGAGGCAACAAATGTAATGCAAGCTTGTTTCTATCTCACACAAACTCTGTATGGTGTATATGGTTGTTTGTTTATAGTATTTATAACATTGTATATAAAAGGTTAAACAGTAAGCTATAGTTTTTAACTATTTAACAAAATATTTTTTTAATAAAACCTTACCAATCCTTTACATCCGGGTCAAGTCGCGCTGGCAAAGTTAATGTATCGGCTTGATCATCTTCATTTTCCGTCTCAGATTCGGGCTCGAATTGATCGATGACATTTTATCCCCTGGAAGTACAATTGCTTTGGTACCTGGTGTTCCGAATATGGTGAGAGGCGCTACATTTCCACGAAACGCTCTAGTATTCGACCAATCACTACGCTTTAACCAACTGGCCAATCGCAGCACACCTCGCTTTTCAGAGCGATGAGCTTTGTAAAAAATCAGCGCGTTTCAGAGAGGCGGGGCAAAGAGGAGATACAAACATGCACAGTATGTGGAAAATACTGTGTTTTTTAACCTTAAAACGTCTATACACATAACATTACATATTAAACAAACAATAATATTCGTTTAAGCCATGTCATTTGACCCCTTTAAGATCTTTGTTGATGTTTTAAAGTTCAACAAATGCATTATTGATAGTCGCGATTTCTTTAAGACTGCAAGGGAAGCTCAGCTTCCCCTATAATTGTCAAAAATTGAATGGTCAAATATATGTACTATTATGTTAACATTTTATTGACTAAAAAGGTGTTAAACACATTCATCTCGAACGAAAACAATTTCGTTCAGAATCAGCTGGTCGGCTGACTCGATTTCGTTCTCATTCATTCCCGTAGCGTACAGTGCATTACTCTGTTGAAGCCCAGCGTCCATTGACTTCAATGGGGCTGCTTTAAACAGTTTTTTTCAGTGCTTAGAAAAAAGACGGTCATTGGATAATGCTGCGATTATGTCCCGCCCACGGACGCTCAGCGTCTCTGGGATGAATGGAGGAGTGGGCTGGCCCGGACTCCGAGCGTCTGCGTGATGATTGGAGGGTCTTTTTGATTGACAGTGATTTTGTTCTATAAAAAGTCGCTGACGCTAAAGCTATTCAATCTCAGTCCCCTTGCGGATTTTTCAAGTGTAGTTGAAAGACAAACTGCTGCAACCTATTTCTTGGTATTTTCTTGCCGAAATTGCTTGCCAATTTTCATCATACATTTCACACAATTATACACCACATTCCTTGTTTCAGTTTAATGTATACCCACATTTCCTCCGTCGTGTTTATATATATTTTTAGATAGTTTGTTCATTCATTCATTGTGAAATGAGCTTCCCCTCTTTGCAAGACCAGCAGCCGCCACTGTGAATAATGTAGTCCCCCTCAGGCCTTCCAGGATGTAGGTGACATTGTTTTTAAGTAGAAGATTTTAAGCTGAAACTGTGGTTCTTGATTCATAGAATGCAAGTCTATCCTGGATAATATACCATATTTTGTACATATTCGGTAAATAGTACATAAAAAAATCTAGTGAAAATGTCGCATTATGCAAACTCATTTACATGTACTAAACAAATGTTTTCTTGATCACACAACATTATTTCACATTATTTTGTACACTATGTTCACTTGTTTTTTTTACCAACCATCTTTCCTTTGTTCTTTTTTTAGGTTCACATTGAGATCCATTGATTTTACAGTGGACAGTTTTTGGATGAAAAGTCCATTTGACCTGTTGGTAAGCAAAAGATCATTCACTTGACCCATGGATTGTCCTGAGGTTGAAGAACACAATGCTGACTGGGTTACCGTCATGACGAGCGAAAATGTATGATGAGGCCTTTCTCACAGCCTCCTAATACCTTTTCTGGTTTTACAGAGGCAAATGACTCTCCTCAGTGATAAGCCAGAATGGACAACAAATTCGCTGTCATATTAACATCAACATGACTTGACAGAGAGCATGTAAAACTTGAATTCAAAAGTGTTATGATGTCCTTCTTTGCACGTTAATTTTAGCTTTTTTGGGGAAGCTTTAGTTTGGGATATAAGTTTTGTCATGTAGTTGGACTACTGTTACCTACAGCACAGTTGCTATCAGAGGGATACTCCACCATTGTTTTGGTTATTGTTACAGAAAACTGCAGGGATTTGTATATGGTGTGCATTTATGTTTATATTTTTGTTGTAATATATTATTTTGCAAGTGCATTTTAAACAGTAAGGATTGTTAAGCGTAACGTGATTCAAGCTTTGACAATAAATTGTGAGAATTTTGATTTTCATATTTGTTGTTTTGTTGAGGAATCACAGATGGCCTCAGAATGTTTGGACACCAACGCTGCTTTTACTCTTGTGTTTATAAAAAACTTGTAATCACGTGCAGTTATATCCTGTCAGCTTTAAGGGTGTCTACTTTTGTAGTGTTTATAATTTTGTCAAATGAAACTGGAGGAAAGAAAAGTACAAATAAAAATGTCCCATCTGTAGTTTGTTTTTTAAACACAAGAGGGCATAATTTCACTTTTACCAAATCAACCTCTTCCACCACCCACCTTTTAAAAAAAATCTGCAATTTTCAATATCCTGCTCTTAAAACGTACAAAGGTTCAATATATTCAATATTAACATAAGAATATTGGGATTTAAACACTGAAGCTATCTACCACCAATAGCTATAGCCATGTATAATAAGAGTTTAGTGGTATATTAATATCACCTATGAGAACACAATAATACCAAATAAATGTAAATGAGCCAGTAGCTTGGAGAGACCCGGGTCATGTCTCGGGCCCACACACCCCTCTTATTCCTGTTTTCCTGCCTGCTATCCACTGTCCTGAACAAAGACAAAAAATCCCTCAAAAAACAACCAATAGGAGATGCATCAACAGCATCACTTGTATGCCTGGCTTTAAAAAAGACAATCCAAAATGCCTCTCTCTCTATTTTATATAAAAATGTTAATATGACTTAATAACCACCTTTTTTTCTAAATTCTCGAATCTCCAGTTTCATGTGTACTTTGTTACACACTTGAAAGTGTTTGCCTGTTAAAATGTGCCCAAGGTTACTTTCAAGAAATCCAATAAGCTGACTTAACTCTGAGCTTTCCACATCCAACTTCAGCAGTGTTTGTTTGACAGCGGGCTGGTATACAATTGTGTTGCCAAGGCAACTGTGTAATTCTTTTTTAATGTCAACCCCCCTTCACACATACAGGATTTTCCCTGAACACTTGAAAAAAGAGGATTTACAGATGAGGATTTGCCCAACGAAGTGTCTTACCAGGGTTAACCAACATGGACTGTTCGAATCGGACCAGAAAAATTCAAATGCATTGATTATGGATATTTTATTTTTAAACTTATTTTACTCAAATAAAGAGAGGGATGGGGTGTTTTCAAACAGGTCAGGCTAGTAAGGAGCATCCTAAATATACACAGACACACCATATTCACCTTGTGTTATATAGAGCTGTCGTGTGTATGGATGTGTAATGATTGAGCTTCGTATTCTAAAACTATAACACAGTGGATCATATGAGAATGTCTGATGGTATGTGATACTGCAGCTTTGCTGTTTTATTCATCAAATGTACATGAAATATTTATGTCACTATACGCAAATAAAATATTGTTCAGTTAATGTTTTGTAGTACAAAGGCTGTACCGTATGTTTCAAAGGAATGAATTGATACGATTAGGTTTGTCCTCCATCACTCCTCCTCTTCACTAAACATAGCTCTAACCAAAACAGAGCTTAAACTAGAGGGAAACTACAGAATAATTCATTAGATTGTGGTTCGATGCTAAATCGTAAACCGAATCTTCCCGTCTGATTGGTTATAGCAAGTTGTTCCATGATTGACAAGAATTCAGGATCGTGTCAATTCTTTCATTATATATTTGCATTTGCATTACTGTTTGATAGAGTCCATTAAATAAAATAAAATGTAATCTAATATATAATATGTGATTGGGACAAACAAACAATAAGAGCGATAAAACTCTCACAGACATTTCGCTTCATTGGTCCCCTTATGTTCCTATAGTCTTAGAGTCGAAGGCATGTGATAATTATATGACCATCAGCATAATCCACACAGGATGTCCTATTTCTGTGACCCCCTCATGCTTCTTTTCCCATCCTCCAGGAACAGTACATTCACAGGATGTACAGCAAACACACTCATCCCCAGTGAATCTCAGGAGAAAAATCTGAGATCTTTGATCTGTGACAGTACTTTGGAGTTTTGTGCACCCCTGTGTCGTTTTTTTGATGATTGTGTTGATAATATTTACCATTATAAAACTAAGCTATACGTTTATGTTTAAAGGACATATCCAATGCTATTGTATGACTTATTCACATCTTTAAAGAGTTTGATTCTCATGCTAAACACGGACTAAGGTTTAAAAATGAGTTGGACGTACGAGTCCCTGTTATTTTCGAGTGTGGCCCTGTATGATGTCATTAAGGCCGGAAATCCTTGTATCGGCAATTCTCCTGGAAGAGCACGCAGACACACCAGAGCAAGAGCACACCTATCAGCTTGCTTTGTTTAGGTTATGGAGCGCTGCACAGCATTGGATCGATAAAGATTGGTCATTTTCTTTTAGAACAACGTCTCCAAATCTCTTTTTTATCACTACACTGCCTTGGCTGTCTGGTCAGGTTGTTTCAAAGTAATATTTTAATGCAGTATGTATAGCAAGAACATGGGCGTCAGAAGCGAGAAACATGTAGGTGGCTCCTCCTCTAGAAAAGAGTGTAAACAGCTTTGCTGTATTAGCAGCTTTAGTGGTGTAGTGTAAAAAATGTTTGACATGTAGTTTTGACTCTGCCGAGAAGCAACTTCGAATCTGCCGAACTCGCTCTTCTAAATTTTCAAGATTTTAATTGTCACACACGCAGTTATACGGACATACAACCAGCGGTGAAATAAAATCTGGCCAACCTCTTCAGGTTGTGTAAGAAAAAATATTTAACTAATTTAAATGAACTGAAAGTAGTGGAAAGGTAAAAAAGTAAGGTTGAGTATAATGGGACCAAATAAATATATCCATTGTACATCGAAGCAGCATGAAAAACTAAGAGCAAGACTTGAATAAACAGAAGTATGAGACCGTCATGTCGAGGTACAGAGTGAATGACCTGACGGAGTCTGCAATACCTTGCCTTTGGAGAATTTACGCCACAGATACCAGCCAAGGGAAATACTGAATGTTCTATATAGTAAAAAGTCACTGTAACTCAAAAAAAAATGCTGGGTAATTTCAAACCCAGCTTGGGTCAATAAGGGATGAACCCAATCATTGAGTTAAAATAACCCAGCAAGGTTTATATTTGACCCTTCAATGGGTTAAAGCAAGCCAGCATAGGTTCATTTACCAGTCAGCGGGTTGGGTTCATCCCCGTTTGACCCAATGGTGTGTTGAAAATAACCCAGCGTTTTTTAGTGTAGTTATTGTGCTTTGCAATATTGATATTAGACTATTTTTACTAGAAAACATTCAGAATACAATTGGCAGAAAAACTATTCGATCAGCACCGATTCAATCAGACTGTGTGTGTGCGCGCGTGCGAATGAGGTATTGGGTTAAGGGATGACACGACTGAAGACATTGAAGCTGCTGACTGCTCAATCAGGACACATGAAGTCAGTCAGCTTTCCATTTTCTCCCCTGACTGGAGCCATTATGCCAGACGTGTGGTCCCTGAGGGTGACCGCCTCTGGTGCAAAGCACTCTGGGAAAAAATTCAGCCTATAACACATTTAAGCTTGCATACCATCAAGTACAACTGACAGAAATACTTGTCTTTAAATCAATGGGAGAATATAGATATTTTAACAAAAGAATAATTATAATATTCTCATATTCCCAATGGTCGTTGGAAGGTCATTCTCAAAAGTGCACATCTCTCATGGATTGCAGCTAATGTAATTAGTACTTGTGCCATCAGTCATGCATCACTTCACCAAATGCCCTCTAGAGAGCAATGAGAGAAATGTGCGTATGACTCTGTTTGTGCAGCAAAGATTATGCATATGACCTATTTTCACTCTGCAGCTTTGACATGTTCAGATCGGGGCTTGTGGTTATAATTGTGTGTCTATATAGTGTATCCCACCCAAGGAAAACTGGAAGAAACAGAATGTTTCCTGGACTGCATAAGACATCTGCTCCCAGCACAGGAAATACTCCCCCAAAACCTTGAGGCTCCCTCAACTACACCAACACACATTTTTTCACACTCCTGATGGAGAGCCTGGAATAGCAGACCTGGGATCAGTCAGCAACAAATAATCAATTAATTATAACGTAGAAAACCGGATAGTGAGTTGTGGGTTGTATCACATTTTCATATTGGTCCGTGACTGTTTGTTGATGATTAAATGGCATGTATGCATTATGCACTACAAATCATGGTGACTTCTTTTCGTGTCACCATTTTGAATTGTGATCATTTAAGAAAATTCCGGGAGAATATAAAACACATGACTAACTTCACTCTTGAGTGGTTTGATAATGTGCACAAAGACAGCAACCCTTAAGTCAGAGAGGCAGGGGTGCCATAATTGAATCCATGTGTTGGGGAAACACACAGACATACAGTTGTGTGAATGTCGATTCTATCAACCCATAGATGCATTTTTCATCACTAAGTACAATAAATACAAAACTTTAACCAGACTTTTCTTTTCTCTAGTGACACTTTCTTCTCAGCTCTACTGTGGAAAGTTTTTTTTCTCAGATGTCCTTCAGAAATGTGTGTTGTGCATAGTTTGGAGTATGAGCGAGGTGATCACTTTCTCTCTTTAATGTGGCTTTTATTTCAGTCTGATAGCTTTACGATCTATAGTTATACGAAAAGAAAATGTGTGAAAAAAGTTAAACAAATTCCTGTTATTTCAAATATTAAACACAAAATACTAAAATGAGTACTTTTAGGTGAGGTGTTGACTCAACTATATTCATTAGGTGTCGTCTCAAAGTGATAGTTTACCAAAAAATGAAAAGTCTGTCATTGTGACTCTTGTTGCAAACCTGTATACATTTCTTTGTTCTGCTATACACCAAGGAAGATATTTAAAAGAATGTCAGTAACCCAGTAGATTTCGCCCCCATTTACTGCAACAGTAGACCTGCTTGGTTACTGACATTCTTACAAATATCTTCCTTTGTGTTGAACAGAACAAGGAAATTTAAACCGGTTTGAAACAATCTGAGGGTGAATCTATAATGACAGAGTTTACATTTTTGAGTGCACTATCCCTTTAATCCATTGGCCGTAACGACAGACATTGAGAAGAGCTGCGGGCTCAAAATTTGGCTTGCGAATTAATGAGCTCAGTTACTCAGACGCTTGAGAATGGCAAGCAACAGTGAGTTTATTTAGTTTGAATGCATTTTTAGCCGAAACACCTTCGCCGTAGTAGGACTTTAAATATCAGAATGACGCCTGTATGAGGGCGGGGCGTGCACAATGACTTACGGGGTCGCTGTGAAACCCAGATGCCCGTGTGTCTCGAGCGCTTATACCGTTGCGTGTTATTGAACCGCAACAGTGAATACACGCGTCCTCTCCTCTCTTCGCAAACACAGCGGCTTTGGGATTAACACCACTAGGATTTAAACAGAATATCACTTCATGCAGTTTTTGCGTAAAACAGGACGTACACGTGAATGCAGCATTTAAACCCCTAATCATAAAGAAGAATTTATCTGTATCCGGAGCGCGTGCCCGTCACATCATTTCATCATTTTACATTTATCCGCAGACATGGACGAGGACAACCAAGGTGAGAATAACAGGTTTATAATGCATGGCCAATGTATCTGCGCACGTGATCATATTATGGGTTCACCATTGGCATCAGACACAGATGTGTCAATAGAGACAGAGCATTGCATTCATTAGTCCTCCTGTGCATTAACTTAGAACAACCACAAAAACCGCAAACAACATGAAACTGCTTCGGTTTATATCTAATGCTTATGAAAAGCATTATTGCCGACAGTGCACAATATGACATTTTAACGGTTTTCATGGTTATTTTGTATTTCATGGCCTAACAAAGTGTTTTAAACAAACATAGCAGTGATAGGCATAGAGATGATCACATTGCTATTGAACTGTAAAAGTTGTTTTTTATGCGGAGAGCAATTACACGTAACAGTAAAGATCCAGCATCCAGGATTTTTTTGCATTTACAGCGCTGCAAATCTGCTCATGTGTATCAGCCTGTTGTCCACTGCTCCACCGGTCCATTGAGAAACTTCAGTGGCTGTAGGTGCAACCGTCAGTCTGTGTTAGATGATCCACATGTCAGTTTACCAATGTTTGTCTTAAGGGTCTGAGCTGATCGATTTCATGAAGGCTAGTCAACACCGTCGTCCTCCATGCTGGTGTTCAAAGGGTGCACATTTCCCCAACTTTCACGCACAGTTATAAAGTATCTCTGGAGTGTTGCAATCAAGGTTTGATCTACTAATAAAGTTAGACAGTAGTTAAATTGCATTGATTAGCTTGGAATTAATATACAGGTTTTTGGAAGCAGTCATATTCTTTTCAGAAGATCTTAGTGGCGGTTTTCCATGCAGACCTCACCATCAAGAGAAGTTGTGAGTGGTTGCCAGGGTATTGCTATTTGGTTGCAAGGGTGTTGTGGGTGCTTGCCAGGACAATGCTATGTAATTAACTACTGTTTTAAGGGAAAAGCGTTTTCTTGTGCAACATTGCAGGAATGTGTGAGTGATGTAGGTGGTTTCCAGGGCATTGATCTGTGGTTGCTTTAACTCCTTGTGTCTATTAAAGCATTGCTACACGCTTGCGTGATCTGACTCCATTAAACAGCCCACAGCAGCAAACACAGCTTTTAATATTAAGAATGGAGAGTTGTCTGGATGCTTCCCCATCACATATAATCCAATGATACTTTGTGCATGTGCTGTAATATTTGAAGTGGTGTTTTCTCACTTGGAATGCCAAATCAGAATATTAAAGGCATATGCACGCATTATCCTGTCTGGTGTTTGCAGCCAACACATCATTGTGGTTTTTGGTGTGTTTTGACACTGGGTTGGTGGTTATGTCAGATTCAAGTCAGCTCTTAGCTCTTCTGAGTGTGATCTGCTCTATTCCATGCTGGTTCCTCTGGACCTGCTGGGATCCCTGCCGGGTTACGGTAATCAATGCCTGTGGGACTCTACCGGGATCACGCACGCGTCCAGGGCAGTTCAGATGGACCGAAAACGCTTTTCCAGCAGGTCTGGAGTTGGAGCCTGGCACTTCTTCCGAACCGATTTGGGTTTTCACTGGCAGGGAGCAGAAGCCTCTACATCACCAACATGTGACAAGAACCATTCGAGAAGCTCTGTAACACGGCACTATTTGGAGTATATAGTGTTGTCATGATACTGGAATTTCTAACTTCGATACGATACCTTGAAAAATATCGATACTCGATACCATTTTCGATACCACAGAGAAAAAAACTGCCACAACATTATTATTTAAAGATAAATATAACCTATATAATGTATTATAAAGAGTTATTAAAGGGTAAAATGCATTATAATTCTTCATAATGTGTGTTGTAACGCATTATGTACTGTTGCAGGTCGAGTCTCATCTTCTTTCTGGTGCTACAAGAGAATGCCAAACTTTAATAAACATATATATTTTTTATGACCGCACTTTCAAAATGAACTGAACTTTGTAACTAATCTTAGAACTTAAGTAATTGGTAATAGATATTTGTTAACATAAATAAACAATGAAAAATACTTCCAAAACATGTATTAATCTTAGTTAAAAGTTAATTTAAACTAACATTTACTAATACATGTACTAATTAAAATCCAAAGTTCTATCTGTTAATATTTTTTTTCATTGGACCAGATCAAACATGATCCGTTGTATTTTATTACATACTGTCATCAAAGATTAAAATATACTGTAGCAAATGCATTGCTCATCGTTCATAAATGCTGGTTAATACATAACATTATTTGATGAACATATTTTAATGCCGGATTCAAATATCACCGATCCACACACGTAATCATTTTTTGAATTAAGTTAATCAAGCACAAGTTCATTTACATTTGACCACAGTTAAAGTATTTAAAGATTCACAGTTTAAGATTCCTCAGTCGGATTATATTAACTTTAAGAACTACGCTGAAAAAACGAGACAACACTCATATTGCTATATTAGAGGTGTTAGCGCCTTTTGTTAGCACTGCTCTGTAGCAACTCTTGCATATCGGCTTGTTTGTGTCCTTCGGCTTTCCATGTTCATTTGCTTCATATCCAAAATATTTCCAGATAGCACTCCTGCTGTGTTCTTTATCAACCAAAGCCGGTTGCGGAGGCGCCGCACACGCCATATTTATATTCACTTCACTTTTGCTATTTAACCAGAGCGAATGAGACGAGACACGTGACAGGCACTGCGGTCACGTGTGGTGTTTGTCAACGCGCCCTTGGAGATAAGTGAAAGTGACAGCTCGGCTAGGATCGCTGTATCGATACTTCGGGAAATTAGTATTGGTACCGTTCAGATATTGCAGTATCGATATTTCTCGAAATATCGATATTTTTGACAACACTAGGAGTATACAGTATGTCCAATCTCTGGAAACCAGATCTGGGCATTGGCCCAGGAGTTTTTGAGGGGAAAAGTGCAGCCCGCTTCCCAAATAGGCTCCTAATCAAAGTTTGCCAGGTGTAACACAGTTGTAGATGACATATCATATGTCTTGTTTAGCAGCGTTGTGCTGCCTGATAGATGATAATGGCTTAGGAAATTCATAGACTTGCGTTATCTGCAAAAAAGACCAGACCTACACATTCAGAATTTTGCATCTGCTTATCAAGATAATCAAATGTGTTTAAGTGTCTTTGCATCTAAGTATTTGTTTATACCAAATTAGCCTGACTGAGCTCTTGTCTAACATGTAGTGTTATGTCAGCTAGTAACAAATTGTCAGAAGATAACATCTGAAGTGACATGGCCATGTTCCACCTAGTAATACAGTAGCAGACTTATTTGATTTTATGTAGTTCAGCGAGACTTTTCACTAAGCCTCGTGTAGTGGTCATGAAAACCACCATTACAGTGACACATCAGTCTACACACGAGCCTGTGTTTCACTGCCATAACTCAACACTTGGACTCAAACACCAGATTTAAAGGGATGAGTAAACTCATAATTAACTCACCCTTTTGTCATTTCAAATTTGTATGCCTTTCTTTCTTTCCACAGAACACCAAATAAAAAATTTAAAAATCTAAACTGGACTCCATCACTCCACTTGTGCCTATACCATATTTAGGAGTTTGGACTTATAAACTTTAAATACGAAATCTTACTAACCAGTCTTGTTAAGTGGTCTAAGCATGCTTGTGTTCTGAGGTGTTTCGAGTGACTGATTTGATGGGTTCAGTCAGTGAGTCTTGTGAGTTCTGTGTTTGATATATGAATTGTTTCAACAAAATGAATCGGTTCAAATTAGTTATAACGTTGCGAATCGGACATTAGAGGACATTGACTTGCTGTTTGTTGTTCACAGCTATTTGGACATCTCAAAATATATAAATGAACACTGAAAACACTTCATTGGATAGGACCATCCTTTATGTCAGCTGCAGGGAAGAATGGGCAACATGTTTTGTTTTTGAGCACATTCACACCCAGCTGCAATTCAGTTAAAAATATTCTCTGAATGCGCCACGTGAAACATGGATTCTGTCTTCCAACCTTGCTTTTGAATTAAAGTAAGAGAGAGAGAGACAGTTCAGAAACCAACATGTTTGACTTGATTCAGCGCTGCGTAGAACGATCGGAGTTTGACATCATCTGTGAAAGCAAATGGAGCAGTCTGTCCCGTAGTGCTTTTATGCTGTTCAGTCTGCGCAACACGGAATGATGTCAATGACACACTTTAGTTTAGAGACAGAAGGAGTGACGAGATCTCTGCTCACTCTTTCACGCAATTAG
Source organism: Triplophysa tibetana (assembly GCA_008369825.1). Classification (NCBI taxonomy): domain Eukaryota; kingdom Metazoa; phylum Chordata; class Actinopteri; order Cypriniformes; family Nemacheilidae; genus Triplophysa; species Triplophysa tibetana. The sequence goes on from CM017913.1 coordinate 1,763,137, forward strand.
CTATCACAAGCGGATTGGGGTGTAATGATACCATGGGCGTAGGTTTGGTCTCAGCTTTGGTGGGGACATCTGAATTACTAATGAATCAAATACACAAGTATAAGTATGCATGCAACGCATCATGTTTATATTTCAGAGCAATTTAAATATGAAGGGGACATGGTTTTAAAAACGTTTGACATGCATGATTTCCTTTAATCACGCTTTAATAATTGATAGTTCATAAAGACTTTACCTGAAGCCCTGAAGGTCCAGCTACTTCTTCCTCAACATGCTCTGTGACATTTTCAAAAGATGTCAGAGTTTCCTATATGTAATTAAATAAACTAATGAATAAAATACACACGTATCATAGTATGCATCCAACAAATCATGTTTATACCAGATAGTGTTATTTGGATATTATCAATCAACTAATGATTCATTATATTTGAATAACCAACAGAGGTAACTTTTGCCTTTTTAACATTGCCAACACGTTTTTCCAGCACATGTGTCTAGCAATGACAGTCCTTCATTAAACTGTGGCTGATTTCCCTTTTATTTCTCTGCATGTAGGGTAGGCTACACTCACAAATACATAAACAGAATGTAGAAACGAAAAATGTCTCATATCGACTGTTTATGTTGACTGCAGGATTCTAAGTTAAGGTAGTTTAATTAACATTCAGTGACTTGCTAAAGTAGCCTTCTATCATCCTGGGTAACACATGCTATCACCAGATAATACAATTTTCCACAGTAGAATCTGCATTTAAAAGCCTGGTCAGTCACTACTACTGCTAGATTATTTGTGTGCCTAGATATTTTGCCTACTTACACTCTGCTTTATGAAAAAGCTTCGTATGTCCCCTTTCTTCTTCTTGGGTGGCATAGCTGAACTACAAAGTACAAAGATAGGGGCAAAAAACGGAATATAAAAATGTTTTACTCTGGCCCTGGTAACTTACCGTCGGCATCGTCAACTCGCACACACACACACACACACACACACACACACACACACCAACTGCTCGCTCGCTGCCAGTCTAAGCACAAAAGTAGTCCCGGCCCGCGCGTGTAGCCTGTCAGATACCCCGCCGCCAATCAAATTACAGCGTTTCTTGTACTGTCTTCGTCCTGGCCGTTGGAATCAATCCAAATATCAGCGCAAAGATCCAAATAGCAGTTCAAAGGAGCTAAATATTGGTGGGGACAAATTTAGTATCTCAAAATATTGATTGGGACTAGTACCTAGCGTCCCCCCCTAAACCTACACCCATGAATTATACACTCACCTCACGATTCGATACATATCTCGATGCTGGGTTCACAATACGATATCACGTTATTCAGCAGCTCACGGTAGCGGATAAATGATCAATGACGTATGAACACGTTTGTGTCTGACTTTGTAATGAGTTTTGTGGTGAGTCTCCTGCAGTCACGCTTCAAGTTCGCTGTGTTTTACCGGTGATTTTGAAGGAAAATAAGACGCTTTTTAAAGCAGTTGAAGAGACAGATTGTGTATTGTGATTCCTCTTCTTCCAGAGACTTCTCTCTCTATCGCATATGTGAGATAAGCACACGTGACGCGCTGGCGCAGAGTAGTTTGCGTCTTGACCGCTCAACGAAAAGAATTAAACACATCTTAAAATATCGCCATCTATCCACGATGCGCATCGTAACATTTTTGTATCTCGAAATATCGTTACACCCCTACAAGCGGATCATACACCACTCATAAATCACATTAGATGTTAAAATAAATCTTCGGCGGCGCAAAAATCGTTTTACGCACTAAATTTAAGTTACTTACTACTAAGTTCATGCGTATCTGTCGTGCTGTCCGAGAGGAATTTTCCCCCAATCTCGGGTTCCTCCCCGAACCCAGAGTGTTCAACTCCCAGACTGGTTAAGAGTGCGGAGAAGGAGGGATGCTTCTCGACTAGTGATGGGCCGTTCGAGTCTTTTGTAATTTGATGTGACAGCTTTGGACAAAGAAATAAGCTAATTTACAACCTTCCTAACAAAGTGGTGCATAGCCTAGCCCTAGTGTTGTTTATTGATAGACAAAGACGGTGAAATGACAAATGAATCAATATTAACAGTTAATAATAACACAGAATCTTTAAGAAAACCTTAACAAAAAAAGACAAAAATGAACAGACCATGCTTGTTAAAAATATTTTGATAATTTTATGATAATTCTTAAATATGATCCAACATTTAAAAAATACAATTTTACTTTATCGTGTTTTATACTGATCCGGGAAGTGGTCACGTGACAAAAGACCGAACGACTCGAACCCGAGACTCGAGAGGTGAACTTATCAATTCTCTTTCCGTCTCTGACTGCATTTGTTAAAAGTACATGGCTGTCACGTGATGAACGAACGAGTCAAATCCGAAGACTTGTCATACAAGAGGTGAGCTAATCATAGACTAAATACCCAGGTAAACAAGTAATTTATCTTTTCTGTTTATTATAGCATTAAAGTTTTGTATTGGTTGTAATGTGATTAACGTTGCATAAGTAGTAGATTTGTTAGGAAAGTGACATATAACATTTTAATTATACTTTGCTAAAATGAACGTAAGGAATGATATGACTCGAAAAAAGATTCGTTCATTTTGCTTAACGAGACTCAAAGGTCTCAGTCAATAAAATGATCCGAACTTCCCATCACTATTCTCGACTTGAGGGACAGAGGTAAGAGCTGGATATTTATACTCTTATAGGGATGGTTAGATCACATGCTCCTCCTCTTTAATCGGGTTGATTATCTTACGTGTAATCTTATCTACCCAACTTTATAAAACATCATGAACTTAAGGGGCTCCAGTGCTGTCCGGTTACCAACTCTCTTCAAAATATCTTCTTTTGTGTTCTGCGGAAGAAAGAAAGTTTGAAATAACAAGAGGGTGGGTAAATGATGACATAATTTTCATTTTTGGAGATTTATTGGGTCAATTCCCTGAAACGCACATACTGACAAAAAGTGTATTGCTTGAAGCACTGTGTGAAATGCACATAAATTAAAATACTCAGCACAAACAGATATTAGTAGAAAATACTTGAATTAGTCATAAGTCGGCCAAACTGAGCGATCAGGGGAGAAGGGGCTTAGTCAGGGAGGTGACCAAGAACCCAAGGGTCACACTGACAGAGCTCCAGCATGTCTCTGTGGAGAGAGGAGAACCTTCCAGAAGAACTTCACCAATTAGATTAGATTAGATTAGATTGAACTTTATTGTCATAACACATATAAAAGTACAGTGTAACGAAATGTAGTTTAGGTCTAACCAGAAGTACAATTAGCAAGTGCAGATATACAGTGTGAATAAATACAGAATACAATATTAGGGAAATACTATACAATCAGACCTGTATGGCAGAGTGGCCAGACGGAAGCCACTCCTCAGAAAATTGCACATGACATAAATGTACTTAACAGAAAAAAAGGGTAAAAATGTATTTAGGAACTGCAGTGAAGAAAAATAGTTTTTTTAATGCAATCGTACATTGGGTTTGCAATTTATTGTCTTTTCTGTAAAGCATGTGATGCAGACCTCAAGGCATCTTGGATGTTTTAAAAGTTCAACTTCTTTTAATTAAAGTCCAGGGCTTTATAAATGTGCCCTGTGTTTTAACATTCAAACAGAAGAACACAGAAATTATTTTGTATTTAGGTTTTTCTTTACAATTCTAAAGTTTTTTTTCTAAAGATTTAATAAGACCTTTTTGTTCACTAAGATTGTTCTCTAGATAACAAACATACCAGGGCTGTTCATCTGACTATAAACACAAACACACTGAACAGGGTTAACAATTTGAAAATGCAACAATTAGAAACACATTTGCACAAATAATACAGCAGTTTCAGGAATTCAGGTTGGCGTGAGGAAACCTGAAGCCTCTTTTCATCGCTCGTAAAGGAAACCAGACTGCCGAAGAGTCTCTGGAGTGTTGGAGCATGTGGCCAAGTGCATTCCAGAGAAAAGAGAGAAGCGTTCTTTTAAAGATGTGTATTTTTCTCTTATGGAGGAATGGGCAGAGAATAGAGGTGAGGGGAAATACATTATGTAAGGTATCGCAAATCGTTAAAGCCGATGGTGGAGCAGGAAAAGGTTTATTCTATGGTCTTGGACAACAGATCTCATTCTTTGCTTCCGCTATTGTGTGGGCTTCTGTTTTCCAGTATTTGTCCTCAGAATGAGGTTATTGGAAAAATAGAATTGCTTGATGAACAAAGCATACTTTGTCATGAGCCTTTAAGTGAAACATGTTTTTATTATTTGATTATATGATTGGCCGGTTGGTTAGTTCGTAGTGATTGGTCGAATGCTAGAGCGTTTCACGGAAATAGCGCTTCTTACCATAACCGTGGCAACATCCTGTAGCATTATAATGTTTTTAAGTACAAAATAAAAAATGTAATGTCTTAAAATTCTAACAATCTGTTGTCTCAAACAGGTTTCTGGTCTTTCAGTTACATTGAGTTGTTTGTATGCAAATTATGCGAGTTAAGGTTTTTTGTAAGTCAAAAGGTAATTTAGACAACCTGATCTTTTTTCATCTGACACACTTCCTGCTGTTATCACTGCAGTTACATGTGTGCCGCCTTTCTGCCTGTTAGGAGGAAGTTCTGATAAAAAAGCACATTTAAGATTCTGATCTTGCTATGACAGGACAATCCATAGTCAGACTCAGCAGCTTTTCATTCATTTGACAAACAGATAGGAGCTTTCACATGTTTGTGTTTGCCTGATTTGTTATGTGAAATCTGAAAGGGTTGTCATGCTTTGTGCAGCTCCACCTCAAAACAGGGTCATTGTAGTGATCATTGTGTGTAACACAGAATAAAGTTTAAATCAGAACACACAAATACTTATGCCTATATGTGTTGTGTGAGCTTGTACTCGTTCTCTGCTGAGACGATTAAATCATGTTATATGCTTGGTTGTCAGTATTGCTGGAGTAATGGAGATGGTGGTCTAGTGGGTTAAACCACTGAACTGGTTGTCAAAAGGTTGCTGGTTCGATCCCAGCAGCCACCACCAGTGTGTCCTTGAGCGAGACACTTTACTCCATGTTGCTCCAGGGGGATTGTCCCTGTAATAAGTGCACTGTAAGTCGCTTTGGATAAAAGCGTCTGGCAAATGACTAAATGTAAATGTATTGGGATTTAAAAATCCATCAGTCTGTGGTGTCTCTTAAGACCCTTAAAAATCACTTAATAGTGAGCACATAGTACTTAGAAATAGATATCATTACGATTTTTGCAGTACTGGTACTTTAGCATTTGAGACACGCAGGTGGGTCAAGTTAAAACACCTTGTCCACTTTGGGAGACACTCTGTGGTGCGGAGCCAGGCTGGAGTAGAAACGAGCATCAAAAGACAGGCTGCATGCTCAACTGTTGGTGAGATGAAAAGTACAAGGTAACGTTTTTATTGCCATAACATCTAAGAAATGGATTTATTTTTCCCAGTTCTGAAAGTAGAACAAATATAACAGAGCTTATCAATGATCCAGTCTTTCATAATTTATCCCTGTGGACTGTTTGCGTCAACATATTCTCCAACCCATACGATTTGATTTATGCATGTTGTTTATTTATTTCTCAGATACGACAAACGTAAGCATTTTCTTAATTATCGCCTAACGTCATCATAAAATGTACGTTTTGAGGTATTTTTTTGCAATAATAGCACGCATTGTGGTTTGATTTTCATTTCAAAATGTCATGTTAACAGTATTTCGTTGCATAGTACTTGTACATGTGTAATGACAATAAAATTGAATCTCAATCTCAATTTACATTTCACATATTCAGGCATTTTGAGCAAGTAACACATGATACAGATACAAAACAGTTAAAATGTTTAAAAAGTACAAAGTGTACCGAGGTCAAACGATCGATTTATATGAAGAACAGACACAAGAGTGATCACCATCTGCTGTGTTCCGGTTTCTGCTTTGTTTCCCGATTTTCAAACCTGGAGCCATGTTCAGTCAGCCTTTAAGAGTTCACAACATGAGTCGACTCTTAATCACGCAAACAAGTCGTCCCTAGTCCGATTTGTGAACCGCCACGGATTTACGTCAATACATATAGTCCCGCCTACGTTTTGCTAGAACTGCCCGCGAAAACTACACTCTTCTCCCCCAAACACTGTTACTCGTGAGCCTCATTCGCGGCCAAACACAGCAGACTAGACCATGTGACCAATCACATCAGACTAGGCTACCGGAAAGGAGGGGATTAGACAAATTAATCATGGAACGAATCATTCGAAAGTCAGTCAAAACTGCCTATTATTACGAAATAATCATGTTTTTACACCTTCTATGTACATAAACTTGTTCGACACTCCATAAACTAAAGTAGGACCTTAAAAATCCCCATTTATATACGCTTTAATAGTGAAATGTCAATGGCTTTCATCTGTCTTGTGGCAGACAGCGTCATTGTGTGGGTTTTGATTGTGAAATGCTATTGGCTCGCGTTAAGGAATACATCATTCTAATGTTCTGGTTTGTTTAAAGATGTGTTGATGTCCATTTTGTTCATTTTATGGAATAAATACACGTGACTGTACTTTTACTCGGGTGTTGTGTTTAATGGTTGACAAGTGGTTTGGTTGAGGCTTAGGGGAGGGATTGGGGTTCGGTGCTATTAGGTGGAGGACATCAAACACCAGTAAATTCTTTACTGAAATCAGTACATAGCAGTGAAATATGCCAGTTTGGATACAGCATGTCCCATTACCTTAACATATAAGTATTCAGTATGCTTACCTGACCTGCATTTTTGGCCAGTTAAGGTGTGTGTGAATGTGCCCTATGCTACCCAGAAATATGTGTTACCAGGCTGAAAGCAAAGCCAATAGGTAGGCCTAGTGTGACCAAACACACAAGACCAAGAGTTGGCTGTAATGTAGAAGTTCTTGATGAGTTTGGTACAGAACCCGGCTCTTTAAACATAGGTTTGATCTCACTTGCAGCTTGTTAAATGGCTTCTTGACAGCTGCTTTCAGGCGTGAGTCAGTGCACAGCAATAATCAAGGGCTTAACCTGTGTTATGTCACCCACAGAGGTTCTTGTCTCTGATTCAACAGTATACAGTATCCCTAAACAGTCTGCTCCTGGTGGAAATAAGTACAGTAGGTGTGTATTAATGCTTTGCGGTGTTGGTGAGCTGCTTATTATAGAGTTAGGTACAACAAACTCTGTGTGATACACTTTGCACTTAAACATCAACCAACCAGTTGGCACCAATAGCCCTGTGGTTAGGTCATTGACATTTAGTGCCTGTGCACTTGAGGCCCGACCTGAGTTCAATTCCGGTATCAAGCATCCATTGCAGTCCCATACCACTGTCTCAGTCCAATGATGTCCTGTCTGTTTTCTTTATTTTCAAAACGATAAAAACTCAAAGCAACCTGCAGACAATATAAGAAAATACAAATGTTTTGCTAAAGCAAGCATCTCTAAGGGTTAAGGGTTATTAAGACTACAGGATTCTCACAAACACTGAGAATTCAGGAAACGGCCATTTATGCTAGTTCATTTAAAATTGTTATTCACCCTTATCGGAAATATTTTCCTACCAACGAAAGGTCATGGGACATTGGCTAATATTCAGTTGCTGTCAATGCTGGCTATGATATCAGTAATAAAGCATGTGAATACCGAGCACACAAGACTCTCTTATAGACCACCAGCTTATCTTCATTTACTCACTTCATCATTGGCTCGGATCTCTTCCTTTACAACATCTGCACAGCTAGACTAACACTAACAATGGCTCCTCCATAGTTTATACGTAAACCCCAAAGTCCCACGGAAACTGAGGCCAGAGGAGTTAAATTCTCAAAGAATGAATAAAACAGCCATCAGAGCGACTAAAGAATGTCTTTAGAAACAACAAAAAAGCTGCCAGGACCGGACGCTGGGCCTAACGTCGCCCACGTTTCAACCATAGTAAAGCATCCGGACTCATTTTTGCTTTGCTATCCCTTCACATACAACAGAGCGTTTGTAGTGATACTCCTCTCTCTCTCTCATGTCCAGATGTGGTGTGTCTGGACAGCCGGGGCCAATATAAACAGGCCTATTAGGGGTCAGTTTGTCTAATTCGTGTCTTTCTATCAGACGGCTCATTTCCTGTGTGAGTCATCTCAGGCCTGAGGGGTTTCAGAGGAGACCGCAACTCTCAGCTCATTTTATTGACTGCCCCGACGCCCCATGCAAACACGACACCCAGGGCAAACGCACCCTCAGACTTTGTGTTATATTGGACTGGATTCATTCTATCAGCGGAAGGACTGAAGGAAAGATTAAGATGCATTCCCTGCCAAATATCCATGTGGCCTGAATAATACAGATTGAATGCTCTCAGATAGACATGTTATCACCATATTTTGAGCCGCTGCGTTTAAATGTAGGTTACAACAAGGTGGCTGAGGTTTCTCTGCCCTCAGTCCACGGACTGAGCGAGCGTAAGGGAAGGTCACCTGAAAACACCCAGTATGTGATGTTGCCATGTGCAACTTTCGACTAACGGTAACTGGACTTGACAGTTTTATATATTCTTTGGACAATAGATGTCTAGAGAGAAAATACGGTCAAGGTCTTTGTAAAAAAAGTACTTTTTTTCTGAGTGGATTTGTTTCCTTGCTCACTGTGACTTCTGAAGCGGATTGAAACTCACAGTATTAATGCAGTGTGCATCACATGGCCCAACACAATCTCACAGGAATTTCTAATTATTTCGTATAATCTTGTTACGTTATTGTAGCAGATGCTTTGGGTGGGGCTTAATTATGGCTTTTTGAAATAATTGTATGATTTTGTGTGATTCACAGTTCCCACAAAAGAAAAGAATCTAAACAATCACACAAACACAATCTACAAAACAAAATCCGTCCTTTCTGTTTCATCCTTCTTGCAAGAGTTTTCTTTGTGTTTCTTTATCTAATGATGCACTTGGATGTCCTCAGGTAAAGTGTAATGGATGCCATCGGGATGCAGATGTGGGCTGCACTGAAGCTCATGATGGAGGTCCACGTGACTGTAATTTCATTCACATTATTAACCAGATGCTGAAGTGAGGAGTATACCAGCGTGAGACATCAGATGCAAGAAGAAGCTCTGATTATATGAGAAACCTTACAAAGCCTCTCCTAGAAACACAAATCTCATTTGTGAACAGGAGCATGACACAGGATGAGCTAAATATAGAGCCGTCAGGATATTTCAGCTATAGGAAAAGGGAAACTTTCATTTTAAAGTTACTTTCGAAATCAACTCAAGATGGCAGCGTGAAATGCGGGCGAAGAATTAAATAGACTAGTGAATGTTTTGTTCATGGGAAAGAGTATCTTAAATTAGATACTTAAATTGCTACATTTATGATTATTATTATATATTAAATACTACCTTTTTCTTTCTCTTCTCGAATAGTTTTTTTGTGTAAAATTATGTTTCCACTCTGGTTTGGAACACTGGTCTGTTCAGATTTTCATTCCCAGAATACACCACAAAAGTTAAGGGCACATTTCTAAAATGTTTTTAGTTTGACGCAGCATGTTAAAAATAAAACATCCATCTAACGCATGTAACCAACATAGACCAATAATAGAAAATGTTGCAGGAAATTAGCATTTTGTCTGAAAATCTGGAGTCCAAATTTAAAAGACTGACAATCTTGTAAAGTGGGTTTCTGTGGACCAGTGATAGACTTACACTTTGTGTTTAAGGACAATGTCACATTTACAACGTCTCCATGTTGATGTATGCCATTAATTCAAGGAATTATCATGCTATTAATTAATACAAAAATGACTTGATAAACCTGTGATTGTCCCTGTGATATGTTCATGGTTCCGTTTGATGTCCCATTTGCTTGTGCTGATTTTCTGTTACTATTACTGAGTCACATTATTTTGAAGCATGATGAATATGAGTTTTTCATACGAACAGAACACACATGGCCTATATTTGAGATCACATGATGAGCAAACATACTTTAAGGCTGACGTTGTGTCACAGCAGGGGTGAGCAAACTGGTTTTACCTGAACGGTTGGAATAAGTATGCAAACTATGTGCATGGTGAGTTTTGAGCGCTGAAAGAAACCGAGAGTGGAACATAAACACACAGTCTACCTGCCATATCACACTCGCACCTGAATATATCATCGCTCTTCTGATGTGGGCTGCTTTAAACGATTGCCATGCCTCATGAAGAACAACACACATGGACAAAAAGTGATGGTACGTACTGCATGGATATTGAAGGATTTAATATGTTTTTCTGTGAAGTTAAAGCAGGACTGGGTTGTTTTTTAAAAAGAGGGCCTCAGTGTGGCTTGAAAGTTGGTTGCACTGTGATAAGCTGGAATGTGTTTGTGTGCTTGCGATTGTTGCTGTCAGTTATCTAATCAGTACGGCAGAAACATCGTCTTCATTGTCCCGAAGCAGTGCTGGAGAATATCAGGATGTCTATCTGTATTTATTACAGTAGACGTTCCCAGAGAACTACAGGGTAAAACCTGCAAATCATTCACAGAGAGATCAGGTGCATGTGACGTCCATAGGGTCAGTTTTGATTTCATGTCAACAATAAGAAGAAGCACTGGTACCTATAGTTTTTACTAATATTCTATACAGTTACAGTAGTACTTTGAATATGGACATCTTCGCTCTTTATTTAAATATGCTATTAAAGACGTCTTAATATTTGTTTAAACAAATAAAGCTCTGCTTTGAGATGATTAGTTTCTCCTTGAGTTGACTAAACTTGTTGAGTTGACTTATACTTTTAAGTTGAATTAAAGGAACGCTCCACTTTTTTTGGAAATATGCTAATTGTTTGGAAATTCACTAAAAGATGAAGTCTAGAGCTTTGGAATGACATAAAATATTCTGCTTGAATAAAAGCAAAAGCTTTGTCCAAATTTAAAAACGCAACACTTTTATTTTTCCCCCATTTTTCATGAGCTGAACTCAAAGGTCTAAGACTTTTTCTATGCACACAAAAGGCCTATTTCTCTCAAATATTGTTCACAAATCTGTGTTAGTGAGCACTTCTCCTTTGCAGAGATAATCCATCCATTAGTGTTAGATTATTGCACAGGTGTGCCTTAGGCTGGCCACAATAAAAGGCCACTCTGAAATGAGAACTCTATTGGGCGGGTCCAATGACCAGTCAGTATCTGGTGTGACACTGACCTCCATTTGCATCACACAGTGCAACACATCTCCTTCACATAGAGTTGATCAGGTTGTTGATTGTGGCCTGTGGAATGTTGGTCCACTCCTCTTCAATGGCTTAACTGATTTGAACATCAACGCAAAACATAGGTATTTAGAGTTTGTGATAAGATGTGAATTCCTAAGGAGAAAATCACTTGCTGCCCTCCATCTGCACTTTGTGCGGTGGCGATTCGTCATGTGCCAACAACCTATTGCAATTAACCTTTAGTTGCCGATGGACCTGTCTGAAATAAATGAAAGATTTCATTAACGATGTAAACGTGTTCATTTAGCTTTAAATTGTATTTTTGAACTGATTTTGTCTATTGTAGACTAAAATAAAAGTTATTCTAGCTTTTAAATGACTTTTACATCAAAAGCTGCTCATGATGATTTGGTTACTACTACAGTAACCATACAAAAATGCAGACTCATGTTATAAATCACACAGTGGTTTTTCTGTTATGGAGGTCAGGCGTACCTCGCACTACTTCTGCTTTCACAGATTGATTTATCTAAACCCACCAGGCAGTTTATACAGTTGAGCTGTCACAGCTATCGCATCATGCAGCTCGTGTCGACATGCTGCCTGTGTTCTGTCTGGTTGAAGTCAGCGGTATAATCATTTTCTTATTCACTTCCTTCTCAGGCAATTTACATTAACGTCACCATGTCATCAAGGAACCTTGTTTTGGGACGCAGATGTCCTTTCCCATTGTTGTGCTCTACAGTAAGTCCTGTTTAATGCATCTGAGTGATATCACATTACTATGTGATTTCTGACACACAGTGGGGATTTGTCCCCGAGCTCAAGAGCCTAACAATCAAAGACATTTTCCTCTCTCTTTCTCTGGCACGAGAAAGGATTTCTGCGAAACAGACGTAGGTTTGCTCGCGGGGAATCGCTCAATAAACACTTCTTTATGTGCCGTGCCGAAGACAGCTCGGAAACTATTGTGTGCTGCCTGGTTTTTGCCGTAGTGGAAAACATTCACATGTCCTTGAACTTTTCTGGCTGGTCTCAGCTCTGCTTGTGTGGAAATGACCAATGCCACCAGAAATGAGGAATTCTGGTTTAGGATTGGTCAACAGAATATGTAGTGAAAATGGAGGATTAAAATTAAAGCAGTTTAGCGCAGTGATACAGATGGGACTTTTTTTCCCATTCAATGGAAACAGAAAGTTGGCAGAAAGAGCGCCACAATCTGCTTCAGCTAAAATACACAAGTGACCCACTTCTTCCTCTAGCTGGTGGATGAAGCTTAACCGTCTTTACGCAGTCTCCATGTGCTGACAGGCCTGGTGTGTTGATACAAAACAAAGATTTTTTGGATGTTTTTTACAGTATTGTTTTTTATTTAAAGTAACTAATTGCCTTAGAAAGGGAGATGCTATAAACAGACACACGTGAAAGTCATCGCTGACGCTGACAAGAACTATCTTCATTTTACCACATGGTCAGTATTTAGTTCATGACTGATGTGCTTCATGCTGTAGTTTTACCCCACGGTCTGTTTATGGACTATATGCTGCCTTATATCTGTCGACCAGAGCCGAAATGTCTGTGGAGTTTGAATGCTGAGGGAAACGTTTGGCCCACATTTGTAGTTGATTTGAATATGTCCTCCAGCGCTTCATTGTTGTTGTGGGGTTGACCGTTGCTCATTTAAACACATATTTACAGGTGTCCTGCTCTTGTGTTGTGATACAGTACCTGAAGACCTGTCGCTGGATGAGAGAGAGGAACTATCCAACATACGCCGGAGGAAAAAAGAACTACTCGATGATATTGAGGTGAGACTAATTCATTCTTTGGCATCATTGCTTCACATCATTTACATAAAGCACAAATGTCGGTATAGATGTTTGGTATATAATATACACCGCCTACTAATTCTGCAGCATATAGTACCGTGCACAGTATGCATACTTTCTTAATGTCTTATATCCCTTCAGAAAAGAATACCAAAACCATCATTTGCAAATTCTGTACACTCTTAAAAAAAGGCACTTGAGAAGGTTCTTCGATGGCCTAGAAGAACATTTTGGTTCCTTAAAGAACCTTTAACATCTGGCGATAAAAGTCTGTCATTCTTCAGATGACAAACAAGTAAGAAAGAGATGGTTCTTTAAACAACCTTTTAATTGAATGGATCTTTGTGGAACCAAAAATGCTTCTTCTATGGCATTGCTATGAAGAACCTTTGAAGCACCTTTATTTTTTAGAGTGTATCCCACAATGCAATGTGTCCGACTTGCAATCCGTTTATAACAAACTAACCTGCATATCAGCCACAGCATGTCACAAGATTTGAAGTTACCGATATTAACCACAATATAATGCGATATGTGATACGAATTTTAGTTCTCTTTACAAAAGTTTTTTATTAAACCACTGGACTGCTGAGGTGAGTCAGTGTCTGACTAATACTTTGTGTTTGACAGAGGCTGAAGTTTGAGATCGCTGAAGTCATGACAGAAATCGAGCAGCTCACGTGTGTTGGCGAGAGGTGAGAATGATGGGAAATGTTTTCACAGGGATCAACTGAAGCTCTTTTGTAGACATTAGTTAAGACCTCTGTTGAGAGTGTCACCTGGCCTGACACCTGATGAGAAAAGTCTGTTTGTGCTTATGGCCATACAGATTAAAGGCCTGTTCAGACCAAGAACAATAATAAAATAACTACTTTAGTTAAAACATAGTCAGAAACAATATGTAGTTTAATGCAATGAAAGCCCGTGTTCACACTTGACTGTCTTTTTCGAAGCTGCTAGCATCTGTTTCACATTATAATCCTATGCAGTAAACCGTTTTTTTTTTCAAAAATGGCTTGAGTGCTTTTTTTAACGCCAGCGCCGGCATCTTTTTCTGCATCTCAGAGGGTCTTCTGAGGTTTAAAAAAGTTAAACTTTTCTGAACAAAACGCACTACGTCAAGCTCCTTTTCCCTAGCTAACCAATGACAGAGATCTGTCGTTTCCATAACAACAATTAGGGGAACGTAATTGGTCTAGAAGGCTTCTGCTCCAAAAAATAAAATGGTGGCCGAAACGCCCGTTGGAGCATAGTTTTGTATAGATGTAAGTTTAATTTTCTCTTTCAACAACTTCTGATTGGATTTAGTAGAAATTAAAGAAATTTGTATTGTAGTGTATTAATATGTGATGAGTTATTGCAAAGACGCTCTCTGTTTATAATTCAAATAGACTTCTGTTATCTGTTTCTCTGGGCTGCCATCATGAACAGACGCTGACAAAGTCATCGCGTTTGGCTGCGGTTTGTAACCAAACACTGCAAGCGTTTTTTTTTACGCCTTGGTCAACTTTCTCTTCGCAAAAAAGAAGTTAAGTGTGAACACGGGCTAAGTTCCTTTGGATAAAAGCGTCTGCCAAATGCAGTAATGTAAATGTACTTTATATCTGTCTCCACACCAAAAGATGACAAATTTGATTGTTTATTCTATGCGTTTATGCTCCAGATTCACATTTAAAATGCACGAGCCCTTTCAATTTAAAGGTGTGATGAACTTTGCTTGCTTATTGTTTTATACTGTTGTATGAGGTCTACTTATGAAGTTCGCATGGTTCTTACACCCAAAAACATCAAAATCAATAAGTAATAGGCTATTCTCTACCCAGGTTTTGAGGGCAGCTCTGCAAATATTCGGTTTTAATGGGCGAGCCGCATTGAGGACACTTGGAAGTAAACGCCCACTGCTTTGATTGGATTGCAGTTTGCGTAGTTGTAGCCTTCTATGATTTTGGTTTCGAGACATAACGTTAGGTATAACATAAGCACCATTCACAGTTTTCACAGGGCATTAGTATTATCTGGAGACCTCCTGTGATTTATAAATGATCTCCACACATCCGTTTTTCATGTGAGGCATTCACACGGATGATTTTACTCAAATTTACTGAATTATTTCCCGGATATGATGGCAAGGCTTTGCGTATAGTTTGTACAGCCTATAGTTGTATTGCGTTTAATATGACCGTCCCTGTCAGCATTTGAGACCAGTGATCCCGAACCGGACAAAAGCTCACCGTGGTCACGGGTCTCAAATGTTACAAGAGTTTCCATGATATATAAACAAACGGGAAACTGATGGATATCACCCACCACCTGAAATAATACCAAGACAATTCAAAACAGCCTCCATTATTCGCAAACGGTATATAAAACCTTGAAAAATATATCTGAGCTCACCAAATCACAGAGATAGCGATTTGCACAGGTTTAAGATCAAAGACAACCTCTGCAATTAATACAAATGACTAGAGGTCCCCAGGAAATACTAATCTCGTGATCAGGGGACATCAAGCAATCTCTTACAAAGCAATAGTGACGCATAGTACAAAAATGTTTTACTCACATAAGATTGCTGCACCATTCCTATCGGATCCAATATTGACGACACAGCACTGCTTTTAAATTTGAAACTCTCCACAAATTCATTGTCGACCTGTGCCTTGTTCACAAAGGAACCCTCGAAGAAATGATTTGCTATAGAGCGACTATCTGGTTCCGCACCACTGGTTCTGTCATGCGTGAGCCTGGTTTCAATAACAGATGTAACCTCAGTAACAAGGGCGTTTTCTGTTCTAACACTTACATGAGGTTTACGGAATACGATTCCCGGTAAAATTTTTGATATTAATTCATGGCTCCTTCAAAAGGATTTTGAATGGCTGTCAATGTTTTTAAGGGCTTAAATCATGAAGTATCAAATTATTCCTTAGTTATTTTCTTGATCTTTATAATAAATGTTCTGGACCCTTTAAATACAACTGCTAGAAGATGAGGCTCTTATGTGAAC
Organism: Triplophysa tibetana; assembly: GCA_008369825.1. Classification (NCBI taxonomy): domain Eukaryota; kingdom Metazoa; phylum Chordata; class Actinopteri; order Cypriniformes; family Nemacheilidae; genus Triplophysa; species Triplophysa tibetana. Next base: position 1,779,199 of record CM017913.1, read on the forward strand.
GGGACTTGTGGATGCAAACAGGACTGTTTAGAGTTCTGAGAGCTGTCCAGGAGAGTGTGGTTTGTGCGTTCAACTGAATTTAGGTCACATTCTATCATTCATTCTTACTGGAGGATTGTTGTTGAGACACTCTTAACTTTTGTTTACAGCAAAACGACGCAGAGAAACAAACAAATTGCAATGGGAAGAAAAAAATTCAATATGGACCCCAAAAAGGTCAGTTCTTGTCATCGTTACACAACGCTGAATCTCTAGATAGGTCATTTTCATCCACTTTCATAAAATGCATCAAAACGTCTTAACATTCATCTTAAAGTTTTTGTTCTGAGCAATACATTTTGCGACATGTCCCATGATTATTGTAAATGAGAAGTTTTTTTGTTCGTTCCTGTAACTCAGTTGGTACATAAGAGCCAACAATCATGGGTTCGATTCCCAGGGAACACATTTTACTGATACAAATTGAAAGCCTGAAAATACTGTAAATTGATTTGGATTAAATTAAGTCTGAATAAAACATTAATTTATGTGATTTCCCTGACGTATATAAAGTTAAACCAAAAATCTTGTCAATGAAATCTTCAGGGGATTCAGTTTCTTCTGGAGAATGACCTCCTGCAGCACACCCCCGAAGACATCGCACAGTTCCTCTATAAAGGCGAGGGCTTGAACAAAACCGTTATTGGGGATTACCTAGGAGAACGGTAAACCTCTTCTGTATTTTTGTGTGCTTAATTCATGACAGAAATGGATTTAGTGAGCTGAACAACAGCTCAGAAATGCAACACGTGTTTCTCTGGAGAACAGTGAGAACCTACTGAAATGTGACTCGTCAAAACTGTAAGATTTCATGATGCATAACCCCACATAAAAACAGTCAAAGTCGCCCGCAAGGACTGTTCTCAAACATCTGAGAAGACCTCAAATGTGGATTTGTTTTTCTTTAAAGACAAGTAATCAATCTTGATTTATAGAAGGTTCTGTGTTTGTGTGTTTTCTCATAGCGATGACTTCAACATCAAAGTGCTTCAGGCTTTTGTGGAGCTTCATGAATTTGCCGACCTCAACCTCGTTCAAGCTCTCAGGTGGGAAAAACACTAGAATCTAACACAGAACTATTGTTTGTAGCTCATAATTATTTCATTTTGTTGTTGAAATACGAATTAGTTTTGATTTTGCATACATTTAATCATGTCCACAAACAACACATTTAAAGAATTTCTAAAATTATTAATATCTTTTGCACTGTAATTTTTTTTAAGTATTAATTTGAGAAAATAAATAATTACACTTTTTTCATATAAGGATTTCACTTTAGGCAAGGCAAGTTTTTTTACTAGTTGATATGCATCCCAGGCGTTTGCACATTAATTTGTGTTTAAATAAAGAATATAGTAATAAATCAGCATTGAAAAGACAATATATCGAACTAGAGACAAAATCAGACATATAGGATTATAGTAATACGAATTTAGGGGTGAATTTGTGAGGAAAACAATGTCACTGTGCAAATATATTATCTTCATGCAAAATACAATTGGTTGTTACTTTTGACTTTGGGGTGAAATGTAATCTTGAGATTGTTTTATGAATGATTTCACGATGGATTGGCTCTCTGCACACAGGCAGTTTCTCTGGAGTTTCAGACTGCCTGGTGAAGCGCAGAAGATCGACAGAATGATGGAGGCGTTTGCATCCCGGTACTGCCAATGCAACCCTGGAGTCTTCCAGTCCACAGGTCAGATGGGATTTCAGCACAAGGATCTATTTCTTTTGCACAGACATTCGAAAACAAATCTTAAGCCATTATGAACTGCCACAAGTAATACTTCCATTGTTCACCTCATTTGTAAGTCGCTTTGGATAAAAGCGTCTGCTAAATGACTGAATGTAAATGTAATGAAGAACTGTCTAAGTACAACAAGGGCACATGCAACTTTCTTAAATGTTGGATGGTAGGGGAAGACTACCTTGTTCTGAAGCAAACCCACACCCCTAACCTAAGACTCTTAGGATTAATATCATCACAGTGGTAGAGCTTTTTGTTGTGAATATTAATATGCTAAAGTGACACAAAATTCTGTCATATTTACCCTCATATGCTTCAAAATCTGTGGAACACGAAAGAAGATATTTTAAGGAATGTCCCAGTGGTTTTGTTGTCTAATGGCTGCTGCCCCACGTGTCTCAAACACAGAGATGAAGTAATGAAGGTTTAATGTAGCTCATGCATTTGGAGTTAAGAGCTCACGTCAGGATTTGTTTAGAAAGTAAACTGGAAGACTGGGAGACTAAGGCTGAAAGAAAACAACTCTTTGGCTCCGTTTCCCACCCACATTGTCACCGCCGACTGTAAACCCAAGCTCATGTCAGGAATGTGTCTTAAACAAGAGAAACTAACATCTGCCTCAAATACAGTGTTCTGTAGTTGACCTGAACATCTCAAATGTTTAGAGTCTCAGTGTGTCTAAGTGTGTTAGCATAATACTGCATTCTGGGAGAAGAAACATTGCCTATACATGATACAAAAACAAACAAAGTTCAATAGAAACATTGCAAGGAAAGTTTTTCCTGTTGTGTTCATTTTTGCTATATGAAGAGTCAACGAACAATAAGATACAAGTCAACAGGATTCCAAACAGATGTCTTGCTGAAATACGTTTGGACCGTAAACAACATTTTGTGTTGTTTTAACAGAAGTGTGGTTTTGTGTTTGCAGACACATGTTATGTGCTGTCCTTTGCCATCATCATGTTGAACACCAGCCTTCACAATCCCAACGTCAGAGATAAACCTGCTGTAGAGCGTTTCATTTCCATGAACAGAGGCATCAATGAGGGAGGAGATCTGCCGGAAGAGCTCCTCAGGGTAACGCCTCTCGTCACCGCAGCATCTTTTTATTTACAAAGCTCAAGTCATGTATTATTCATTTATCCTCTGATAACAGCATGTTGTCATAATGACTTCCTCGCCTTTAAGAACAACAAAAAAAACATATGATATCTGATTGAGGTAATAATGGAATTGTACATGCTGGAAAACAGGTCATACATATCCATAATAATATATTTACTTTTGTCAGAACTGCTTCCTTTAAGAAATGGGAAGAGATATTTTTTTTCTAAATCTCACAGAGCTCTATTCCATAAAACAACAACTTTTCCATTGCGCTTTGATAAACACTACCAATAACGTTTGCACTGTTGGTCATGTGACGCTGAAGTTATAAAATACTTGTTCATGACAGTGCTTTAAAGGGATACTTCACCCAACAATGAAAACCTTTGAGTTGTTTCTAAATGTGAATCAATTTCTTTGTCCTGATGAACACAGAGAAAGATATTTGGTAGAATGCTTATAAACAATCAGATTTCAACATTGACCCATTGACTCCCATAGTAGGAAAAAGTTTCTATTTTTTTTTTGTTGAACACAAAAGAAGACCATTTGAAGAAAGTAGGACAGAAAACAGTTCTGAGGCACTTGACAACCATTTTATTTTTCCTACTATGGGAGTCGAGATCTGTTTGGTTATAAGTATTCTTCCAAATATCTTTCTCTGTGTTCATCTGAATTGTAACAGATTTGGAACAACTCGAAGGTGAGTAAATGATGACAGAACTTTCATTTTGGGTGAATGTGGTTATCATTTACATACCCTTATGTTATTTAAGGTCCCTGAGGGTTTCTCTGTTCTCCATCACCAAAATAGAGATTTTCTGTAAAAATGTTGTGCTTAGGTAAGAGTTGTATCAGACTGTTGAGCTTGCAACAAAAGCCAAACATATCCATCTTCATGCTTTCTCAAACCATTTTTCCAGTTGACAATTTTTGGATCTCTTTCCGTCTGACTGAACCTAAAGCTGCATGTGAGTATTACAGTATAATCATCACTGATGTCCACGTCTCTCCCTCTACAGAACCTGTATGACAGCATCAAGAGCGAGCCCTTCAAAATCCCAGAGGATGATGGAAACGACCTCACTCACACATTCTTTAACCCGGACAGAGAGGGCTGGCTGCTTAAATTAGGTGGGAATCGCACACATCAGCACCATATTTACTGTCCTTTCACTAGCTGCGTTTCCTTTACCTTAAACATTTGCAAATTGAAATGAAAACACGTAAATTTCGCAAAACTTGCAAGAGGTGTTTTTTTAGTGATACTGTCATGATTGTGCACGGCAGAGAACCCAATTGCAGTCAGGAAGTGGTGTAAAACACTGACTTAAATATAAAGCACAAAACACAAAGCAAAAATCCCCGAGGTGCAATGACAAGGGAAATATAAATCACAGACTCGACAGGCAAAAATATACGTCTAAACTGGATAAATACAACACTTGACATAAACTGACGTGGACCAGACTAAACTACGACTAACGTCAGTTTAAAGACATATTTTAACTGCAATGGAAACACGTTTTGTTGTATTTACAAGTCACTTGGCATACAAGAAAGTCACATGACCATGTATGTTTTGATAGAACATTTGGAAAGATCGAGTGAGTGCAGGAATATTGAGATTTATAAGGAACAGTGAGGTAATAGGAAAATATATAAGGAAACATAGACATTTTTCTTAACTCTTTCATAACAGTAGGTGGCACTATGTACAAAAGTTGGTTTGCAAACTGCCATTAAACCTACAAAGAAGAAGTATGGCCAGAATAACTTATCACGAGAAGAAACATATACACTCTCATCGCACATAACATTGTTTAATGGAAACACAGTCATTCCGCAATACTCTTTTTAATGGACATTTAGAAAATATCGTATAAATCTGTAATGGAAACCTAGGAACTGACTATCACGAACGAAATGACCGAAGTCTTTTATCACAGTTAGAGTCATTTCATGCTTTTATTATTATTTTCAAAGCAACAGCCTGGAATCTGTGTGGAAACAGATTTTGCCACAGCAAAAAAAAAACATTTGTATCCACTTAGTTGTCAATGGATGTGCAGCATGTCAACATGAAATGTCACTCAAGATGTCATGTGAGATGGTGTGAAGCTGTCCACTAGGACCGCATGGTAAAATTACTACTGGTCGACACATTATAATAAAGTGAATGTTGTCATACCGCCTGACACAGCAGATTCAGAAACATATTTGAGTCTGTAGGTGGTGTCAGTGAAAGCTGTGAAGAATAATGACTTTTCACATATCTGAGAGAGCAGAAGTGCCTGACCAACAGAGTAACAATGACTCATGGACTCATTTCTCATCTTGTCCCTCTGTCTGTCACGTCACGTGGACAAACGTTGGTGAAGTCAGGGACTTTCATTCATACGATGATGTGTTTCTGATATCCCATCTGTCATAAATGTGTACGTGCAGTACGTGAGCGTGTGTTTGTATATTGATGTCCTTCTTGTTTTCCCTACACACTTTGACCCCTGGCCTCATTTTCTGTCCTGTGACTGGCTGTCTCAACAGGAGGTAGGCGACCAGGACAGATCTATCCCATCATTCATTCGTCTTAACGTCCGCTAGCTATCATTCATCCTCCTCCTGTCTGGAGGGATGTGGTTGCTCTGCTGTAACCGGCTGACGCAGAGGTGGCTTTTTATGTCACATGCTCTGCTGGCCCGGGACACACGTTCCTGTTCCTCTGCATAATGTCCCAGCAGCCCCGTTAACTAGTTAACAATGTAGGTACACATTATACCCTCACAGTCATTATTTGCCCCCCTCAGCAGTTTACAGCAGGGAGACTTTTCCACAGTTTTCCACCACTAAATATAGCCTTGTTGGATTTGTGCGCTGGAAATAGTTGTCTTCAACAGACGAAGTGAACAGATTAAAACAATTAAAGCCCACAGCTTGTTGCCATTTGACTAATTTTAGGGTTTTGTGTTTTGAAAATCACAACAGTGGTCCACATCAGGGACCTCATTTATAAAACGTGCATTTTGATCGTAATGCGTGTGTACGCAAAAATCAAAGACAACGTTCATATTTATAAAAAGAGTCTTTGACTTGGAAAAGTGTTTAGCGCCACATCAAGGTCTGAGCAGACGTACGCACTTTTGCTTGCCCAAGTGTTTTAGGTTTTGGGAAATATAATTCATTCTTGCCGCTCGTCATGTAGGGACCATCAAAACCCTGCATGTGTTCATGATGGGGTAATGTCATTGATCATCTTCACCATCTCACCCTAAAGCCCTCCCGTCACATCTGTGAATGACCCACATAAGTGCAGTCTGTGTTTCTCTTACTTTGTGACTCTGGTGTGAATGGAGACCTACAGATAGCATGATGCTCTGTACGTGGTGCTCAGCAGCTGTCAAACGTGTTTGAGGGCCGGATAACCCTATGGCTGTGTTGTATCTGCAAACAGAGCTGGAATCTGCAGTTTCCTCTGGATGACTCAGAGGATTTAGTATATATGAGAACAGATCACACAGGGCGTGTGTGTGTGTGTGTGTGTGTTTGTGGGTGTGTGATGGAAAGGCTTCGTGGGCTCATCTACTCACCATTTCCAGATCAAAATAGCTGCTTGCCAAAAGACATTGCATTAAATTTGATCATAACATGCAACTGCAGTCCTCTTGTTCCAGTAGGTCTTTTCTTTGTGAAGCACTGTTGCGTGAGTGTTTCTAGGAAGATAAGGTTAACGCTGTGATGCAAGCTCTTCCTGACATATAACCGCTCTGATCACATCAGCATCGCTCGCAGACCTTTCTCTTCGTGTTCTTTGAGTTGGATTTGGTTTCTGATCAGGTCTAGAACATGAAGACTGGTTATATAAACATTTGTTTAGTCCATGAAGCTCCATCTCAACTCTTGAAGATCATAATTAATGATTAGATCAATGAGAATCAAACTATTCAAGACTTTTTGCTAATAAATGGGACTACAAACAGAAGAGATCTAATATGATATCTCATGAATGGGAAACGGGAGCCACGTGGATCTCTGGTCATGATGAAAATATAGGAATGACAATGTATTACATAATAAAATCATGGCACTTATTTAAAAGAGGAATCAGGAATACATTTACTCAAAAGTATGGTCAATTTAAATGATAATAAACTATGCTGGCTATAGACCGATTCATCGGACGCACAGGCGCCTGTACCCCAGGTAACTTCCGGTTTGTGTTTGGCTAGTGTCTAATAATATAACTATTTACATTTGATGTTAATATTAATTTGAATTATTATTTTACCGTACAATAGTTTTGTTGTATGTTCATCTTATTTAATAAACAATTTGTTGAATGGGTCCTGTAGTTTTGACGCATTTAAACAAATCATATGGTTACATCTAGCGGCTGAGCTTGGTATTGCAGTCTAAATTCAAAATATCGGAGAGGCAAGTTTAGCCAAGTAACTCTTCTACTGGATTTCTTTTGATTGTTATCTGAAATAATCTACAGACACTCTATTGTTTGTGAATGTGTACCAGAAGTTCAGTTGGGGTCACAAAACATTGTTTGTGCTGTTAAGATGAAATGGTCTGAACAGAGCTGACCTCTCAGGTACCTAATCTGGTCAGTTTTTGAAAGCCTGTAAATTCTCCACAACCCTAATAAAGAGGCAGTTCATTTGTCAATGACAATTTTTATAATCTCTGGCATAGAGATAAGAGATTCACTATACATTTGCTTGGTTATATCTCAGTTTAAGATCATATGGTGCCTGTAAAGTTTTTTTTGAACCCAGTTTCCAGACACCGAAATTGAAATAAGAGGACCACTCTATATGTAATTGCTGCATTAATCGTTTCTTTGTTTGACGTTACAATGAATGTCTTTGTTTCAGTTGTTTCATTGTGTTTTTCTCCATCGTTTTCTATGAAGGTGGACGAGTGAAAACATGGAAGAGGAGGTGGTTTATTCTGACCGACAACTGCTTGTACTATTTCGAGTACACAACAGTACGTTTCTTTATTGTTTTCTTATGCTTGTCAATTTGTCACCATTTCACATATTTTTTGAAAAACGAGAATTGACACAAACTACTCACTTGACGTATGCATTTTTACTGTGCATGCGTGTCTGTGTGTGTGCGCATGCTTGTCTATGTGTGTGTGTGTGTGTGTGCGCATTCTTGTCTGTGTGTGTGCGCATGCTTGTCTGTGTGTGTGTGTGTGTGTGTGTGTGCGCATGCTTATCTGTGTGTGTGCGCATGCTTGTCTGTGTGTGTGTGTGTGTGTGCGCATGCTTGTCTGTGTGTGTGTGTGTGTGTGTGTGCGTGCTTGTCTGTGTGTGTGCGCATGTACGTGTGTGTGTGTGTCTATGTTTATATGTGTTAGTACGTGTGCATATTATGTTCGTGGGGCATTTGTTTGTGGGTATGTCTGTCTTCTGTGTTTTCACCTTATTCTTGTTTTTACAGGTATAACTTTAATTGTTTGATTGTAGTCAATATGTCTCATGTACAGTTGCTTTGAAACAATGAACATTTTAAGAAATCCTATATAAATAAAGTTGAGTTGAGAACTGTAGTAGAGAAGTTGTATTCAAGTGGTGGATTTGTATCGACGTGCTATTGCCTACAGGACAAAGAACCGCGTGGAATCATCCCTCTGGAGAACCTCAGCATCAGAGAGGTGGAGGAACCGCGAAAACCTGTGAGTGATGATATCCTCCCTCCAAAAAACCCTTGAGCTGTACAGAATGAAGACTTTGTGCCTCATGTTGTGTCTCCTCTTGCAGAACTGTTTTGAGTTGTACAATCCAAACCATAAAGGGCAGGTGATCAAGGCGTGTAAGACAGAGGCAGATGGACGGGTGGTGGAGGGGAACCACGTGGTCTACAGGATATCAGCACCCACACCCGAAGAGAAAGAAGAATGGATCAAATCCATCAAGTAAGACTTGCAGCCGAGGAACTTGTTTGACCACCATTTTCCTTTAATATGGCTTCACACCTCACTATACAACTTTTGAATACTCACGCTTTCCCCCCGTTTTTTTCGGTGAACCTGTTTTACAACATCTTACTTTATCATTCCTTGTTCTGGCATGCTATACAAATGATAAGAACTTTTGTTTTTCTTCATGGTAGTTGATAAAAAATTCTTAAAAAACACTTCATTCAGGCTCTGTAGTTTCAAAAGGCATGGGGAAACAAAACATAAATATGATTTTCATATGTTTGTTATATTTATATTTTCTCGCTGACTCGAGGTATAAAATACAATCAGGTCATTTTTCAGATGTCGCAGTTGCTTTGGGGTCAAACCCAACAGGAGATTCAAAAGTACACTTTTATGAAATGCAAACCAGTTTAGTCCCAAGCTGTATTGAGGTAGTATACATTGACAAGTATACTAGAGGTATTACTGGATGTATGTGCATAAAATAATATATTTCAAGTAAACTGAAAGAGTATATTTGAAATAAAGTATGCGGTATAAACGACTCTCAAGTCATCTGAACCCCAACCTTTACATGGTTTATTATGGATCATTTGGCTGCCAATAGCACCAACTATATATATACATTTTACTGTTTTTTACTATACTCATTTACTATATTCATGTAAATTAAAGATTAAATTAATTGTCATAGACGCACGTATTTTCAGTGGTATAAAAACCTGATATTGCTATGAAATATATGTAGGGTTGTAGAGCTGTAGTCATCTCCTCGCTCACAAGCACAGCTTCCTGCGGTGGAAGATGAGCTCCACATCGTCCTACCTAACAAAATTTCTGGACATGAAACGGTATCAATTCCCCTACTTTGTGTAGCACTTATACGAACATCATTATAGATGTACCTTGTGTTGTGGACAAGCAAGAAACGCAACTCTGATAAACAGTGGAGGCAGATTTTCAAAGGGGGGCAGGTTGTGCTCTTTGAAACCATGGAAACCAAACTAGGTCACTGAACAAACTATTTTTCATGATGCAGCTAAGCAGGGCTGAATAAAAATGCATTTCCATATCAAAGATGCTCTCTAACGTCTGCTTCATTTGGTTTCTTCAGAGCGAGCATCAGCCGGGACCCCTTCTACGACATGCTGGCCACCAGGAAGAGACGCATCGCCAACAAGAAGTGAAAAGCGCCTTCCAACCCCAATACGACATGCACCGCACACGCCGCCTTCTCGGACAACCTTTGTGCGAGTGTGTGTGTGTGTTTAACGGTTTACAACAGCTGAAGAATTCAATGTTTATAGTTCATTTCTTGTGTTTCTGCTAGTGTAAAAACACAGCTGTCACGGGCTGTTTGTGTTTGCATGGGTGTTGGTTTGTGTATCTGGGCAAATCACTCAAGATCCCGGAGTTTAAGAATTCTTACTTCACAGAAAAGCCATTTGTTTCAGATGAGACGAGATCTTTTACAGTTGGCGTGTGGTCGTACAGGCCACGTCACAATCTCTTAAGGTGCTAGAAGACTTCCAGTGTGTGTGACCTCAGAGGAAGTTCAAAGAGATGTCAATGAGATCTGTGCTTACGTGAGGTGCCAGTCTGGAGTCAGCTGGACTGATTTCATGTTGTGAGACTGAGAAATGACGAACATACATGTGTAGTTTAAAGTCCCCGTGAACCGGAAGTTGCGATTGTTTTTACTTCGCTATTCTGACGCATTTTTGAGCAAAGAGGAATTTCAAAGAGTAAATTAGAGGGCGTGGGTTGCGTTTTTTAACTGCATATTGATTGGATGTATAAGAACAGCTGTTACATTTTGAAATGAAACTAGCAGCAGACTGACAGTTGAAGGGGAGGAGTTAACAGATGCTCCGCCCAAGCTGTCAAATTTACGTCATTTGAGATGGATCGTCATTTCGGGGCGCAAGCGCATTTTCATATTTTAACTGAGGATTATGAGGGTACATGAATTTTACAAAGAAAATGACCCACATTGATAAGCTATTTACTATAAACGCTGCAATATTTCATGAAAAAATAAGAATTGTAATTTTAATTTCACTGGGACTTTAAGATAGTGTTGTACATCCATTTTGCCTTTCGTTTCTGATCTGGCAACACAGTCTCACGGGAATTCGTGACATTGTCACAAACTGTAATCTATTAATTGGTGTTTACTGACACTAATTTTCCCATTTTTTGTGTCAGTCAGCAAGACTTTTTTCGTGTCACCCAGCACGACTTTCAATCTGATGTATTTTAATACGCAATATCTTCGTATGTATAAATATATATCAACGTAATCTGATGGGAATTCATACGTATTTTAAAAGGTGGCCCATTCGTGTGAATTCCTATTTCCTGCGATCTCATTGGTATGTTTCGTCATGATTTGAGTTTTCCCCTGTGATGTTAGGTTTGGGGTGAAGTAAGGTGCTGGTTAACCACATCCTAAAATATATATAAACTTCTTTTGATATAAGGTTACACATATTTAAATGTAAATACACACAGTCTGTTTATTTAAAGTCGTGCTGAGTGATATTAAATAAAGGATGAACACGAATTAATAGATTCCAAATCTTGTGTCTGTGCCACAAACTGTCTTGAGACTGGGTTAGATCTCCAGTATAGAAGACTCTAGCGGTTGTTGCAGTTGATGTTTTGATGTAATACGAATGAATTTGCTCGCCTTTGTGGTCCCTTTACAAGTACAGTTGAACTTTTTAATATTTATTTCTTTGTGAAATTTTATTCGGCTCGATTGGTTAGCTATAGATCTAAGTTATGTGTAAATACTGTACACTTTTGTCCTCTTTGTGTAAGTACAATCTGCAGCATATAAATCTACTGGTTCTCTATAAAGTTAAGGCTGTCTGCTCAGTAGCCTTTAACCAATGTACTTCAGTCAGGGAAAATTAAGATTTTTTAAAAATCCAGTGGCAATTTATATGTGTTGTAAAATAAAAGCCCTGTCCAGGGTTATAAAACTATCTTCAGTGCCCTTTGCGGCTTCAGATTAACTTTTTTACACGTCTATATAAGCTATTGCTCATATATTAAATATGAATACATAAAGAATTCATAAAGCCAAATGTTTTGAGAGTGATCTTTGTTCGTTTCACATTGGATTGAAAGAGATGTTCTTAAAAAGTGCTTATTTTGCTTTCAGGACTTGTAACAATAAGTTTCAGATGAAAATAATTTGATGTATTATTTATTTAGATTATAAATATGTACATAATTAGAAACGTATAGGTGTGCAGAAGCAGAAGGAGTCTGAAATGTTTAAGTGACGAATAGTTTTTCTGACGCTTATACAAAATATCAACTTACAAAGTATCTATGATCTATGAAAAACATGTATAAAATTTCAGATACATGCTCACAAAGAAAGAAACGTATGTCTTTTAATATTCCTACAATGAACATAATGCTACTTAAACTGTTCCCAATGGCCAAATATTGAAAAAGTCATATTGAATATGAAACTTGTTTTAGGAAATTAATAAGTTTAGTTACCAAATATTTCTCTCATTATTTGGGTATATTTCATTTATACATAAACACAAGGAAACATAATGAATATTATGTGTGAGTTGTATAATATAACCATCCACAGCTTACAACATGTTTAGCTAGAGTCACATTTTTCGGATCTGCAACAATACATATCAGTGATGCTACAACTGGTCATTAGTATTATTTAAATATTATCTTATAGAGGTCAAAATGGTTCTTAAATATATTACCATCATATATATCAATATATTACCCGTCGAAACTCCATTTTGAGCTAGAAGTCTATTCTTTCATAATGGCTACAATATATCTCTGAAATTCATCTATGAACATCATGAATATTTACACAAATCTACACCCAGTCACCTGTCAATCGTACACTTAACCAGTACACTATGTGGACACGCTGCCGAAAGTATCGCTCTACTGCCTCCTGCTGGAATTTCATGACAGCAACAAACACAGAACTGAATTAAGTTCACTACAGGACACGTTTCAACTGTCTGATCCCTCCCTCTCTTATAGAACAGCGAAAATACGTTAAAACTGATCAACTATTGCACAAGATCATGACGTACTACTGTCCAAGCATCCCTGGTGTCCGGTCCTTCAGCAGGGGGAGGAAGACATCTGGTCATAGTCTGGACACTTGAGGAGGGCAGGGTAGCTGGCATTCATTTGTAGAGAGGCGTCGCTGGAGATGTCTGACGGGCTGCGGCCTCTCGTCCAGGCATCAGGGTGCAGGAACTGACCCGAGTGATCCGAGCAGTTGCTCAGGCGCGGCCGGTAGAAGCTGGGCCGAGGCTGATAGATTTCCTCTGCTGTGTATCGCTTCATGAACAGGTAGACAGACATCACACCTGCACTCTAAACACAGCACAAAAACACTTGCAATTCAAATGAACTGTTAAATCACAGTAAGAAAAGAAACTCAGATGTACATAAATAAATAAAAGAAGACTAAATGAAGAGTTTGGTTTAACATGAGCTAACTTCGTTTAAAGAAACATTCAAAAGTCATGTTTTGTATTCTGTTATCGTGTATTTTATTGTGTTTTATTGTGTTAGTAAGCTGTATTTATTGAGTTATTATGGCTTAAATCAAAACAAAACAACTGGAGTTTTATTGATATTAACTGGACTGCACAATAAAAAAACATGATTTGAACAATTTTAAAAACGAAGAATTTTTAAAAACCAAACCAAGCAAGACTATACTTTTATACAGTACTAGCTTGGGGGTAAATTCTGGGGTTTTACATGGTTACCTTGATTACAAACAAAACACAAATTCACTGATGTCTGACAGACATATTTGTACCTCAGTGAGGAGGAAGGAGATGGCAGCAAACGCGAAGGACCATCCGTACTTATAGCTGAAATACGCATCATTACTCTTGGTCCTGTTCAACATCTCATCATTAATGCTGGAGATGTAGAGAACCAAACCCACCACTAGAGACAGACCTGTGTGAAGGAGAAACATCCGTTTGAGCCAGCGTGACATCACGACTCACAATGAATAAACCAGGGTCAGAAGTACCTGACAAGATGAAGAAGATTCCAGAGACGAAGGCCAGTATGGTGCGGTGGGGCCGGATGTGTCCGATGTTGTTCAGCACAAAACCGATGAACATAAAGAACAAACTGACCAGTGGGAACGGCGTCGCCGAGCGAATCATCTCTGCACAGAGACCACAAACAGAAAATAATTATGTTTGCCACTTACACATTTATACATTAAATCCCACATCCTGAGAAAATCTACAGTATATAGCTTCAAAACTGTAAGTCCCTTTGGATAAAAGCAAAAATTCTACCAAAAGAGTACACAGCGGTATGTCATTGTATAACACATTCTGAATATGAGTAAATCCTCTTCCGTGATTAATAAAACACAAAGTCGTGTGCCTGTGAAGGAGGAGATGGCTTTAGTCTGAGACTCTGCAGGCACAGAGAATGTTTAGGAAAAAAATATAAAGTCTAATAAACATATTTCGTGTACTTTTTAACATAAAACTACAGCAATTTACATAATCAATTTTGTATATTATTGTAGTTATGCAGTTCATGGTAAAATACTATAAATACTTATTTTGATAACTTAACTATTTGGGTATTATACAATTTCATGTCCAGCAATATTAAGAAACTAAAGCAAAACTAGGATGGAGCCATTGAAGCAGATATTAAAATAAACCGGGTTCTGGTAGTGTGTGTGTGTAATTGTATATACTGTTAGAAGATAGAAAGGTTAGACCCTATCTCACTGAGCATACTATCTCATTTCTTGTTTTTACAGGTATATGCCTTTAGTTGTTTTACTTGTATTCAATGTGTCTCATGTACAGCTGCTTTGTAACAATGAAAATTGTAAAAAGCGCTATATAAATAAAGTTGAGTTGAGTTGAGCATGCGGCACAACTCCTAGTCCAGGCCCTGGTGATCTCAAAGTGGGACTACTGTAATGGTCTCCTTGCTGGTCTTCCTGCAAAGGCTATCAAACCACTCCAGCTGGTTCAAAACGCATCAGCACGTCTCGTCTTCCAAACAGCCTAAAAGGGCTCATGTGACACCCCTTTTCATCTCTCTCCACTGGCTACCGGTCGAAGCCCGTATCACATTCAAGTCACTTATACTTGCCTACAGGACTATCACTGGATCTGCACCGGCTTTCAAGATGCCTGCGTTCAGCAAACCAGCGGCCTCTTGTATTGCCTTCTCATAGGGGCAGTAAAGCGCTTTCCCACTCATTTTCATTCACGACTCCTTCATGGTGGAAAATTCTTCCTAACTCGTTCCAGCTAACCACATCTCTCACAACATTTAAAAAACTACTTAAAACCCATTTCGTCTGTGAATACTTGACAAAAAAAAAACTTTCTCTCAACAGGTAGTTTTCTAGCTTTTGCTGAAACCAGTAACTTTGTATTGGCACCTACTGTTATTGCTCCTCTATGATATATCACTTATTTCTCCCTAAACTCTTTGTAAGTCGCTTTGGATAAAAGCGTTGGCTAAATGACTAAATGTAAATTTACTGTAATGTTTATAACAACAGGGGAATCGATTTTCTTTTTAATTAAAGGTTTTTAATTAAGGGTGCTCAATCAAAACAACAACAATGCCGTAGCTTGCTGACGCTGTGAAGGAGCGTAGAATGATGGGATCTGTTGTCTTCAACTCCACCGCTGATGGCCATCAATCAGACGGGAACGAGAAATCACGTTAAAGATGAGATTTTATGATTGTTTTGTGAATAATTGTGGTCCATAAATAAGGGACTGCTCGAAACAAGTTAGTGGCTTCCTAGATCCTAGACACTACTTCCGCATTTGTCCACGACACTGTTTTCATGCGGTTTCTACATCAGTAAAGGCGGTAACAAAGGGGAACGCAGATATGACGCAAATGACAGCCCCGTGTCAATCTTTAGAAGGGTGATTTTTTTCACGATTTACAAGTAGTTGGACACATTTAAGATATTGTAAGAACTCAGCTGAACAAATATATAACACTAGATTCGTGGTTTTGGGATATTTTAATTCAAAATTGTTACAAACTGCACCTTTAACAATGGCAAATGTTGTCTGTAATGGTTTGGAGGTAGTGAGGATAAAATATACAATTTGAACAGTTTCTAAGTTATTAGGTGTATGGATAGTCCTCATATGTGCAAGTGTATGTGTGTTTTGTGTGTGTGTGTGTGTGTGTGTGTGTGTGTGCAGGTGTGTTATCACTTACTCAAAACACTGACTGTGGACTCACTGGTGATCTGGACGCTCATAGGCATCATATACTCGATGGTGAAGCAGCGTCCTCTCTCCTCACCTGACAAAGACACATCGCAGCACAATCTTACTGCTCACAAGTTGCTTTAAAATACTTTTTAGAGTCTTACACTGTAGGCACCACGTCATCTCAGATGTTTCTTATAAAATGCTTGAGGAGAAATAAAAATTGATTCGTGGAAAGACAAGAGGTGTTTTAAGTACATTAATTCAGAGCCCATTGATCCAGATAAGACATGTTATAAGATATTATGAGATATTATAAGCACTTCTACTGTAAGTGACACGTAAACGAGATATAAACAATATATGAGCAGAATAAGCATGAAACATTTTATGCACTCCGGTCTGAATATAAACAGAGGTTTATTAACAGGGTTTTATGCAGACGGTGCTCTGATGTTTCAACACTTTCATTCAGTCAGAGGGCGGCAACTGAACAGTTCTGATGCACCTGATGCTACATTTTCAATTTCAGATTTTGGACGCACTCTCAAGCTCTCAATGACATTGTATTTTTATAAGTCGGGATAAATGTAGAAATCCAAGAGCAACCATCCAGCACACCTTATCACGGTGGCACCGAGTTTGTCATGGGCAAAATTTGAATCAAACTGAATGTAGTTAGACATCAGGAGAGACGTGTGAGTGAGGCGTCGGAGCTCTGAGTCACTGCTGACACTGACAGATCTAATGTGTGCACACAGTCTTCTAACTCCCACCCTGATGCCTCCCTCTCACTTTCAACAACCTCAAGACTTCTCAAAGTTTTGGGTGTTGAAGCGCAGAGCCTCACAATCTCATCCCCGTGGAGCTCAAATGACTCCTCACATCTGCTTACGGTCACGCTCAGTTTCACGGCTATAAACAGCGTGGGTTTGAAACACTCGCCCACAAACACTTTACATTCCTTCACACAAAGTGTGTGTGTGTGTGTGTGTGTGTGCGCGTGTGTGTGTCCCAGCAGGCTTTTGTTTGGCAATTCAGATGACAGTGAGGTGAAAGCTTAAACCATAATGAGAAACATAACCTCACGTGTTTAAACCTCCTCCATACATGAGAAGATTTGTCTTCATGAAACACATCCCTCACAACATATGCCATGAAGATGTTGGGACACAACTGCAGCTTTTCTGCAGTAATTGCCCCAAATGCTTGAACTGACATAAATAAAATGCCGAAATTAATGAGCCCCTTTAAATGAATACAGTTGACTCAATCACCTGTCAATTTACCCAAGACTCCGTATTGTTAGGAGAAAAGCCCATATCTAAAGCAGCAGGAGAGAATTTTGGATATTTCAATATAGGACCACCAACCGTATTAAGGCTTCCCAATCTATATAAAACTTTACATTATGATAACAAGATAATCGTTCACAAAGATACTAAAGAAACTGCTTGATAATTTGAGTTTTATTTGTTTTACTGTACATCTTCTTGGACGGGGAAAAAAGATGATCTTTAAGAAATCTGAAGATGCCCATCAATGTGAATCCTTCAAAGTTATCAACATTTTTCTATATCTCTACGCTTGGAGTTTCGTCTCTATTTGCACAAAATCACAACTGACAGCATCAGGGAGAAAAATATATAGAGATGTTTATTATGATGTAATGTTAGAGTGTGTAGAAGACAAACACCGGAGAACATTCAAGAACTGCAGACCTCACTTTTCATTTAAGACCATAAATCCTAAACAATATAACAATGGTGTAAAACTAGAAATGATCATTGAAAAATGACTCAACTTTGAGGAATAGGTCACCCAAAAACCTTTCAGACAACAAAAATAAGTGATCACGAAAGGTTTGCTCTAAAACCTTATTTGTTAAAAACCTGTTTAATATGTTAAATCTGTGTAGTAGAGTAGGCGGGGCGAGACCGTGGTTCTAGACCTGTGAGTAATTGTTAATGAGCGCCAGCTGTGCGCAAACCGGTCTTGAATCACGTAGGAGATTGGGAGCATATAAGAGAACGAGCGACCGGACCGTCGAAGAGAGAGGACCGGGCCCGGACATGTTTTACGTTTGTATTTATGTTTTGTTCGCCGGCGGTCGGGCTTGAGGGGCCGCTGGCTGTTATTATTTACATTAAAACTTTATTTAAATGTCTGCCGGTTCCCGTCTCCTTCCTTCCTTTTAATGAGCTTCCCTACAATCTGCTATTTAATAATCGGTACTTCTAAATATTTAAATCTGTTGTCATTGACATCACGAATGAGAAGAAATGACATTTAATGTGCCGTGATCATTATTCAATATACACTAAGTGTTTTGAGGCAATGGAGGGCTACAGAAAAAGGAAAGAGGTCAGCATGTAGCCTGTCATACAAAACTGTTGAATGACTTCATAAGACCTGAAATCAGTGCTCAAAATAAGAGGGGATCTAGGACCCACCATCAGGCATTAGTTACCCCCTATAACAGGCTAAAAATAGACTTAATGGGGCCCTTCAGTTATTTTTGATTAATAATCGTCAAAAATGTGTGCAGATATGATAGTAAATATTGTGTTTAAAGTAATTAAGCCTGTTTCATCTTTTTTTAAATGAGCTTCATATCGTGTATTGCTGGTTTAGCGCCTCTCTAAAGGTAGCTTGGGCAAGACTATTAATGCTCAAAAATTCTCACTTTGAAGTAAAAAGTGAACTTATTCATTGTTAAAAGCTATTTTCAAGTTGTGTAAAAAGACGATAATACTAATAATTTATATTATATATTTAGCATTGTTTAAAAATTTTAAAATCACTCCAGCCACACAAAAAAACATATGATGGTGGGACCCCCCAATAAGACATGTAGTAATATGCAAAAAGTGAAAGGGGCTGTCGAAAAACACAGACTCACCTGCTAGAAAACAGACCCTCCACAGGCCGGAGTGGATGGACATGCGTACGTCAGTGCTCTGGTTGAGAGGCAGTATGACGCCCTCCTCCAGATACAGCCAGTAGTCAGTGCTTACGGCGATACCCAGCAGCCCCAGACTGCATACCGCGAACACACTGCTCAGCAGGGTCAGCGCCTTCCTCCCGCACACACTCATGCCACTGAGCACCAGCAGGGGGCGTCCGCGCTACACAACCGATCTAAACTGGGAAACAGATGTGAGAAAGAGCGCAAAACAAGAGCTGCTGACAGTTAACCAGCAGGACTGACACATGATGAAAAGCGTGACTGAGAAAATCAACATCCTTTCAGAAGCACACGGATGCTGTTTGAATTCTAATACGACAGGGAAGATCTTAATTTACATTCACATGAGAAAGAACTGTTCAATAGAGATGTCACCAAACTTTCCATTGGCTTAATGGTTTTTTGATTCTTACCTATGGGTATTAAACCCTTCCACTACACGTGATCCTCACAGAAACCTTTCTGCATATATGTATATGTACATTTCAATGAAACACTATTTATATGTTTATTACGCTAAATGACAAGAACAGTTGGGGTGTGCACGCAATCTAGCGAAATGGTTTTCCTACGTGTGGACTTTTTCGTCCCCATTTTCGCGATGTAGGTCAAAGCAGCACACAGACACACACACGCGCACACAGATGCATTGACTCGGGGCACTAATGGAGGCTTTTCACGTGTGTTCATGTGTCATCCGAGCACAGCTGCGGCCGCAGAGCATCAGTGTTCAACAACATTAAAGTGTCAGCTCACACAAATCACACTTCTGACGTTTAATGAAGTATACCTGTCACTCACAACGTCAGGGCGTCCATTGCTTCTGAGGTTTATACGTAAATGTTGACAGACCTGTTAGAAAGACACGTTTATTAGTGGCACTGATAACTATTTACACAAAGTAATGAGGCACTGATACACAAATACAGTTCACAAAATATAATGCCCATGTGTGGCATGTCATGTGGATTTTAAAGCAGTTTTGTTAAAACAGACTTAAACAACCTCTACACTAATAAATCTACATTTGATCAGAATCTTCATAATTATAATTTAAGTCTATCGTATATGTAAAACTACCTTAACGATCCACAGCATTACTGTTATAATTATGAACAAAGTTTACTGCTGAACAATAAGAGTTATTTCATATCATTTACTCAACAAATCACACCCGCATTGCTACACACTACATGATATTATAATGAGCACGTAAAACAAACGAACCTGCTCAAATATATAAATAAACAAGAAATGCGACATATATACAAATATAATAACATGAATTAGATATGGGTGCAATAAACTCACACGTAGAAATACAAACATTAAATGCATGAGAAAAATAAACATTATATACATGAATTAAACATTGCATCGATACATAAATGACGGAGACTATTAAATGTGTGAGATATCTAAAAGAAGTGAGTAGCTGTTGAAAAGGCAGATCATTTACCTGATGAAAGTTTTTGATGGAGACATTAGCTGTGTTTGGTATGAAAAGCTCGAAGCTGGAGTCTGAAATGAGCGCGTGTGCGAGTGTGTGTGTGGAGAGGGCACGTCTGATTCATTTAAACGAATCGGTTCGTCTAGACGGTTCTTTTTAGTAAATCGACTCTTTGATTCATTGACGTTGGCACTCATTAAAGGCATGCTGTCCGATTTCTCTTAGCCGTTGTTGGTGTTCAAATCACCAAAACAGACACATCTCTACCCCCATCTTTCGCTTTCGTCGGCGCTCGGCTCGACTAATGTCCTTCCAGTGCACCGTGCACCTTAATGCTGATTGGCTACAAGGTTGTTTTGGTGCTCGACCCGACTCAGTTGTCTTTAGCGTAATTCGGAAATCGGTTACCCCGCCTTTAAACGCGGCTGGGAATAGGCCTATTTGCAAATTCCAGTCGGAAGTGAGCTATGTCCTAGTCACTTGTCAAGAACTACTGAACTCAAAGTACAGCACCCTGAGAGCAATTTTGACAAATACAAAGCCCTCTTAAAAATGTAGGCTATTAACCAGTCTTGGTATATTGATAACCATCTTTTATTACCATTGGCTATTTTACTACAAATATTATGTCTAAACTATGTCTAACAAGTGACCGCAGCTCTATTGCTTGGCGGAAGCATATTTTATTATCAATACCACATTTTTGTTGCTGTGCATTAATGTTATTACGGTAAACCTTTCCTGCATTAAGATTTATTAATTTGGCAGACGGTTTTATCGTACTGGAATTTAATAAGTTCCCACCTATCGGCAGTTAAAACAGTACGTTCTATATAGTATGAGTGGGTGTCGTATGAATACATTTCGGCCATAATCAGCCCGCCATGTTTTACGGTCATGTGACCCGTATGCTCTTTGACCTATGATGTGTTAACAACAACCTATACATGAGAGTTGATAAAAACATAATGTAGTCACAAGAAATTATTTTATTGGAACTTACATTAAAAACGGACGTCCGCCTTAAACTTTTCCACTATGTTTTTAATTTACTTTTGAAATGTATCCGTTGCTCAGCTCCCGTGGCATCATGGGATAGAAAAGTTTCCATCCAATCCACACTCACGAATCTCAGTGGAAGTAGTAGACCATCCGGGTATTTCACGCCTACTGTTTTTTGCATACTCAACTCAACTTCATTTATATAGCACTTTTTGCAATTTTCATTGATAAAAAGCACCTGTACATGAGACATATCGACTATAAGCAATACAACTAAAGTCATATACCTGTAAAATCAAGAAAAAGGTTAAAACAAAAAAGACAGACATACCCACAAACGCTCAACACACAATATGCACACATACCTGCACACATCGACAGACAGACACGCACACACTCACAGTGAAAGCACACAATTAAGATAAAGGAGAGAGAAGCACAGGTCAAATATTAAACCGACTGTAAATTCCTATATGCAATATTAATCATGTCTGATTTCTGAATTCTAAAGCAGCCCCCCCGGCCAGGCAGATGCAACAAGCATGCAAACGGTGGTGAGGAACCCAAAACTCCAATCGAGAAAAAAACCCTCAGGAGAACCCAGGCCCAACCAGGGGATTTCAGTTCCCCTCTGGCAAAAGCTGCTGCCTCTGCACAAGCGTGACAGTCTTTGCACAACAAGGCTAAATAGAAAATAAATAAACTTACTAATAAGGTAAATAATAGATTTAGGATTATCATTAATAATCTAATAGCAATGCTTTATAGGTAACCAGTGCAAGGTTGACAGAACCGGGCTAATATGTTCATACCTTTTTGAATGTGTAAGAACTCGAGCTGCTCCGCGTTTTGGACCATTTGGAGTTTTTGTAATAGCCTGCAGCATCCCTAGAATGCTTCGTAATCTAGTCTGACCTGATAGATTTCTCTGTGCAGGACAGCATACAGTAATTTCAGGGAAAAGCATTTTACAGGGTTGCGACATGCTGTCAAATGAAGGTATATCGAAACATCAAGATCTATGATGACGGGATTTTTGGAGCTCCGTCAATAGTTACTTGGACGTACGTGGTTTCGGGCCAATACGTACCTTTTTTGTCTGATTCATAATAAGGTTACATCAGTTTACGACTATGCATTCCATCCAGGGCGTAGTTTGTGGGGGGATGGGGGGGAGACCCCCCAATTTCAACATCAGTTACACCCCCAATTTGAAATCACAGTAGATCAATGAAATATGTGAATACGACATATTTTGTCATAATAAATTAGACAAAAATACCCCCCATGAACGATGGTACGCCACAATGAGTCGCACTCCCCAACAGCCGAGTGGTGTTGAACGGAGAGCACACGGTACAAGTACGCAAAATTTCAGAGGTTAATCTCTACAGTTTTATCGATTCGAGGTATATAGAGAAAAATCGCCGAGGATGGAGACAGGTGATCAGGAGCCATCACAATAAATAAATCAAACGTTGAAAACGCACTTTTAAGTTAGACTTACTTGTCTTTGTTTTAAATACTCGTAAACACTTATACTAAGGTTTAAATTCGGCTTTTCTCTATCACAGTTTGGAACGGGAGAAACAACACACGGCTCTTTCATACAAAAGTAGAAAACAGGGGGGTACGAAATGTTCAAAATGTTTGATATCTGTATACATCTTAAGTATGCATTTTTATGAGTTTATTGATAGGATTACTGGTCAATAAAAATAGTCGAAATAATTTTTATAACACTTCAAATCATTACATCTTAAGACTCTTCTAACAGGAACGTCCTATAGACTATTGCGATGAGCAACACTTAAAAATGTCTCCAGATGTAAACAAACACATTCAATAGATCTCTGTGAGTTCGTGGCTAAACACGTGGCTTCGAGGAAATACAAAGTTCAGTATCATTAGCATAACAGTTAAAGCTAATTCCTTTATTATATCTCTAAGAGGTAGTATCTAAGACTGAGCCCTGTGGTACCATGTACTGGACGTGCGATTTGCGTGACACCTCAATGTTTATTGCTACAAATTTAAAACGGTCGGATAAATAAGACTAAAACCATTTCCGTTAATGCTGGCGTAATTTTCAAATCTATGTAGGAGTGTGCTGTGGTCAATGGTGTCAAATGCAGCACTTAGGTCTGGCAGCACCAATAACGAAATACAGCCACGGTCAGACGCTAAAAGCAGATCATTTGTAACTCTGATCAAAGCAGTCTCTGTACTGTGACATGCTCAAAATCCAGACTGGAATTCATCATTAATGTCATTCCTTTGGAGGAAGGAGCACAATTGAGTTAAAACTACTTTTTCTAGAAATTTAGATATAAATGGTAAATTCGATGTAGGCCTGTAATTCCCTAGTTCTTTAGGGTCGAGTTTGGTTTTTTTTAAAAGAGGCCTTATAACAGCCACCTTAAATGCTTTAGGCACATGTCCTAATGTCAGGGATGAGTAAATAATACTAAGAAGAGGATCTATAATTTCTGGGAGCATTTCTTTCAGTAGTTTTGTAGGTATAGGGTCTAGCATGCATGTTGTTGATTTAGATGATCTAATGATTTTAGACAGTTCATCGTGATCTACTGTAGAAAATAATTGCAATTTCTCCTGTGCTGTAGTTAGTTTGTTCAGCGGGTTTAACTTCAGGTTGCATTGTTATAATTTTTTCTCTTATATCTTGGATTTTACTAGTGAAGTAGTTCATAAATTCATCACTGTTATGCTGATAATCAGAATCTGAAGTCGCTCACAACTTATTTTTTTGTTAATTTAGCCAAGGTGTTAAATAAAAACCAAGTGTTGTGCACTATAAGTGATGAAAAGTAAGCCGATCTAGACGTTTTATGGCAGTCCTGTATTCTCGAGTACTATCCTTCCATGCTATACGAAATATCTCTAATTTAGTTTTCTTAAAGTTGCGCTCCATTTTCCTGGTCGCTTTATAGCCTGAGTGTGTTCATTATACCACGGTGATGAGCTGCCATTATTAATGTTCTTTAAACGCAGAGGAGCAACGGTGTCTAATTGTTCCGAGAAGGTAGAGTTAAAATTCAATGTCAAGATCTTCATCATTATTTTTCATGCTAGAGACTTGAGACAATTCAGACAGATTATGGAGAAAAGTATCTTTGGTAACAAGGAGTTTGATTTGCAGCCGTAGGCCATTGAAGTAAACATAATATCAGATAATGATCCGAAATGTCTTCAATCTGCTGAAGGATTTTAACATCGTCCACATTTATACCGTAAGACAGTATTAAATCTAAAGTATGATTAGTGAGTGGGTCCTGACACATGTTGACTAACGCCCATGGAGTTAAGAGTGTCTTTGAAAGCCATTCCTAATGCATCTGTATCATTATCTACATGGATGTTAATGTCACCAACGACAAGGACTCTATCTGCGGCCAGTACTAGTTCTGATAAGAACCCACCAAATTCTTTAATAAAATCTGTGTGGTGGCCTGGAGACCTATATACAATAGCTAGAATAAATAAATAAAATGTTTTGTCCTCAGTGTCCCTTATGTGTTAATACATGAACAGCTTTCCTGTAGCTCAGTGGTAAGAGCATTGCGTTAACAATGTAAG
The DNA here is from genome assembly GCA_008369825.1 of Triplophysa tibetana. Classification (NCBI taxonomy): domain Eukaryota; kingdom Metazoa; phylum Chordata; class Actinopteri; order Cypriniformes; family Nemacheilidae; genus Triplophysa; species Triplophysa tibetana. The sequence goes on from CM017913.1 coordinate 1,804,313, forward strand.
GTTGTGGGTTCGATCCCAGGGGATTACAAATACCTATGTAAAATGTATAGGATAAAGCAATGTAAGTCGCTTTGGATAAAAGCGTCTGCCAAATGCCTAAATGTAAATGAAGCAAATTACTTTAAAAGACTGTTGTTTTTAAGAAAATTTGACTTCTGGGAGATGCTTAAATAATGATTTTAAAGTGGAGCTACAGCTCCACATCTGCCTTTTAGAAGAGGCTCGTGTTTATAATAATAATCTAAGGGGGACAGATTCATTTAGAGTAATATAATCATCTTGTTTTAGCAATGATTCTGTCAAACAGAGCATGTCTATTTTATGATCTTTTATCATATCGTTAACATAAAGTGCATTATTAGAGAGAAATCTAATATTTAGCAATCCGAGTTGTAACAGTTGATTATCTGTATTTTGTTCATGTTTGATTTGTTAAACGTTTATTAAATTACTTTCAAGAGGTATACTGAGGACATAGACTCCTCATGACTCACTCATTTTTGCCTACTATATAGAATGGAAGTAGGCAATTTTGGACGCAGCACATGACTCTGCTTTGTGTCCTGCTGCATAGTAACGTATAAAAAATTACAGGCACATTACAGGCCCAATCAACAAAACAATAATCACTTAATCAGTCAAATATAATAAAAAAATTTGTTGAACGAGCACAACAAATAAGAATGAATAAATATGAAAATAATTGGTTCATCATAGAAACACCTAACGCCTCTCAATCAGCATGTAAATATGACTTTTATTGCTTCTGGAAAATATTTATTAAGCTTCTCAATGTTTTACTGGTTTATGTGTGAAGCTTTATCATTCAGTGCATTTCATGTTGTAGAGCATATTTACTGCTTAGCAAATTATTATGATGATAATTTACACATATTCTAGGTATAGCTATTCATACTGAAATAGAACTTTCTATAGATGCTTATTTACATACAGAAAAAAAACAGGCACATCATGTGTTTTCTCATACATTTATTTATACACATTGTCTTTCACAATGGACAGAGGGACAAAATCTTTGTAATGAAAAACAAAGAGTGGATAAACTTACAAACTAAAACACTTTCCTGGAATCCACAACTTAATAATAAATAAATATAATTTCTGGTAGAATCAATATTATAAGAAATGGCTTGGAGGAATGTTGAAATAAGATACTTGTTGGAATGTTGGATGTCACCTCACAACATGCAGAAATCCCAAACTTGACATTCCCCAAAGCTCTCAATGTGAGACACTTTGTTTACCTGCTTGAGAATGGAAGATGACGTGCTAAACACTTTGTGAATCCTTTCTATTTCTGCTCCTCTGTAAATCATTCAAATGCAACAAATCCACCTAGAATATCCACTTTCTTCAGTTTTTCCAATACACTGACCACATGCACCAAACATGAGGTCTATTAACATAAAAAATAGATGAAAGAAATTTGCTCGGATTCTTAAACCAGAAGCCAAATTGAAGCACCAAATAACTGGAGGGTTGGCACAATATTACCGATCCCAAACTGAGCAAATCTCTTTGTAATACTACAACATTTTGAGTTACAGAAGACTAGAGAATTCATAAAACATGTCTGTGCCATAATTCTAATCTGACCTGTGTTAAAGTCCAACTTTCACGACATTCCCCTGTTGTCGGATTCAAATACAAATTCAGAATTAATACCCAGTAGTCGCTCAGCAGCAGGTGAAATCTAAACCTTACGTCTACTTGCTAGCTGAAGTCTTGAAGTCTAACAACAGACACAGAGAAACATTACAAGGGAAGATAAATTAAGATGGGGCGAGTATTTTACTCAGTGCGACAGTCATTCCATGCTAGAGGATCCTGGATTCCTGGACTCATGCGACACTGTCATGCATGCGCTGACCGGCTAACACGCCACATGAACACTGCAGCAGCACTAACACACACACGTGTAGGAGCTCTGATGTTCACATAACCCGCTCTGTCGACACAGTGCTCCTGCACTTACAGTATATATTATCAGCATAGAAAACATAGCAGATTAATACAAGAAATACATTTAAGAAAGGTCTGCTGATACCAAAGCGATCTCAAATTAGCCAAATACCCTGTTGAAAAAAACAGCATTTGCTGGGTTAGGTGTGTTTGGATGCTGGTTTGACCATCTTAAACCAGCTAAGGACCAGTACATGACCAGCTTAAACCAGCACAAACCAGCATCAAAACATACCAAACCCGCAAATGCTGTTTTTTTCAACAGGGTAAGTCTTCTTCTTTCATCTGAACATAGAAACCATCTACGATAGTAAAAGCACATTCAGTTCTTGGTATAAAATTTGCAGGTTATGTACGTATACTTTCTCTGTCTGTACAAAAGTCTTTGTGTTTAGTCTGTACCTTCAGTGTAACAGTAAACGTAGCTCTATATACGTCAAGCTTACTGACAGCGAAAACGCAAGATGATCATAAACTAAGACCTTAAAGATCATATAGATGAATGAACAGCGCCTCATGATAAGAACGTAAGAACACAGATTAACATGAAGAGTATTCATCACCAAAGGACATAAACACTAGCAGAGAGGGACTTATAATGTATGAGAGGTTATACATATCTGACCCCCCCACCTCTTCAAACATCTTACAAAAGACATCATATCCTGTTTGTCCTATCACATTTCAAAATAAAACACTAAAAGTACTACATTTAAACATGAAATTGACGTTGAATGAAATCAAAATTTGCATTGTTATAATGACAACAAAGCAGATTTTCAGCTCAAATTTTATATTCCACAACGCAAGAAGGGTGTTTAATTTTTTATCTCGATATGTTTTAGTTTTTCTTTGGGAATTCATATCATTGTCCACATCATTTATAACATTGTTCATTTTTACTGTTGAACAATGTAAATTACTTGTTTATTTAAAACCAACATAAATTAAGAGGCGACCAAAAAAGAAAGTAATACGTTTTTCTCACGCAGTGTTAAACAGAAGTAGAGGGAATATGATGAATAAAACAATTAAATACAAATGCAAATGTTATGAATAGGAGAGGTGTTCTTGGCAGGATATGTTTTATTTAGATTCACTGATTCATTTTACTATAGCAGTTTCCTGCAGCATAATGTGCGAGAAAATCCTAGCGAATCAAAATTAAGCAAGTGTTTTTCTCTGAATGGCTAACACTGCTAAACCAAGGCAGAGGTTTTGCAGAATCCTAATTTTCTTTTAGGATGTTGGGGGAAAATCTGCAGAATGGGTGAAAACATTAAGTTCAAGTAAGCAAAGAGTGCTACACATTTTGGAAGCTGACAATTTGATCAAATTCTTTAATAACTAAAAGTGTGAGGGTATGTGTTGAACATCTTTGGGCTCAGATTCCTGTCCATTACCAATGAGGAATCATTCAATACCGCAATTCATACACCTAAAAGAGAGTCAGAGAGAAAATGACGCATACTGTCTGTTGAAAAGGTACAGTAGGAGCCAGGCGAGCAGGCAGAGACCGGATCAGAAGCTGTCATGCTAAAAATCTTGGAGCAGTAACGGTTCAAGTGTCACGGGACAAAATATCTAGTAGGAAAACAATATGCATATATAAAAACATTTTGATGCAGCTATATTTTGGCACTCCTATAACAAGATATTTTTGTAGATACAAATATATATATATATATAGTTCAGGAACATTAGAAATGGCAGTAGAGAGGATATAGTGTAGGAATAGGACACAAAAACCTGTTTCATCTCAGCATGCTGCAGACACAAAGAATCTTAGGTGCGGAAAAAGGGATTGCTCACCATCCCAAATATTTGCCAGACGCTGTAAAATTGGATTTCCCTATAGCTCTGTCCCAAAAACGAATAAGTTGCCTACATAGCCAGCTACCGTGACAAAAGGAAACGCCTACGTAGGTAACTAAAGTTGTTCTCTACATGGCGGATGCATACTGTACTCCAGAAAGGATCAATGTGATGCTAGCTTAGAGGAGGGCATTTGAGAAGGCAGTGTAATTCCGTCCTTGCTTCGGCGTTGCACATTTGAGGCTGAATGTGATGTCTACGTAGGCAGCTCACTAGCTTTTGAAACAAAGCTTCTATCATCTACATGACGTTTAAATGCGGACTCGTACTTTTGTAACACATATCCGTTCGGCCCTTCAAGCCCCTCCCTCCAGCCCACCTCAGTTCAGATGTTCAGATAAAGGGTTTCAACTTTCTATAAAAGATTTGGTGAGTTCACAAATAACGCGGATGCCATTGGTAGTTTTCTCCGGTCGGGTCATCTCATACCACGCTGTGAAGCAACGCCGGGTGGACAAACTCCGGGTTTATGAAGGAGAATCCGGCAAATTCGCTTTGATCGATGTTGGCAAGGACCAGCTGGTCCGGAGGAGTCAACATAGGTTGTGTGCGAGTGAAGAATTTGTCGAAGTTCTCCGCCGCTTTGCCACACTGTGAAAGGAAGGCGAAATAAAGGAAGAGGTTCTGGGTTATTTTTAGATGAAATTGAAGAGCTGGCAGTGAGCCTGAGAGAAAGCTCATTTACGTATGACTTCCTCTACTGACGTAATAAACATTCATGTGTCCGGTGGAGGAGTTCTTTTTATGTGGCCGATTGAAAGGGGAATACTAAGAGCTATATCTGGGTTGATATATCTGCAGCCTGGTTCTCCAGCCTACGGCGTGCCAGTGGGATCCGGCTCTTTAAACCCAGGGCTCTATGAACACATGAGGATGGCCGCAGGTGGAGATGAATCAGGTCATTTCCACACAAACTCAAACAACCACATACAGTTTACACACTGGGGGGAGATTAGCGCATGGGGTGGGTGGTTTTGATGCAAACACATGAAAAGACAACTAAAATAGACCGAGCCATTATCAGGCGAGGAGACTCTCTCTGTCGAAACACACTTACAGCATCTATAGGTACAGTACAGTCAAATCCAGTCTACTCTTAAGGTGATAGTTAACCAAAAAGGATTTACTCACCCTCTTGTCATTTCGAACCTGTATGACTTTCTTTTTTCACAAAAGAAGACATTTTGAAGAATGTTGATCGGACAGAAGTGGCACCCATTCACTGTATGGATACAAAACCAATGCAAGTGAGTGGCTGCAATCGCTGTTTGGTCAACGACAGTCTTCAAAATATCCTCTTTTGTGTTCTGCGGAAGAAAGAAAGTCATACAGGTTCGAACTGACAAGACGGCGAGTAAATGATAACAGAATTTCCCTTTTTGGGTAACTATCACTTTAACTATTTAAATGACAAAGTCTTCTTTTTCATTTTTTATGTGCGCTAAAGTCTTTAGTTTCCTTTTTGTAAGTCAAATAAGTAAGTAAGTCAAATAGTTAAAGAAACCGTTCAGCCAAAAAGACATTTTGGATCAGTCCAAGACGATAATGTATTCAATGCTTAGAAAATGCAACACTTCACAACAGTAACAGCTCACTAAAGTAATATTATGTCAAATTTCACAAACATATCACGAGTTCACCTGAGCAGATAATGAAGATAGCAGGGGTGGTAATAGTATGCGTGTTTGGCGTGAGGTCCGGGGAGCGGGTTCCATCCTAACTCGGAACACACCCCCCATTAGGGGCGAGTGCGCCGAGCTCGGAAACGCCCGAACCCAGAACTCTCCCCCCGGAGTCCTGCTATCGACAAGAGCTCTAGTAGAGAAGCTGGGGAGGTGTTGGGATGTCTAATCCTTTTGAGATGGCTTCAGGTAAGAATCCTTGTCTACGTACCATCCGGTCTTAATTATATGCTCTGTCTTCTCCCGAACTTTGTTAATCGATAGTCATCCATTAACATCATTTGTACCGATAACAGCAAAACAAACTTAAACTGGTCAGTCATCATTTTCTCACCCTCATTTAATTCATATCTGTATAAATGACTTTGTTCTGATGAACACAGAGAAAGATACTTGGAAGAATGTTACCCATTTCAGTTCTGGAACATCATCGACTACTTTAGTTGGAAAAATAAATGGAAGTCAAATTCAAAAAGAACTCCCTGTTTTCCAAAATTCTTCAAAATATCTCATTTTGTTTTCAAAAGCAAAAAAATATACCCAATTTTTCTATGACGTCCCTGAACTGAACATTGCTAACATTCTTCCAACTATATTTCTTTTGGTTGAACAGAACCAATAAGTTAATGTTGGTTTGAAACAACCTAAGGGAACACTCCTAAAATAAAAGGTGCTTCAAAATGTTCTTCGATGCCATAGAAGCACCTTTTGGTTCCATAAAGAATCTTTAACATCTATACAACCTTGTTGTTTCAAGGTTCTTTGTGGCAAAAAAGTTCTTCAGATTATAAACAAGTAAGAAAGAGAGGTTCTTTAAAGAACCTTTGACCGAATGCTTCTTTGGGGAGTCAAAAATGGTTCTTCTATGATTTCGCTGTGAAGGACCTTTTAAGCACCTTTATTTTTAAGATTCTATATAAATTAAGACAGAATTTCAATTTTTGGGTGAACTATCCCTTTAACCAGAAATTGCTATTAATTGTTATTAATTGCATGAAAAACAAAACTCAATATCTGTCAAAGTAATAATTTGGCTAACATTTCTCTATCAAGTGACAGGTGCTTAAGGTTTTCCACAAAGAACCATTCAGTCAAAGGTGCTTTAAAGAACCATCTCTTTCTAACTATTTTATATTCTGAAGAAATGTTAAAGCATCTTTATGGGCAAAAAGGTTCTTCTATGAGACCGTGAAGTGTATTTCAGCACTTTAAGATGACTTTATCATCAGACGGATAATCCAGAGAATATCCGGAGAATATAATGATATATAATGTACATCAGATATTCTGTGGATGGGCACGATTCTGTGGGCGTCTTTCATCAAAGGCCGTGAAACCACCAGGGTTATGTGAGTAACCTACGCATGTGCTTCTATAGCAGAGGAGGTTAGAGATTTGCATTGAACGATTCACATCACATTCATACTCACCACTTTAGGTTTGAAAGGAGGCTGGATCTCTCTGTTGGCCAGCCGCTCCCAGTCAATCCTGCGGAAAAAAGCCTGTTCCTTTATATCTCTCTCACCCTCTGGATTGCAACCCAGACGCTTTGACGGGTGCTTTGTCATCAGCTGTGTGTGTGAAATAGAGAAGATAGAGAATAATAACAGTAAAGAATTCTCTGTATTTTAACATATACAGTATGTATTGTGTGTATCATTCTGAAATAATCTATAACTCTTTAAATTATATTCAAGTCACACTAAAATACACGACATATAGTAACATCACTTACTGTTAGATCTACTGTTAACCTTGTTTAACATATTAAGACCTATTCCTACTAGAAGATGACAGTCACATTAAAACGTTTTAATGAACCATCATCCTTAATATTTTTATTTTGTAGTAACCATCATGGCAGTGCATGGTGAGTATAACAACACCCTTCAGCTCTGAATATATTTACACAAAGCCATTTGCACCTTATCTCTTGAATATAATAATGTCTATTGTTGTTGTTATTGCCATCAGCAAAGTCTTTAATAGCATTCTGTATTCCATATTAATATCGTCCCATCTGAAATTAGCACATTCTTTCATGAGACCGCTGAAAGGAGAAAGGAAATGAAATATTATCCTCCACAGCTAATACAGAAGCTGATTTTCCGTGACTTGGTCTGACAGCTTTATTAAAATACATCAGTTATTTATCAGGGCTCAGAAATGAATTCAGACACTACAGCTGCATGACCATACAGAGAGCGATGGGACTGGAAGAGACACGGGTGATGGATGAGGACTCACCCCTTTACAGATGGACACCGCCTCTTTGGACATAGATTTAGGGTAGGACACGTTGTGCTCCATTATGGACTGAAACAGCTCGTCCTCGTCCTCTCCATCAAACGGAGGCTGTTGTTAGAAATAGAGAGCCTTTCATAGCTTTTCACTGTATATATAAAACACATTGAATAACAATTCACAAACATCAATTTAAATGTATTATGATCACATTGACATATACAGTGGACCCCAAAAGTGGACACTCGGAGCATCATTGCATGACATAAAATATTGACACAGTATTGCATTCAGTAAATGAACTGGCAATCTCCTCCTTTTTAAAGTTGTACCAAAATATTATAACTACAATTTTTATATATATATATATATATATAGTTGTTTATATTTCATTTTTGTAAAGGAATATTCCACCCAAAAATGAACATTCTGTCATGAAATACGTAACCCCAAGTTTTTCCAAATTTGTATCAATTTCTGTGTTTTGTTGAACATGAAGAAAGATATTTTAAAGAATTTAGGAAAAGAAACAGTTCTGGGCAACAATGTCTTGATTACCCCAGAAACACCAGCTGCTAACATTCTTCTAAATGTATTTGTTTTTTTACTTTCAACAGAAAAAAACAAATACAGTTTTGGAACAACTTGAAGATGGGTAAATCCTGACAGAATTTTCATTTTTGGGTGGACAGTAAAAAAGACATTTGCACCAAAAGTGGTGACGGAACCATTGGTGTTATTAAGGCAGAGGTCCTGAAGCTCTTGAATGAACATTTTTGTCATGTCATTTTACAGTTTTATATGCTAACAGTAGTGGGATGATATATTGCATAACAAGATAGCTGGCCAAGGTGGGAGGTGTCAAGACAAAACCAAAGCCCATTATCTGTATTACCAAGATTCTTCTGTTGGGTAATTGGACTCAGGAGTTGTGAAGAAAAGGCGAGATGTCAATGATGTAACCTTGGCAACTGTTTTGTAGAAAGTGTGTGTTTCACAGCGAGACTCGAGCAGAACGCTGAATAAATTAATCTCAGTAAAATGAACACAGAAAATATCAAGTAAAGTATTAATGCAATACTATATAAAGATACACACACCAAGCTCCAACTGAAATATATCCCATTTATCATATTATAATGACTAGGGATGCTAGTCAACCAGCCACCAACCACGTTATATACTACTATATAACGTTTATACTACTTTGAGAACATGTTATGACCATTGTGCTTGTTATTGGATTTACATTTATTGGATTAGTGCTACTACTTTGTTTGCCTGATTGGACTGACCCTTTGTCACTGATTTACTGCCTGTTTATCGAACACGGATATGCTTACTGGATTGTATTGGATTACCTTTATTAAACGTCTGCATATGGATTCGAACACTGCCTCTATATCGACTCTATTACACATATTTTGTACTTCTGAAATAATATTTGTAATAATAATTCATTTTTTTGTTTGTTTATCTAATGTCTGGATCCACAGATTTCCATTGCAAGTGAATTTAAACACAATTTTGATTATCTTTTAAAAAACAAAATGATACCATTCGCATGTTGCAAAGGGGAAAAGACATACATTTTACTTTTGGGGCAAACTATTCTTGTATTTCTATTATACATTCCTTTGAAATAATCTACTTGGCATTTTTGTTATACCTACAAAATGTAATGCATAAAATCCACTTTTTCGTTCCATCACGAGAACTTGTCTCTCATGTATGTTTTGTCGTATAGCATCAGGGTCTGTTGCTGGGAGAAGGTGAGTTTTACGTCAGTAGTTTTTTGATGCCATTCACCGAACACAGCAGGGCCGCAATCACACCTATTGAAAAGCCTATTTGTCTGACTTGTTTGATTCCGAATACTTTTTTACAACTCAACCCACCTGACCAGCCAACATCTCGTAGAGGAGCACGCCGTACGCCCACCAGTCCACTGATTTCCCGTACGGCTGATAGGCGATGATCTGTGGAGGAAGCAGAAATTGTCTAGTCATCCATATCAGCTCTCATGGGCTCCCCATCAATCTCCTTTCATTTGTCAAGAACATCAAATATCTTTTTGGGACTTCAGGGCTGGTCGATTGAGTTTTTTATTATAATTTGCTCTGATAATTCCTCCCCCCTGCACTTACTCCCACATTTTCAGGACAAACTATTGAGTGTGTATAATCACAGTGTGAGATAATGAAGGATTTGTTAAGCACAGTACGTGTTTCATGTCACATTTCTCTTCCTGCTCTTAAACGCTCCCTTTCAGTTTAGAAATGACATAGAAAACGTGCGGCACTTTCCGTTTAGGGAACAAACTGGTGTCCCATTCTTTCTTTACAAAGGAACTAATTTGCCTGTTCTTGAGCTTGAATGGAAGCTAGGGATCTGAACTTATGACAGTAATGGCAGTTCACACCGCGTTTGAGTTAACATTCACAGTGTTTATTGACATTTTAATCAGAAGGCGTCAAAAAAGAAAAACACGTTATCATTGTCATTGGTGACCAAAAGCCAAACAAACGTGACATCATCAGAGCTCGTGCAGCCGCTCTGGAGAAACTTGGAGAAATCTGAAAACCTGGTTAGCAATTGTGTTTTTGGTTTTACATTAAATAATTGATAAATATTATTTAAGGAAATGTGTTAACTTTGTTAGGTTTTTATTTGCAGTTTGATAAAATTCTAGTAATAAATGAACATGTTTATTTTGCTGTAGAATGGATCAGTAAGATGGAGAGGGAGTGATTTATCTGTACTAGTCTTACAGCAGCTGATGGCTTTTATTATGACCCTAGGAGCCCTACAGTAGTGTCCTGCACTCCACTGACTCACAAATATAACACAGACTGTCTCTGACATTCACATCAACAGCCTGTGACCTTAAACTCCTCCCTTCACACACACACACAACACACTAATAAACAGATTAATGCACAACTAATACAACACTAACTAATATCGAACATCAACACAGCGATCCTTTCTTTGGATTTTTAGGCTTTGTTTTATAATAATACCTTACACTGAATAATAGATTAAAGATCCTCTCACAATAATACTACATTACACTACAATAACATTCAGACAATGGTTAAATGGTACAATAAAATACATGCATACAATTTTGAAATAAGTACATTCAAAAATAATGCCAAGTCTGCAAAAAAGTGTCGAACATTTCTTATCAAATTCTTCCAAGACCAAATAATCTGAGCTTTCATTTTTCATTTAAAGGAAGATTTCAAATTACAAATAAAGATTCTGTGATCGTTTATTCACCGTCATGTCTTTCAAAACCTTTATATGACTCTTTCTTCTGAGACAGATAGAAAGATATATGAAGAAGATTTTTTGAGAAATCTCTCAATTGGGGTCCCAAATTGTTTGGTCACCAAACATTCTTCAAAATATATTTTTGGTGTTCTGCAGGAGAAAGAAAGCCATACAGATTTGGAATGACATGAGTGTAAATAAATAAACTTAAGCTTTATCTAAGATAAAAACATCCGGGAGAAAGTTGATGATAAAACAACAGAAATGTCTATGAATTCCTCTTTGATAAGAAAAGCCTCCTGATCCAGGAGAATGAGATGTGGTGTCTGTGGCTCATTTGGATGTTAAAGAAACCAGTCTGACATGATCTGAGCTTTCTGACATGACACGTTATTCATGAGAAGATGGTTAAACTGTGGTCATTAAGGGATAGAGATGGTCAACCAAAATATATTCAGACAGCATGCACTGTATGTCGAAATACCACGACAAGACCGCTAAACTGTGGTACCACAATAAGCTAATAATTTTTAATTTGAATAACCTGTCCCACAATGCAGCACTATACACATAAAAATACAAACTTCATTGTGTTTCTAAAATGATCCCTGCAGGCTGTGGACTGGCTTGACTGAAAGAGATCATTACAGACCGAGGAGATAAAGAGGTGGACCGCTTCTGGATGAGTAAATGGCTGCTCGCGGTACATCACACATGCTGTAGATTCTAATAGAGGATCTTCAATCTTCATGTAATGAGAAAACTGAAATGACACAGCGACCTTCTAAAGATGATAAAAACACTCAGGGATGCCGCAACAATGGGAGGGGAATTACTGTATCTATACAAGTGTGGGTGAATGCACTGAGAGTCACTGTATGATAAAAGCAGACTGTTAACATTCTGCAAAATATCTCCCTCTGCGTTTAAAAAGATGTGAGGGTGAAAACAACTATTATTCATTTTTGTCTGAACTGTTTCTTTAAGCCTTCATCTCTCATGTTCCTCTGAAGCGCAGTTGAGTGGTAAGTGCATCCATCCTGACGGGTCACAGAGGACTCTGAAAGAACTCAACCGAGCTTCCTCACAAACACAATAATTAAATAGTGAGGTTCGGTTTACGAACGAATCGTTCTTTTGAACCGGTTCTTTTCAGTGAACTGGTCGATCCAGTTCGACAAATTGGACTGAATCGTTCTAAAACAGTTTGTGTCTCCCCTTAGCACTTAATGACAAATTAAATGAATTACTCACTTTCTGGCGTGTCTGAGAGTCCGTCTGACTCGAAATAAACCATTTTATTATTCAGTTACTCCAACAGTTCTGAACTGAACTGGTGTGAAGAGAGAACTAATGAGCCGGAGCAGCTGACACTGAGTGGTTTCCAACAAGCCGTGTAAATAAATCCTATTATACTTTTAATACTTTCTTCACTGAAGTTGCCATATTTCTCAGACTTTACTAATCTCAGACTGATAAGAAACAGGGTCACATGAAGAGATCAATATGTGATTATTTAGCTCAGAGCTTTCATTAAATCTCACTTAAATGAAGGTGTACGATGCCTTCTAAGACAGCTCCTGATGATTCACTGTACTTTAAAAAGACCAATCAATCATGCACCACAAACACAATCGCACCGCATCTAAACCTTTAAGATTCTGAGAGCAAAACAAGCTGTTTGTTAGCAGCCACCTCTTCAATGTTTAGAGCTTTCTCTCTGATATGAGGATCCACCCAAGGACACATCATGCCCATGTTTGCTATCTCTACTGCTTAATGCTTTTCTTTCAGTGTGTCCTGTTTGTGTCGTAAAGATGGAAGAGCGCATGATGTTCCTGCATCCCACAAACTTCTGCTGCTCAGATCCTCCACACACAAAACACACACGCCCACACGCATACACACACACAGGCACACACTCAAACACGCCCACAAACACACACACTTTCCACTAGAACAGAAAGGTAGTGCGTTGCATATTGAGTGACTCCTGCCCCATTTAAAAAAGCTCTATGTTTAACTCACAAAATGTATTCAGTTTGACAGTACAGCAAGTAGACAATGAAGTGTGGACTTCACACACTATTACCTCATCATAAGTGAGATTCCGCTCTAAAGGGAACGATCATGTAGGGAATAAGGGAGCATTGATACATCAATGAAAAATCCCAAATGTCATTGGACCATGCCAAACGGTGGCAAATTTATCAATGCATTTTGCACATTGTGAAATTCTAATATTATAATTACGGTTTGCTTCATGTAAAACTGTGTTATTCCATGTTTTTTATCATTTTTTTATCAATTTGCTTCACATTCGAGATGATGAATGACTGTATTCATATATGTATATTTCACACTGCAAATAAAAAATAGTTTAAAATTCAATAAATACAAGCATAAAAGTTTTGATTATATACAACCCTATTAATTGTAAAACATCTACATTCTGGAAATTGATGAAAGGCTGAAATGCAGAATGATGTCATAAAAATGGTTGATGGTTAATGGCGGTGTGAGTGGCAAGGTTTTAAATGCTTTTCTCTTATAAATGTCAATTTTGTTAGTTTCGGATCTTAATGCTAACTTATTCATACTAAAAGCCTATTTTTTTTGATTTCATGGGATCCTATCTAAATTACATAAAATAAACATTTTGATTTTTGAGGGGGGGTAAATCCTGGAAATTGCTGTTGCTTCCAGTGACAAATGAAGTTTGTGTAAAGAGAGACTTTTGCTGTGTTCCTGTCATGGCTGTATTGTGGTTAAGGTTTATCTGGGTCAGCTCACCTCTGGGGCGATGTAATCCGGTGTTCCACAGAACGTGCGTGTTGTCATGGCCTCAAACATGTTCTCCTTACACATGCCAAAGTCTGCGATCTTAATGTGTCCCTCAGAGTCCAACATCACGTTATCCAGCTTCAGATCTCTGTCGACACAGACAAAACTCTTGACATAATCAGTTTGACTGATAGTTTTAACCAGAAGTTACACTGTTCTGCTATAACTTTAGGTCCTGTGAACGGCACCATTTGTTGGATCTCTAATACAGCAGGATGCCATTAAACCACTGTTTGTTAAAATGAACACAACAATGTCAAAATAAGAGGTAAGTTAAATTAGGACATATTTTTCAAATAACCTTTTCCAGTTATTCATTTCAGGTGACAAACATACAGCATTTGAAATCAATAAGTAAGACTGCAATAAGTATCGTGGAAGTACTAGTACATCTAAGGACCAGATTTACAAAACAAGCAAACATCAAACATTTTGTCACGAACATAACATTATATATGTGTACCAATGTACATGTCCAGTTCTGTACAGCTCATTAGGCTCGTACGAGGCGGTTTTGTGAGCTAACAGGCGGTTGTTTAGCAGTGTGTGGGCACGTGGGCAGTGAGAGAGGACAGGGCGACCTCAGTCTTCATCATCAAACAGCATGATTAATACAAGCTGAACGCTGCGGCCCTCCGGGGACGTGAGCCCCAGCGAGGGTCCGCATGCAGACAAAAAGCATTTCTTCTCATTTCCTCACAGAGTGACTCATTCTCCACATCATTTATACTGAACTTTCTCAGCGTTTGCGACCCGCTCAAGCCCGATTGAAGGTATATATTCAGGTAATGGGTGTTTTCATCAATCCCTGCGTTTCTATTTACACACAAATGTTCTCTGCACAGCACTTCTGGTTATGACTCAAACAATGCCAACATTTTGACACATTGGCAGGTAAACAATATTTACAGTAAACATTCATCACATCTTACTTCATCTTTCTCTTGGCACCTCAAAGCTCGACAGTGAACATCTCACATCGCATTCTAAAATAACTACATACAGTATAGGGAACGGTCCATGTGATAACCAAACACAATTGAATAAAGATAAACAGTAATCCTCTTCTTGTTTTAAGGATATTTTTTAAGGTAATTTACAATATTTCACAGATTTTCTAGAAAATTGCCATGCATTTCGCTGGACGGTTTATTTACTGCCCAAGGTGAAGTAAACTTTGGAAGTGTTTGTAACCTTTTTGGCTAGGGCAAACTCTTGAAGATGTACAGATTTCACATCCATAGCACTTACTGTCACGGTCCTGGCCTTCCTGTCCTGAGTATTCGGGCCTTGGGGACAGAGCCGTGAAAACATCATGTCTTGTGTGTGTGTTTCGTCTTGTGTGGAGACACGTGGCGGTTTGTTTTGACATTTCGCCGCGTGTCTTCTTTGTAGCTCCGCCCCCTCGTCTCTCTGTCAGCGTCCCATTAGTGTTTCATCTCCCTCACCTGTCTATGCCTATTTCCGCTAGTCTCAGTTATTGTTAATTCTTGTCACCTGCCTGTCCCGATCCCTTTGTCATCTCTCCTCATTAGTTTCCTCTTATTTAATGTCCCTCATTCCCTTACTGTTGGTCGGTTCATTTCTTCTTGTTACTTACTGTTACTTCGTGTTGCTGTTCCTTACTTCTGGATTACCTTGTTCCTGTCTCCCGTGTGTCTTGGACTTATTATTTAGATTGTACTGGACCCTGTTTTGTTGCGTCCCCTCGTGGGAAGTTTTCTGTTTGTGAGTCCTTTTTTAGTTCTTGTTTGCCCCATAGTGGGTTTCTTATTTCGTGCTTAATAAATATTGTTTAACCCCTCCACAACTGCCTGCGTTTGGGTTCTGTCCGACCGGATGTGACACATACAGTATATGCTTAAAAGGAGTTGTATGACATGGCTAAAACTAATATTTTCATTTCTTTAGGATGTAATGTAATGTGTATAAAGGATTTAAGGTTTAAAAACGCTGTATTTTTGCATATCTTATCTTCTCTATGCCCCGTCTCCCTGAAACGTTCAGATTTTTTATAAAGCTCATTGCTCTGAAAATCGAGGTGTGCTATGATTGCCAATTTAAGCAGTGTGTAGTGTGTAGTGATTGGTCGTATACTGCAAGCGTGTGACGGAAATATCAGAGCCATTGAGAGAGAGAGTTCTGCCAACGGCAGTCCAAAACGCTGGAGTGTCACGTGATTCATGGCGCCTTCATATAGTTCCAGGAAGTTTTACATTTACATTTAGGCATTTGACAGACGCTTTTATCCAAAGCGACTTACATTGCTTTATCCTGTACATTTTACATAGGTATTCGCAATCCCCTGGGATCGAACCCACAATTGGGTTGTTATCGCAATGCTCTTACCACTGAGCTACAGGAAAGCTATGTTTTCGCTTTAAATGCATTATTTCTTTAATTTTTTTATTCATTAAATGGCTTTCGTCTTTAAATGGGCTAAAAGTTTACCTCAGTTGGTCTGTTTAGACGCTGCTCCATGTGTTACGGGTAACTTCCGGGAACTATTGAAACTGTGAAAAAACTGTTCCTTTAGAGTCAACGAAGAAGCCGCGACTCTCTCAATGGCTTTTGGAAATTTCACCCCTCTTACCATATTTGGAACATCAGGTTCCATTGCAATTGTAATGACAGGTACGACACCTTACTAGCGTATACATTAGTCAAATCATAACACGAACTGACGTAGATTTGTGGGGGTGTGGTTTCACGAGGCGTTTCAGGCAGGACTGGTCGAGCATTCGCTTTTAGATAGAATCCATCTTTTGTTCCCACACTTTAATTTTTGCAATTTTACGTGTCTAATCCATACAAGGGCAACTTACATCACCAAAGACACAGACAAACACGTATGACCCTTTTAAGACAGAATTTTTGGCAACACGCAGCAGATCTACGCATGCTTTGTAGTTTTGTGATAATAGAAATGAAAAACATTGTCTAAAGATTTAGCTGTAAATGCTTCTGTTCTTCTCATTTGGTCGAGGTGATATAAGAGTTCAGACAAAAGATTTTGTTATGAGATCTTAGTCAGAGATATATATTATATTTGTATACTATACTCTATGTAGACAATTGCTATTTAGGAATAAACATCTCCAGCAATTGTATATATAGTACAAAAATAACTGTCTGAGCATACCCTTCTCCTCTTTATATGACGATGATACTTAAAGTTAACAATGTTTTTTGTCCTAATGTGTATATAAAGCATTATTGAAGAACTAAAATAAAGTGAATAATGTACTCACCTGTAGATAACTCCCTTGCTGTGGAGAAAAAAGAGTCCCACCGCAATCTCTGCTGCATAAAATCTGTCAACACAACACAGTTTACATTACTCAACATCACACTGCTACAATACCAGCCCTGCATACGTCTGGTGTGTTGTCGCTCCAACCAATGAAAATAGCTTGGTTGCAAATACAAAATCCACTAAAACTGTATGTAGACAAGCAGGTTACTACAAACAGTGCTGTTATACATAATAACAGCACTTATGAGATGCATCTTTTCCAGTCAAATTAGTGAAATGGACATGAAATGTTTTTCGCTGCACAGACAGCCCTACAGTAATCTGCCTTTGAATGTGGCAGCAGATTTTCTGGTGTTTTGTTTGCCAGCTCTAGTGAGATGGTGTGCTGTTCTGAGATAAGAGATTACAAAACAATTTATACAAATCTATTTCAGCAGCATATTCTGTTATTCTAAAGGCTTTTTTGAATACAGGCCCTCCTATGGTTTTCTTTTTTTATGTTGGCAGCTCCATTCAAGAGCACAGGCTGGTTTTTGATGGCTGTGATGTTTCTTGCTGCTGTGAGTGACATCAGAAATATGAGAACACAGACGAGGCTCATCAATGCATCTTTCATCATTTCAGAAATGACCGACATCCAGGACACGCAGGCTATGTTTTATGAGTTTGGCACACTACCATACTACTCTGAGGTATTTATTTTAGAGGCGACATACTTTAACACATGACCATTATTTGACAGGACAGTATAAAAGGAATATTTTGGATTGTTTGAATGCATTACACCAGAACAAACACAAGGAGGGATGAAGCATCTTGTGTTAAATCCCATATAAAACTGTCTTTTCTAATGGCTTCATCATTACATCATGTCCTAACTAGTTGTGGCAGCGACAAGAAACAAAAAGCAGAACATTTTTTTGATAGCTTTTCCATTTTCTGAAAGTCTACACCCGCAGTAAAATCTCATTGTACCAAGTCAAGCTCCTTCAAACACAGATGAGAAAAGACTTAGTTGAAGTTAATAGGACAGCGAACATCTTAAAAGCACAGAAATAACCTGGTGAATAATACACAAGTTTATAAAACACAAGTGAGGTATATGTGAGCAGTATGTGTCATGTGTCATGTCTTACACGGCTTGTGGCTCCTTAAACTTGCCCACTTGCTGGATGTGATACATCAGGTCTCCACCGTTAATGAATTCCATTACAAAATACAGGCGATCCTGACAAAAGACAGATGAGATAAATATCACGTGCAGGCATCACAGACATTAAAGCACCGCAGCCCTGCCCTCACGCTGAAATCAATCCACAGACTGATCTCAGAGCAGACAAGACACCGTGGAATGGTCACATATTGATGTCCACACACAAACTCTCAACAATCCAATTCTGTCAAATTAAAGTCCAAGATGTTTGACTTGTAAAAATACATTCAGCTGTCGCAAAATCATTGATTTAATCATTTTTTTAACTAAATGGCTTTCATTTAAAGGGATACTTCACCCAAAAATGAAAGTTCTGCCATCATTTACTCGCCTTCGAGTTGTTCCAAATCTCTATAAATGTATTTGTTCTGATGAACACAGAGAAATATATTTGGATGAATGCTTATAACCAGACAGATATTGCCCCTATTTACTCCCATAGTAGGAAAAACTACTTTTTAAACAAATATTTTGAAGAATGTAGGATAGCAAACCGTTCTGGGGCACTTTTGAATCCCATTGCATTTTCCCTACTATGGGAGTCAATGTGGGCTAAATCTGTCTGGTCATAAGCATTCTTCTAAATATCTTTCTCTGTGTTTATCAGAACAAAGAAATTTATACAGATTTGGAACAACTCGAAGGTGAGTAAATGATGACAGACTTTTCCTTTTTGTGTGAAGTATCCCTTTAATGCATCTCATGTCAACAATAGTGAAAGGCTATGTACTGTAGTAGTTCTGTGTTGAAGATCCACTCTGTGTAAAGCAAGTGGACATGAGGGTGGTCTGCATGCAGCCTCATGAATATTTAGTGAAAGCACGCTAGGATGGCTCAAATATATATATTATAAGTAGGATTTCTATAGTGAGTGTGCCCACAGTGACTCCTGAAGGAGCTTCCTCTACATGACGTAAGCCAACTCCCGCACCAGTGTTTACACCAGCTCTAGATACACATTACACACTTCTCTTTACTGGTCTTATAACAGCCTGGCAACACAAAGGGCCGCAAACAACAAACACACGGAAGATAGAGCAGATATTATTTCTCTTCTCACCACAGTCTGAAAGCAGGAGTGCAGTTGGGTGAGGAAAGGAGGCTTTTCTCTCTGGGCCAACACTCTCTTCTCCACCATCGTACACTCTACATCATCATCCTGGATCACCACATCCTTCTTCAGAATTTTAATGGCGTAAAGATCCTCCGTCGACTTCATCTCAGCCAACATCACCTTGATAAAAAGGAAGAACTCATTTCACCAAGACTGTAAACATAAATCTGTGAAACCAAGGGGACAATGGTATTGCTCACAGGTTGCTCTTTTATAGCTCAGGGAGGTCACTTCATTTAAGCATCAACTCAGTCTCAGATATTTCTCATATAATTACTTAAGATTGTTAAACTTCTTATGTTTAAAATCTATGAAGAGTTTGGAGTTGTTTAATGAGCGTAGATGGTAGAGGGGTTCATATTGAGATCTTTAATAATATTGACTTTGGATTGCAAACTTGGCAAATCTGAGCTGACATTGACTATGTTTACATGCACCCTCATAATGCGATTATAATAGGATTTTGGCAATACTGCGATTATACTTTAGCTCTTGTAAACGCAATTATTCGATTTAAATAATGCAATTAAGCTCATAATAGCATAATCGAAGTAACATATATACGTCAATTTTAATCGCAACAAGAAGGCATGTAAACACCTTCATCGCATTTATGCTGCTCTGATCAAGGTGCGCATGTGCTTCTGGCACGCACCTCAAGCACAAATTGATGGTAAACATGACAGTCTGGTTGTCAGCAGTCTCCTTTAACATTTCTGGTGGGACAGAAATTCCCGCTGATAATCTTTCAGCAGGGCAGCTGACTGTTTTATCGCTTAAGAATTTCTCATTAACATGTTTCGGTTTAACATTGGTGGTGCTGAATCAAACATAAATGTTGTCGTGTGCCAAGAGATCTTCAGTGACTGACCTTTCCAAAACTGCCTTTCCCGAGAAGAGCCAAGAAATGAAAGTCACTGAGTTGAACTCTGTCCATGTTTCCAGACGGCAAACTGAAGCGCCGATGATCTGCGGGACTGCTGACCTTCTTCCCTGGACCCAGCATTGCTTTCTACAAGAGTGATGAAAGGTGATCAATGATCACACACACCGACAAACAACGTCTGGCACTGAAATCTCAGCTGAGGTACTCTACACACAATATAAAAAAGTGCTGTAACACGGTGAGGCCTGTGTGGACATGAGAGGACGTGCAGAACGAATGTGAGCCGGCTTGAGCTGCTGGAGAAAAACAGAAAGACACCGATCGAGATCCTCAGATGGAAAGATCCAAGTGCATATCTCCGATAAGCCACGATAAACATGTTTTCCTATTTCCTTTTTATTTTATTTTTTCTTTATTCTGATGAACACAGAGAAAGATATTTGGAAGAATGCTTATAACCAAGCAGAGACTGCTCTCCATTGACTCCCACAGTAGGAAACATTTGTTCTGTTGAACACAAAAGAAGACATTTTGAAGAATGTAGGACAGCGAACAGTTCTGGGGCACTTTTGACTACCATTGTTTTTTCCTACTATGGGAGTAAATGGGGTTCAAAATCTGTTTGGTTATAAGAATTCGATGACAGAATTGTATTTTATTTATGAGTGAAGTATCCCTTTAAGTGAACTTGAGGGTGCTTTAGAATTTCAGACAGGCTGGTCTAGTCTGTTCTTCGGCTTTCCTTTCAAACAGACACCCTCAGAACAGATCACCTTTCTTATATGTCAAGTGCTTCACCACATCTTGCTAAATGAAGACCTAAATATCAAAAGAAATTTAACACTGGAAGCGACATGAATAAATGAACCTCAGCATGTGCCCACTACAGAAGGGAGCTAACTGAATGGTTTTCTGCACATGTGCTTGACTTAAAGCTTTTTTATTTCCGTGTAGAATTCTTCTGCAATAGCAACTTCATCAACTCTGTCAAACATTTGCAAAGAACTATTAATGGAAGCACATACTATAGCAGTATGAAGAATACAGAGCCGTTGATGTGGGGCGTGATGATGATGTTCTGGATGTAGCGTCTGTATGTGGCAGTGTGGTGTTGTTTCTTCATGACAGTGATAATGAGGGTTTATCAGCCGCCCTCAAAACCTGTAATTACACCTCCAACATCTCACTCTCACTCTCTTTTGCTTCCCACTATAACAACCTTCCTTATTCTGTTATTTTTCTGCAGCCAAACCCCACAGAAAGCATCCCGGGCACTAATGTGCTCTCTCTATTTCCTTCCCACATTCTGTCTTAAAGTAAGGAACCACAGCATTTTCAACGATACATTTTATAAATCAAGTGTCTTTTGTCTCCCTCCTTAACATATAATATGGGTTGAAATAGTGTTCGAGGCAGATCCTTAAGTTTACTGTATTTAGATCTGAACTGCGGATGTCTTTGTTCACATCACACTTCGTTTCACAACGCTTTCTTTTCACTTCTGATCACTGAGGGGTTCATATGATAATGTGTTGGTGTGTTTGTGATGATGGATTTTCTTTGTTCTTTCATATTTGTAACATGTTGCATTCGTTCTTTTTTATTTGCATCGTGTATCTTCTAAAAATAACCTTGAGCTTACTTTTGAGCTTATTAATGTTAGTTGTAGTGTAGTTGAAACTATTCATTTTTAACTTCTGCCTTCATTCCCTTCCCTTCCACTTCTCAATACTGTATCTTGTAATCGCCAGTATGATGCCCGAAAAGCACAGACAAAAACATTGTGATTAAGTGAGTGCCTACTTTGGTTTTAATTTTGAGTTTTGTTGGATGCTTGGTCATATTTTTATATTAATTTGGTTATATTTTGTTATATCATGGACTGTAGGTTTGAGATGGGACTATCTTAAAACATTTTTTCCAACACATTTTTCCGAGTGAAATGTGTATCCACTATATAAAGTATAGCTTAATTATTATGATGTTGGGTATAACACATATAGCGAAACCTTCAACCACATTACTGTAAACACTAACTTTACGAATGACATCATTACATTCCAGGATACAGCATATTACTTTCTTTTACATTTACCTTTAAATACAATACAATTAATGTAAGGGATAATCCACGGCTAGCTTTAATGCACGACGTGGAGGTGAAGAACCATCCGGCGCGTGGATTATTCTGCTTATACCAATGTTATTTGCCAAATTAAAGCTTTTATTGATGGTCACAGTGTCGTTTTAGATCAAACAGGTGAAAATGAGGGTTATTTTGTCAGTTCATTGTAAATGCAATCAGTGCATTAAAGGCTTTTAATGCACACCTTCCAGCCAATCAGAATCCGGTATTCAAACAGACCATGGTATAATAACACGTAACAACATTTTGCCAGTGCAGTTAACAGTTCTCTCTCATTCAGCCCTGTGTGATGGAGTAAAGCCAAAGCATTACTGAAGATTACACATGCTAATTCAATGTGGAGATGGCCGGTATGAATGACCTCACTTGGTTAATGATTTCATTACAGCGCTGTCATCTCAATGTCCTCTATAAATATCTCATGTATAGTAAAGCATGTGGGTGTCCGGACCTCACATGTCTACCGAATTCATACATTATTATGTGTCTAATGTGGAGCATTTCTAATCTTAAAACACGGCGTAGTGTTCTCAGTGTAAACTCTGGTGTCTCTTTAATCTGTGAAAATATCATAATCATGTGAATGCCATGGCATGGCTGATGTTTGAATGACAGCCTGAAATGTTTTCGATTGTTGATTTTTTTTTTCTAGCGTGATGTTCATATACAATCCCTTGACCTCGGGTTAACCGGTCATCCATCTAGAACTGCAGGGCTTTAACGCATGATGGCAATCAAAAAGAATAGGCGCCATTAAAAGAAAATACATCAACAATAATTCCTGTGAAATATCCCTCTGTCATCTGGGGAATGGTTATATAACCAGTTACACATAATACCACTATAGTGTGTCCAACGTCACTTCTATTGGAAGGTTTCAAATTCATTCAGATCTAAACAATCAGTTCATGAACCCTCCTCTGTAATTGATGCATCATTTAAACACTAAATCTTTAACAGATGGCATGTTACCTTTTGTTTAATACTGTATGTGTGCTGTTGGATTAGAGATTAAGGAGTCTGATAAAAACTTGTGATGACCGACTCTATACATTAATATTCCTGTTTCACGAGACACAAAGGTATTGACATTTAAACCATAACACAACATCAACCATTCTCACATCCAGTAATATGTTTGGACACAGACAGGATTGAGCGTTCATTGCTCAGAAAAGTTATCATGTGCTGCCCCCTACAGGAGCTCTCATGCAAACACTAGAGCACTTCAGCAGTGTTCAGACATCATTGTTTTAGTTTCAGTGCCTGTATTATATTGTCATCTGGTGAACAGTGAGATGTGATCTAGTGTGACATTCGTCCAGAATGCACATGGCGCATGCTCAGTGTGAGTAAACCTTCTATAAGCCTCTATAGAAGGACAACGCAGAGCGCAGTCAGCCAAAAGATCATCGCTTGTCCTTTAGCTTCTGTGCTCGGCCTATTTACTAACAACTGCACTTCTAACATTTGCATTACATCACAACAAAATTGTGCTTCAGAGGAAAACAGTGCTATGCGTGTTCCCAAGACCTATTACTGATGCATAACAGGATATATTGCACCTTGTTTAACTTAAATTAGCATACATGAACACTACCGTATGTAAAGCTGTCATTTTTACAATTTGTTATGTCTATATGGGGATTATTGTAGGTCTGAGTTAAATCATAAGAAAAAATAATTCATTTACATTATAGGGGACACGTGGCACGCGGTTTCCTGAGAATGATTTGTGTGTCAAAACGATATTTTCACCCCCTCACTAATTTAGGGAATGATTATTAAAACAATAAATTAGTTTGGTTTGTGTGTGTCTGTGTGTTTAGATGTAAGGAACCACAAAAGTGTGTTTAAAGCAGAACCCTGAAAAAAGTTTGAATGCATTTTTGTTAGTAAATCTGATTTCTTTGTAGCGGCCAGAGCCACACAAACAATCAGCCAGAACATTCTGTGATAAACGTCAGAGAGGAGTGAGAGAGGCGATGAGGACAGAAAGACAGTCTACCTTCAGGAAGTGGATATTGAACTGACAGGCCTATAAGAGGAAGGAGGAGAACTGAGATGTCAGTCAGGTGACACGGGACAGTCTCAGGACACAGAGAAGGGCAGAAAACATTTGGAACAACAGCAGGAGAGAGAGAGAGAGGAGAGAGAGAGAGAGAGAGTCACCAGACAGTGACATAATCCACACAGCCATTCAAAATCTCACAAACATTAACAAACTACCAAGTGCAAGACACCATCTACTGTACGCCTGTTTACCAGACTCTCCACATTTGGGTTTCATTGTTTATCAAGATTTCTGTTGATGCCGGTGGTATTTGATATGTCAGATTTATACACACAGAGAAAGACATTGACCCATTTTTAAGTTATATTATATACATTAGAAAAAGAGAATGTCTTTGTTTTTATAGCTACATCTGCCCTAATAGCTTACATCCATCTAATAGTCCAGTGAAGTGACAAAATAAATTTTGGCCAATTTAAAGGACAAACGATTACTTGTCTATGTCTACAAAAAAATTCATAATACAACTAAAAATGCTTTTTAATATTAAAGTCTGGGTAAAGTGGATTCTGAGAATTGTTTCTAACACATTATAGATGTTAAAAATGTTTTGCTGAAACTCATTACAAAGACTCAGAAGTATTTATTTCTGGAGTTAAACCGTTAAACATTTTATTTTTGGGTGGGGCAAAAAGTTGTGATCAATGATGAATTTTGAGACGAGCACGAGCTGATAATCCACCCGGCTGGTTCTCCGTCAGCAATCTCAGGATCTATCTTATCAGCTCAAGAGAGAACCACTGCAAACAGACCAAGCTGTCTGAGGCCATGGTCACATTTGACCTCTTTTTTGAAGGTGCTAAAGTCTGTTTTACATTGTTATCCTATGGAGTAAACCGTGTTTTCAACAAAAGTACTGAGTGCTTTTTCTGCAGCTCAGAGTGTCTTTTGAGGTTAAAAAAAGTTCAGCATTTCTAAAAAAAAACGCCATTTTTCACAGATTACCAATGAAAGAGACCTGTTGTCTCCATAACAACATGCGCGGCCGAAAAGCCTGTTGGAGCATAGTTTTGTATAAATGTAAGTTTAACTTTTACTTTCAATAACTTTTGATTGCATTTCTAGCACGAAATTAGTATATTTTTTAAATATGTGATAAGTTTACTGTTTATAGAATTATGTAACGCTGCCTTTGAAGCCTGCTGCAGAAATGACGTATTTTGGTGTGCAAACCCCGGAAGCAAGTTATCATTTTAGGAGCTCTATAGTCTGTTTTATTAATGGATGTTTGGTCAATGGCCTGAAATAAGGTCTGTGGGTAAACAAAACCTCTAAATATTTTCACGTTTTATTCTATGACATAAAACACACCAATTATAACCCGCTTGTGATTTTTTATTATTGTGTCTTAAAACGGCCGTTTCAAACAAGTTGCTAAAAGCGACTACTTCCTGGCGGGGACGTTAGACATTATCACGCATATAAAAATCACAAATAATGCAAAATGGCCACAAATCTCTTAGAACTTAGATGCGGATTCATTCACGGAATGATTATTTACCGAGAACACATTTTTATTCATCAAGTTTGAAAGAGTTGTTGGAGGCTTGGTGGTTGTGACGTTGATATCGAGCGACCTTAGTGTAGAGCTGAAAAGCTGATTGTATTTCGGCTTCAGAAGTAACAAACGTTGTGTTAATAATTTGTAAAGATTATCCTGATAAAAAAAACGTGTAAACATCATAAACTTTTGTTAATCACAGAGCTTATTTTTAGCAATCTTCCAAAAGTCTATGGGAAAAATGCATTGGTTTTCGGTCGAGGGAACCACTGAAGCACTAACTTCCGGGTTGCCCTTAAAAAACACGTCATCTCTGCGGCTCCCTACAAATTGCGCTGTTACCAAGTGGCTTCAGAGCGAACCCCTACCTCAATGCTTCATGAGAAGACAATGTATCAAAATAGCCTACTAAGTTGCTGCTGTATATACTTCTCTCTTCACTGTACTTTACTCATTTAGTTGGACATTTGACAGATTCCACAAAACACCACCACGTCACAGGATAGCAAAACTTTTGAATAAAGATCACTGTCAAAAAGTAGCTTTCGCTAACTTCTCTCCATCGTGGTTATATCACTACTGACACAACACATGCAGTGGGTTTAGATGTAAAGACCTTCATAACATCAAACCCACTGTGGAGTCCTGTCATTTCAGCTGATGTCATTTTATGAAATATCTGGCAGTGTTTTGTGGTCAGCTGCTTTTTCGAATTTGCGAATAGTTAATGGTTATGCATACTATATGTGTGGAGTTGAAGTGTGAGCTGCTGTTGAGATGAATTTTTCTCATTCCCCTGGTCAAATTGAGCGAAAGGGTCTATCCGCAGAAACTTTCCTTGTCCACTTGAGTGGAAGAAACCTTGCAGCAGTTTTTTCTTCCAAGCAGAAGCTACAGTCATAACTAAATAAAGCAAAGTGATATAAAGCACTACTGTACTGAACTTTGTGGACAACCGAACTAACTGACCTACCATCTCTTTCCTTTTATTTTAAACAACCTATTGACACCATGCCATATTCTTTTAAGAATTTGACACTTTTCATAAAGGGAAAGTAAAAACATGATGTTGCATCAATTGTCTTCATTAGAATATCATCTGAGTACACGAGGGGTTAACATAACAACACAATTACACCATGAAACTTTGACACAATAGAAGTCATGGCATGAACCCCAGCAAATAAATATAAATTATATCACACTATGAGTTCATGTTTTATTTTTACAACATGTATAACCACCTTGTGGAGACGGGAAGGATTTTAAAACCTTTTTCATATACTATTTTTAAAAGTGTTCTTTTCGTTCAATTACAATGAAATAAAAGCTTTGTAGGCTTTAAGATTACAGAAGATTCTAGGATTATGTCTCAAATCTAAAATCATGATTATTTCTCAGGCCTGATTTCAATGATACAGTTACAGTGAGGCTATTACCACAGACACCCCAAAGAGAGAGAGAGAGAGAGAGAGAGAGAAAGGGGTAAAAACAGAAAGTGAAGGATGGACACATTAAGAAGAACATTCAGCAGTTTTCAGAAAGACAAACATAGAAAGGTTAGAGCAAACAGTCGCAGCATTATGAAGTAAAATACTAAATACATAAGACCCCTTTAGCACCGCACCGACCACAGGATCTCACCACGGCAACAGTTACCATGGTGACCCTGACAGTCCCTTTAGGCCTGGAGAGTCACGAGCTAGTGTAAAGCGCGTGCATGTGTTCATTTCACCAGTCTGCTCCGGCATCTGACCAAACATTTTACCAGCAATTCGTAGTAGACTCATTTCTTACGCAAGAAATTGATATACCATCATCCATCACTCTTCTTGAACATATTAACCTCTCACCTCAAACTTATGCCGCAGCTCCAGGTTAATGTCATCCTCCTCTGGAATAGGCACGTTATAATACTCGCCTTCCTCCTCGTTCAACATCTTATACCTGTCACACACAGTATCGGTCACAATCTTCACACTCTTTCAGATTACAAACAAAGAGTCAAGGAGCAGTGGGGTTTGTGTTGGACTCACCAGCCACACACGGGAGCTTTGATGAGTTCAGACACACCAAAAGACATGGAGCCCATGAAATCATTGCGTGTGGTTCTGTCCCAGTCCCATACCTCCACAGACAGACGTCGCTCCTTATCCGATCCCTTTAACTTACTGTACACAGGTACACAAACACTCATTTCCAAGAGAAAACTGCTGTACTGTAATACAGAGAACATGTGTGTTCACCCACAAACTCACAAGATGAAGGACTCATTCCAGGTGGGGTCGAGCGAGGAGCGGATGGTGCGGGTCTTCTGTTTGGTCTCATTCTTGGGGTCTGGGGTTAGTTTTAGTTTCACATAGGGGTCTGAAAGCCCGTTGGGATCCATGGGAATAAGATTCCTGGCCTCACCCACTAATGAATAAGTTAAGAGAGAAAGAAACATGAAATAAAGTTCATTTTATTCATAGACACAGTTCTAATATACTCTGCTTTATATTGTATTATTATTATTTTTCTAAATCATGCACTGGCAATATAAAAGCCTGTGATGTGGTCTATAATTTCTATATTCTACATAATGTGACAAACAACAGCAAAAACACTTTAAACATCAGGACTAATTCAAAAACATGCTGCACTGACACTATTGACCAAAGGGGGGCGGCACATCATCTCTTGATATTCTCACATGAAGACACTCCAACACAAATCTTCTTATCAGATACATCTGTGAAGAAACTGTATTCACCAGAAAACTCCACAACACTAAAGGTTTGACAGTAGCTGTGATGGTCATTAATCTGACCGCACTCTTGTCGCCAACACAAACATCAACAAGGACCAAGGATTTTTTTATGCTTGTTGCTTAGATACGACATTTGTCTACATCTTCTCGCTCTTCTGGGCTTTTTCACCCTCCGTATACACATACCAGACAATCAGACTAGATAAATCTCTCTTTCTGAATAATAAAACATATGAAAAAAATCCTACACACGTTTGTTGAATGAGGGACGTGTGATCCACACATAAACCAGGATATTAGAGACTTTATTAGAGACAAAAAGCCACCATGGGACGTTCACATCGGCACAGTGGCGGTGATTTTTGCAAGGGAAAACACCACATGCATTTCTAAAGTTATCAATGTGTTTAAAACTGTCTGGAGGTTTCTGGCTGTTTAATTTAGAGCTGAAATTCAACATACATTTGATGGGAAATTCCGAAAGGTATAATTATTGTGGACACCCTTTAAAACAGAAAAACTCTGCTGAAAAATATTCGTAATAATCTTAAAAGCAGAAATTCCAGAAATTTTGTCTTCAAAGGCTATTTTTACACAAGGTTTTCCCCTGAAGTTGAAATAGCCTGAGAAATTCAGATATAATGTGTTATGTAATCACCAAATGTCCAGTGAAGTGCATGCTGGGTAATCTGATAACGTAGTCAAATGAGTTTTTTTTTCCATTGTTTATCCACAAAACACACAGGGTCAGCCAAGATCCCCATCTGATTCCAGCCAAGAATAAACAAAACAAAATAACAGCAATAAACCTCAATGAAAATATTCAGTTACATTTTACTACTGTAGACCCGAAACATTAGTCATACTCATTGTCATACCCTAAGGGCAAATAATAACTTTACCCAAGTACTCCGCACAAAATAAAAGTTGTGTACAGTCTTTTTGGCCCGGTGCTGTTGGCTAGGCCCCACACTCTCATTGACGACAAGACAAAAACTAAACTACACGACAACTACATGGCTCACGTGGACCTGGGTTGAAGTCTGACCCGGGTCATGTGCGGATCTCACAGCCCCTTCCCTAACCTCCTCCTTTCCTGCCAGTACTTCACTGTCCTTTCACCAATAAAGGCAAAAACGTGCTTAAAAACAATATAATGTCGTCTTTGTATATTACACAAGTTGCAGGACACTATTGAGAAAGGTTTCCCATCCCCCCTTGAGCCCATTCAAGTACCAATATATACATTTTAAAGACTATGTAATCATAGGAGAATAACTTTAAAAAAAGTTTTTTAGTCTTATATTACAGATAATAAATTACTTAATTTTGGAGTAATTTTGGAGTTCGTTCAAAATATTGCATCACTTACTCACCCTTCCAAAAATGTGTTTCATTTCAAGAAACAGAAAAGGACATTATTTGTAAGGAGAATGCTTGTGTTTCTTTTCAGTATTATCCAAAGCAGCAATTGAAGCGGTTCAATTCCGAACTGGATACAATGAAATACTCCAGTAAAACATTCTTTATAAAGAAAATCATCGAGAGTGCTTTTACTATAACTCAACTATAACCCATTTGGTCATCTGAAACCCTAGAGCTGTGAGCCGTGAGTTACAGATAAAACCACACATTCTCTGATCATCACCCACAGTCATTACCATTGTCCATGCTAAGCAAACATGCACATCTTTGGGCAATGTCACCCCTGAACTGACAGAGTTCAGACACAATTCATGCACCACCCGCAGCAGCATTCGCAACAAAATCTGAGCCATCTGCAACATGGTTAACTGGAGCCAACACAAAGGGAGGGGAAAAGTGTTATATAATAAAACCCTGAATTCAAAAATATAAACAAAGGCCACCGAAAGCAAAAGTTTGATTTAATGTCTGGGGCCACCATGAAATGAATTATGTTAGCTGGTACACACCTGAGATGAATGTGTGTTAAATACTCGGGGTGCGTGGATTAATGGTTTTAAATCTGAACATAAACTCAAATAACCTCCAGTATATCTGTAATGTAACTCTTACAATCAGCCAGCCAATCAGCTTGGCCTTACAAAAAACAAGAATAAATAAAGTTTATTTTATTAGACTATGCTTAAGCAAACTATTGATATAATATTTTAAGTATACTTTATCTAGTAAGTACTAGAAGTAGTCTACTGTATATTTTTTAGTATATTATAATTCCACTTCCACTAAATTGGCCCACTGTTTGAATGATAAAAGTGTACTTTAAGTTTACTTAACAGAAGTAAGTCTTGAGTAGATAACACCTAGTTTTCCTGAAAAGTACATAAAAGTGGATATTTACCAAATATACTAACAGCACACTTGAATAAAGGTCTTTAATTTGTATGACTTTTCAGGTCATTTATAGCCAACAGCGTAAGTTTTATATTTCAATAGTCAGTGTGCCATAAGCCATATAAGATCAGAGCTCTTCCCCTCAGCTACAACTGTCTAAATCTGCCTGGATATTCTGATTCATTACAGCATGTGTGTATTAGCAGAAGCAAGTCTTTATACTCACATTATGTCGTAGCAATTAACAAGCAAAACATTTTTTTTTGAGAATGCTCGTGAATTATAGAATATTTGACAATAATAAGAGAATAATAATAATGTCCGGTAAATAACAACATCAAATTGCAAAAAAGACAGTCCATGGTAAGAGTTGCATCACGGCACATGACTCATGTGGACTATAACTGTTATGTTTTTGTAATTTTAGTAACATTTAAATCTTAAGTTCATAAAATAAGTGTCTCCTTTCACATTCTAAACAATAGCAAACAGGTAAAACAAAAGTGTGCAGGGAACATGTGAGTGCAAGATCCCAAAGTCACGTTGTGTACTGTGTGTACCGGCTGAACGAGCACAGAACACACAGTTCAGTTTAGGGACAGAAGTATATCATCCTTCTTCATCTTTTAGCCTGAATAGAGAGAGAAAAAAGCCAGGCTGCCCGAGGACTGTTTGTTTGTTTGTTCTGTGTGTATCTGTTTTTGTAAATGTGTGTGTGTCTGGAAGCTACTCTCCTCCTGGCAGGGCAGATTTAATAAAGTTTACATGAGAGCTGGACTCACAAAAGCCCTAAGCATTCTCATCACATCACCTCTCATAACATTGACAGCTTTGTCTAGCCAAGAACCACACACACTTACACATATCGAGACTGACTTGCAAATAATAACGGTGGGACAGACACAGAACTAGTCAGACACAGAAACTATAGAAAATAGAAATCCATTAGCTGTAGATCTTCCTTAACATCACGTTTCATTAACAGTGCAGAATGCAGACTGACTCCAGACCAGTGTGAGTGTGTTTGTGCATAAGTGCAGAGATAAGCAAAGCTGATATTCACACAGCAGGGAAGTCCTTCAGCACACAGCCTGGCATACACGACCCACCCCTGACTGTGTCCCGCTGAGACCCTGACTCTCTCTCACACGAAGACACACACACACACATGCACTGGTCACACAATCATGTACCATAAAAATAGAAAAATATCATGTGTTTAAACTAACGATGTATGACCACAAAGATGACTGTAACTGTCTTACCGAGAAACAAGCTATTTCAAAAAAGTAGCTCAGAGTTATTTCTTAGTTATATATATATAAATATATATATATTTTTTTAGTTTAAGCTTTCCTGTATCTCAGTGGTAAGAGCATTGTGTTAACACCGCAAGGTTGTGGGTTCGATCCCAGGGGATTGCAAATACCTATGTAAAATGTATAGGATAAAGCAATTTAAGTCGCTTTGGATAAAAGCGTCTGCCAAATGCCTAAAAATGTAAATATTGAGACATGTAATTATTGTTTTATTTTTAATATTGATTTCACTAAAGCATTCTGTAGTGTAAAAATGATATAAAAACATTGGGTCTCATTCACTAAGCATGCGTACGCACAAATTTCTGTGTGAAACCTGCGTACGGATGCTTTCACAAACAAAACATGATTCACAAAAACTTTTGTACAGAAATATATTTTAAATATAAGAGAAAAGATAGGAACAGTTGAATGCACAGTCTTTTTCTTTCCTTTATCTCTCTCTCTCTCTCTAAGATGAAATGAAAAAATGCATGTTTCATCTCAGGAGAATAGTTAAATATTTTAAATAATATATATGTATATAATAACACGTAGATGTTTATTTAATTTTAGTTTTATTTCAACATATATAGACTATAGCTGTGAGGTTTCTCTGTAAAGCAGCGCTTTTACAGTCGGCTAACGTGAACTCTTACTAACTGCGTGTCTTTATAAAAGGTGTTTTATTGTGTATGAACTGAATTTGAGGACAGCGCACTTGGAAATACTTGCAAGAGCGCGTCTGTACACAGCATCACATGGGGTCGCCTGGAGTAACTTTGACATAAGTGGTGACAGGTGGTAAAGGAAAGGTTAGGCGGAAAGTCCTAATATGGAAACGGAGTGTGTTTTATGCAAATGACTAAAGTCGAGAACACGGCCACTCTTTCAGAATACTCCTAATTCACTAACATTAGGACGAGGTTAAGATCAAGGTCATGTGCGTACGCATGTTATGTGAATTAGGCGAATCATTTTCATGTGAGGTTCAAATGTGAGTATAAATATGACAAAAATCAACACATTTATTAGTGAATGAGACCCATTGACCTCAAATTGACCTCCAAGCAACTCATATTCTAGACAGTATCCTGGAATTGTAGTTCCTTTTAAACCTTGAGGCTTCAAAAATTGTCAGCAGGAAAATACATTTGTGTGAAAATAACATAAATATATAAAATTTAGAGTTATTTTTTTTCATATACGTATTCTTCCCCATGCCTTCTGGAATTGAACTTGAAACTCAAATGTAAAAATAAAATATACACAAATCTAAAAGTTACATTTTGTCTCAATATTTTATTTATAGTCTTTAGTAGGTAATGTGTGAGCAATAAAGCAAATCGTTTCAATGTGAGTAATTTATTATATATTCCAACATTTGGTGGGGTCAGTATAACACCTCACAATAAATGTATCTGCACACAACAATATAAATTCATGTTGACTAAATCAACTACAGATTACTGAGAAACCATGAATGGAGACTTATGTATTTTGCCTACAGAACGGTGCAGTTATCAGCCAGTGAATGTGAATGTCAAAAAGCTAAACCTTGACCTCTAAGCATCACTAGGTAGCTTTCTCTTGACACAATCTGTCCGCGTACACTTTAATGATGCGTGTTGCAAGATGTATTCCCAGTGCATTGTGGGGTTGCTGACCTGTGACATGAAGTCTTTCTCCGCTGACCTCGATCTTAAGAAAGATTCTTCCTCTGCGCTCGGTGTGGTCTGTACCGCACAGGCTTGGCACATTCATCACACACTGCTTATGAACGTTCATGTCACAGGCTGAAAGCAACACAAAGGAAGGATATTAGAGACACTCATTTGTAAACAATACGAGATCAAACATATTACATTCAACATGATAAAAAGTTCACATTCGTGCTTTTTGTAATCTAACGTTCTTCCAAATCGAAAATTTTTTCAACAAGAAGTAATAACGGGATGTAATAATAAAAAACGTTTGATTTACTGGATGGTGAACAGCCTATAGGACAGGTGTTTGGAGAGGATGGCTTGGTAAAATGAAGAGAAAAGGAAAGCGGTTTAAGAGGTAGATCAATAACACGCACACACACCTTAATATAAATAAAACATGATTTATGAGAGTTAGGGTTTAAGAACCTTAAATGTCCCTCCATTTCTTTTTTTTTGCTGTTTCACTATATTTATTTTCAGCACATTTGAGCGCGCACGCACACACACACACACACTCACACACTGCAGGCCCTCTTTGATGGTCTGTTTTTAGATAGCTTCACTTACAAAAAAGTGTTTTTTTACTTTAGGCTGGTAATTGGACAGCGTCACAAGGGCTACAGCAGAGAAAGTGTGTGTGTGTTTGTGTGTGTGTATGATACCCAGGATGAAGTTGACATGTGAAAACTGAAGGAGAAGAGTGGGTGAGCAGATTGCAAAAATGTAATTAACGAACATGCTGCTATTCCCACATACATTTACTTCAATCTGTTCTCATTAAAATCTGTGATAACATTCCCTTAAGAGCCAAAGCACTGGACGGGGAGCGCTGACACATCATGCAAAACACACTCTTAACCCATTTGACCTCATTACAGACCCTGAGAGACCAGCCTAGAGCACGCACATGCATTAAACAGGCCCGGGGCACGGGACGCCCTTTCACTCTCATCTAAAACCTGCTGGCTTTGATTTAGTTACAGTGAGATCTGGTTAAGAGAAGCTGTTTGTGAGCGATAAAGGGCGACCTCCATGCTGAACGTGATGCGAGGATCTCACTCACTGTCACATTTCATGCCCTGGTGGATGAGACCGTACAGCAGTGATCCGCAGTGGTCGCAGAAGGTGGGACTCCCATAGGTGTGAATCTTAAACTTGTGCTTGCTCCTGGGGTCCTGCAGAGAAGTAAAAGAGAAACAACTTAGTCTCCGAATCACTGGAGGACCATTCACAGTCTGTCTGAGGCCAAACTACCAATCTGATAATATCAAAGTATTGTGGTCTTTAATCCAACAAAGCATTGCGTTATCAGTGCAAACATCATGGGTTTGATCCCAGGGAACACATATACTGATACCTGATGCTGAGTTAGGGACCATGTAAAAAGAGCAGACAGAAACTTTTCCGATTTAGAAATATAGTTAAACCTTGAAAAAGGGGATTCAAAGGAAGTAAAAAACAGTTTAGAAAGTGATTGATATGGTCAGCAGCGTCGGTGTAGTGAACTGAACTCCAGCTGAGGTTTGTATTATTTTTATTGGATATTTATGTTTTGTAAATATGAGAGCAAATATTTTATTTTATGTATTATTAGTGTTTCACTATTATTTTTACACTGAATGTATTGTTGTTGCTTCAAATTTGTTTGGTTGTATAATGCATTTAAATTTAAACTAAATGAATCAGACTTCAGTCTTGAAGAACTTTGTTTTAGTTACATTAATGTGTAAATGTAAAAACAAATGTAGATATTATTTACTAATAATTTTAGGGTGCAATTATAGAAAAATGTTTATATGTTAATGTTTTCATATAGTTTTCTTCATTTAGGTGAAGAAAAAAATGGTCTGTGGCGGAGGAGACAGATGCATGTTACTAAGCAGGATAAAGGTTTAAAATCGAATGCTGCTAATCTTGCATTTTAGGCTGCTTAACTCAAGCACACATTTTAATAATTCGCTTCATTTATTTTTTCTCTTTCAGATCTGTCAAAGGCAGGACCAGCGGTCACAAACCAGCCTGGAACCTGCAACACAAAGCCAGACAACCTTGAGCTGTGTCCAAGTGCTCATCCTCCATCCCATCGAACATCGCACCAATAAAACAACATCAAAGCATGCCTGTTTTCATTCAAGTGCACATTTGTCAAACAAAGAAGCTATCACCTTGCAAATAGGTAATACCCATTGCTTGTAATTTACTATTGTAGGTTTTTAAATGTTTTACTTTTAATTGTGCATTTTATTTGGGGTATATTATCTTAGAAATAGCCTAAAAGCTCATGAACGTTTTTTCAAACAAAAACATCCGTTAACCTTGTAATTTCAAACAATCAAATGAATGTGTAATTAGGCTAGAAAGGAAAATACTTTATTAACGTAATGAAACTAATGAAATCACATCAGAATCTATTTTTACCTTTGTTAAACAAAATGAAGAACCCTAATCTTTCAATTTGTCATCAAAAAGGTAAACCATACACAGACTTTCACCATATCTCAAAACTTGCGTACACAAACTGAGACCTGTTGTGAGATTTTATCGTAGCAACCACTCACGTCCATATTGATAAATACCAAGTTTTGCGTGTAAACGACCGTACGCTCATTATTGGTCGTACGCTCGTTTCATAAATGAGGTCCATTGTACCTGACATTGTTCAGCACTGTTGTCCGAAAACATAAAATGTAAGAAATTGAATCAATGTTAAATCAATGACCATTATTCTCTAAGTTTACCTATTTAAAATGTTTTCTTGCTGTATTATTTATAGTTAATATACTGAGTGCTGGTTTTATATGACAGTCAGACGTGTGGTATGCTATTTCCTCCAGACAGTTTATGTCAGTAATTGAAGATGCCAAAAGTGCTTGCAAAGCAGTTGCAGTCGCTCCGTCTGGCCAAATGAAGAGTGTGAAGGGACTCAAACAGCAAGAGAACTCTAAATGTATCACCAGTGAAGAAGGAGACCTCTCTTGTGAGTATCCTGGCACCTTAAATAGCATTTTGGTTCTTTTCTCATTGCTTTCTTGTTTATGTACTGTTATGTACATATATTCCACTCGGCTGGAATATATGTTAAGTGTGTAGTAAGAAATATTACAACATAATATTAGCATCTTGATACAATAGACTTCTTTGTTATATCCCAAATCCCCTTAAAATTGTGCAGTGAAAAAATCAACCATAATGGGATGTGAGTAACATTAGCAGCATGCCTGGATGCACACGTTGAGATTCTAGTAGGAATCATAGATGATTGATGACAGTTTGACATCTGTCACAGAAGCAGCTGTCCAGATACCTTCTAAAACAGCCAATGAGAGCAACAGCACATGATCTCATATGCTGGCAGACGTCTTTTTCACTTTCAAATGAACTTTCCATAAATTCCACTCTCTGGGTTCTGTCAACCTCAGTTTCAATTTCTTAGAATTGTCATCACTGTTTGGAGTTATTGTGTTTCTTTTTTCATTTGTGAATCAGGCACTCACACACACAACTTTTTCTCTAAAGTTGTATGGCTGTAATGTTGTAAAAGCTTAATAATGCACTGGGTCCCAAAACTAACACTATGGAGGGGACAAAAATAAACTGCATAACAAGCTTTTGCCAATCGCATTTTGTAAAGAATAATGTCATTCCACGTTTTATCTAAAGTCTCTTAATCATTATTTTCCCCTTCATTCCCTCATCACGTGTTCTGTCTCTCTCTGTGCTCTGTGATTTAATCAGCTTTACTCCCGTCAAATGAATCTGTTACGGATGAAAATCTAATCTTTTGCCTCCGTCTTTTTCCTCCTGAGATGAGCTGAGGATTGAGGGAGAGGTCAGTGTGTGTGTGTGTCACTGCCTGGTCAGTGCCACTCACACAATTACACACATTACGTCCACAGTGTGACAGCTAAAGACAAAAAAAACAGAAGACACCTCTCACAGCTATGAATGGAAACCCAGCAGGAGTTTCCTGAAAGAATCTGCATTGACTGTAAGGACACATCTGCAGAAATGTGAGAGGCTGTTCACGGGAAAACGTTTTCAACTAAATACGGAAAACTTTTAATGAATTTTGGCTGTTCATTTACAGGACAATGGCATGAAAACAAGTCTCAAAGTGCAAGATTTTGAAAACGACATCATCATTGTTTTTGTGTTAAGGGGGTCACACTTAATCCTTGGTGTTTCGAGTCAGATTTGTGGGCGTGGCTTGTTGGTTTTGACTAAATCCTTGGTGAATCTTACGAAACCTTTACACTAACCCACAACCTAACCTAACTCTAACCATCTAAACTACTTATGATTGTTAAACTTGACAAAAAACACGGTTGCGTGATGACATCAGACTCGAAAAACACCAAGAAGTTAGTGAGAGCCCCCTGAAACACACATTCATGCCAACAAAGTGTATTAGAATAGTGTAATAGATTAAAACAGTGTATGCGGATGTGCGCAAGCACGTAGGAAAGGGCTAGTCAACTGGCGGCCTGCGGGCCACATCCGGCCTGCCATCATCTTGACCTGGCCCACCTTAACATTTCAAGTAAGTGGAGAGACTTTCAGAACTGTGTGCTTTAAGTAATGCACGTCCTGAGACTCCACATCCAAAACGCTGCTACATTCAATACAAAAGTAATTCCCATGGCTCATATAAAATATACAGATAAATATAAAATACAACTAAAAGACAATATCCTTTTGTAATAAATATCATGAAAAGGCACTAATTCTGGATGCAATATTTGTGTGCATGTTTAAATATATAACTTATAAGTAGCAGCAACAAAAAAAAACTGTATGATAGGAAGGAAACGCAATAAATAACAGAAAGACAATATATCTGAGGATATGTTACAAAACTGGCCCCCATCCCATTTTTACTTTTTGATTCTGGCCATCACAGAAAAGTAGCTGAAGACCCCTGACGTAGGGTTTATGTATAAGAAGAAAAAACTTTTCCGTTTTTATCGTGGAAACACACACTGAGTTATGCATGTAAACATGTTAAAACGAAGCTTACAAAGCTACAAGTACTAGACTTTTATCTGGTAACTGTAGTGATAGAAATTATGCAGGGAATTTGAGGGCATCTTCTGGGAGTGGGGTGAGAACGAACAGACAGGTGTGGGGGTGTTCTCTGCAATTCACGGAGAGAATCTCTCTTGGGCACCCGTGAGTGTATGGGCCCCTGAAGTTCTCTTCTCTCTCCCTTCTCTCTTAAGAGTCCTGCTCCATGTAGCCAACAAAAGCATGCAATGTACAAAACTACTCTGTCTTAACAGGTGATGTAACCTTGTAAATCATCATTTGATGTCTTTTATTGAGAGTAAATGAATGGAAAAGCGTGTTTCGGTCAGTATCACAGTTACAGTAAACAGCAGAGGTGGGGGACTCGAGTCACATGACTTGACTCGAGTCTGACTCGAGTCACAATTTTCAGGACTTGCGACTTGCTTGTGTGAAGTAAGAAAATGACTTGACTTGACTTTGACTTGAGAGCAAGTGACTTGACTTGACTTTAAATGGAAGACTCGACAATGACTTGAACTTTGTAAAGTAATGAAATTAGCTTAAATAATTATTGTGACTCAGCAGCACTACAGCGCCTGTGCCTTTAACGCCGCTCAACTCAAACCGCGTCGAACAAGGTAACGGCCAATTACTATAGAGCAGTTACGATAGAGAGGAAACTGCTCATGCGCCTGGCGGCTTGAAACAGTTGTGGCCGTTACAATGGCAGACAACAGTCAAGCTCCACAGTTAGTCACGTTTGGCTACAAGGACTTTGAACTGGACCGTGAAAATAAAAAAAGATTTGCCAGATGCAGAGTATGCAACGCAATGATTTCTAACACGACAACCACAACATCGAATTTCATCCGACATTACTAGAACAACAACGCAAGGTAAGAAAGTAATTTCTTTATAGTCAGTGTAATAAAACGATTACTTTTTCAATGAATTAATCGTTTCTTTTTGTCATAATTTTGCCTTGGTTGTTTTTTCATTATAAGAAATGTGATCATCGACCATCACTGATAGGCCTACATCTCATCTCATGAGTAGACGAATTGGGGAATCCGTAGCCCGGATTTTTAAAACATTAAAATCATCTTAAAATAAAGAAGGGATTCTCTGTATTACATGTAGGCTAATGTCTATATTAAATGCGCGCATGTTCAAGTGTTTGTGTGGACTGCGTGTGGAAGCTGAATAGCAGCGCGCTTATATACTGCATGACCGGCTGAGATGGACGCGCAGGTGAGATCACTTGCACTTAAAAAACTCTTTAAAAACTTTTCGGTCATACTGACGAGAATCATTTCATAGTTTGAATCGGTTAACTGTTTGCATTTTTTTATACTCACAATAACAACAAAACGTTTTGTGCTGTAAAATAATGAAACCAGTTCAAATAGAAAACAAATATTCTCAGATTATATATTACGTATAAACGTGCATATTGCGCGTCCACCGCAGAGATGACGATTAAGCATCATAACTTCATCACTGGGCTATATTAACATACATTTAATTTATATTCTACCGAAATGAAAACGATCCGCTCATTTTGATAAACAAGATTCAATATCGAAGTCAATAAAATGATCCGGGATTCCCATAACTAGATGCAAATTCCCCATAGGCCTATTTGTGCACTTTAATGGACAGCACAAGTATTACAGCATCATATACTTAAAACATACAATAGTCAAGTTTTCAGTCACAATTCTTAGTTTATAAGCTTCATAGTCTGTATAAATGCTTAAGTCTTAAGTCATTCTGTCAGATACAAGTATTTCAATTTCTGTGTAGACGTTTCAATTAAATTGAATTAGATTGTATTATACATTTCAGACTGGATTTCTTTTGTGTAAACGACACTTTTATTTTCAGATATTAATGTTGCACAGATATGCATATAATTCATATATAGCAATGTGAATAAGATACATAATGTATGTATATAAGTTCATCTTTTCTGTGCTAAAATAAACATGAATCTAAAAAATTAACCTCTGTTTATTTTAGTACTGCGACTTGACTTGACTTGAAACTTATCAGGACTCGACTTGACTTGCTTAGGGTGAACCCTTGACTTGACTTGACTTGCTTGATTTGTCTAAACTGTGACTCGAGACTTGACTCGAGACTTGATGGTTAAGACTAGAGACTTGCTTGGACTTGACCATATGTGACTTGTTCCCATCTCTGGTAAACAGTCACTTTTGTTGCAGATTTGAGATGTTAAATATAGAAGCACAAATATTTTAATTCATTGGGAAATGCGTTTGAGTAAACATGACTCTATCACAGAGTTTTTAGACCTGAGGGAGGGGTTCAAACAGACCAATCACAGCGCTTGCGGTCCGTTAGGGGTCCGGGTTGAGTTTACGCATAGTTACATTTTTGGAGAGATGTGCATAAGGCTACGGCATTAAGGTACGACACAGAACCATAAATTGGGCTTTACGCCTAGTCAAAATTCTTGATGTTTTTTCAAAAACATCAATGCAGTATAAAAATTGTAACAATTGCTGCGTCAGGAAGCTCTAAAACATTTCAAGGCAGGAAGTGTCCAATGTTTGCTTTACTTCCTGTCTCCTGAGATACCTCCATCAGGTCGGTTTTTGAAGGCAGCATAGGCGCCTGGTTTATCTCAGAATGTTTTAATTTTAAAGTGTATTTTAGCCCTGTTCATTGACAAGTAAACATACACCGCATGAGCAAAGATTTGTGAGCAGTAGTGAAAGAAATGGAAGAACGCAATAACGACCAGATAGGCCTATTTGAGATGTCTAAAAACTAAGCTAAGGAGAAACTTAATTTATCCGTCAAATAGGCCTACATGAGACAGCGCTGGATTATTTCAAATTGATTCACAAGATCGAATGAAAGGCTAAGCTCTTGTTAAGTTTTATTGCATATGTTTAATTTACGGACAGGAATGGAGCGAGAATCTGCACCTTTCTTTTCTTTTATCAAATTATTTTTCACTCATCGGAGGCAGTTAGAATGTCACTCTTAATGCGGTAGAATGTGGCCCCGGGGACGTGCATCGTCTAAGCTGAGCGTAGCGCCTGGTCGTAGTTTTAGATGATGCAACAGGTGTAATCACAAGTCTGGACGTTGTTAAGTCCAACGTTGGGCAACTAACACCCAACTTTTTATGTCCAGCTGGTGCAACCGAACCCTGTACAGTGTACAGTACAGTATGTACAGTAGCGCTAAAGTCGCTAGCAGTAGATCAGATGATAATCAGTCAATGTTTCCTCTGGCACAGATGAAGATATGTGAAGCCCTGAGCTCTGTTCTGAGATCAGTTATCTCACACAATAATATGAGCTGTTATCCAAATGGCACCCTGACACCAATATTTGCATAGGATTTCAATGCGGAAACCATACATGCATGATGGCGTGCAGGAAGCACACACACACGCACACACACACACACACACACACACACACACACATGAGAAGCAGTTACATTCAAAGAAGATGAAACAGGTCCACCTACATGTAAAGAATAGAGAATACAATAGCAGTGTGTGAGGATAATGTAACGATAGGTGATAAGTGAGTGTGTAGAACAAACACGGCATGGCAGACAAAGATGTTGCTATGGTGATGAGCTAGAGACAGTATCATGGGTGCTCTATCACAGGATTCATGATGACAGAACTGAGAGAACAAGCGACTGTCGACAATGTAACATTATTTGTTTGCAGTGCATTCTGGGATTCATCTCTGTACAAATGATACATGCAATACTATCTTGATAGATGCAATCTTGTTGTTGATGGTGCACCTACAATGCCTTAAAATGCTAGCTTGGTAGGTTAGCTCGATGTAGTGATTGCCAAAACATCTTTGTGGTCAAGAATCAATCAATAAAATCGTGCTGTTATTTTTTCAAGCTATGCAAGCGGTCTCAAATAAAGTGATTGTGATAAATATGATTTTAACAGATGGAGCACAGAAAATATCTGTGGATGTGTCAAAACAACTAGAATAAATCATTCATCAGCTCACAGAAAACACAGCTTACGATATTAACCATGGTTTAACTACAGTTAGGGAGATGTTTTATTTGTAGTAATCCCATAGTAACCACAAATTGATCATGGCCTTACTATAGTTACCATGTTTCAACCACACTATTCGTAGTGAAACTGTGGTAATACAGTAAAAATACATTTTGAATGTATTGTGAATTCAGGGTACAACTGTGTCATTTGGACATTCATCTGGGTATATGAAGACCGTATTCTTTAAGGGATATACTATAATACACAGGGCTGGAAAAGGGGTACAAATATTCAAGGGGTACAAAGTTTAATTTCATCTTTTATCAATAAAATGGCTTCCAAACGCTAGACGCATTCATACATAAATATGGTGGCATTTTCTGAATTTGTGGTTTAAAAATATAAAAAAGTCCAACTAGAGACCCCCTAGGTCAATTCCATCAATGATTATAATTGAATTTGGCAACACAAAAAATCATCGTAGTATCACAGTATTGCCATCCGAAAAAGCTCATAAATGCAGGGAGTGGGACTATGAACAAATGTACATCCCAGCACAGAAATCATAGAGCAACTTGTCTAAATTTGTGACCCTGGACAACTAAACCAGTCTTATGGGTAATTTTTATCTTATATTACATCATCTGAAAGCTGTAATATGCAAGCTTTCTAATGATGTATGGG
The DNA here is from genome assembly GCA_008369825.1 of Triplophysa tibetana. Lineage (NCBI taxonomy): Eukaryota > Metazoa > Chordata > Actinopteri > Cypriniformes > Nemacheilidae > Triplophysa > Triplophysa tibetana. Next base: position 1,848,194 of record CM017913.1, read on the forward strand.
TTGTAAGGATATGACGATATCGGGCAGAGATACAACTGCCTAAAACTTTGCAATCTGAGGGTGCAAAACATCTAAATATTGAGAAAATCGACTTTGAAGTTGAAAATCAGAGGCACTTTAGCAGACCATCCACTCGAAAAAATAAAGTTTATATACATTTGGGTGGGACATTTACAAAACATCTTCATGGAACATGATTTTTGGCATAAAAGTATAATCTATCATTTTGAACCATATAATATATTTTTGGCTTTTACTCAAATGTTTCCGTGCTACTTAGACTTGTTTCATGATCCAGGGTCACATATGTTGAGAGAAAAAAGTTATATCCACCGATGGGGATTAAACTCAGGGAGAGATGAAAGGGGCTATACTGAGAAACAAGCTAAAAAAGATGTCACATGCAATTATAGATATTTTTGTTTTAGATATGATGAAAAATTATAAATAAATGGACTGATCTCATGGACTGATAAAGTTGTGCATTTTTGTGTGCTTCATTACAGAATGATTACACTATAATGCAGTTTAATCTCCCACTGATCTCTCAGATGTATGAATGAATGTAGATAACATAAGAATATAATCGTAAAGGACTGTAGGAAAATATCAATCCATTTAGTTTTGTTCCCAAAGGATTTGCACAGAAGTGCAGATTTTTATCTGAAACGCAGTAGACTGGATGTGAATTATCCGAGCCATCTGAAATAATTCGGCCCCAGAGATTGAGCGGATACAGCTCGTGTCTGTGGGGTGAAATCATTACGATGGTAATGGGAATTTAAATAATTAATCCGTGTGTGCTGCCTCATTTGATCCAGACAGCCGACGGCTCAATCCATGATCTGTCAAATGCACCGGGCGCTCGATTACACTTGTGGTGCCACTGGCAGAGCAGGTGTAAACCCGATCCAAAAACCACATACAGAGGCAGTCAAAAACGCACCTGTCCATTTCCCATGTGTATTGTAAACACTAATCCCTATTGATGTGAGTGAAAGATGGACTACAGCCAACACTCTTTTCAAGCACACGTGGGCCTGAAATCACAGTACAGAGCCACAGATCATGTGACGTGATGCTCAGATAATACGTCTGCAGAGGTGTAAGGAGGTGTAATTTGGGTTCTCAGGTGTGAATGGGTCTGAGGTGTTCTTTAACACCCTGACACGACTCTCTGTAGGTGCTGATCTGTGTTTTCATCTGTAAATGACTGTAAGCCTCTCTCTGAGTGCTTGCTTTAACTGGACTTAAAGAATGAATCAATGTAAGCAGACACAATCCCATCAGGAAACCCTTCGTCTGTTATAGTCGGTTATTTACGGCACACAATGACCACACACAATTGCTGTCATTCAAAATGTCCCACATGCGTTTTGAAATATCTGACAAATTTCTTTTTTAGCTACCAATAAAAGTGGCATGAGCTCCACTAAGAGTCTAACATTATGAGGTTATACAAGTGTGGTGGTGCAATGACGTAATATCAATGTAACACTTTTGTGTAGGGTGTTATGAAAAACAATAATGTAGTGTATTGGGGTGTAATGAAACGGTTAGACCACAATAGACGTGGAACCAAATTAAATAAATAAAACTCAAATAAACAATTCACACACCCAAACACACACACACACACACAGATGTATAGGAGGAAAACAATTTTTAAAACGTCTTTTGTTGTACTTACAACTTGATATAGAATTGACAACATTCAAGGTTTAGTTGAACCTTCTGTATTGAAATAAGGGAAAAAAATCTATTAAGAAAGTTAAATAAGAATAAAACATTACATCTTTTTGTTTCACAATATATCTAGCGACATTACACCAATAGTATTGTGGGTAAACATGCTACAGTAAAGACATCAAATGGTACTTTTATCGTACATAACACGTTACTTTATAATTACATCGATTAAAAATAAAATGTTTCTCAATTCTGTAACGGAAAATATTAACTTAACCATAATGCATCTGTCAGGCAAACAGTTCACTGTTTTTTTCATTCTCCAATGATAAATAAAACATTAAAACTCATTAGCAAATCAAACGGCTTGTCTGAAAAGAAACGTTATTCAGCCACATCAGAAGGGTCAGTTAGCGCGTCTCATATGCTTTGTAATTGATCTTAAACAGAATAAGATGTGCGTTATTGACAACAGATTCCCTTCAGCTGTCTCTGAAGACTTCGCATTTGTCAAATGCAACGTAAAATGTCACAGTAGCCTAGCAAAAGTGTTCTGCATTTGAATGAAAGCGATTATGTTAAATCACTCCTGTTCGTTCATTTCAATGCAGATTGCAAATTTCCCTAAAGACAAATGAGACGTGTTTCATTATAATCCCCCCCACCATGATGAGAGAAAAACACACAGCAGTGCACTTTCATTAAACAGCAGAATAAAGTCATCCAGACTCATCCGACATAATCATAACATCCGCTGTGAGACGTTAAAACTGAACAAATAGGGGCACATGTTCTCTCATATCTGTATGACAGCTGATCCATTAATAGAGGCAAGTAAATATAGTAGCAGTAGCTCTTGACACATCTCAAATGTTAACTGTGCCGATTGCTAACAGGCTACGTTTGGCATGAAATACTATCTACTAGTTTTAAAAGGAAGTGGTGTGCAGTACTGTAAGCACATTTGCAAACAGACAAATAGCTAGATGACCATTTGCCAAAATATACACAACACAAAGCAGCGCAATGTGGTAAATAGAGTTTCCCACAATGCAATAGCATGTCAAAGTGACAAAATCTCCACAATCTCCACTCATTATTAAATCCACTTTTGAATGGAAAAATAAGAAAGATGTTCAAAATGATCACATACAGAAACTTATCAACTGTAGGTAGTACACTTACTGTAGGTGCATGATATTTTAAACATAATACTCCTACGCATACATATATTCACATCTCCACATTTACACTATGATGAATGCAAATGACATGTAACGTAGGTCACGACTCATACATCTTCGCAGATCTGACATTCACATTTATTCATTTAGCAGATGTTTTTACCCATTTAATCTGTGTGTGTGTTACCTGGGTTGAACCCACAACTTAATGGTCTACCAGTTGAGGAACACTACTTAAATCTCTGCTCCTCACTCCCTCCTTCTGTCGCTCTTTATCACATCTCTTCTCTGCCAGAGATCCAGTGCAGCACATAATAACACACCAGCAGACAGTATAACTGGGACGTTTCACTCCTGCATTTAGAAAACACTAGCTGACTGCTTTCTCTAAGGTCTTTCTATTGCTGAAGGAATAGATTATCACTTCATACAGGCTGAACGGAAGATTGTTTAGGCCTCTACTGTATCTAAACAGAGCACAAGAGTCCAGAATCAAATATATGCCTCTTTAAAACCAAAACTGATGAAAACATTATTTAAAATGTACAAATATCATTCAGCAGAGGCCTTTAGGCTGCATAAATGAATCCTCTTTACATGAATCCTCTTTAGAATGTATATATTAATCAAACAGCGGTACTGACGTGAGAAAACCACCCAACCATCCAAAACTGAAAACTATACAAAGTTAACAGTCCAAAGGAAGAAGGAGCTCATCACATCGGTATTCGCATATCATATCTAATATTTTGTTTGGTATTTTAATGTGTGTTCACATTAAAAAAGCTTTATTAAAATGCATGAATATGCAAGTACAGCCTGTGCACTAGTGCCAAATCTTACAGGAAATGAAAAAGATCTATCCCTTGAAAACTTTCTCAAGCACCACCCTCTGTTTAGCCAAGGGGGCACATACTGTAAAAGGAGAAACAGTACTGATAATAAATGGGTTCCTGCTTCTTGAGTGCACAAGTATATTTAGAAAGCCAACACTTGAGAGTTTACTCAACACCAGCTGTTCACAGAGTCTTACGTAAATGGGAAGTTAAGTTCACACTAGGAGAATAGTAACTACTAGATCGTTTGTAAATAATTTTGGACTTCATTTGGTTCCAAACTATTTAAGGCACATATTAGCCGGGACATATGGTACTCTCTGTTTTAATATTTTGGAATTCTACAACAATAAACAAAACCAAGAATTTGACATTTATGTCTCTGTATTCTGTTGTTTTGTAGGACTACTGTTCATTCAATTATTCACATTATGTTCTCTTTTGTAAATATATATTTTGTAGTATATACAGTATATACTATATATATGACACTGTCACACAAAACATTTTATTGATCCAATCCAACTGGCCTCCTATTTTATTCCAGGCATTACACAGTTTCTGTAAATATTTGTTTAACGCTCAAAATGCTTAAATCCAACACAAATAAGCAGAGCTGTAATTTATTAAAGGCCTTTACAAAAGCCTTTGACAGCCCTGCTCTAAAGTAACAAACCAACTCCAATGAAATAAATAGCAAAAATGGGAACTTTATGTCCATATGAGTATACAGTTATGCTGCTAATACTTGGCAAGCCCACACTTGTTCAAATATTCCCTTTTCCGCACACCTCTCTACATCAGACTCCCTCAAAAATGGATTAGCAGCCAGCTTTAACCTGTACACCAATGAAAAACTGTGCAAGCAAGTCCTACTACAGGTGTTTGTGTCTGTGCAAGAGGGACTTGGTGAGGGCCAAGAACTGAATTGGCTGTGTGTTTAATAGACTGCCAAAGTTATTTATAACACCCAGCATACGCCCCTCTTTAAGAAGCGATTCATTATTGTCTTGCTAGGTAGTGTGCACACTGTGCAGTCTTTCAGAAAATACTTGCCTGGGAGTATCATGGAGCTGTTGTGAATTTAAACAGAAAACACATAACAGTTAAACAAAATAGTTGACAGTTTTATTGGCATCAAACACCGATGTGGTCATTTCTCCTGAATGAGAACCAGTTCTCGGTTACAGAGAACCGGTTCTCAGTTTCCAATCCTGGTCATGACTGACCTCATATCTCAGACTGAGATTCATTTTGCTTCATTTCTTTTTTTAAAGGAGCCATTCTTTTGCTGTTTTTGAGGCTTTGATTATGTTTTTTGGGTGTTTAACATAATGTTCATGTTTCTAATTTCAAAAAATGATTTATATTTCACACATTTCAAGTCTATTGTTCACAGCTGTCCCTCTTCTCACACAACTGCTGGACTTCTTCCAGGCTATATCAAGTAAATGTGTGTGTGAAGATGTCCCACCCATACCATATCAGCGAGCTTCCGCTTCTCAGGCTGTTGAGATTGGTCGGTGCCCCTCTCAGTGCATGTCTATTCATAAACTTTAAGCAATAAACAGTAACAATGGTCTCAACCAGAGGTGTGGGACTCGAGTCACATGACTTGACTCGGGTCTGACTCGAGTCACAATTTTCAGGACTTGCGACCTGCTTGATTGAATTTACAAAATGACTTTGACTTGAGAGCAAGTGACTTGAGACTTGACTTGACTTATAGTGGAAGACTCGACAATGACTTGAACTTTTTAAATAAAGTCATACAATTAGTTTTTAGAATAATTAATGTGACTCGGCAGCACTATAATCAGCGCCTGTGCCTTTAATGTTGCACCACTTAAACTGTGCCAAACATCGCGGACAACAGTCGAGCTCCACAAATAGTCACGTTTGGCTATAAGGACTTTGAACTGGACTGTGCCAATAAAAATGATCCAAAGCAAGAATATCTGACACGACAACCACAGTGTCAAATTTTATCCGACATTTCCAGAACCACAAGGAATCTTAAGAAAGTAATTTCTTTATAGTCAGTGTCGTAAAACGGTTACTGATGTAATGAATTAATCGTTTTCGTTTGTCATAATTTGGGCTTGGCTGTTTCTTTACTATTTGAAATATGATCATCGATCATCACTCTCTCATCTCGTAAGTACATCTATTGGGGAATTTGGTTATAACAGTGGCATAGCCGGAATTTTAATGTTGCGGGTCAACTTAAAATGAAGGGGCTTCTCTATATTACATGTAGGCTAATGTCTATATTAAATGTGCACATTTTCAAGCGTTTGTGTGGACTGCGTGTTGAAGCTGATTAGCAGCTTGCTATTACTGTATGGCACTGAACTTTGAGATTTATCATTTTGGAGGTTTTGTTTATGCTCTTACAGCAACATAACACACTAACTAAAGGTTGAAAAATGCGATCGCGGGGAATGGGACCTTTAAGATAATGCATTTACACCTTAAGTCTAAAATAAAATGTCTGTCCACCTCAAAAGGTGAAGCACAAAAAAAATGAGGAGATGTTTTATGTGTGTCAGAGCAGCTATTCTTATTCACAGTATATTGTTTTTCACATTAGGTAAAAGTTTATCTAACATCTCTAATAGCTCTCTCTAAAGAACATTTGCGGCTTTATTGAGTTAAAAAGGGCCATAAGTGTGTTCCCTACTAATGGAAAGAGGCACTGCATTATTAAATAGCCTACTGCTAAATAAATGAAAATCTGACATTTTATAATACCTAATCCATAATTCCTATCATTTGTATTTGAAATAATGGATGCAAAGCTCTTAAAAGATATTATCCTTGTTTGAGAAGCGGCAGACGAGACAATGACTAATGCTGTGTGTTCACTGCAGGACTAGCCTTTAACCACGAAAGTTTAAGAACCTAAAACTCCCACTTCTGGCTGAACCACAAAAAGGAACCTTTCAGCTCTCGGAGCTCCCAGCAGACACGACTCCACATTTAATGTTATTGACTTCACTTGTCTAAACTCCCACAGAAAACTCTCTGCGGCGTGTGTGCACGAGAGGCGGCATCCCCAAGCTATACATATCGAAAGAAAAGAAAGGCTGAATGCTCATTTCACTTCCTTTCACTGGGATGTGTGGTTACACACCACTGGTGTGCAGAGACGCGCTCTTGTGTTTTGTTCTGTATAACACTGCTGCTCTGCTTTGTCAATTTGACAAAATGGATAATTCTCTTAACAAAATTATTATGATTAATTATTATAATTATTAATGAAAGATTTAAAAAAAGAATAACAAATTAACTTAAATATACACTGACCTAAAGCAGGGCTCTAGACTAACTTTTTGCACTGGTTGCACTGGTGCGCCTTACTTTTTTTCTTGGGTGCACCAGCACAAAAGTTAGGTGCACCCAAATTTTTGACCGCATCGCATTTAACATTAACCTGCTTTTACCAGTTCACTTTTGGTTAATGTCCATATAGGCAAAATTTACTTGTAAATGTTTATCTTACAAACTGTTCAACATTAAGTTCTTTATTTGAAGCAGAAATTTACAAGAAAGGAAACTTACTGAAAAAGTGTTTGTGCTTAAAGTGCTTCAATGAAGTGAAATTTAAACTAGAAAGATCTCAAGATAAATGGACCAGGGCTTGAAGGCTCAGTGTCAGAGCACTGCTTATGATTTTCGGACGGATTAGGCCTTAATTTAACATTATTCACGAAAAAGTAGTGAATAGTTCTTTTCATCATCTCTCATTATCCCCTGTTACATCCACTCTGTTTAACTAACAGCATTAGTCTCCTCATCTCTCTGTCTGACTGCAGCACACGCATTTTCAAACGTACACATCAGAGGTTGCGCTAGAGTTTTTCATTTTGACTGACATGCTCGTAAAAAATCCGTCATAATCTGTTATTACCCGTCACTATGGTTTAAGGTGGCGTTAGGTGGTAATTTGTATGTTCGTGACGTTATCACGCTGTACTGGCGTCTCGGAACTTGTTGTATTGTAATACAACCGAATGCCCAATAAAGCCGATACAGTTTTTGATACCATATTCAAGCCCTTTCCAAATAACTTTTTATTTTGCTCATATCTTGTATATGTAACAAAAGTTATGGCTGATGTCGGCTGAAGCGCTGTGATTTTTAAGAACGGAATTTGGAGTAAATCGTGTTTAAAGTTCAGTGATGAAAGTAAAAGCACAACAGTCCAGTATCACAAGTAAAAGTCACTTTCCAGTGGTGAGAGACTTACTCCATTAACAATTTATAAAAAAAAAAATCAGTGTTGAAGTCTATAAAATACTGTACAAAACCGTTTGAATTAAACGTAAGTAATGAAAATGGTGCAGCGCACATTTAAAGAACGAGAGCTCTGCCATTATCACTACACAAGGAAACTAACAAACATTACGGACAACAACTTATAAGCAGCGAAGCAAGTTTTATGTTGTTTATCATGTGCAGTGTCTGGACTTTTGATCATCTCTTGTATGTTTTGCGATCGCGGACCGGCTCGCGTGAGCAGTGGAGCGGTGTTATCTCCTGGTGCTGCAGAATGGGAGCTCTGTCAACTCACGAAAACATTGTATAAAAAAACTTTGCGTGACATAGTTTACACAGGACAGGAGGGAAATGTGCAGTGATACTCCTTCATTCTTCATGTTATTTGGTTTACTTTGATAGGTCAACTGTCTTTCCCGCGTCCCAGCGCGACATCCGACGGGTTTTCCCAGATCGCATCATATGTCTAGTTAGTAACAATAACATGTGAAAACACACAGGTCACTTCGCGAGCATATCACGCTGAAGGGACACAGGGATTTACAAATTGCCCTCATTGTGATCCGACAAAATGACGGACGGCCTTCAGGTTTTTCCGTCACGGGTAAAAATGCGTCAATGATAGAGAATTTTCAGTAAACGTGACCTCTGGTACAAACACGTGCAGGAATATCTGGACCACAGCCAATCAGAGGGGGGGTCCGCCCTTCACTATCATTGATTGGTTTAGACCACGATATGGGCCTAATGTGTGTCTGTTATTGAATCACAGAAAGACTTTCAGAGTTGCGGAGACTTTTTTTCCCCTCGAACGGCTGGTCGCACCGGTGCGACCTCTGAGAATTTTAAGTCGCACCATTGAAAAATAAGGTCGACCAAATTAGTCGCACTCTAGAGCCCTGTAAAGGATTATTAGGAACACCACACTAATACTGTGTTTGACCCCCTTTCGCCCTCAGAACTGCCTTAATTCTACGTGGCATTGATTCAACAAGGTGCTGAAAGCATTCTTTAGAAATGTTGGCCCATATTGATAGGATGGCATCTTACAGTTGATGGAGATTTGTGGGATGCACGAAGCTCCCATTCCACCACATCCCAAAGATGCTCTGTTGGGTTGAGATCTGGTGACTGTGGGGGCCATTTTAGTACAGTGAACTCATTGTCATGTTCAAGAAACCAATTTGAAATGATTGGAGCTTTGTGACATGGTGCATTATCCTGCTGGAAGTAGCCATCAGAGGATGAGTACATGGTGGTCATAAAGGGATGGACATGGTCAGAAACAATGCTCAGGTAGGCTGTGGCATTTAAACGATGCCCAATTGGCACTAAGGGGCCTAAAGTGTGCAAAGAAAACATCCCCCACACCATTACACCACCACCATAATTGCATTAATGAGAAATTGAACAGGTGTTCCTAATAATCCTTTAGGTGAGTGTATATTAACTTTACATCATAATAAAATAACATCATCCTCTCAAAACAATGAAAACAGCAGATTTTTTAACTTAGCTGCACATATATGCCATCAAGAAAATAAAGTGGATATGTAAAATGGAATTTTCACACCAGGGTTATTATAGTGCTAAAAGTTTCACTGCACTGATAAAATGGTGATTAAATGTAGGCTAACACTATTCTGTTACTAGCTAACTTCAACTTTGGACATTAAGCCAACACATTAATACCACTCAAAGACTATAGGCTACCCACCTTTCTTGGTGAAAAACTGAGTTACAGTTTTACACCCTTTCCTTTGTCTTTCCTCTCTCTATTTTCTCTCTTTCCTTTTTTGAAAACCGCATTTGATTTAACCATACTTGGCAACATTGTGGTCACTGCAGTTCTGGCGCATCTACTGACTGCAACTAAACACTGTAATGTTAGAGCGCTAAGGCAGGACAGAAGCATTTCATGCAGATGCATTGTTCGGTTAATGTGGATGTTTACTTTTTGGTCAATGGGGATTTTAAACTTGCACTGCCAAAAACAAAGAGATCATTAATTTTATTATTATATAAATATATATACTGAATGATGATGGTTTAATAATTGTATATTATTTTTTATTATTTTTGGGGCCCCTGTCAGTCATGGGCCCTTGGAATTGTCCTAACTTTCCCCCCTTTTATGGCACCCCTGCTCCTGGGGGTCAGAAGTGGAGCTGTGATTACATTCTATTGCCTTTCCGTTTCAATAAACTGTTAACCTGCAATTGAGTCTGTCGTTCCTGACAATAATTTAGCAATTTTTGTTGTTTCCCTTTAGTATCTTATTGAGCGTTTGGACCCGGAATCAGTATATGACCTTCCATATATGGTGGTGCGTGCAGTGTATAGGTTATAGGTTAGTGTAAAAACAGCAAATATGTCTCTCAAAATCTCCACTGACAGTGGCCCTTACCCTCTCACACACACAGTTTTCCTTTTTTAATTAAATTCTAAACTGATGATATGTTACATCCTATCTCTTCTCCTAAAACAAACCCTCAGGTAAGCCTTACAACATCTTCATTGAGACATTATTTACTATGTCAATCCATAAGTTTTCCATTTGGGTTCTGTTGGCTGGTCCATGAATCTGGGTTCAGGTTTAGTATCTCAGTTACCATAATAAAGATGATAAAACCAGACTCTCAAACCCCCAGCATCAGACTAATAAATACACAGTGTGCCCACTCCCAGCATTTTTCTTGTGATAAAACTTCATTTCTGAGCACCAACTTACACACAGCAAAAAACCCCACACAATTCTTTCTTGAATGAATGCACAAATGAGCTTTAGTGTAGCCGACTAAATCTCCATAAAGTTAAAAAAGACTTGAGTTATTTGATTCAGAGTTACTTGAAATAATCAACAAAGCAAAGGCTGCTGAAAAACATGCCTCCAGCTGAATGTTTTATTCTGTATCTCAGGCAATAATTTAATAACACGGCTTAAACCAGCCTGGACTGGTCTGGTGATTTTCTTTTAGAGGCCGACTACCTGATAACTGCCAAAAACCTATAAGAGCAGAAACAGACCAGACTGACCAGGATAGGACACCAGCTAAAACCAACAAACCGTCTGGGTTTAGAGTAGTTGGTTTTGTTATTAGTTTTTAACCATTAAAAAAATAGGTCAACTTCAGCTTTATGATGTCATTTTGTAAACAATTCTTAAACAATCAATACCCAAAAGACTGATTTTCGTAAACATTGGGCACAATATACTGTATTTATATGAATCAATTTTCAGCATTCATTTTTACACTATATTCTAAAATGTGCACTGCATTGAATAATAAATAAACAGATAAAGTACTGATTTTTTTTTACAGTGTATGAAAACAACAATAGTTTTACTACAGTTAATATAATTTGACAAAATCAATCACAGATTTACAATGCCCTCGCCATAGTTTACAGTTTATATTTGTGGAAAACTATAATAATATAAATTGTATTCAGTACACCAAACACATAACTACTTCACTTTTACAGAAACAACTTGATGACACAGCTGTAAATGCTAAAGTGGTTGTGCAAGCTATACAAAAAGTAGGCTACACTCACAACGTAGTTGAGACTATAACAGCTTTTGCCTGAAGTGCTTAAAAATCGCTAGAAGAAAACCCATAAGGCACATACAAAAACCGAAATCCAAACAGGATGTGCTTTTAACATAATTTTAAAGGAGACATGAATTAAAATCACAGTTTTTAATTGAGCTTTTGTTATATAAGAGTGAATTGTCTTCACATGAACATCATTTAAGTGTCAGAACTGAAAACGTCCTTGGTACTGAGATTACATCTGTAAATGACACCATGCCCAGCGAACGGCAGGTTCTGGAATGCAACTATGATGACATTGATAGGTTGAACACCGCCTCCATAGAAAAATATCAAAGACTACTTTGAATGTGGTCAGCAGGAGGTCTCCAGATAATACTTATGTCCTGCGAAAAATGTAAATGGTGTTAATTTGTAACCTAACGTTACGTCTAGGGATGAGTCACGAATTTCGAATATTCGATTAGTTTATTTAATTATAGAATTTCGAATAGAGTGTACGATCTTTAAAAAATCGCTGTGTTTTCACCTGTAACGCGTTCATGTAACCTAAAGGGTGGCGCTGCCAATAACGATGCACCTTAAACCTAAAGGCTGTCAATCAAGAGATAATGGAGGGAAACATTTTCTCACGAGAATTTCTAACGAAGTTATGCACTCTGTAGACTCGCGTTGGCATAACAGTTACTGTAAATTGAGACGATGTCAAAAATGAGTTCTGTGTGAAGGTCCTTTAATAAAATGAAAGAGAATAAAGTGCAGTGCAAACTCTGCAATGCAAATCTGGCTTATCATGGATCAACAACTACGATGTACAATCATTTGAGGCCGAAGCACCCAGCAGGTCCATCCACAGGTCAGCAATCAGTTGCTAGTTTTATGGTCAGACCCACCAATTTGTATGCCAGACGGGCGGAGCAAATAACGGCTCTTATTACTAAAGTGATCGGTAAGGATATGCTTCCGATCGGCTTTGTTGAAGGATAGGGGTTCTAAAAATCTTATGGAGTTTGTACAGCCCGAGTTTACTGTTAGTCTAGAAAAACGATCACTGCCAGACTGGAGAAACTTCTTCATCACAACAGAAATGGAAGCATTTTGATGTCTTAATTTATGAAATCATTCAGGACTGTTAATAAGTGCTGTCATTCTGTAAATATGTTTTAACGCGTTTAAAGTCTGGTCTAAAATCTTTATGGCTTCAATATATTTTCTTTGATCAATCAGACTGTTTTTTAGTTGGTATAAATGTGCATGCTCATATTTACAAAGAAATGTCCTAGCATTATGAGCGGTTGATGCTGATCGACGTACTGTTATTAAGTGCCGTCATTCGGTTGTAAATATATTTATGTTTCAGCGCGTTATCTTAACATTAGGAACATAGGGTTGATGTAACATTGCCTATTCCATAATACATAAAGCAGTGTGTCGTCATACGGATTTAATGCGTAAATGGTCTCTCTCTCTCCGTTTATGTTTATGTAATACTGTAAATGCGTGGATGTGGGGGATTGGTGCGAATGTCGAATAATTTTCGAATAGTTCTCATCGATCTTTGAATATTATTTTTGCTTTAAATGCCCATCCCTAGTTACGTCTCGAACCAAATTCACGGAAGGCTCCAACTACGCAAACTGCCATCCAATCAAAGCGGTGGGCGTTTACTTCCAAGTATCTTCAATGCGGCTGGCCCATTAAAGCCGAGCGTTTGCAGAGCTGGCCTAAAAGTCTGGGTAGAAAATAGCCTATTACTTATTGATTTTGATGTTTTTGGATATAAAAACAATGCGAATGTCATAAGTAGACCTCATACAACAGTATGAAACAATAAATAAGCACAGTTCATCACACCTTTAAAACTTGGTAGTGACCTAGCTGACCTTATCAAAGAAGAGAGATCATTCCACCCAACTAGCAAAAACACTCTGTCGCCCTTAAGTAGGTCAAATGTCATTCAGATCAGTACACGATGCCAAACCTTTTTTGTCTCAATAGTTCCATGAAGAACCTTTAACATCAGAAGATCCTCACTGTTTCAAAAAAAGGTTCTTTGTAGCAAAAAAGGGCTTCAGATTATGAAAAATTTAAAAAGAGATGGTTCTTTAAATAACCTTTGACTGAATGTATCTTTGTGGAACCAAAAATGTTTCTTCTATGGCATCGCTGTAAAGAACCTTTTAAGCACCTTTATTGTTTTATTGAGTGTAGCTTAGATCAGTAATGAACAAGAGTAATGGTGATGCGCAATAATCTGTAAGGGGTGGGGTTTATGCTTGTGTGTCTGTCTAACAGTACAGTATTCTTTTATAATAGTAATGACAATAATAATGTTGTAATTCATCCCTAGAAACCGGCCTGTAATAAACCAGCCTTTTCCAAATGATTTCAATAAAAATTGTCCCCTTCACACAGCTCACATGAGTCCAGCTGGAATAGATTTACTTATATGCAAGAGTCAAGTTTTATTCCCTTTCGTTTCATACAGACTTAGGCATGAATTCAAAAGCAAGGCAAGATTTTCCAAGCTGCTGTATGTTAGGAATGGACCAGCCACTTTTCCCAGAGGTCCTGATTCTGGAAGCATTTTCCCATAATGTTAATAACATGACTAACTACAAGATATGTACTTAAATCGTGTCAAGTGAAAGAATTGCTCATAACATAAATTATTCATCAGATTTTAGCACAGCATAAAACTATTGTAGTTATTGCTTTAAAGCACACAAAACATTTACATTTACATTTAGTCATTTGGCAGACGCTTTTATCCAAAGCGACTTGCAGTGCACTTATTACAGGGACAATCCCCCTGGAGCAACATGGAGTAAAGTGTCTTGCTCAAAGACACACTGGTGGTGGCTGCCGGGATCGAACCAGCAACCTTTTGATTTACCAGTTCAGTGGTTTAACCCACTAGACCACCATCTCCCCTCACCATCACCAAAACAACATGTTAACATTAATTTAATTCAGGTGAAACATGTAAGTAGAGAGTGTTTTCTCAATGTACTGTTCATTATTGGTTCATGTTAGGTATATGCACTAACTAATACAACCTCATTGTAAATGTGACAAGTGTATTATTCTATAAGGAAAGTGAATGGGATTTGATTTTCTCTAATCTGTTGTGGAAAGCGTCCTTTTCATGCACCCCTATGAAGAGCATACTATCATGAACTGCATGACAAATCATCCATAGACATCAGACCACATTCAGCAATACAAATAAAGACAAATGAATGATAATGTGGTCTATGACGAATGGATCAGTCACAGCAAATGTATATCTGACACAGAAAGGATCTCATACTGGGATCTGACAGGCATGCATCTGCTGTGAGTGGATAATGACTCTCTCAATTATCTGAGAATGACACACAAACAAATGTGCATATAATGGCATTATGTAACATACAGTCTTGAGTCTGTCCACAACATCACTACAACATATTAATCCCTGTATAGAGCACTCATTGAAATAAAAAATTTAAAGCCTGGAGTGTTATTGCAGATTGTGACAAGACTTTTGAACTTTTGTGACTTTTTACGAATTGTTATGTTAAAAATCAAGGAGGATAGAGTTACCATATATGTTACTCCGCCTGTCTATGGTAAGTTTCCCAAAAAATTGTATATATTTCAAATATAAGACACATATATAAAATATAAATAAATGCATAAAACATTTTTAAACTTCATAGAATATATATTTAGGAACATTGCACTTCTTTTTATTTTTATTTAGGAAGACAGTGAAGTGGAGGTACTGAAAACAAAGAATAATGACATATAAATTATAAATTTATAAAAAGAAGTGAAAAAAGCACTGCTGGTGCCACTTATTTTTGCAGTAATAAGGCTCACAGTAAAAATTCATGATGCACTTATTTTTGCAGTAATAAGGCTCACAGTAAAAATAAACAATTATATGTCATATAAGCCAATATATTGCTCCTAGTGACAAAATTCTAAGAAAATTCTAAGAAATGTGGGCGCTTAGACTCAAAATTACAGAAAAGATCCTAGTACAGAAAAAAGAAATTCATAAAGCATCTTAATCCTTAAAAAACCTCTCAAGGTCGACCATTTTAGGAGTAGCCAGAAGGACTTTTTAAGATACTTAATGAGTAAGTAGCATATGATTTACATTTTAATGTACTACTTTGATTTATGGAGTGTCTAACAACAAGTTTATGTACATAGAAGATGTAAAAACACTATTACCTTACTTCTTGACTGACTCTCAAATGATTCGTTCCGCGATTAATCCCTTCTAATCCTCTCCTATCTGCTAGCCTTGTGTCATGTGATTGGTCAGGCTGTGTAGTCTGCTGCGATTGGTCAAACGCGTTTGTAACGAGCAAGGCGCAACTAGAGCGAGTGATGATAATGAGTGTCAGCTGCGCGTTGCATGGGTATCGCATCTCTTTGGAGGAGATTGGAAGCATAAAAGGATGAGCGACCGGAGAGTTGACCAGGCCTGGATTTTATATTAAGTTTTATTATGTTTGTGTGTCACGGTCGACTGCCGGCATTTTAATTTCATTTTGAGGTTTGTTTACTACGTGTCATTTGAAAATGAATTGAAACCATTGTTTCCTCAGAAATTCTTCCTTTGGAAGTGTAAATAAGATACAGTCCCAGCAAAATGCAGGCGGGGATTATGTCTAGTGACGTAGATACACAACGAGATATGTCTCGTTTGCGTGATTCAGAGTCGACTCTCTTTTTTACAAGCCAATAACTGTGTTATTCATTCACCTTTGGACTTACAACTTGGCAGACTGCTTACTTTCAAACACAGCAACATAACACACTGGATGAAATGTAATTTTCATGATCTAATGCTACTTACTCTTTAAGAATTTCTTTAGCAGCAGAGAAAATGGACGAAACAAGAAAAGTGAGATGAAATGTGTTCCCTTTCTGTCGGTCTCTCGACGTTGTGTCGAGAACGACAGATGGGGTTCGTCCTTGAGAACGAATCAACTCTGACTACTATAGAAAAGGCCAATGAAATTTGGCGAATGAAATTTGCATGCCGGACTCCGCCCCCAGATATCCGGTATAAAAGGAAGCCGGCGTGCAGCATTCATTTACCTTTTGTTCTTCAGAGCCTTCACTCTTGAGTACAACTTAGGATTCAAAATCCTCTACAAACTACACTGCTGGAGCTACGACGTGTTGCAGCGGATCGTCCCTACCTGCAGCGACCTTCCCCTGGGCGTCTCGGCGGTTCCGGACGTGTTAGAGATCTTCTAAAAAGTCCTTTTCAGGACTGACTGAGCATTCTCCAGCGCGGCATGTCCCGCTGTTCTCTTGGGTGCGGCACCCTCATCGAGGAGGGGGATGGACACGATCGCTTGATTAGGTGTCTGGGCGTCCAGCACACTGAAGCAGCGTTCGTTGACACATCTGCCTGCAGTCGTTGACACATCTGCCCTGCTGACACATTGTCTTCCAGAAGTTGCGGTCACGGGGGCTGTCTTCCTACGGGAACCAGCCACCATTTCGTTCGCTACCTGGGCTGTGACATCTGTGGCTACGGCCCTGATGACCACCCACGTTAGCAGCGTTAGTGATATGGGGAACTCTGCGAACGTAAACCCGCCAGCCAAGTGCTCACGGGCCGATCGCACCCCGTTTCGCTCTTCTAAACGTTCCCCAACCGGCGGTGGCATACCGTCCGGATCCTCACGCACACACTCGGAAACGATGTGTGACGTAGATGAGACGTCGCTCGCAGCATCGGAGGGAGACTGGCATCCGGCTCTGACGAATCTGAGCTCCACCCCCGGGTCGAGTTCCAGAGGAAGCAGAAGTGATGCCACCCGTGCTAACCCGGGGATGCGTGGTTCCTGGGGTCGGAGCGCGGTGCAAACCGCGCCCACCCCGGGTTCCATGTTTTTCCCGGAAGTGCATGAGGAGCTGTGTAAAACTTGGAACGCTCCACGGACCGTCCAGTGAGACCAGCTCCGGCTCCCTTACTTCCCTCGATGGTGTGGCAGCCAAGGTCTACGTCGACATCCCCCGGGTGGAACGTCCGCCCGCGGTGCACCTGTGCCGCGGACGGCTACCACCTGGGGGGAATCGGCCACACCTACCGCCCAAAGCACGCAGACTTCGGCATCACGGTGTCGAAGGCTTGCGATGCCGCGGGCCAGGCTGCCTCCTCTCTCTACGCCATGGCCATCCTGCAGGTCCGCCAGGCCTAGGTGTTGAGAGAGCTCCACGAGGGTAAGGCCGACCCGGGTATAATGCAGGATCTCCGTGCCACCGCTGGCAGCGCTCTACGGGCGCTTTCTTGATGCACCCATCTCGCAGGTTGGGTTGTTGGTAACACCGTCGAGGACTGTACTCAGCAGTTTTTGACGGTGAAGCAGACAGTGGCAATAAGCCACATTTTTTCACGCCGCGACTCGGCCGCCTACAGGCCTCAGAGATACTGTCCGCAGTTGCGCCCAACCAGTGTTGAACTGTCTGAAATGAACATTTTAGACAGACAGCGGTCCCCCTGAAACAATTCAGAGGCTCCTGGGACACGTGGCGTCCTCGCGGGTTAATACCCCTCGGGTTGATGCACATGTGACCACTCCAACACTGGTTTCAGGGTCGAGTTCCGAGGAGAGCATGGCACACTGGCAGCAGACGCATGGTAATGCCGCCCTGCTGCCAACGCACCATAACCCCTAGTCTTATGACTTTTTCGACGGACTCAGGTCCCTCTGGGCAGGTTATGAGGCAGGTCGTGGTGACGGCTGACGTCTCCCTGCAGGGGTGCGGTGCAGTGTGCAACGAGCACGCAGGTGGGGTGTTGGACGAACCCCTGCCTGCGCTGGCATGTCAAGTGCCAAGAGTTGTGGGCTGTGCTAATTGCACTGAGCAGGCTACGGCCTCTCGTGCAAGACATGCACGTGCTGGTCCGAGGACAGCAGTATAGCTGTAGCGAACACAGATCGTCAGGGTGGCGTTCGCTCACAGCAGCTAACACAACTTGCTCGACGCCTCCTCCGGTGGAGTCAACATGTGACCCGTTCCCTGCGGGCCACACACACCCCGAGCAAACTGAACTAGACAGCCGACGTGCTCTCTCGCCAGTTTATGCCTCGTGGAGAGTGGCGACTTCACCCCCGCGCACCAGCTCATTTGGAGGCTGTTCGGGTAGGCCCAGGTAAACCTGTTCGCCTCCCGTAACACCACCATTTGCCCGCTTGATATTCCTGCCCTCGGCACGGATATCCTTGCGCACAGCTGACCGCGGGATGGGCGGAAGCACACCTTCCCCCCCCAGGAGCCTCCTTGCACAGACGCTGTGCAAGGTCAGGGAGCAGGAGCACCAGGTGTTATTGGTGTCTTGTATACTTGCTTTGATGCAATGCAAATTGTAAACGCGCTTTTACATTAAATCACATTGAATTGAATGTCAGTGAGTTAATAAGACACAATACATTAGATCGTGCAGGGTTCATGTTTGTGTCGTATCCTCTTAGAGACATCTCCAAAACAGGGCTGCCATAGAGTCAGAAATCACTACTTTTACATATTTAGAAACTGGAGAAATGCAGCTATGCAGCAGAGAGGATTTGTTCCGTCACAACCTTCTATAGTGATCATACAAACAATAACAGCACTTACAGAAACTTAGTGGCACTGGAAAACATGAGCTGTGTAAAAACATCTGCTAAACATCTTAGAAAGAGCAGTTTTACATCCATTATAATTCATAAACATCGTACTGACGTATTCTGCATGTCTTTAAGACATCGGACAGCAGACGTCTCCGGGACGTATTGCAGATGAGCAAACTACTGTATGTCTGGCAGATGTTAATGCAGACGTCAAATAGACATCCGTCAGATGTAGTGTGCTTTCAAGGTTGTGTGGAAATACTCAATATTAACACTTAATATCAGTATGACATTCAAACTGCCATCACTATCAAAGTACTGAATGCTCGGTCGCCTTAAAGAGCATCTCTGTGTATTCAATAAGAGCTCTGCCGCACCAAAAGACAAGAGCGTTTCCATCAACACGACTAACAGATGAAGCGACTCAAATCAATGCTTGATAATAACAGAGACCAGCGAGACAAACAAACATTCCCTGTGAATCGCGTGGTGATTATGCAGGAGAAGGAGCCTGCTGTGATAGCTGAAGGGTAATGAGTGAAAACCACTGACATATTAAGCAGGATGACGCCGGAGAGGTTTTATTTAGCTATCCTCCACCCATGAAACCCTGAGAGCTCAGACTCCACCCCGGCACCGAGCGGGCAGGTTCTTCTTAACATGCCCCATGGGTGGTTGCCGTCTGTTCCCTCAACCCTGCTTTCAACCTCACTAATGAGATAAACACACGCTCTTATAAAATCAACTGCAATTTTACATTTTTATAGACAATGCTAGCGTGAGACAAAATGCCAACAGTGTCCCCTCAACAAGCCACATGGTGGAAATCATCATTCACTGTATGTTTGCTGCGCAAATAGTGCTGCGTGAGTTATGTGCAAAAATGTCATGTTTAAGGCAAGAGGTTACTGTATGTCACCGGAGTTTGATATTTATGCCATGGCATTTCGAGGTAGACTGAAGAATAGAGTAGAAATGATGGTACTATGGTGCATTTGGTATTTTTTATCTTTTTGTGACCTTGAGGGAATGTGTGTACTCTCTCTGAGCTCACACTTATTAACAGACGTGGGAGAACAGAAGAAAATGTGTCAGAATGTTCTGCATGTGGGCATCACCTTGGGAAAGCTCACAGACCTCATGAAAACTGAGTAAAGATTTTTACTACCCTCAGGCAAAATGATGTGCTGTGCTTCACACATGTGTGTTGAACGCAGACAGTATTTCTACCCTCCAAATACACGTGAAGTGTTCAGTTAAGGACAGCACACAAAATTAAAAAAATATATACTATACGTATCGTGTAGCATAATTCTACAATGTGGAAAATACATGAATAAATAAGTATTTTGACCGCTAGTGTACGTACTGTAGAGTTATCCTTACCCAACTGGCAGGACTACAGTAAACACTCGTTTAATCTCCTAATGCCAAAAGCCAAAAAGCAATATCTTTAGCTACACATTAGCTCAGATTAAAGTTTTTGTAACTCGGATTAAAAACTGGTGTGTTGGGTGAGTTTTGACGTCATTGACAGTGAACACCGCAGGTTCTTATAACTGAATGAGGGACAACAGATCAAATGTAATGAATGAGAGTGAAGACTGCAACAGATATCGAGGTCACACAAGCTGTCATATGATTGAAATACATCACATCATTTGATACTTTTATTGGTACCTTATTAAGCTTGACCGCCCAAGTCACTATACACTCAATAGTTTACGATTAATGTCTCTCTTTGTGATGTCTAACTCTACCAGACAGAAGGCAGAGTGAACTGAAAGCTAGGGTTGGGAATCGATTACAAAAAGCATAGATTCCGCGATTCCAAAAGTTGGAATCCTCTTTAAGAGCCTTCATAAGCATTAAGCCCCTCCCCTTAACCGATGTCACCGATCAATAATTAAGACGCCTCTAGATCCGACAGGCGAATGACATCAAAGTACCGCGAGAGCGATTCCAAACCAAACTTTTTATTGCGGATCAAGTCGAACAAGCCTTTTAGTTTCTTGTCTCAAACAGTACAGACAAAACTAATGGATGAAGTCTAGAGCTGTGGAATGACATAAAATGATATGCATGCATAAAAGCAAAATCTTCATTTGCACATTACACACAATGCGGATATAAATAACATGTATCTACACTTTGAACAAATCATATACAGTAAGTACGTTTGTCTTTTCAGATGGACTGTAAACAGACCGTCATCTCACACTCTGTGAAGAGCGTGTAGAGAGTTGCATATAAAGCACATTCACAACATATTTACTTGGACGTCTGTTTTAAGCTGTTAAAGCTGGACAGAGCTTTTTAAACACCTGCCTGCACTAATTTTATTGCATTAAAAAAGTTTTTTTATAATTACAAATAAAAATCTGTAGTAAAACAGGGAATTGAGCAGGAATCGAAAACAGCAGTAAGGATCGATTCTTTCGATTCCCAAACCAGGAATTGGATTTCTGAATCGACTCCAAAAAAACAGAATTGAAAAGCCCTACTGAAAGCACCTACTGTATTTACACACACACCCACACGTACACACACCCACGCGCGCACACACACACACACACACACACACACACAAAGGCACACTGCAGCATGAGCTGAAAAACAATGGGCACACACGCCAAGATCCTCCTCTGGGTCGCTGTTGAATTGTCCTCGTAGCTTCACCCTTCTAAACATCTACAAATAGACTATTCCCACAATACACAACATCCTGTCCACATGCACTAATTCAATGAAATTATCATCTGTTTCTCTTTTATTGAAATAATTGCAATAAAATATTAGGAACGGTAAATGGTCACTACATTTTTTTCCTGAAGGAAATAGACGCGATTGTAAGCTGGCTAAACAAGAGTGTCAGAGTTTGAGGTAAGTTCTGGCTTCGGTTGCCTGTAGATGAAACGCTGTTCATTAGATCACTAAAAGCTTGTTTTGACACTCAATGAAGAAGAGAAGAAAACAAATCTCATTAAGTACAGTACAGTCAGATTCTGACTTTGCAACAAAGTTAAAGTCTCCATGTCGTTGTATAGCGTAAGAATAAATCTGAGCAATGTTGTCTTATTCATTTCAGCAGGAGCTTAGTAACTGGATGTAACAATACGACAAAATCACGAAAAGTTGAAGTTTATGCAGTTGATAATGTCGGTTTCTAGTGCTGCAGTACTCGAGTACGGACTCAATATGTTTTTATGGTCTCGGACTTGTCTTGGACTCGATGGTATTTGCATCCGGACTTGTCTCGGACTTGGTCGTTGGTCTCGACAAATGTAGTCGGTCTCGTCCGAGTCCAGAGAATGTTCTTCAAAAACAAAACTCTCGACTCAAGAACGAGAGCCGCGCGTGCTCATAAGTTCTCTCTTCACACAGTTCAGCTCAGTGTGTGCTGTTGGTGTTACTAAACGACCCAGGTATATTGGTTCAAGTCAGCGGGACTGTCATGCACGCCAGAAAGTGAATAACTGAATAAATTTGTGGATAATATTAAGTGTTTACCAGAGACGCTAAACGCGCACGATTCAGCTGAACTGGTTCGACCGGTTCACTAAAAAGAAAGAACCGTTTCAAATGAACGATTCGTCGCTGGCGCGAGCCAGAGAGCATCAATCATTCATCAGGCACGATGTCAGCGAACAGCTGCATAATTTGGTTTTACAAACCATAGAGAATTTATCAACAGTGCGCTTAAAAGGAAACTTTTTGCAACAAAACTTTCCCTGAAACCTATGAGACAACATCCACTTTCGTAAGACACATGCAAAGGCATCACAAAGAGAGGTCAGTTAATGCCATGATTCAGAGTTAGCATTGTAGTTTGAGTATTTTTATAAGTTTACAAAGTAGGGCTTAAAGATAAGATCGATCGTATTTTTATTGTCATTGCGATATGAACATGTTATATTAGGATGGGCCCAAAAACGTGATTTTAAACGAGCTGACGGGCCTCTGCTCTTTCTGGCGGCACCTCTGTTGGAGTTCGAACACGCACGAGCACGGGCACACACACGCACACACAAAAAGGTGTTTTATGCTGTACAGCCTTCCAGGTAGGAGGGCTGATAAACAGTTCCTTAAAAAAGTGGTTTATTTTTTCATTACTTTGGGGGACACCAAGTAATAAGTTAAAGAATGGGAACATATTCAAGTGTTTGCTGGTTATATGTTACATTTTCTATTGGCAGAATAAAATTGTTACACTTCAATAAAAAAATGTGAAGTTACACTTCGGCTTTGTGACTTTAGTGCTATACTTAAAGTTAATAAAATTATCTTATTTTATCTGTTTTTTGATCATAGCAAACACTGATGAAAATGATTATCTTAGAATAGAAGATATGCTTTCTTTTGCATCACATAAGGATCAAGAGTTAAATATGTGGTCTTATAGTCATGATTTTTTCTGTCTCTGTCTTGACTGCCTCAATTGGAATCAAACCTCTCTGGACTTGACTTGGACTCGAACCTCTTTGGACTCGATCTTGACTCGGTCTCGACTAGTCCTGGTCTTGGACTCGACAACAGTGGACTTGACTACAGCTCTAACGGTTTCACATTTAGTTTGATTGCCTTGTCCGAACGTCCTCCACCTACACCCGCTGGACTGCGTTCATATTATTATTTTTGGGTCCGAACCACGGGTCGTTTACGCCATCAGCCGGCGTCGCTGCATCATCAGCCTGCAGCAGTTTACCCTGTCGCAGGAGAAGGTGTCAAAATGCATAAAATTGCTCGCTGTCGCTACCCGATCCGTCCCGGTAACACGATTTGTTATGCGCATGCGGGAAAGTGCGTCTACTTCCGGCCAAAACAATTGTAGGATCTGGCCGGATCAAAGGTGACCATTTGTGGTCGTAAAATACCCTGACCTCTCAATAGGGATTTAACTGGCTTCAGCAGATCTGGGTTGAACAAGGGGACCATTTGAGATAAACACTCTGACCTCTCATTAGGGGTCTAATCGGCGCCAGCAAGTCTGATCCAACTGCCCTCTTGTAACACATCCATCAATTGATCAGGATAAATCCCAACAAACACTCGTGGACTTCAAAGAAGTTCCAACAGGAAGGATGGGGTCGTTGTCACTAAACATGGACACCAGATGTGTTAACAGGAATGAGGGCAAATGGTCAGACTAGTCTTAAAAGTCTCTCTCTTTTTAACCACAAAGGAATAGTTTAAAACGGGTTTAAACCTACATCTCCACATTGTATCTTTGTCCTCATGTTATTCGGCCTCGCGAATAACCTCAAAAGCATGTGTGTTTAGTTGTATTCTGCTTATATTCTCATTCTTGTACAAACTTCAGGTCAATGTACTTATAATCCTGGCATGTTTTATATCTAAATGTTTCTCTCTTCATTCCTTAAAAGATGGTGTACAGCACAGTCTTGTATTTTATACCATATCGAGGGCAAATGGTCAGACTAGTCTTAAAAGTCTCTCTCTTTTTAACCACAAAGGAATAGTTTAAAACGGGTTTAAACCTACATCTCCACATTGTATCTTTGTCCCCATGTTATTCGGCCTTGCGAATAACCTCAAAAGCATGTGTGTTTAGTTGTATTCTGCTTATATTCTCATTCTTGTACAAACTTCAGGTCAATGTACTTATAATCCTGGCATGTTTTATATCTAAATGTTTCTCTCTTCATTCCTTAAAAGATGGTGTACAGCAGTCTTGTATTTTATACCATATCGATTTTATGTCATTCTAAGAGTTCTACAGTGCCAAACTTCTAGGTGATCATAAATGCAAATGAGCTAAATGTGCAGAAACAAAGACACTGGATTTCAGCTCATCGCATTGGATCACTCACTTTGGAGGGCGGAAACCCCCCCAAGCTTAAAACATCCATACACGGAGCAATCGAGGCTCATCTCGTGTCCTCGCGCTCCTGCCCGGCATGTCATCGAGACCTGTCTCTCCCCTTCGGAGACAGTTTCATCCGGCAGTTTACATCGGCTAACTTCGTCCCACCTTCGTCTGCCAATCCCGGCTCTAAGAAAGAAGTAGACGGACTCACCCGCTTGCTTTGAAACCATCAGGACTCTTGAGACCTTTTCAACACGCACAGAACTACGCTACAGTAAGATTGTTATGTTTCCAAGGCCAGGAAAGTAATATTTCTTAGATTTGATATACGATCTGCTGATCACTCGCTGGACGAGTGAATCTAGTTTTGTCGCTATTATTAGGTCTGCTGAATCCGGTAAAAGTGTATAAGATAGGTATAGTTAATCATCATTAATTATCCGTATTTTACTGTGATCAAACTCATAGTTTTCCCCGAAATACACTACATAATTGGTGGGGAATGCGGGCAGTTTTAAACGTTGTTTGTGAGAAAAGCCCAGTTTCAGTTTTATTTGTGTTGGCATTTGTGTGTGGTAATGCGTGCTGAGCGAAACTTAAAACTCGCTTTTATTTATGAATGAATGATTGAATAGTGAAGTTACTGCGCCGAAACACACTCTGAGTTTCAAACCAGGAAACTCCAGTCACTGTTAATGATGGTCGAGCTAACTGTTATTTCAAATTTGACCCTATAAAACGAAGAAACCTTTTATAGTGAGTCTATAGTGACCGCCCTAATTTTGAGCGAAGAAAACCTCTGTTAGCGCGAAGGAAATAGTGGAGCGGATTTCCTCCCTGTTTCATGTATACGGACGAATTTTGTGAATTTTAGACTGATGTAAAGCCATTGATGCATGCTCCAATGAGTGTTCAGCTAAATATACACCGATTCCCGAAGTTGAACCATTAGCCTAGCTAGCTAATGCGTGCTTTTTGTTTCCTCGTAGACAAGGCGTAAGGATATTGTTTTTGTACTTTACTTTACTGGATGTTGTGGAGTTAAACAATAGATGACGAACGTTAAAAGGGAAGTGTTTTTAAATCTTGATCAAGTTAATTGTACGGCGGCGAAGAAATCCCGTTGTGTGTTTGTTTTGAATGGTACTGTATGTTTTTAAACTCAGTTTGGGCAGCGAAGAAATCCTGCCGCACGCGCACAGGTAGTGAACTGACGCGTAGCTTAGATCCGCCGAGATTGAACGTCGCCATCCGTGACGCCCCCAAAGCGGGCGATTTGATTTGAATTTATATCAATCTGACGTCAAATTCTGTAGCATAATTGTCTTGTAGACCCAGTTAAGAAAGTTATTGGTTGACTTGTGTTTTGACGCTTATTTTAGATGTAAATTCTTTTCTACAGCTATTGCCGCTTGAATGTTCAAATTAAAGTGATTGGTAAAGTCTTTGTGTAAACGAGACGGTAATCACCTTGAAGTCAGAGGATATGGTGTTACGACTCACTAACACCAGAGGGCAGTGTAGTGTGTTGTAGGTGACTAACACTTTCCTAACTCCACCCCTTCCTCCCTGACTTCCTTTTGGCGTGGCTCGACCACGCCCCCTTGTGGGTCCTCTCAGTCAGTTTCTTCCTTCTTTACCTTCTCTAATTTCCATTTTGTTGTTTTGACTTCTCAGTTTATTTTTATTTATTTACTAATTTGATTTTGTGTTTCAGTTTAATTAATTATTATAATAATAATAATTAGTTTTCAGGTTACTTGTTTTTATTTTTGTTTTCAGTTTTCAACATTGCCCCCTACCTAGGAACATCATTAATTTGATTTGATTAAGGGATTAAATGCCATTAATTCTACCCCTGTTCAGCCGTTGTGTTTCCCTATAGGTTGCACTTCCCCTAGGGCACCTGGGTAGCGAAGTGACAGCTCTCATCAGTGGCACCTGGTGAGCGGATCCGGCTCTCTTTGCGTATCTGGCACTGGTGGTGGATTAACCGGATACCTCTGTCCCCGACTCTAGGTGACGACACGCAGGGAGACTTTCAGCCACTGGCACTCCTATGTTTCGTGGGGAACCAACAGCGTTGGCTGGTGCACTGCAGCAAATTTTGGGGTATATAACGCCGGGAAGTGCCATTTAGCGGGAAGAAAAGCCTACGGGCTATGTCTGTTGCGAGTGGCACCCCCGGGTAAAACCCCAATTTTTCCCCAATTTTTCTCTGTGCCCACCAACCGGTCACCCACTCGGTACGGCCATGTTGTGCTGAGAGTTGTAACTGTTTGAGTGGACGCACCCGAGTGGCGCGTAAGGCGAGGGGTCTTGGTTGTTTAATTAACTTCACGCCAGGTCTATGCAAATACGGTACAGCCCCTACAGATTTTCTATAGGCAGAAAGAGAAGCAGGAACGCTCCCTTCCCCCGTGTTTGAACTGTTTATTTTTTCCCTGTTGTTTTGAGCTTAGCTGCCTCCCTAGGCTATATGACACCATAGTTCCCCCTACCTGCAGGCCCCGTCATAACCTTAGGGTTCCCAAGCAGCGGAGCCAAGTTAAGCAACCCCTTTTCTATCTTTTTATTTTATTTTATTTTTGTTTTGCTTTTTTATAGTTTTAAATTTGTTTTACTTTTTGTTTTCTGGAAGATTGAATGTGCATGAGCCATCAGGGAATTCTCAGTAATATGTTGATGAAGTAAACTCCCCGGTCATTAGAATGACACCCTAAGTTTAGATCCATCGACACATTTACTCAAACTCTTCCCTGTGCCCACACACTCACTCACACACCTTCTATCCACCCTGCTAATTCACCGCTAGGTTAAATAGGTGTTTGAGTTACGTCACTGACTGTTCACCCAGTTAGCTGCACAACACATAGCATAGAAGTGTAATAGAGCTGACTGAACTTGTAGTAACTTGCATTGGCCTTTTGTGCTCTTCTCTCTCGACCCAGTGTGCCAGCATGTCCAGAGTATTCAGCCCTGCCACCCACTGGGACCAGGTAGAGGTCTGGCTGACTGCATTGACGGAGGCCTTCCTGCGCGAGGCAACCAGGGACCTACAGGACCTGAGCCGTGAGCAGTTGGATGACGATTTGAACCGGCTGATGGCCCCCAATCCAACACAGAGCTACACCCACAAGGACCTGGCTAGAATCAGCGGTGCCCTCGCCCACAACCTCATTGTCCAGTTGAAGCTGAGCGACGGAAACGTCACCCTCCTGGAGCAAGAGACGGCAGCGCTAAAGCTTCAGGCTGAAGAGGCTCGCAGGAACAAGGAAGACGCCCAGAACAGCCTAGATCAACTGACCCTGGAGGCCCAGGAGCTGGCAAAGGATGAGCGGCACGCACAGCTAACGGAGGAGGTGCAAAGGCTCCAGGATACCGTAACCGACCTACGTACAGACACAGAACACAGAGAACGGTTGGAAAAGCAGGCCCGCGAGGACCTGGAATGCAGAAAGCAGAGACTCTATTACGACAGCTGAAACCGAACTGAAAGAGAGGGAGGCAAAATCCAAAGCCTCTGAGAAACACTTTCAAGCAGCCCGAGCAGAAGCCCAAGCCTTGGCTCAGCAGCACGACTAACTCCAGTCGGAATTTGATACCGTGCAAAGAGAACTAAAGTACGCCTATATGTTTCAAGCTGAACCAAGGGGGGGAAGAGCCACCGCTGAACTTCCCCCGACAAGCAGGACCAGACTTCCAAGCCAATCATCATCTGGGAAAGAGGAAGCTGATAGCCTGCGGTTTAATAAATCACCTGCCAGAATCCAAGAGCCCTTTCCCGCCACTGAGGGAAGGGAGCGTCTTCAGAGAATCCCTACAACAACCCACTGCATGGCTCCCAAGGACCTTGACAAACTGGCCAGGAACATCCCCACGTTACCCCAAACCCTGCAGGAGGACACGACGTACACGCCTACCTGCAGAATATTCTCAACTCAACTCAACTCAACTCAACTTTATTTATATAGCGCTTTTTACAATTTTCATTGTTACAAAGCAGCTGTACATGAGACACATTGAATACAAGTAAAAAAACTAAAGGCATATACCTGTAAAAACAAGACAAAGGTGAAAACAACAAAGACAGACATACAAATGCTCCACACACACAATATGCAAACATACATACACACACACACATTGACATAGACGCACACACACACAGTGAAAGCACACATTGGCGATAAAGGAGAAAGAACCACAGGTCAAATATTAAACGGACTATAAATTCTTATATGCAATATTAATTATGTCTAATTTCTGAATTCTAAAGCAGCCCCCCCGGCCAGGCAGATAGTGCAAAACAATATGCAAACGGTGGTGAGGAACCCAAAACTCCCATCGAGAAAAAAAACCTCAGGAGAACCCAGGCCCAACCAGGGGATTCCAGTTCCCCTCTGGCAAAAGCTGCTGCCTCTGCACAAGCTCAACAGTGCTTGCACAACAAGGCTAAATAAAAATAAAAAATAAACTTAATAAGGTAAATGATAGATTTTAAGATTATCATTCACAATCTAATAACATTTGAAATGTTGTAGGAAAATCAAAGTTGTGGCGTCCTTTATCCAGCTCTATCCTCTTAGCTCTTGTCAGGTCACCGCTTCCCATTCTCAGCTCTGCCATCGGGTCTGGGCATGAACTGCATCCTGCGGTAACCTTGGAACAAAGAGACAAGACTGGCTGAGAGTAGAGTACTGTTCTGCACTCTTTGATGCAACAAGTACATCATTTGTTGTTGGATGTGTTTCTGGTTCCGGTTGATCTAAATAATGCAGCCTAAATCCTCTGAGGATTAATATTATGGAGGAGTATTGTATGCAAGATTAAAAAGATGAGTCTTTAGTCTAGATTTAAACTGACAGAGTGTGTCTGCTTCCCGGACCGTGCAGGGAAGAATATTCCAAAGTTTAGGCGCTAGATACGAAAAGGATCTACCACCTGCACTTGATTTTGAAATTCTAGATATTACCAACTGACAGGACGCCTGAGAGCGTAATGTACGTTGAGGTCTGTAATACAATAGAAGTTCATTCAAATACTGCGGCGCTAGACCATGTAGGGCTTTATAGGTAATAAGCAAGATCTTAAAGTTAATGCGATGCTTTATAGGTAACCAGTGCAAGGTTGACAGAACCGGGGTTATATGCTCATACTTTTTTGTACGTGTAAGAACTCGAGCTGCCGCGTTTTGAACAAGTTGCAGTTTTTGTAATAGGCCTGCAGGGCATCCACCTAGAAGTGCATTACAATAATCTAGTCTTGATGTCATGAATGCATGAATTAATTTCTCTGCATCTGACAGTGACAGCATATGACGTACTTTAGATATATTCTTAAGATGGAAAACTGCAATTTTACAGGTGTTGGCGACATGGCTTTCAAATGACAGAGTACTATCGAATACAACGCCAAGATTCTTAGCTGATGACGACGATTTTATGGAGCATCCATCAATCGTTAAGCGGTATTCTTGGTTGTTACGTATAATGGTTTTCGGTCCAGTAAGTAACACTTCTGTTTTGTCCGAGTTTAGTAGTAAAAAATTGTTACTCATCCACATTTTTAAGTCAACTATGCAATCCTTTATTCGATGAAACTGCTGGGTTTCATGAGGCTTCGAGGAAATATAAAGTTGAGTATCATCAGCATAACAGTGAAAGCTAATTCCGTGTCGCTTTATTATATCTCCTAGAGGTAGCATGTATAATGCGAAGAGCAGAGGCCCCAAAACTGAGCCCTGTGGTACACCGTACTGGACTTGTGATTTGCGGGACACCTCATTGTTTATTGCTACAAATTGAAAACGGTCAGATAAATAAGACTTAATCCATTTCAATGCTATTCCGTTAATGCCGACGTAATTTTCGAGTCTATGTAGAAGTATGCTGTGGTCAATGGTGTCAAATGCAGCACTGAGGTCTAGCAGCACCAATAACGAAATACAGCCACGGTCAGACGCTAAAAGCAGATCATTTGTAACTCTGATCAAAGCAGTCTCTGTACTGTGACATGCTCGAAATCCAGACTGGAATTCATCATTAATGTCATTCCTTTGGAGGAAGGAGCATAATTGAGTTGAAACTACTTTTTCCAGAACTTTAGATATAAATGGTAAATTCGATATAGGCCTGTAATTCCCTAGTTCTTTAGGGTCGAGTTTTTTTTTTTAAAAAGAGGCCTTATAACAGCCACCTTAAATGCTTTAGGCACATGTCCTAATGTCAGAGATGAGTTAATAATACTAAGAAGAGGATCTATAATTTCTGGGAGCATTTCTTTCTGTAGTTTTGTAGGTATAGGGTCTAGCATGCATGTTGTTGATTTAGATGATCTAATGATTTTAGACAGTTCATCGTGATCTACTGTAGAAAATAATTGCAATTTCTCCTTAGGGGTGCTGTAGTTAGTTTGTTCAGCGGGTTTAACTTCAGGTTGCATTGTTATAATTTTTTCTCTTATATCTTGGATTTTACTAGTGAAGTAGTTCATAAATTCATCACTGTTATGCTGATAATCAGAATCTGACGTCGCTGACGACTTATCTTTTGTTAATTTAGCCACGGTGTTAAATAAAAACCTAGGGTTGTGATGGTTTTCCTCTATTAGTGATGAAAAGTAGGCGGATCTAGATATTTTTATGGCATTCCTGTATTTTCGAGTACTATCCTTCCATGCTATACGAAATACCTCTAAATTAGTTTTCTTAAAGTTGCGCTCCATTTTCCGGGACGCTTTCTTTAGAGTCTGAGTGTGTTCATTATACCACGGTGTTGGGCTGCTATTTTTAATTTTCTTTAAACGCAGAGGAGCAACTATGTCTAATATTTCCGAGAAGGTAGAGTTAAAATTTTCAATAGAAGTGTCAAAATCGTCAACATTTTTACACATGCTAGATATTTTAGACAATTCAGGCAGATTATCGAGAAACGCATCTTTGGTAGTTGAAGTAATCGTTCTACCATATTTGTAGCAAGGAGTTTGATTTGCAGCCGTAGGCCATTGAAGCAAACATAATATCAGACAATGATCCGAAATGTCTTCACTCTGCTGAACGATTTTAACATCGTCCACATTTATACCATAAGAAAGTATTAAATCTAAAGTATGATTACGAAGGTGAGTGGGTCCTGACACATGTTGACTAACGCCCATGGAGTTAAGAGTGTCTTTGAAAGCCATGCCCAAGGCATCTGTATCATTGTCTACATGGATATTAAAGTCACCGACGACAAGGACTCTATCTGCGGCCAGTACTAGTTCTGATAAGAACCCACCAAAATCTTTAATAAAATCTGTGTGGTGCCCTGGAGGCCTATATACAATAGCTAGAATAAAATTTAAAAATGTTTTGTCCTTAGTATTAGGTGTCGATACGTGAAGTACCATGACTTCAAAAGAATTGTATTTAAATTTAGACTTCTGAGAGATGCTAAAATAATTATTGTAAAGTGCAGCAACACCTCCCCCTCTACCTTTTAGGCGAGGCTCGTGTTTATAGTAATTCACTTCCATCTTCAAAACATGGCAAATGTTTCCACCAGAGACACTCTGTACTTGCTCAGGATTACCTCCAGCCGCGAGGTGCGCAGCTTCCTGGACCGGCAGTCAGTGACTGTCAAAGGGGATTTCAAGCAACTGCAGCAGGCTCTAATAAAGGAGTTTTCAGACCCAGAGTCTGAACAGGGACTGGTTGCTGCCATGGACCTTAAACAGGGCCGTCTCGAAACCCCACAGGCCTATTATAACAGTCTGAGACGAACCTTCTTTGGAGCCAGAGATGGAGGAGGATTTTAACTTTAGAACTCTTTTCCTGCGCAACCTGCATCCTAGCATGAGCCAACACTTAGGAGTCACGGCATGTTCCTGCACCATGTCCACCCAAAAGCTGCGGGATCTAGCCCATAAGGCCTATGTAAAGCACAGGACTGCCTTTGAAAAGACTGTTAAAATGCCTTTTATTCTCCCTGTCTCTGAACACTACCCAGAGCTGACTCTAGAGGGCACCCAACCGCATCACAATGACAGGCCTGTCAACAGAGAGGCAAGGGACTGTACCGTCAGTCGGGAACGGTATGATTACAGTGGTGCTCCAACCATGTATCCGACAGGATGCCCCAAGAGACCTTGGAGCAGACCATTCCCGTCTGACGACCCAGAGGACAGCACTGCCTGGGAAACTTACTTCATTGAGATCGACCCACTGCCAGTGCACCACAGCACTGAGGACGAATAAGACCCACCTGTCACTTTGACTATTACAATCCAAACAATCATCGTCCGACTAAGCTTCTATGCGAACCCCGTCGGCCGAAGGGGGGAATATGTAGGATATGGCCAGATCAAAGGTGACCATTTGTGGTCGTAAAATACCCTGACCTCTCAATAGGGATTTAACTGGTGTCTGCAGATCTGGGTTGAACAAGGGGACCATTTGAGATAAACACTCTTGTAACACATCCATCAATTGATCAGGATAAATCCCAACAAACACTCGTGGACTTCAAAGAAATTCCAACAGGGAGGATGGGGTCGTTGTCACTAAACATGGACACCAGATGTGTTAACAGGAATGAGGGCAAATGGTCAGACTAGTCTTAAAAGTCTCTCTTTTTAACCACAAAGGAATAGTTTAATGCGGGTTTAAACCTACATCTCCACATTGTATCTTTGTCCCCATGTTATTCGGCATCGCGAATAACCTCAAAAGCATGTGTGTTTAGTTGTATTCTGCTTATATTCTCATTCCTGTACAAACTTCAGGTCAATGTACTTATAATCCTGGCATGTTTTATATCTAAATGTTTCTTTCTTCATTCCTTAAAAGATGGTGTACAGCACAGTCTTGTATTTTATACCATATGGATTTTATGTCATTCTAAGAGTTCTACAGCGCCAAACTTCTAGGTGATCATAAATGCAAATGAGCTAAATGTGCAGAAACAAAGACACTGGATTTCAGCTCATCGCATTGGATCACTCACTTTGGAGGGCGGAAACCCCCCCAAGCTTAAAACATCCATACACGGAGCAATCGAGGCTCATCTCGTGTCCTCGCGCTCCTGCCCGGCACGTCATCGAGACCTGTCTCTCCCCTTCGGAGACAGTTTCATCCGGCAGTTTACATCGGCTAACTTCGTCCCACCTTCGTCAGCCAATCCCGGCTCTAAGAAAGAAGTAGACGGACTCACCCGCGTGCTTTGAAACCATCAGGACTCTTGAGACCTTTTCAACACGCACAGAACTTGCGCCAGCACACTCAAAGGATACCAATGCAAGTATTAGAATTTATTCTAAATAGCTGCGCTTAA
The DNA here is from genome assembly GCA_008369825.1 of Triplophysa tibetana. Lineage (NCBI taxonomy): Eukaryota > Metazoa > Chordata > Actinopteri > Cypriniformes > Nemacheilidae > Triplophysa > Triplophysa tibetana. Next base: position 1,882,513 of record CM017913.1, read on the forward strand.
ACTGTAACCCTATTTTACAAGGAGAATGTCCTCGATGGTTCATGCAGATGTGAATAGCTGTTTGTAATAATGCCACTCTTTACTTAGTCTATTTCTTACCTGTCTTTACTGTTTTGTTTAATGTTACGTTTGTCTTCACGTGTTATATCTAGTTAGTTTGTTATGTTTCCCCTTTAGTATAGTCAATAAACCCGCATTTGTTATCTACAATCGAATTGTTGTGTGTCTCTTTATCACATATTAACGTCACTTAAACTGCTTGATTTCGTTATAATATCTGGAGCGGTACTGTACTACGCTACAGTAAGATTGTTATGTTTCCAAGGCCAGGAAAGTAATATTTCTTAGATTTGATATACGATCTGCTGATCACTCGCTGGACGAGTGAATCTAGTTTTGTCGCTATTATTAGGTCTGCTGAATTCAGTAAAAGTGTATAAGATAGGTATAGTTAATCATCATTAATTATCCGTATTTTACTGTGATCAAACTCATAGTTTTCCCCGAAATACACTACACAATTTACGGCAGTTTAAAAAAAAATAGTTTGACAGAACTTGATCCATACCGGAAATACGTTTTTTATAAACTCTTTATTGAAAATTGCACTTAAAATCAAAAGACATTAAAGAAATTACTATTTGTAATGGTTATGAGAAGTGTACTTAACGAGGGATAGGCTACACTATCCTTTTAAGTGTGGAAAAAAGTCTTTTTTTTAATTAATTTTGATATTTTTTTATTTTATGTTTTAATACCAATGAAAATACAATATAAAAAAATGATATGTGTCATGAGTGAGGAATATTTTTTATTTATAAAATATTTTTTTATATATAGAAAAACGAATATACAATAGTTTTTATTAGTGATTCTCTTTTTTGGCAAAATATGTCACGGTTAATATGTGGCACAAATTGTTACCTGAACTGAATTATTAAATAAAATCTAACTTAATAGTTTACATTTGTTATGCTGTACATATTTTAGCGTACTTTAACAAATGTCTGTATTTAAGAATCACACAGAATTTTCTGAATTCATTAAATTTATTTATTTTATACATTTGCTCCTTCTCTTCTTAAGTCATTCATTCACTCACTACCTCCCTCAATCCCTGCCTCCCGTTACTCACTCACTCATCTATTCATATACTTAAATTGCTAATTGATGAGAATGGCATTGACCTTTAGGCCTAGTTTATCAATGCAGTATGCCAAAAAATGTCTATCTGTCCTTTTGGTCAGTGGAGCTCATGACATCCGTCCAATTATTAACAGAGACTGTAGTGGACAGAAGACAAAGGTTCTCATTTTACAGAACAGGTATGGTTTTAAAAATGATGTGTGGAAAAACCTAAGACCCCTCATTTGCAAAGAGCACACAATGATACTCATTCACACAGTATTTGATGTCACACTTTCTGCATTAGTGTAGTTTGTCTATAAAACATTTGAAGTGATATAAAATATGAAATAACCAGCAGCTTCGATATTTATAACTGCTGCTAGAAGAACCAGAAGTAAGAATGCCTCTTAACAAACTCATAGAAAAAGTGAAGGACACAGATGCTGGCTTAAGACTTAACTTTCAAAACTTTGAATGAACCTATACGACTTTGACAAATCTTGCAGTGTGTATGTGTACATATGTGTGTTTGCTTGTTTACATTCATTCGCCTCTTTTGTGACTGCAAAACTAGAGAGGTTACATCTTTCTGTGCTGCCATAACTGGGTCAGAGGTTGGTGAGTTTAAAAACACTGACATTTGTCTGATATATTCATTACATATGTTCAACAACAGCAGATTTGGGTCATTGTTCATTTAAGCAGCTGGGATAATGCATTAGTCTGACCTTTACACTAATGCATACATACTGCCAAGAAGAATAAGACTTCAAGTACGGACATCCCACAAAGCATCTGGAGCCACACAGTTACATACATACAGTATATCTGCAGATCACACGCTATGTAACTCCTGTTTATTTTCTCGACATAGTTTCACTCTAATGTCTTACATTCCCTGTTTGACTCACAATTTTAAAGTCACCATGAAAGCAAAAAGGAAAATCGATGTGTTTTACACAGCGTTGGAGTGACTATTATAAATGATTCATCCGTGCACACCAAAATATTTAGCTCCTCTCCCCCTCTCAACAACAACACTTCACCACATGACGTCAGCAACAAAAAAGAGGTAAGACTATACTGACTGTACAATGGCCAGACATTTTACCCCTCCCCTAAAGGCCCAACTTAAATCAAACAAGCCTGATAACACGGATTACCTCATCTAACGTTATCCGTTAGATGACGTCCTTGCATTTTCTCGCCATCATGTTCATTTTGTGCCGGTCGGTCTATGACTATAACCAACTGACATCAACAACCAATTTATGTATGCCCTTACAACTGTATACATTTGTTTGTGCATGCCCAGCTTGACCAAATGGTCATGTAACATGCGTTTTCAGTAGTGTAGCGATTTTTTTCTAAAATGCATATGGAAACGGCAGCATTAACGGGGATCGTTTCTGTTTTTAAACTCTGTTTTCGTATACAACAACGGGCTAATGTAAACACCACCTTAGGTATTATGAAAGCTGCTGATCCAACCAACACCAACAAACTCCAACAAAAGCCAACAAACATCAACATTCTAACATACGACATATTGCAATACCTGTCCAGGCCTACAGGGGTCAGGTTTTCTTCGACTACCTAGAATCAATGCTCCCAGGACACTGTTGCCTCCTGTTGGTTAAACAAATTTCTGCAAGAAACAGATTGTGCATCTGCGACCTGCACGTATTTTGTAGGCATTGCGAGATAAACAAAATTCCGGCGGTGCGTGTACAATACACGCATACTATTCTGATGCCGAAATCCCTCGCGTACGTGTAAAAAGGGAACTACACTTCAGTTTTAAGAAAGCCAATTCAATAACGGTGATGAATACCAGGCACTGTACGTAATAGACTAACAACCCAGAGGAAAGATCACAACACCTTTATCAGCAAAAGGAGTTGTTCTGTTGCCGAAAGCATGATCAGATTAAACAAGCCTGTCCCATGAATTATGAAGTCAAACCAATAAACTGAGTCTGTGGCCATGTTGGACCAGCTGAAGACAGAGAATAGCACTGATGTTATCAATGCAGAGGGAAATACTGGACCCTTGTGATCCTGGCAGAGCAAGTGATGCCAGTCACTCCACAAAGAAAACTGTGCTAGAGAGTTGAGAGACACTAAACACACTATCATTACACAGTGACAGGAACACAATGTTGGACAAAGAGAGCTCTCAGTACTGTGCTACAGTCTGAATCATGCTCTTGTTGGAGATATTACTGATCTGATGCCGCAGGAAAGCTTTGCCTACAGATTTTGAGAACTGAGATTCTGTCAATGTCACCATAAACACTAAGGGCCCTATTTGCACGATCAAAGCACTTGGTCTAACACTTACTGCGCAGGTGCAATCAGTATGTGTCCGAATCCACTTTTGCTAGTTTAACGACGGGAAAGCGGTTGCGCGCAACCGGGTTGTCCTGATTCTCTTAATGAGTGTTTTTGGGGGGTAATGTAAACATTTTTTATATTTTCAGTTCATCAAAATAGAGACGGGCCAACAATGCGCCTGAAAACAACTCTTTTTTTTGACCAACACGTGTGGAATTTATTCAGACCCAAACATCGCGTGCAGAACAGTTCCACGAGCAAAAACACGCCCTTGCGAGAGCGCATTCCTGCTCCGTGTGCTCTCTTACATTGAATCTTATTAGTTGAAAGTGACTCGACGTACTCGACGACGCAAGATTGATCCACCACATTCTCAGGTAAAAGTTTTGATATATTTGACGCAATATTATTAATCAAATGTATATTAGAAATGAAGGGGGCGTTAGGATGGTTTGTATGCTACACATAAACATCCTTGTCAGTTTAACTACCACGTCATTCAGACAAAACAGACCAACATCCACCAAGCTCATGTGGTCCTCATGCATGTCATACACTAAAAATAGTATTGTCAAAATAGTAAATGGATTACAGAAAAATGTAGATTGGTGTCTTAAGTTATCTTTATTCAAACATTATATTTATTACAAGTTACGATACATATCAAAACAATAATAGCAGTGGATTATGAATCTCCCAAGATGGCAGCGCAAGATGCAACATTGGGTATGAGGTCAGCTTCACGCTCTTAAATGATCGAAGTGACGTTTTTGTATTATTTTAGCATTTTATTTTAAAACATAGTAACCGATTTGGAACATTTGGAAATATCATATTATATTCTATATCTATTTGCTTATGCATTTAATGCATTAGCAGACAGACACTGTAAGTGTTCTGCATTCAGTGTTCCAGAAGTTCAGGGCATAAAACAAAACTTCTATGTAATATAACAAAAGCTCCCTTCCTGTTCATTTGATTAATATGTTTCATCAAATATTTTAAAATTCTTACCTGAGAACATGGTGGATCCAGAGGCGTATTAAGACCTCATGGTGACCCTGGGCAACAGCCCCCGATTATATAAATACTATATAAGATTTATATATTAAAATATTTATAAGAATGAAACTCAGCCATGTACAATATAATATTTTACTAGAATTACACATTAACATGACTGTGGCGAGGCGCATGTCCAGAATCAGCGTCGCCTGGGAAACGGCCCTTATTTACCAAGTACTTTTTATTTTATAATAAAGTCCCCACTGGGGTTGCTCGAATCAGTGCTGTGTGAGTGTCGTGTCTCTTACCCCCGTCACACTGGTGGAGAATGCGGGTTTAGAGGTAAGAGACCGACTTGTCAATCGCTTGACTTAATCACCGTGTTTCCTGAGCCCTGGAGAAGGACAGACACGCTCTCTCTCGCCGTGGTCCAGGAGGGAGAAACCCGAGGACAAGAGGGAGAGAGATCGACGGCCGCGAAAAGAGGGACGATCCCAGACCCCAGAGACCGCTGCCCAGCCGCCCGACCGAGCAATCCAGCTGCCGGAGAGGGCTGTATAGCCAACCGAGTGCGCGGCCCAGACGCCAGAGAGCGTGGCCCAGCTGCCAAGGAGTTCGGCTCAGCCGCCGGAGAATGCTGCCCAGCCGATAGAGGTCGCTGCCCAGCTGTCCGAGAGTGTGGCCTAGACGGGAGTCCCACGCATGGAGTGCCAACGATCCCGTCCATCTTCCAGCCTGTCAGTCCGTCTTCCAGTCAGTATGGGTCGGACTGGCAGGCGACATTTCCCCTCCCACCCCTATCATTTTCCCGAGCTGTCCGGGAACCAGGTCGACGCTTAGGGGGGGAATGTGGCGAGGCGCAGGTCCAGGATCAGCGCCTCCTGGGAAACGGCCCGCTGATTGCGTACACCTGACGCTGATGAGCTGCCGGGCATATAAGCTGCGTGTTCCCAACACTCGGGGTTCTGGATCTAACAACGCCTAACGGAGTCTTCTCTTCCCCCGAGTGAGAGCGAGGGAGAGATTGTTGACGGAAGCACGGAGTACGAGAGTGGACGAGCGCAGATGGCAGCATACGAGCACCCCGGATATCACCCTTAATTACCAAGTACTTTTTATTTTATAATAAAGTCCCCACTGGGGTTGCTCGAATCAGTGCTGTGTGAGTGTCGTGTCTCTTACCCCCGTCACAATGACACTTTTGTAGAAAAAAACACAAAAACAACTCTTAATCAAGTATTTTTAACAATTAGGCCTACTGTAGTTAAAGGGCAACTGCTTTCTGTTGTAATGTTACATTTCTTGTTTTTATTTAGAGAAGAATAATCACTAAAAAAAAATTTCTTACAGGTATAAATGTTGTGCGTGCCACAAAGTGGGGACATTTATATATATATAACACCTATGTGTAGTCTGCATACGTAGGGGACATTCACATTCAGTTTTTCAGTACATTTGGACTTTAATTCACCAAAGTGGCAGTCACCAGATTACAATGTATGGCAAGGTTATTTATAAAAATAACATGAAACATTATTATTACTATTTTAACTGCTAGAGAGACGCACTTAACAGACGGGTTTCATTGCACATACAGCTATTCAAAAAAAATGTTGAAGCACAGTATGTGTATATTCTTCTTACAGACTCCTAAACGATCACATAAGTACTGCGATAACATGGCTCCACTTAAAAGTACATATATGAGTTCATTGCTATAGTGTTGACACTAACGCAAACGCAAATCTTAAAAAACAAGTGCTTATGTAGCCTACATTTATACAATTTTCGTTTTGTTTTGATGGTTTATTTGGTGCCCCTAAAGTCTTTGTGCCCCTGGGCACTCGCCTAATTGCCCATATGGTTAATCCGCTGCTGTGTGGATCCATCTTGCATCGCTGATTATGTCGAGTAACATTCAACCAATAAGAGGCCATGTAAGAGATCGGATTTTCATTGGCCCGTCACGAAAGCCTATACCTGATTAGTTCACTACATTTGACAGTTTACAATCCCAGAAACCCCAGGTCGAACTCCTGAGAGCAAGAGTACTAAAGGATCCGTGAACGCACGGCAGGCATTTTGAGTTTGCACACACTCACTGAGCGACAGCAGAGAACATTCATAAGGGAGCATTGTATAATTAATATAAAATAATATGTAATAATCGTATTGCATAAATGCGCGTTCGCCTTGTAATAATGCGCTCGCGACATTTATCATTAAAATAACGGCATGAATAAACTCCATAAACACGACCATGGGCGCACAAATGAGGGCAATTTAAACAACAAAGTGAAGACGAGAAGTGCGTCGAGCAAAACTAGCAAAAACATTTGCGCTGGGTGTATGATAGGGCCCTAAAACTCTAGGTGTACTAGGGTTGGATGGTGACGCTATATAACATAATGTGAAATACAATATAGTTTACATTTTAAATAAGTTTGTACAGTTTTGACACATATAAATGAACAAAAAAATACCAAAAAATTAATGAACTACAAAAAAACGTCAAAATATCCATCTTCTTGAGTTTCCATGTGAACACAACAGAATACAATTGTGCTTTTGGTCTTGAAGCTGAAATGTACAGACCTGTGGCTGTTCACAACACAAGAATAATAGCTTTACCAGCTTTACTGTGCTACACAAAGACAAATATTAGCCAACGCAACAGCAGGAAGGTCGAGACAGTAGGGAGAGAGATCATTTATCACATGATCTTATTATTTTAAGAAGCCTGTAAAAGAACACTACGTAACCAGGAGTAAGTGAAAGTGTGTGTTTTAAAGGGCTCAATATAAATAGATCTCATTAATGACTTGAAAGGTGATCCATCTAAAGCCACACTGAAGTCCAGTAATGAACATAACAGTATGTTCAGAGACTCTGAAGGAGGAAACCATCGAGAATCAATGGAGACTCTGCAGATCATTTCTTTTCTATTTGGTCCACATGTGAACATCAAAGCTGCATATGTGATATAGTCCAGTCATCCTCAATTGGCGGGCCGGATCAAGACCTTTGCTTCGTTCCATCCGGACCGCGAGCCGATTAAACCATTTGAAACATTTGACATCTGATTTGATTTCGGTTGTTTAATTGAGCCACGCGTCTACACAACGGAGACTCGCATCACACACGTCCTCAAGAACATTTATGCAATTGATCTTTTGCCGCTATATCCTCTTATATCTTTATCTAGCACAAAAAGCGCTTCGTTTTACTTTCCTCTCCACGCGCGCTGCTTCTCTCCCGCCAAAGACGCATCGCATGAATAGACATGCTTATTTTAACAAAAGTAGTGCAGACATGCAGAGCAGGTAAATGGACACACAACAGTAAACAAAATCCAGAAATATTAAAATATTTGTATCTGTCAGGCTGTTTACGGTTTGCTATATGTCTTCAACCTTTTTTATGATATCTAATGAACCATATGAGAGCATTTAAGTTGTTACATTACATTTGCTGTTAGTATGTTGTCAGCAGTTTTTTTTATTTATAAATATGAATTATCAGACATCTATTAAGGAGGCATTCCCCTACAGCCACAGAGTCCACAATACATATATACTGTGGATATCAAATTATAAAATAAGTGGTCTGATAAAAGATCAAATCTTTTATATACACTCACCTAAAGGATTATTAGGAACACCAGACTAATACTGTGTTTGACCCCCTTTGGCCTTCAGAACTGCCTTAATTCTACGTGGCATTGATTCAACAAGGTGCTGAAAGCATTCTTTAGAAATGTTGGCCCATATTGATAGGATGGCATCTTGCAGTTGATGGAGATTTGTGGGATGCAAGAACCTCCCGTTCCACCACATCCCAAAGATGCTCTATTGGGTTGAGATCTGGTGACTGTGGGGGCCATTTTAGTACAGTGAACTCATTGTCATGTTCAAGAAACCAATTTGAAATGATTTGAGCTTTGTGTCATGGTGCATTATCCTGCTGGAAGTAGCCATCAGAGGATGAGTACATGGTGGTCATAAAGGGATGGACATGGTCAGAAACAATGCTCAGGTAGGCCGTGGCATTTAAACGATGCCCAATTGGCACTAAGGGGCCTAAAGTGTGCCATGAAAAACAATCCACCACCATAATTGCATTAATGAGACATTGAACAGGTGTTACCAATAATCCTTAAGGGGAGTGCATACCCAACTGGGCTAAATTGATTAAATATTTACTTATTTTCAAAAATCATATCGTCTGGACCTCCTTTTGGAAGAAAATATAACGACTGGACCACTTGGAACTTTAATTGAAAACCCCTGACACTAATATCAGTCTCACATCTTGGCAGCTATTATAAGCCCTTTTAAAAAAATGACACGATGTTCATTATGATCAAACAGCATTAGGGCTGAAACAATTAGTCGACATTGTCGACAACGTCGACAATAAAAAATTGTCGACAAATATTCTTGTTGTCGAGTAGTCGTTTGATTATGTGACTTAATTTAAGGGCCTGCAATATCACAATTTGACCGCTACTGCACTGTAACGCTAGAGCGTAATGCAGCCTTCCCGAATGCTATCGCAGTAGAAGGACACACCACGAGAAGTATGGCGGAGTACAGACGAATTCGAACACATTAAAGTGAGGGAAAGCTTTACCAAAATGAAAACAAAAAAATGCAGTTGTGTGCAATGCAAACAAGGCGGAACTTGCCTTTCACGGCAACAAAACCTGCATGCTGGAGCATTTAAAAAGGAAACATCCCGGAGAATGAGCAGAAGAGAGGCGAGTGTTCTCGATCTAGACCAAACTAACGAATTAAGCGGTAAATCTTTTTATTTATAGAGAATGCAATAATAACAGTAATGATAATAACAACGATAATCATATAATTACAGTAATGCTATTATTTGTTTTGCAAAGTAAAAAGCTTTGAAAAGTCAAGCCTGTTTTGATTATTATAACACTATTAGGTATTACATGAGAGGAAAATGATTATAAGAGAGGGTTGTTAAGTGATAGGAGTCTTATATCTTGACTTTATTTTTAAAATATTTTCTTCTGTTACTTGCTCTTTTTCATTAACTCTTTCACCGACATGATTGATGATTTATATCATCATTTAAAAAAAAACGGTTCCCCGCCAAACGAGTTATAGCGGTATATACTGTTGTACAGCAGGTGGCGCTGTTACACACCTTTGGGGAAAATACAGAATCCTAGAACCTAGAACGTTTATTTCTTATCGGTTTTTAATGATTGTTCTGAGTGTAATCTGTGCGGAATCTTTGACAAAAAAAACTATTATCTCAAAATTATCTTTTAATCAAAGTGATGCATTTTTGAAGAAACCTACCCACATCTAAGGAGTGATAAAAAAGATCAAATCAAGATTGAAGAATACGGTTTCCTTTGATTAAAAGCACAGACTCTGTTCTTTCATTGGACATATTGTTTGTCCATATATTCTTTACAGAAAAAGTAGTGTGAGCCATTACATTTTGGTTAAAATATAAAAAAACGCTGGCGTAGGCTGGCAACTTTTTTTTTAAAAGGCTGACAGGAAAGAGTTAAACTGAACTGTTGTCATAGCAATGCTGCTTAATGGTTCTGTCAAGAGATTTGTTTACATTTAAAAAAAAATGGGCCTTGAATGTAGCTGATTTATTTATTTTTATTTGTATTTAAAAGTTTGTAGAGAGTATTTGTGTGATTCGAGTTGGACAGAATCAGCGAACTTAAAGAGAGTAACCAGTTGGTTCAATTTCATTAAAACAAATTTCAAAAGCTGAATTGATTTTATTCATTACGTAAATTATCTATAACTCAATGTTTTAAATAGTTGCAAAAGCTGAATAATCATTAAAAACGTACTGATTAGTCATTGAAATAATAGCCGATTAGTCGATTAATCGGTCCAATAATCGTTAGATTAATCGACTATCAAAATAATCGTTTGTTGCAGCCCTAAACAGCATAGGAAAAAATCTATTGTTTTTGTAAAAATATTTCAATATTTAACCTTTTAATGCTACATTTGTACTATGTGTCCTTACACACACACAAATATTTTAATTTTAAAATTCCATTTTTATTTCAACATTTCATTATTATCATCTAACATTCTTTTTGCAGGAAACTAATAGTTTATATGAAGGATGTTAAAATATAGCAAGATTTAATGTCAAGATCTGTAAAGATATTATCATGCCATTAATTTACATTCACAATTTACATTACATTTACACAAAAAAAAGGAGCAATGAATACAACTGAGCAAAAACAACATTGAAATCCAATCTAAAGAGAAACAAAGGACTAAAATAATGTGTCAATCAAAGTAAATAGCTACACCGCTGAAAAAAATTAAAATTTAGACAATCTGAACTCAATGAAGATGGCACTAAAACAAGCAAATCTGACCATCTAAGAAAGCTTAGGTTGGTTTAAACCCTTTTATATCACGAACACTATGACATGTAGAGTTTTCTTGCTCTTTCTGTTTGTGCAATGTTGTGCAACAAACCCCCTAACCCACAAACTCACTGCTTGTGAAGGGTCTCAATCTTGTGGCAACACAACTACTAACAATTGCCTTGTATTTCTACCAGAATTAAACTAACCTTACATGGAATATTAGGAAAACAAGCCATATCTAGAGACCAAAATACATCATGAAGACTTTCATGTCTCTTTGGTGACACCAATGGTTCATCTTTAAATGTAGTGGAGATGTTTTGCTCGTGTGTCTTGAGGGTTTGATCAGCAGTGAAAAAAGAGGCACGAGGTCAGTGGAGGAGGGAATTGTGAAAATGAGCAATGATCAGATGAAAGCAGACGACTGCAGGGCTGGATGGATACAGCGTAAGGGTCGTGATAGAGCCTGTGGTCTGAGAACACGCTCACGCCAGGAGGAGACAAGCTTATGAGATCAGCGGCCCTGACCCTCTGACTCACACACACTCATAAATACACAGAGGAGAGAGAGAGAGAAACACTAATCCCTCCAAGAAAAATAGAGGAAAAATACAAACACAAACAGACTTGTTTAAAAGAAAAGTTCAATCGAAATCTCTAAAGAATAATAAAAAAATCCACACAATGTGAAATGACTAATCAACTCAACTTTATTCATATTGTGCTTTTTACAATTTTCATTGTTAAAAAGCAGCTGTACATGAGACACATTGTCTCTATGAACACTATAAGCAAATCAATTAAAGTTATATACCTGTCAAAACAAGACAAAAGGTGAACACAGAAGACAGACACATACAAACGCTCACACACACAATATGCAAACGTACTAACACACTTAGACAAACAAACACACACGGACGGGTACGGACACACAGACAAGCATATAGACACACACACTAACAAGCATGCGCACGCACGCACGCAAACACACACGCATGCACAGTGAAAGCTCACATTTAAGATTAAGTAGAGAGATACACAGGTCAAATATTAAACAGACTATAAAAACAATTCAGCAATAAAGTTTGCTGAGTCGCAGTGAACATATTAGCCTCATCCATGCCAGGGCTCCAGACAAGAGAAAAACACAAGCGCCAGATAACTTTTTTAAGAGCCATAACATGAACTTACATTTTTAAATGAAGTACTTTTAGTTATGCTGTTGTATGTAAATCTTCCCTCACATAGGTTTTGTTCCTATAAAGTTTTTTTGAGTTGTATTCCTCATAAGCAAGGCATTATTGAATCTCAATACGGAAATTCTGCACAAAAATTTGGGGAAAATCTGCAGAATTCTGTGGAATAGTATCAAATGTGTTTACATTTGTCCACAAATATAATTGTGTGTAAATGTGTTCAAATAGTCTTAAAATGCTGCGTGTCTACACTGTATATTGGCAGAGAAGTGTTGTTATTGAATGATGCTAAAATGACTGTGTAAACTCTGAATACACAAGACCAAATTTGTAATATGCATGTCAAGGCCATGTTAATATATTATGAATACTGTATGAAAGAGTAAACATTTTATTGCTTATAGAGTTTAAGGCAAAAAGAAAGGGGTTGTGTTAATACGTTATTATGTTGATTTTAGTTTGTAATAATGACATTTTTCCGCATGTTCACAACACAATGTAAAGATAACTTCAAGTAAAACTTAACAAGACAATTAGCATGTCGTTTGTTCTCCCTTTGAATGGATTTGAAATGATCCAGTGTAGTCTGAAGTAATAGACTGATCAATTATGTTCCCTGAACTTCTCCGGGGATAGTTTTGTTTTTAACGTCTCAAATATCACATTGTTCGTCCTCAGGCTCACTAATAACTGTCACAGCATCTAATGCGGTCTTGTTGTGTTTGGATATTTGTCAATAACAAGCGCTGAAATCCGTGGAATTCCATGGAGTTTTCTGTGGAGATTTCCATGCGCTTATTCCAAGCAGTCCTCATCGGGCTCTGGTGAGCTGAGTGTGGAAAAAACGTTGAGCAAAGGCCTCTGGTGTCTATCGCTAGAAGGTGAGGTTAACCTGCAGATCCTTCTCTCTCTCTCCCGTTGGCATTCAGTACACTGGATTATTTTAAAAGTGTGGCGCTTACGTTGGAAATAATAAAAAAAACGGTAGATTTGCATGGTCGCCAATGGCGATCTGTGCAAAAATATCACTGACAAATTAAAAATTTTAGTTCCAAGTGCAACCATTTTAGTCGCAGACAGGAGCCCTGCACGCCTAAAATTACAGACTTATTAGCAATTTACAGCTATTAAAACAACCACAACAAGCATGTAAGCCTTTCTAAAGTGTATCCTTAATGCGGTTTAGAGGCTAATCTAGTGAGGGGTTAAAAGAAAACATCCACAGAGCTGACCTTGTGAGGGTTTTCTGTGAGTGACAGTGTGTGAGCAGTAACAGGGGACACACTGGGCCAAAAGGCCATTTTGACTTCAGGGTGAGAATTTTAAGCAGCTGAAACTAGCCACAGTGAACCAGAGCCAGAGACGAGTATCACACACACATCCAAACAGATGCAGGAGAGAAACTATTTCTTCATGCTGCCTCGTGCTGAAGTCTTATTCAACATGATGCTTTTCAAAACGAGAGCCTCACTGATCTGCTGTGTTATTAAAGGGACAAACACTTCACACCTGTGTTTTACCTAAAAAACTGTGAAGACAATGTGAACAAGAACTGTATGTGTGTAAAAGAAAATAAATAATACAAGGATTTACTCACATCTGTGTCAGGGCCCTTGTCAGCTCCTGGACAGGAGAAGGTAACAAACTCATGGCACCTTTTGTGGACCACAAAACCACAAACTGTGAAAGAGAGGGGAAATACCATTAGATTCATACCATAAATCATTTCATATTCACATCAAATACTGACCATTATCATGTGTATTCAATCAGGGCCTCTGTAACAAAAACATTGGGCAATTTGCTATCTGCAAAACCAATTCACCGGTTTTTGAATCAGATGTGTAAATAAACATGACAGCATAAACATTGAAATCTTGTTGATTTTTAATAAAATTTGCAAAATACATTTGCAAAATACATCCAGCTATTCATCATGATTTAGTGTGATGCTGAATCATATATAGATCATGTTTTTATTTGCTCAAAACTAATTCTGAAAGCTTGATATTCTAAGGTTTACTTGATGAATGCATACCCCTTAAAAACTTCAGTGGCATAATGTTAGCATCAAAACAACAATTACATGCGTGTATTGACATGCCATTCTTAGTAATCCGTTAAATATTTGCAGTCAAACCCAAAATGTGATACACGAATAAAACTTCAGCAAGGAAATAGCTTAAGCTCGCATAACATACTGAAACAACGACCACAGAAAACCACATTTCTATTCATTTTCTACTACCTGTTTCCATCTATTCATTTTAATAAATACTAGCTGCTAATAAAAGAACAAGCACTTTTTCCAGGGATAAGAACAGTCTCAGTTAAGCTTGTTCTCGTGAGAATATAAAATGTATCTGTTATCATGTTGGTGTTTGATATCAGTGAGTGCGTTTACATGCACAAAATAAATCAGCTTATAAAAGAAACCTGTTTTCATGTGTTTACATGCATATCAATAAACCGGCTACACAGAAAACGTCTCCGTTTACTTTCGTAACCTCGGTTCCCTGAGAAGCGGGAACGAGACATTGCGGAGAACCGCATATGAAACTCCTCCCCTTTTTCACTTTTCCTGAAGTCTATTGGATAACGCCAGTAAAAAAACTGGCCAATTGTCGCAAGAATGCAACAGTATGCAAATACTGACAAATCCAGACAGTATAAATACAGTGCATGTGACGACAATCCTTAGAATCTACCAGAGAACGCCTGCACTGTGATGAGCGGCGAACACGGCGATCTACGCAATGTCTCGTTCCCGCTTCTCAGGGAACCGAGGTTACGAAAGTAACCGGAGACGTTCCCTTTCGAGAGCGGTCACTTCGACATTGCAGAGAACCGCATATGGAACGGTAGTACAATCCCGCCGTGAGAGCTTGCAAAATCAGCCAGAAAAAACTGGGTTACAACACACAAGGATGGGAAGCAGACAATTTTAACCATTCGCGAAGTCGCCCTATGCGTCAACAGCTGGTTGGCTTAAATTGGCCAATGAACTGCTAAATCACTGAACAGCCCAATGAGCTGCTAGATCGGGCTCCTGCAAAATTTGCATATCCAAACCCAACAAATGCAGCGGGCTGGGCTGAAACAGGGCAGACACCACAACAGTAAGAGCCAGCACGGATTCCCGGGCGGATATAACAGAGATCATAAAAGTACACCAAGCACAGCGTAAACAACAACGCGGCAACAACTGTGTAACATAAGCGATTATAAGGTAGAAGATAAAGAGTGATCAGCACTCACCGAGACGACTTGAGACGACAAAGAGGACACGTCCAATCTGTAGAACCTGGCGAAAGTGTTCTGCGAAGACCAGCCAGCCGCACAGCATATGTCCTGAATAGATGTGCCCCTAGACTAAGCCCACGAAGAGGCTATAGCCCTAGTTGAATGAGCTCTGATACCGAAGGGGGAGTTCTGTCCCTGACTCTCATACGCTAAGGTAATAGCGTCTACCACCCAGTGAGAGAGCCTCTGCTTTGATACAGCTCGACCTTTAGTTCCCCCACCAAAGCAGACGAAGAGCTGTTCAGACTGCCGAAAACCGGCCGTGCGATCAATGTAAGCCCGTAGAACCCTTACCGGGCAGACCACTCTCTGAGCGTTAGCATTCTGCGAGTCTGACGACTCGGAAAACAAAGCGGGCAAAGAAATGACCTGTGCTCTAAAATCCCGTTCCGTTCCGATCCTGCCCAGTCCTTGTCCGAAGCTGAGATTGACATGGAGTCATCGTCCTCCTCAGCGCCGAAGGAAACGGCACCCGCGACGGAAGGCGGGGGACGAAGATTCTCGTCGACGTAGAGGACTGGGGAATGGGGTGACGGCAGAGGACGGCGGCCCGGAGCCGTGTCGTCGCCGCTCCCCCTTGGAATGGGTAGACTCACCAGCGACTCGTTGGTGGCAGTGAGGCTCGACCCTATTATTCCACGAGCAATGTTCCTGCGAGTTCTCAAGACACGTGCCGGCAGGTCCGCACAGTGCGCGCAATCGGACTCGCAGAATGCAGCCTCCGCATGAGCCAGGCCCAGGCAGGCAATGCAGTGCTCGTGCGTATCCTGCGGGTCAATGGGACCCGCGCAAAGACAACAGAAAGAAGCCAAAGATGCGGTGAAGAATTATCCAGTTGGGTCTTCAACGATGGCAGTGTGAAAAAGAAGATTCTGAGGATTGTGGTCACATGCACTGTATTTATACTGTCTGGATTCGTCAGTATTTGCATACTGTTGCACTCTTGCGACAATTGGCCAGTTTTTTACTGCCGTTATCCAATAGACTTCAGGAAAAGTGTAAAAGGGGAGGAGTTTCATATGCGGTTCTCCGCAATGTCGAAGTGACCGTTCTGGAAAGGGAACTGCGTTTAAGAAGAATTGGCTATAGCTGGGCAGGTTGAGTTGAAAATTAGTTTGTGGAAAAATTGGATTCCGCTTAGGTACCCTTTAATTGAGCTGGCTTGAAGGATTTTGTTGATATTCAGGAATAGATGTGCTGGCTTATCAAGCAATTATTTGAACGTATGACGTAGTATTTCTGTGCTCGATTGACTCTCCCAGGGTTCGTACAGGTTTCGGAATGTTTTTTTCGAGCATGGATCTGTTTCTTAACAAGGGTTCGAAATCCCTTATTGGACAATTCTCCCGTAAAGCTCGTCCACGCGTCATCCAGCGAGAAAAGAGTACGCCCGCCGGAAGTTTAGCTGTGTTAGTTTGCTCACTGCATCACACCTTGATGAATGTTATATAAATGGTGGATATAACGTTTGAAACTGATAGATGGCACGACACAAACTTGTAGTGAATCAATGCGATGATGTATTGTTTACTCGTGCTTTAGTTCCGTGTCAGTAAGCCACACATGAGAGTGACAAAAAACATTAAGTACTGTATGTAAGAATCCAAAGAGGGATATGTCCAAAAACACGTCACGATGAGGAAGAACTAGATATGAATGATATTTTATTGTTCACAATTACCTTACTGATATTCAATTTATTTGTAAATCATTTCAGTTTTTAAGAAAGAAAAATATTTTGAGATTTAAAATCACTGTGTAACTACAGAATTACTGAGATACGAGATATATGTCATTGCACCCAGTCCTGCACGCAGTGTGTGTTTGTTGAGACACAGTATTGAGTGATTGAACAGAAGGTATATGGTGTGAGGGTATGTGGGACGGCATAGTCAGCGTCCTGCTGTGTGTTTCTCTCATTTCCCCATGAGTTCATTACAGCTGTTAACATGCATCCTCCAACACATACCCCACCCATCATCCTCTGATTTACACAGCTTTAGGTAAAATCTGCAAAAAAGATTATAATGTAAGATTATGTAGTCTGTGTGGCGTGAGTCTGGTATGCTAGATTTCTGTCTGTGGAATATAGTCTATAGGCCTATTTATTTATTGATATGAACATCAGTCAGACACCCATAGACTAAACTAGACCGATCTCTGCACTTCTAAACTCCTAAAGTTCGTCAATAAAAAACCAAAGGTCATGGTATCACTCAAATATCTCAAGCAGTCGTCCTTACTTGGGTTGTGAATATGGATTTGAGCAGGTGTCTCATGATCAGCATGTCTCGTTCCAAATACTAATAGAAAATACTTGAGTAGTGAGTATTTTAAAGATAAAATATAACAATGTCCTTAACATGACATTTCATGCAATGTGTAATGTTGCCTTGTGTGAATGTAAGCAGTCTACCATTTTGAATGTGTAGGAATAACAAAGTTATTGGCTTGGGAAAAAGGAGTCGACTGTGAATCAAGCGACAAATCATCTGTCGTTCTAATTTCAGTTCCGGGTCGGATTTGCGTCACTGCGTGTAATGCCCGCCCCCGTTCCATTTGCCACACTGCACGCGGTAGACCAATCAAAGCAGACTATACAATCTGACCAATCAGATCAGAGTAGGTTGACAGAAAGGAGGGGATTAGACAGATGATTCGCCAAAGGAATTTGAGAGTCAGTCAAGAAGTAAGGTAATAATAACCGTAATAAGTGCATAATAGTTACATGAAGAACACCAATGTCCATTTGGAAAAAGCACCACATTAAGCCTAACACAGAAATAATGAGGTAGTTTGAAACGAACCCTGAGACTTTGTGTACAACTAAGAAATCTTCATCAATTTCTCTTGCCTATATTACTTATTATTTGAAAATGAATCAAAAACATTAGTGATTTTGACTAGTGATGGTTTAGTGAACTATACATTTTTGACCAGACTTTTGTTTTGACCCAATTCAAAAACATTTCGACAGTAGATATTAATCAATGGAGTTAATGAAGTTAACTAAATGAAGGAGACCCACTGACGCTGTCCTAAAGGCTGCTCTTGACATTGTGGGGTGTAACTGTCAGTTTATGTTGATGATTCAAAACGTACATTGTTTTTACTCCCACTAGTTGACCACCTTTACCCGTATCTACAAACAGTAGCTGTAGAGATCTTCAGAAAGGTGACGTCCTTAAAGACATCAAATTCTGTCATCATTTTCCGCACTCATGTCCTTCAAAACCTGTTATTTGAAACATAAAATATTTTGAGAAATGGTTTTGTGTCCACGCTATGAAAGTTAATGAGAGCCAACGTTGTGTGGTTGATTTTCAATTACATTTTCAAAATATCATCTTTTGTGTTTGGAAGGTTTGGAATGATATGAGGATGAACATGATGAACATTTTATTTATTTTTGAGTGACCTATCCCTTCAAGTAAGATGTGAAGTGATGCTTACAGAGCTGTTGATCTAAACATGTAAATAGATTTGTTGGGAAAATCCGAGGCCAATTTACACTTTGAATAGTTCAAGAACATCAATAACATTCAGATGTGGCCCTACTTCACCCGTCTGCTTTTTTCAGGGGAAATCCCCATCGGTTTCAGAGCAATGTTACACATCCCACTTGAGAAAACAGATCTTCTTGCTTTTAACTTTCATTTTTTCATTTCAAGTTTGAATGTTTCAGCCAAGCAAGGTCAGCTGTGCCAACAGGACCAATCCATGTAGGCTATGATATCAATATTGCTCAAAAGGCTGAAATGAACGTACACGGGTGCACCTGGCAATGGGCACAGAAATCTATTCCCAATGGGTTCTTGGATTAGAATCATGAACAGCAGCTGCTAAACCATGGCGGTATCATTCCATCATAAGTATACGCAGGGACTATTTCAAGCGTCTCATAGCAACATTACATAGGTCAGTTCATTTCAAAGACTGCTATCCACATGGGGCTGCTGTCTATTCCCAACAGAGCATAATGTCTACCGGGGAGATTACAAGCAGTTTTAAGTGGTCAATGTGAAATAGACTCTCATGTGCTGCTGGTTGAATTGTTCAATTTGAGTTTTGCAATGTTTCTGGTGTGTTCATATAAAGCAGTCAAGGCAAATATCAGACAACACAAAAGATTCGCCATGATGATTTATGAAGGGCCACAAGATGAAAGATTTATAAGGTAAGGGTCTCCTGCGATGTTGGTTGTAATAGTCAGGAGGTTATATATAATATGTCACCTTTGTGATTGCAATGCTCTTCTACGTAACTTATTGCAAAGCTTATACTACTGTAAATACATCACAAGTGGATTTGCAATCTGTTTCTGTGGTCCTCAGAAGAAACCGTCACAGGTTTTGAACGACATGAAGGTAAACAGATGATGACAGAATTTTTATTTTTGGCCAAACCATTCTTTTAATGTTGTGTCCACGTGAACACTACAATTAAAGATGGTGCCTATCAAGTGTGTCCTACTAATTCATTAACTGATACAAGCATTGTGTCGTCCAGACAACCTGGTGAGAACCTGCAGATAAACTGAGCTATTACACAAAGCTGCTTACAGTACACCACAGCAAAGTGCTTATACCCAAAACCTTTAATGGTTTACATTTTTAATGGGATTACACCAGCTGTATACACAAAATAAATGCATGTTTTGTATGCACTGTCAAGAAACCCATCACAAAAGGATCGGCTCACACCAGATCTCAAATTATCAGCAATTTCCTTTATGCATTATTTTCCCCTTTCACTTTGTCCATAAGCATGGCAGTAAAGAAAGCGTCATAGCCATTAATCAACCTGGCCATAATAAAACAAATTGAAAAGCAAAAACAAATAAATAATTGAAAAGAGGCCACAGAAAAAAGACACAACATGTGTTGCATAAAGAATCAATAATGATATAACCCAATCAAAAACTCCACAATACACAGTATAAGCATAGCATTTATACTGTAACTATACATTATATATATATATATATATATATATATTTATATATAAATACAGTATATATTAGTGGTGGGGCGTTAACGGCGTTAACGTGAGACTCTTATCGCGCGATAAAAAAAATGTCGCCGTTAATCTATTCTCAAAGTTGGGTTGGGAGCTGGGTCAATACTACGCAAGCTATGATGACTTTCACCTTGATATTTTAGCGCGGATGTATACATAGCTTAATTACACTGTAGGGGGCAAGAACGAGAGTTTTCAACTCGCGTGATCCGCGTCATTCGCGCCGCCTCATCATCTAATAACCAGGGCTTCATTCGCGTCATTCGCGCCGCCTCATCAAGTCATAACCAGGGCTTCATTCGCGTCATTCGCGCCGCCTCATCATCTCATAACCAGGGCTTCATTCGCGCCGCAAGTAGGTCTATCACGTCTTTGCATTGACTTAACATGTAAATCACTCGCGCTTGACGGGCCATTCGCGTTTGGTCTGAACACAATATAACGTTACTGTGAAGTTACCACGTCAAATGTGACGTGCTAACATGGATGCAGCTATGAAGCCGGGTTTGCTTCAGGGAAAATTTATTTTCTTCCCAATGGAAACCTCAACAAGACTAAGGTTGTTTGCACCTTGTTCAATGTGGATTTGGTTTACTGTACGGAATTGGTTTACATACAGTTGGTTTAAAAAAAAAAAAGAAACTTTCTCTCAACAGGTAGTGGTCTAGCTTTAGTTGAAACCAGTAACTTTGTATTGGCACCTAATATATTATGGCTCCTGTATGACATATCGCTTGTTGCTCCCTAACTCTTTGCAAGTCGCTTTGGATAAAAGCGTCTGCTAAATGACTAAATGTGAATGTAAATGTACTGTAGAAGCTCTTACAGTCTCAAGTACCACCTAAACCCAAAGCATCCCTTAGCTAATGCGGAAGTAAACACAAGTACATCTTATTGAACATAATTTAATTTTCATCACAAATGATCATTGTAGAACAGCTTTCTCAAGCAGTTTGTGATGCATTTTGGAAACAGGAGATGAGCCCCTGGTCTAATGCGCCACCTGGCTTGAGAAACCCGTTCTCAAAGACTTACTTTTAGTCATTATTTGGGTAGCACACATATTCTGAATGCCTTCGGCAGAATTCAAATGAGCCATTTTAATCTAGATTAATCTAGATTAATTCCAAGATTAATCTAGATTAAAAAATTAATCTATGCCCACCACTAGTATATATACTATATAGCAGGCAGAAAGAAGGCAGCAGCAGCATTCGTCAGTCATTATTTGTATGTTGATGGCTGTACAGGCAGATAAAGAACAGAATGAGTTGACACAACACACAGGCTAGAGTTACTGCTTTCTCTGATCCTCACACACATCTCACAGGCTGTCTAACAACACCAGTCCAACTCCACTTCTGTGTGTCAAGTTCTCCTCAAACTTTTATGGGCTTGAATAAAGATCCTGTTATAGTCTGGCAGAGAGAAACTGACACTCTCTGTTGTTTACACATTTCACGGTCACTCTACACCATCACGGCAGCAGACTGACAGGTTACCAGTGCACATATTGCTCATTACCACTGAGCTTCACATCCCCTTTGTTCTGAACCGGCTGAATATTCAGCATGGGAGATTGACTAGAGCTCAAAATGGACTGTTAAGCAGTGCAAGTATTGTGACGAATGAAACATATAATACTGACAAACATTATGAACATGAGGGAAAACATGAGATTCTTCCGCTTCCTCAATTATCTTAGTTTTTTTACATGGCCAAGTGTGTTTTTCGAGTGAGAAAATTATTGTGTTTTTCCATTTTCATTATCAGTCGTTGCTACTGTACATAACATAACTGAGACTGTACACATACTGATAGCAATCTTATCCATTGCCCAGACTCTTTATTGAGTGTGTTTTCATTTGGAAGAAGCTTTTATAGTATTTGCTTTTAATAAAACTACTATAAGATATTTTCTAAACAGTTATGATGTAGATAATTTATTAGATGTATTGAATGATGTAGATCCTCTGCTTTATTAAGATATTTCTTTATTAGAAAATGTTTGTCCTCAAATAAGAACAGAATGTCCTTATAAGCTCTTCGATGGATATCTTTGTGACATACTATATATGGTTACTGGGGTATGTGTATCAAGAAACGAACAGGAAGGACCCAGATGAAGACAGCGTGGATAAACAAAAAGACTTTATTAAACAAAAAAACAACAGAGAGGGCAGAACAGCAAGGGAAACAATACAAACAGAAAACTTCCCACGGGGGGGAACAAGAAGGTCCAGACGACAAATAATATAATACAGAAAACATTATATAATCCAAAAGACTCGACCAGACAAAACAAGAACACAATATTATATGGGATGAATGCAAGACAAGAATTTGATAATGAACTGCACAGGACAATAAACAAGAAGGACTTAAAACGGGTAACTAACGAAGGGATGATAACATAGGGGAGGTGTTGAGCAGGTGACAGGAATCAAGCGCTAACGGTAAGATACATGGGGCAGGTGAGGGGAATGGACCACTAATGGCACAATGATTGGGAAACAAGTAGGCGGGGTCAAGGAGGACACGTGTCGGAAAGTCACAACAATGGCAAAGTGTCTCCACACATAACACAACAAGAACAAAAGACACTGTCACGACTCTGTCCACAGAAAACTCATGACAAGAAGGACATGATCTTTCCAGTAGCTCAGTTGTTAAAACCTTGTGTTAACAATGCAAGGTTGTGGGTTCGACCCCAGGGGATTGCACATACCTAAATATAAATGTGTAGGATAATGCAATGTAAGTCGCTTTGGATAAAAGCGTATGCCAAATGCATAAATATAAATATAATCGTGACAGTTTGACTCAAAAACAAACTCTAAACATCTTGCAAGAACTCCATACTCTAACCCAGGGGTTTTCAACTGGTTCTGTGCCAAGGACCACCATTCTGACTACCAAGTAATCGGCGGCCCACTATTGTGTGTGTGTGTGTATGTACCAGGGTTGCCAGGTCCAAGAAATATTTCCAGCCCATAACCCCTCAAAACCCGCCCAAAAGGAATGAAAACTAGCCCAGTTTTTTCCCTGTGTCGAATCAAAGTTAACAACTCCCTAAAGACGTTTCTACTGCCATATTTTTTCATCTGAATGGTTTCCTGGGTATTGTATATATCGTTTTGTTCTGTTGAACACAAAATAAGTTTTGGGATATTTAGGAAAGCAAACAATTCTGGGTCATGTTTGACTACCATTATTTTTATTCTGCTATGGTAGTCAATGATGCCAAAGAATTTTCAGCAGCTAACATTCTACCAAATATCTTTGTGTTCAACCGGACAAATAATTGTATACAAGTTTGGAACAACTAGAGTAATTCATAACAGAATTTAAATTTTTGGATGGAGTGTCCCTTTAAAAATATCCCACATCTGTCACGCACGCAAATGGACGAGAAACATGTTTTCTCTTCGTAAGACATTCAGAAACTTGCTTAAGAAAGAAGGATGGTTACATTTATTGCATAATGTATAATGTGAACAAGCTCGTTAATGTTTTAGTTGTTCTAGACTGCGTGTAGCGCTGCTCAAACGTGATATTTGGCAGCCGGAAGAATCAAGTGTTGTACACTCATGAGTGATTTCTTTCATTGTGCAACGTGACATTCACCTGACGAAACATTGGTAAAAACATCATTCGGATGCACTGTGTCTAATAGCACCGCTAATTTCTCCTCTTTGGTTGAGCTGAGCTCCAGGGTCCCTCCCTGTACTGTAGCCTGTCTGTCAGACTCGGTCTCCACACTTTTGAGAAAGGGCTGGTCCTGGAGTTGCCAGGTATTCTTTCGGAGTTTGAATACACAATAAGAAACTCATCAATTATCATTCATCCTTAGAATATAAATAAAAATTTTGGCGGCCGCAGTACATTATGACAGTAGCCCAAAAACTCGCCACCCGCGGCTCCATAATTTTTCCCGCAACTGCATTCTCAAAATAGCCCAATTGTGCGGAAAAACAGCGACCCTGGCAACACTGGTATGTACGTATATGACGTTGGGGACGCAAAACACAACGTTAGCAAAGCATAAGATAGACCTGATAGGTGCAAAGCAAGCCTATCCTGTGTCAGTTTGAATCTCAACTCAAACTCAAATTATTTGAAATATTTTCATTAAATTTAGTATTCACACCAATGCGCAAATATTCTGGAAATGTTTGGAAAATAAATTATGGAAAAAAAGTGATTTTAATAGTGTAATTGGGTAGGCTGGAATGCATGTCACGGACCACATGCAATGCCGCCGCGGACCACCAGGGGGCCGCGGACCACCGGTTGAAAACCCCTGCTCTAACCTCCAAAAATATACACCATAAACATGTTTATTAATGATACTATCTTGATCAGTTATTGAACACAACACTACCCAGAGGGAAATGTTCAGAGGTTGCAGTTTCATAGCTCAGGAGATTTTATGGAGTTCTCAATTAAGTCTCATATGTTTCTACTAAAATTGCTTGAGAGAGAAATGAAATCGTTGTTAAAATACATTATGGAGATGTCAAATGAATACAGACTGTTAAGGCCATTATACATTGAGTCAGAAATTTGCTTCAAACATTTTGACCTCACTTTGTCTCAACCACATTTACAAACTGCCTCCGATTCGTCTGTAATAAAAAAATGTGACCGGGTTCGATTTTTTGCATTTTTCGCATCCGTAGCAAGCATTTTGAGAGGCTTTTGACAATTCAGAGACACAGTACAAACAAGTGCCAAATAGGAAAAAACTCATACTAAAATTTCGGACTGTATGTGCAAGGACCTTAAGGTCAAATAATCTGGATTTGGCTAAACTTGATGAGATATGTTTGAGTTCATATTGAAATTGAATTTGATTGCAAACTTGGCAAATCTAAGTAAATAGGTCTTTATTTCTTTTGAAAATACGATTGTGAAATGTCCATATCCATGCAGGTTATATGAAATGCCTTTGATTTTGGTCTGACTAAGGTGTCTTAAAAGTCAGCATCATTTTGCATACTACAGTTTGGCACAGTCCCCATGTCAGCCTTTAAACATCTATGACACATTAAAATGTTGTCTCACCAGGCCTGAAACAATGCTTCAACATTTTTGAGAACATAAATGACTCCTTAACAACTGTATCATAGCTAAAATGCCAGGAAACTGCCCAACACGACAAATTCACCCAGGCCTGCAAAAGCAACAATGCACGTGTTCACTGTATAGTTATTTGTAAATGGACCCTCTGCTTGTTTGACTTTCCTCTGTGTGCGTGGGTGAATCTGCCACTGACTTTCTCAAGGCAAGCCAGAGATACCCTGCTGTCACCACGGTAACCGTGCAGATCTTTACAATCTGTGTCTCTGTCTAGCTCTCGTAGGAGGTTACTCCACACCTGCGTCCAACATTAATAAAGGCAGCCAAGAAAATAAAGCCAAATCAAATCTTTACCAGACATGTGCAATAAGGCTCACTGCATAAGTTCACATTTCATTTCAACCGTGTATGATGTGTCAACAGGTCCAATTTTTCACAACTACACTGTATATAATATAGATAGGTTCCTGTAACTCAACTCGACCAACTAAGGGTTTTTCCTGCATAGAGAAATTGGAGGTGGCCGCCTCTGTCAAATGTCGTGCCGCCTCAGACTCTCTGTGTGTATTTAACAGACTGTCATTTGTAATTGCAGTTGTGGCATTAAGCCACAGTGGAGACGCTTTTTTGTAGGAGTTGAAAAGAGTTGCAGAACAAGAGCTAGGTGTTTTTCATGGCTGTTTGTTTTACATTAAAGTACGTTTCATTTCTTGAAATTTCTTAAATTGACATGACATACATCATTTTAATGCCTTCAGCTGTGCAGTTGGATCGTTGAATGAGCGTATACTGTACACCAGCGGTGGAAAGAGTACTGGAAATTTGTACTTAAGTACAAGTACTATTACATTGCTGAAATTGTACTCAATTACAAGTTGAAGTACTGGTGTGAGTAAAGTAATTGAGTAAAAGTAAAAATTACTCTTCTCAAAAACTACTCAGAGTACTAGTTACTCGTTACTTTTTAGGCTGTGTTATTTAATGAATTAATAATTATTAATAATAATTAAATTTGGAGATTTATATAGAAAATAGCTTCTTATAACAAATTACATCTTTACCTTACTGATTAAGCTCATAACTGGATACAACTCAGACAAAATAACCATTCAATGTGTTGTTCTGTCTGTCTGTCTATCATGTGCTCAGTTTTCCTGTTTAAACCATTTATACACTTCCAACACTGTTCAAAGCCTCAATTACAGCATGCAAAAAATGCAAAACATTTGCATCAATAACTCAACCTCAAGCCATCCAAGATGTTTGTGACATTATTTCTTCGGTAGAACAATAAAGATTTTTACCTGGAGTTGTGGTCCATGGTTTTTCATGGTTCATGTCTTTAAAAGTTCGAAATACAGATAGAGGCAACATAAAGGTAATCCCTGCGTCTTCTTAAAATGTATTAATGATGTCTTATTTAAGCCAATCGATTGCACTGTGCTAGAAACGGAACATTATTTAAATAGCATGGTGCATACTAATGCACAGTTTGCCAAACTGCTTCGCACGCGTTTCAATCGCATATGTTCCCTACTCACTTATAAGGGGAGAGAAATTGATGTAAAGACTTTGAAGAGAGATGAACAATTTTATCTCATGATAAAAAACGTTTGGATGAAACTAAGTGAACAGAGTGATACAGGAACTCAATATTTCTCCATATCTTTGATGAGCCTTCGTATTGTGTACCTTTCCCGCATTGACTTTTATGTGTGCAAAACCGCCGTTTGATACCCGCCCTGCCTGCCGCACACGTTCATCCTCCTCCATGATTAAACTAACTTGCCGGCAGATGTCTTGAAATCTGTTTGACGCAAGTTTTCTATGCGTGATCTGAGTGGACAGAAATAAAAGTACACTGTTTTTAAACTAATTAAAAAAGCACAATTCCTGAAAAAACTACTCAATTACAGTAATTTTAGTATTGTAATTCGTTAATTTCCACCCTGTTGTACAAAGAAAGTTCACCAGTATGAACGCACATTGCGTTTTTGAACGACTCGCACACAAATGACTCATTTGAACCGATTCATTTAAACTATTGAACTTTTCTGTTATCAGCGAACATAAGAGATCATTTGAATCATTTAAGGTGAATCACTTAGAATGCAAGATGTAAATTCAGTTGGCTATTGTTGGTTGAAAAGTTAGTTGAAAATGATTAAAAGGCTTTATTTGTTTGGTTGAATAAAGTAATGTTTTATATAACTTAATAGTTATCATTTTCATCTAATTTTATTAGAACTTTGAATATGTCAAAGTCACTTTGGTTAAGCCACTTAATGGTACGGTCGGGCTACATGTGTGTACAAGATCAGGATGGCACCATCTCTGCCTCATTTTGAGTACACAACTTTAAACCCATGAATGAAATGTAAGTTGCTTTGAATGAATGCATAAATACTGTCTATAAGCTATATGGTAACTTAACAATAAGATTGCATATGTTGACTGCTAGGTAATGCAATAGCTCTCATAAATAAATTTAAAGAAATAAACAATACTTCTACAGCATTTGTTAATCTTAGTTCATTTTAATTTCAGCATTTATTAATAAATATTTTAAATCAAACATTGTAACTGTTAACATTAATAGACCATTAACCAACCCAGGCTCATAGGAAATCACAGAATCTTTCAGAAGGAATGTACACTAACTAGGGGTGCGTGGTTTTTCTGAGGAATATACTTCCGTATTATCTCATTTGAAACCTTAAATGAACCCACATGAGAAAAAAACAAGCGTCTCTAGTGGACACTCCAACCAAAAAATGCTGTGATTTGTACCCAGAGTTATGCATTTCAGAGTATAAAGAGAATATGTGTATAGACATTAACTTACATGAACAAAGATAAACTCATGCTGAAAAACTTCATTGCTCATAACACAACTCCAACTAGTTTGGATCGATGTGAGTGTGAGTACATTTTTAGTATCAAGACCTGATTTATGAGCACCGGCAGAAACGCCTGGATCAGACAGACAAGCATGAACCGCTGTGTGAAGAGCTAAAGATAGACCGTGGTGTGAACAGCTCCTCCTGGGTCTGTAATGACCAGGTGCTGACACAACAGAAGACATGAAGATACTCCGAAGATAATTTGATGGTAAACGGCGGTGCTGTTTCTGGGACGTAATTCCGGATGAAAGCCGATGAGTCAGAGTTCAGTTGGTGAAATTGTTGGCTCCTCGGCTTTGTGACGAACGGGATTAGGAATTTTGTATGAAAATTCTGATTCCCTTGAACACACAGAAACTCACCTTATATTGAACACAATGTGACTACTGCAGAAAGGCATTTGCTCTGGATTATTAAGACTTCTGTCTGTGGAAGTGAATGTTTGCACAGGACAAAAGTCTTCCATATAAAAAAACTATGGTGGTATCAAAAGGTTTGCCCAACATTATCTATTCATATGTCATATTTTAACACACCAGGACATTATGGGCCATGTCCAGAAAACAGAATACCAAGGTACTGTAGCACCATCAAAAGATGTTCTTAAGCACCATTGGCTCAGCCACATACACTCACCTAAAGGATTATTAGGAACATCGGTTCAATTTCTCATTAATGCAATTATGGTGGTGGTGTAATGGTGTGAGGGATGTTTTCATGGCACACTTTAGGCCCCTTAGTGCCAATTGGGCATCGTTTAAATGCCATGGCCTACCTGAGCATTGTTTCTAGGGCTGGGTAAAAAATATCGATTCGTCGATATTAATCGATTTTCAATTTAACAAAACAATATCGATTCGGGAAATCCCGACTCGATTCTTAATGCGTGTGCTTTAGTTCAAGGATATCTGTATTTCGCTTTCCTGAAGATGTCGCAATCACTCGTGCAGATACAAATAAAACAAAATAAATTCAAATAAAAGTGGGAGAGGAAATAAGGATCATGGCGGAAGCTCGCGCCAGCGCCTGCAAATGAATGTCAGATTCACCTCGCGCTAAGAATACGCGATAGTTGAGAACGAGGGATTTCACATCTAATCAATGTTTTGGAGCCGAGATACGTAATAGTGACACGCAAGTACTTCAGTGAAAGGCATAACATGTCACTATATCCTGCGATGCACATAAGTGATGCGCGTGCGTGACCAAAATTAAAATTGAACTCTCTCAATAAGTTTGGACCGCTCATCTGCGTACATACATTGTTGAAATCTTTTGATGCACAATCACTGTTTTACACCGGCTAATTGTAATACTGGAAAACAATCGTTTGTTCCCGGTGTTAAATGGGACTTGGGTGTAAGTTATGAAAAACGGAGTATCGGTAGCTCCGCCTTCGATGGTTCTGAGAATGTCTGGATCTGCACTGCGCTTCAGGTCCATGTGAGCTCGCAAGTGCACTTCCCAGCAACCTGCCCAAAACCAAAAAGGTTGGCGTTTTAGGTTTCAAATTTGATGTTGAACATTAATATTTACTAATTTAAAATGAAAAACAAGAATAAATACAATACCATTGTATTTTAAGTGTACTTTAAAGCAATACACATTTAGTATTATCCCACTATATTATTTTGTTTATTGTTCAATAAAAAGCAACTACTTTTTTACTTTTATTTTTAATAGGTAAACCAAACCGAATCTCCACGTGCTCTCTTGAGAACCAGATAGAAAAACTTATGTGCACCCCTGACTATATTGCAAGCATATACTTAAATGTGGATTCCATGCCTGCAAAACTAGCATTGTAATTTAAGTACTAGTAACTAATCGATATTGAATTGAATCGAATTGAATCGAAAATCGAATCGAATCGAAACCATAAAAACAGGAATCGAATCGAATCGCCAATTTGGTCGCAAAACCCAGCCCTAATTGTTTCTGACCATGTCCATCCCTTTATGACCACCATGTACTCATCCTCTGATGGCTACTTCCAGCAGGATAATGCACCATGACACAAAGCTCAAATCATTTCAAATTGGTTTCTTGAACATGACAATGAGTTCACTGTACTAAAATGGCCCCCACAGTCACCAGATTTCAACCCAATAGAGGATCTTTGGGATGTGGTGGAACGGGAGGTTCTTGCATCCCACAAATCTCCATCAACTGCAAGATGCCATCCTATCAATATGGGCCAACATTTCTAAAGAATGCTTTCAGCACCTTGTTGAATCAATGCCACGTAGAATTAAGGCAGTTCTGAAGGCGAAAGGGGGTCAAACACAGTATTAGTCTGGTGTTCCTAATAATCCTTTAGGTGAGTGTATAACACTACTGGGAATATTGGTTCAGCCAGAGTTAAGGGTCTACCGACTGCATACTGTGTCATTTCAACAAATATCATTATTTAGAAATTACATACTAAAACACGTGAGCACATATGACTGATGACATGCTTTGCTGTGGTGACAGCATACGACACCCGGTTTCTCCATCAGCACAGGTGTGTTTGGATTGTTCAGAGCGTCTGGAGAAATTCAGAAAGCTAATATGAGTGGCAGCATGGGACTAACTGTGACAGGCTTGGATAATCCATAAGGGAAGAGTGATGTCCTTCCGTCAGGTGCCAATGCATCGGACTGGTTCATTTCCTAAAGTGTCATTTCATATCAAGCTTCCAACAAAGAATGCTGTAATTTCACGATAACATAAAATAACATAACAGCACCCAAAGAAGTATACAGTGCAGGGAGAGACCGCTGTTTAAATCTGATAAATGGTTTTATCTGATGATGATTCTACAAATAGCACTGCCATATGTCTTTATATGTCACAATATAAGCCACTGAAAATGAACCGCTGTATAAACTGAGGCCAGAGATTACAATAAAGTAGGAATATCACACATACTACAGTTAAAACAACCTTTCAAGGGTGCTATTGCACTGAATGTTCCAGGCTAATGTGCCAGTGCTTTTAGATAACGATTTTAATTAACAAAAAATTGATATCCTTTTAAATGCAACATGCCAAAACAAAATCCCCCGTAAACCTTGGGAACCTGGGGGTGGAGGCGGGTGATTTGAGGTGCGCTGCCCCATACTGCTCTAGCAGACTATTGAAATGTAGAGGCAGATCAACATGCATTGTCATTGCAAACGGCCTGAAAAGCCAGTCAGACAATATGCAAGCTGATTGGCTAGTGGACTACTGTATCAGCCAGGGCCTCTAGTATTTCATGACTGAACTAGGTCATAAATATTACACCATATAGAGTTGGAACCAAGAACATAAAACTTTTACAGAGGGTAAAATTATATGGAAATGTGTGTGAGGGATACTATATCCCAAATGAGAATTTGAATCATGACAGTAAAGCATTAACAAAAAAAAGATGAGACAGAATAAATCCTCTGGTGTTCTTTTTATTTCAGGACTAATCTTTATGGTTATTCAATGTGTAATGGAGTCATTCTGTCCTGTCTCACCGGGATGTGGGTGTGTAGCACAGGCGGCTGTATTCCCAGTAGTGAGCTCTTCCTGTCTCTCAGAGACATTAAACCTCTTAATGGACTGCGAGTAAACCATTTGCCTGACCTATTTCATGTCCCAAGCCGAAGCTAGAGGGTCTCCACCCCTGACATCAGCCACATGTCTGCCTGTGAACATTTCCATTTTGTAATTACAAAAAATCACTTTATAAAATTGTCCTGGACCACGGTTTGAGGCTTAGAAATCTGATCAGCCTAGTTATACATCATTTCATTCATTTGGAATTAAACAGATCATAAGCCTGTCACGACTATTACATGACGACCTGATTATCTGATTTAATTCTGATTATTTGAGACACCATGATAGGAAGGAAACACACTTTGGCTTTACTTCATCTTTACTTTCACTTCCAAAAATGTTCACAAAAATGATTCTGTGTTCAAATACCAATGTAAAGGGATCGATGACATTAATAATGTTATGTTTTAGGCCATTATTCATTTGTTTGCCTAGTGAAAAATTTGTAACTGATATGAGCACAAATCACAATAAATCATCAATCGCTCGTACAGTAGTTGCAGATCAGCACAATGTTATAACTCAGAGAATGCGAGTGACTTCTCAGACGGAGAGGATTGTTACTCTTACATAAGATGTCCGCGCCTTTCTATTGCTCCACGCTGAACCCATGTGAATACCCACCAGGTGGCACAGCGCACTACATCATTATGTCACCCCCCCCCCGCGCCCTCTTCCCTAAGCTTCGCCACAAAAAAGATCTCATACTTAACATATCCAGATGATGGCTGCTGGAATAGAGGATCAGTCTTAGTACACACTGAAGCTTTGCTGAAGACCAGTAAAACACACACACACACTGTCAGATAACAGCTCCACACACTCCTTCGGAGTGGAACAGTTTCTATTGCATACTTTCACTGTGATACTATACACAATGTTTCACAGAGCTGTGCTGGCCCAGACTAAAAAAAATCTGTACATTTCCTGATGAATATGCGATTTGTGCTTATCTGTGTGTAAATCTCACTGTCACGCTGCTGGTTGAGGTTGATGTGAGGGGTTTTTAGGGAATTGCTGCTTCCATGGGTAAAAGTAAAAAAAATGTTAGCCTGAACTGTTTTTGCGGGGTTGCGAGAGTTGACACATACGCAGGGTTATTTGTCAAACAAAAATTAACATTTTTAGAACATTATTTCCCTTTAAACTAGCTAGTAACATGTAGTTTTTGAGCTTCCCGGACAGAAGTTTCGTAAACTTTGATGCTATGCCATGTATGTCACGGTTCTGCCTATAATGCTTGGCTATTCTTGGTCTTGAGGCAGAACCAGAACAGAATTCCCTGTTTTATGTGGGGAGAGAAGTTTTTGGTCTTTTGGCTTTCCATACTCTCTTCCCGAGTCTCGTCAGTTCCCGCCCTTTCTGTCTCATTAGCTTTCCTTGATTGTTAACCCCTATCACCTGGTCCCTATTAATTATCCTTTGTCTGTTTACCCTATATATACCTCTCATGTTTCATTGTCTTGTGCTGGTTCGTTACATGTACTCCAGAGAGATTCGTGTTGTACTTCGTGTTTCCCTAGCTAAGGTATTTACCCTGTGACTACCTTGTTCTTGTTGCGTACATTGCTTCTTGTTTTAGTTTAGTTTTTTGCCCCCTCGTGGGAAGTCTTTTGTTTTTGTTCCCTGGCTGCGTTTGTCCTGCTTTTTCCCCATTGTGGGTTTTTCTTTGTTTATTAAAGTACTTTTTGTTGTTCACCGTAATGCTGCCTGCATTTGGGTTCTTCTGTGCCTAAAATCATAACAGAACGAACCAGCCAAGAACAGAACCCAGCGGCAGCATGAACACCGACCGGTCTAGCCTGGCCCGTCACCTCTGCAGCCTTCGCCAGGGAGATGAGACTGTGGACGAGTATGTGGGGAGATTCCTTGACATCGCAGAACAAGGTGTCTTCGGAGAGGAGGAGCTGGCGGTGCTATTCAACACCGGTCTCAGAGAGCCACTCTCTCGCTCGGAGATGAGGGCGATGAGGCCGTTGGACTTCGACGCCGTGTGGATAACTGCCGCAGCTCGTTCGGAGTCCGCGACCTCATCAAGCACCTATTACCCATCTCCGTTGGTCGCGATACCCGAGAGTGGTCCTCTGCAGATCGGGGTTGTGGGCATCGTCACAGACCCCTCCTCAACTCCTGCAGTCTCTCCACAACCGCCCAGTCTCACTGGCAAGCGGGGGAGACGGGAATCCTGGTGTTCCTCGTCCGAGGCTTCCAATCCGGAGCCGGCCGCTTCGTTCTCGTCGTCCCTTCAGCCGGCCACCAGGCGGGTGGCGCGGCTGAAGAAAAAGAGGCAACGTAGGTCGGCTCTGAGTCCGTTGGTCCCCAGTCCGGTCCGGCCGGTGTCCAGTCCAGTTTCCGTTCCGGTGTCCAATCCAGTGCAGCCGACGCCCAGTCCGGTTTCCAGTCCGGTTTCCAGTCCGGTTTCCAGTCCGGTCCAGCAAGCATCCAGTCCGGCCCAGCAGGCCTCCAGTCCAGTGTCAAGTCCGGTCCAGCAGACGTCCAGTCCAGTGCCCAGTCCGGTGCGGCCGACGCCCAGTCCAGTGCCCAGTCCGGTGCCCAGTCCGGTGCCCAGTCCGGTGCCCAGTCCGGTGCCCAGTCCGGTGCCCAGTCCGGTGCCCAGTCCGGTGCCCAGTCCGGTGCCCAGTCCGGTGTCCCAGTCCGGTGTCCAGTCCGGTGTCCAGTCCGGTGTCCAGTCCGTAGTCCAGTCCGGCTTTCTGTCCGGTGTGTCAGTCGGCCTTCCAGCCGGTGACTCAGCCTGCAGCCCTGCCGGTGACTCAGCCTGCAGCCCTGCCGGTGTCTCAGCCTGCAGCCCTGCCGGTGTCTCAGCCTGCAGCCCTGCCGGTGACTCAGCCGACAGCCCAACCGGTGACTCAACTGGGAGCATTCCTAGGTCCTAGCCAGTGTCCAACCGGCAGCCAAGACTGTCCCTACAAGGTCCTCTGGGACTAAGACTGCGCCCCCCAGGACTTCTCCAATTAAGACCCCTGGGGCTTCACGCTCTCCAGCGTCACCCCGGTCTAAATCTTTGCCCCCCCATCCCAACCCTACTGGACATTCCCCCATGAACTTTGTTGTTCCCCTTCCCCCCCTCCCATGTTTGTTATTTTTATTAAGTCACCCCAATCCCCTGTTTGTTCTTGCCTGTCTGCCCCTGATTCTGTTCTCTATGTTTTGTTTGGTCTTGTCAATGTCTCAGTCTGTCTTGTCCTGTAAGTCTCCTTGAGGAGCGTCAGGATGCCGCTCCTTAAGGCGGGGGTTCTGTCACGGTTCTGCCTATCATGTTTGGCTATTCTTGGTCTTGAGGCAGAACCAGAACAGAATTCCCTGTTTTATGTGGGGAGAGAAGTTTTTGGTCTTTTGGCTTTCCATACTCTCTTCCCGAGTCTCTTCAGTTCCCGCCCTTTCTGTCTCATTAGCTTTCCTTGATTGTTAACCCCTATCACCTGGTCCCTATTAATTATCCTTTGTCTGTTTACCCTATATATACCTCTCATGTTTCATTGTCTTGTGCTGGTTCGTTACATGTACTCCAGAGAGATTCGTGTTGTACTTCGTGTTTCCCTAGCTAAGGTATTTACCCTGTGACTACCTTGTTCTTGTTGTGTACATTGCTTCTTGTTTTAGTTTAGTTTTTTGCCCCCTCGTGGGAAGTCTTTTGTTTTTGTTCCCTGGCTGCGTTTGTCCTGCTTTTTCCCCATTGTGGGTTTTTCTTTGTTTATTAAAGTACTTTTTGTTGTTCACCGTAATGCTGCCTGCATTTGGGTTCTTCTGTGCCTAAAATCATAACAATGTATGTATGGATCACAGAATGACTCGAAAGAAGTGGGGGGATAATTATAACCCACAAAACGTCTTGGTTACGTATGTAACCTCAATTCCCTGATGGAGGGAACGAGACGTTGTGTCGAGAAAGACAGATGGGGTTCGCCCTTGAGAACCAATCAACTCTGACTACTATAGAAAACGCCAATGAAATTTGGCGAATGAAATTTGCATGCCGGGCTCCGCCCCGGATATCCGGTATAAAATGTAGCCGGCGTGCAGCATTCATTTACCTCTTGTTCTGAAGAGCCTGAGAGCCTCTCACAACTGCAGCAGAATACGATACGTGTTTGTGGCATAAGGGACACAAGGTCTCGTTCCCTCCATCAGGGAACTGAGGTTACAGACGTAACCAAGAGGTTGCCTTTCTGTCGGTCTCTCGACGTTGTGTCGAGAACGACAGATGGGGTTACCTATGGAAAACGCCACAACGTTGTATCGCGTCACAATCTCAGCGAAGCGACGGTAACAAGCCTGGGCGTGTCAGCTCGAAACTTTCGTGAAACTTGTAACCTTCCAGTGTGGTGGTCTGGGGGTTCCAGAGCTTTCTTGGAGAAAGATGGGTACAGCCCTGACCGGTAACCTTTCACGGACAGGGCCTTAGCTCTCTCCTGGCGAGAGGCCGTCCAGCTCGGGTTTACACCGGGTGAGCGCAACTCTTAATCAGAGAAGCGCTGCAGAGGCCACCTCCTACCCGTGGGGAGGAATATGGTGGATATAAGTATGGTCTCGTCCTTGGAGGAGAACGCATGGAACGTGCGGACTGGGTAGTTAACCGCGAGGTGGAGGCCCACCTGGGGGAGCTCATGGGTTACCATGTGTGGGAACCACTGTCACGAGGGTATAGCAGACGGAACAGCCCACGGTGGGGATGTTACTGCGTCTGATAGCACCAGGTCTGGTTAGAACTATCTGTGATAGGTCATATGGTATCCCGGCCTAAGGGGGAAGGCTGCTCTGCCCAGCCAACCCCCAGGGGGTGCTTGCTTAGTGATGGATGGAATGCCTGTTCTTAACCAGTGTCTGGGTACGAAGGAAGGTTGGTGAGGTACCAATTTTCTTAACCATGTGTTTGGGTAATAAGAAAAGGTAGATAGCACACTGACCCAACCTCTTGGAGGGTGGGAAGTTGCTTTCGCAGGCATACGCCCCCCCGAATGCCAGTCCTACATGTCGCCACGCAGGACGTGGGCTGACACCGGGTTTACGCCAAGGTTGTTAACCCTTGCGATGGTGTTTGGGCGTAGCCCAACCTGTAGCTCTACAGATGTCTGCTAGAGAGGCGCTTCTGGCCAGTGCCCAGGAGGCTATACCCCGTGTGGAGTAAGCCCTCAGTGGACATGGGAGATTCTGAGATCGGAATGCCGTCGTAACGGCATCCACAACCCAGTGCGCCAGCCTCTGCTTGGAGACAGCCTTCCCCTTCTGCTGTCCTCCAATACAGACAAGGAGCTTGTCAGAGCTACTGAAGCTCTGCGTGCGGTCCAGGACACAACACGGATTGGGTTGGGTCTTCCTCCCCGATGGGGAGCGCCTGCAAGTTCACCACTTGCTCCCGAAGGGGAGTAGTGGGAACTTTTGGGCACGTCTCCGGGCCTGGGTCTCAGGATAATGGGAGAGTTACTAGGGCCGAATTCAAGGCAATCCGGGGACACAGAGAATGCTTGGAGGTCCCCTACCCTCTTGAAGGAAGCGAGCATCAACGCGGGGGCCGTCTTACTCAGGTGAGGAAGATCGGAGCCTCCTAGGGGCTCTTGGACCCACGTTAGGGTCCCAAGAGGGTATGGAGCGGAGGTGAGGCGGATTCCGCCCTCTCGCGCCCGTTAGGAACCTGGTGACCAGGTCGTGTTGCCCTAGAAACTTTCCATCAACTGAGTCGTGATGAGTGGCGATAGCGACTACATACACTTTCAGTGTGGAGGGGAGATGTTAGTCTCCAGTCTCGTAAGAACGACAATACAATCCTGATCGAGCACCTCAGTGGGTCTTTCTCGTTGAGAGAGACACCAGGACGAGAAGAGGCGCCGCCTAGAGGCATGTGACCGCCTAGGAGATGGGGCTCTAGCCTGGGTGATGGTCTCTGCCGATAGGGGGAGTAGCCATCTCAGGATCTTCTCGTCCCGTCTAGAGACCAGACATGGGTGTTCCAGAGGTCTGATCTGGGATGCCAGAACGTGTCCTTCCCCTGAGAGAGCAGGTCCTCTGTCAGGGGAATGGTTCGGGGGGAGTCGCTGTCCAGAGCATCAACTCTGTGCCTGTCCGAACAGCACCCAAATGAGCTGGACTGCGCGGGGGTGGAGTTGCCACTCTCCGCAGGGGTATATACTGATGGGAGAGCACGTCGGCTGTCTGGTTCAGTATGCCTGGGATGTGCGTGGCCCGCAGGGAGCGGATCACCTGCTAACTCCACAGGAGGAGGCGTCGGGCAAGTTGTGTTAGCTGCCGTGAGCGTACGCCACCCTGGCTGTCGTGCTGTCCCGGAGGACCAACACGTGCTGGCCCTGCGCTAAAGGCCAGAGCCTTCTCAGCGCAAGCAGCACAGCCCACAACTCTACGCAATTGCATACCAGCCCAGACGGGGGCCCGTCCAGCGCCCCGTTACTGCGTGAGGCAGTGACCCTGCAGTGAGGCATCCGTCGTCACCACGACGTGCCTCGTAACCTGCCCGAGGGGAACCCCGCCCGGAGGAAGGTCATGGAAGACCAAGGGGTTAGGGTGCGTCGGCAGCAGGGCGACATCACCATGGGTCTGCTGTCGGTGTGCCACGCTGTCCTCGGAACTCGACTCTGTAGCCAGTGTTGAAGCGGTTTCATGTGCATCAATCCGAGGGGTATTACCCCCGCGGAGGACGCCATGTGTCCCAGGAGCCTCTGAAATTGTTTCAGGTGGACCGCCTACTGCCTGAAGTGTTCCAGGCAGTTCAACACTGACTGGGTGCGTGCTGCGGACAGCTGCGCCGTCATGGTGACAGAGTTTAGTTCCATCCCGAGAAAGAGGATGCTCTGCACTGGGGAGAGTTTGCTCTTTACTCGGTTGACCTGAAATCCCAATCGATCTAGATGCCGGAGCACCAGGTCCCTCTGTGTACACAACAGATCTCAGGAGTGTGCCAGGATAAGCCAGTCGTCGAGATAGTTTAGTACCCGCACACCTTTTTCCGAAGGGGAGAAAGGGCGGCTTCCACGATCTTCGTGAAGACGTGTGGAGACAGGGACAGACCGAAAGGGAGGACTCTGTACTGATATGCCCACCCCTCGAACGCGAACAGTGGGAACGGCCGGTGTCGAGGGGATCGAGAAATGAAAGTAAGCGTCCTTCAGGTCGATTGCCACGAACCAATCCTGACACCTGATAGATGTTAGGATGCGCCTCTGCGTGAGCATCTGAACGGCAGCTTGTGAAGGTGCTTGTTCAGGGTACGCAGACCTATGGGGCGCAACCCGCCTTCTTTCTTGGGAATGATGAAGTGCGGGTCGTGACCCACTGAACATCTTGGTTTGAGGGACGAACTCGATGCCTGTTTTGCCAGAAGGGTGATGACCTCTACCCGAAGTACGGAGGCATCTCTGCCTCTGACAGAGGGAGAGATGATGCCCTGAAACTTGGGAGAGTCTCTGGCGAACTGGATCGTGTAACCAAGATTGACCGCACCCATTAGCCAGCGAGACAGTGTGGGCAGCTCTCAAGCTCCCAGGGACTGGGACAGGGTGACAAGGGGACGGTCTGCTTCATCATTCCCACGGGGGGTGGTTCGTCGGCTGGCGGAGCTAACCATCTGTCGCGGGGGGTCCCCGGAGGGAAGGTTGGCTCCGCCTTTGTACCTGTCTGGCGAGACAACGGCACGCACTGTCAGTTTGAGAGTGGTGACAGCTGTCGTATGTGTACTACCTCACACCTCGCCAGGGTGTGAGGTCGGTTCGCCGAGCACAGTCCAGTGGAGTGTGCGATCGGCTGCAAGTACACCCGGGGAGAACGGAAAAACTCTGCGAGTAAGTGGGCGCCAGGTCCTGAACCGGCTTTGGTGACGAGGCAGGAGTCGTCCCGTACCGACCAATCAGAGCCGTGGCTGTGAAGGTTTGGGACCGATGTTGTTCTCCCTGGGGTCTTCCCGTCAGTGTCCCTTCTCGCGAGAAGGTTGCTGACGGGGTGGAGGTTTCCCCCTCAAACCTCTGCTTCCGGGGTGCCGCCTGTGGGGGCACAGGAACCGGAGCCGATGTCGAAGGGGTCCTCGGTTGCAGGGAAGCAGACGTCACGTGGGATCTTGGAGGCCTCTAGGCGGCCGAGTCGTGGCGTGAAAAAATGTAGCTAATTGCCACTGTCTGCTTCACCGTCAAAAACTGCTGAGCGCAGTCCTCGGCGGCGTTACCAACAACCCACCCTGCGAGATGGGTGAATCAAGAAAGCGGACTTCCTTGGTGTCACTCTTCTGCACAAGGTATAGCCTGGGGTGTCTCTCCTGGAGCACTACCGTGGACATCGTCCGACCCAGGGCCCGTGCCGTCGCCTTGGTCGCCCTTAGAGCGCTGTCAGCGGCGGCACGGAGATCCTGCATTATACCCGGGTCAGCCTTACCCTCGTGGAGCTCTCTCAATGCCTTGGCCTGGCGGACCTGCAGGATGGCCATGGCGGCATCGCAAGCTTTCGACACCAGTGATGCCAAAGTCTTACGCGCTTTGGACGGTAGGCGTGGCCGATTCCCCCCAGGTGGTAGCCGTCCGCGGCACAGGTGCTCCGCGGGCGGACGTTCCACCCGGGGGATCTCGACGTAGGCCTTGGCTGCCCCACCATCGAGGGAAGTAAGGGAGCCGGAGCTGGTTTCACTGGAGCGGTCCGTAAGTGGAGCGTTCAAAGTTTTACACAGCTCCTCATGCACCTCCGGGAAAAACATGGCACGCGGGTTGGGCGCGGTTTGCACCGCGCTCTGACCTCAGGAACCACGTATCCCCGGGTTAGCATGAATGACATCACTTCTGCTTTCCTCCTAACTCGACCGCTGGGGGTGGAGCTCGGATTCATCAGAGTCGGATGCCAGTCTCCCTCCGATGCTGCGAGCAACATCTCATCTACGTCACACATCGTTTCCGAGTGTGTGCGTGAGGATCCGGACGGTATGTCACTGCCGGTTGGGGAACATTTAGAAGAGCGAATCGGGTTGCGATCGGCCCGTGAGCACTTGGCTGGCGGGTTTACGTTCGCAGAGTTCCCCATATCACTAACGCTGCTAACGTTGGTGGTGATCGGGGCCGTAGCCACAGATGTCACAGCCCAGGTAGCAGACGAAATGGTGGCTGGTTCCCGTAGGAAGACAGCCACCCGTGACCGCAACTTCTGAATGACAATCTGCCCGCAGTCCTGAAAAGGACTTTTTAGAAAAATCTCTAACACCTCCGGAACCGCCGAGACGCCCAGGGGAAGGTCGCTGCAGGTAGGGACTATCCGCTGCTCTACGTCGTAGATCCGGCAATGTAGAAGAAGAAGAATTCATTGAATTCGTTCTGTTCATAGTCATGAGCGAAGGCTCTGAAGAACAAAAGGTAAATGAATGCTGCACGCCGGCTTCCTTTTATACCGGATATCCGGGGGCGGAGCCCGGCATGCAAATTTCTTTCGCCAAATTTCATTGGCCTTTTCTATAGTAGTCAGAGTTGATTGGTTCTCAAGGGCGAACCCCATCTGTCGTTCTCGACACAACGTCGAGAGACCGACAGAAAGGGAACCAGTTTTATGCAATTATGGTATATAAAAACATAGCTTAACATACCAAATTCAACCGATTTCATCATATTAAAAACCCTTCTTTTTTAAAAAGAAAAAAACAAGGATCCACTAAACTATTTTGTGCTCTAGTTGTAATTTAAACATCAGTTACTTAGGTATGTATGGTGATGATAGGGCACAACTCACATCCACAACACATAGTAATGGGATCACAGTTGGTCAAAGCAGGTTAGCATAAATGAGGCCTCAAAAAATTGAAAGTGATCACCTTTTTATGCTCCTTTTTTTTAATAATGATTTGTTGAGGCAGATTTACTATCCATTTTTAAACTCCTAATGGCAAATTTTTCACTACAAACTGTGAAACGAAAACAATATAAATTCCTATAAAAGCTACAAAGGTTACGGAGTCAGCAGTATGTGTTTCTCTTTTCATTTGTTTGAGTCATATCAAGCTCACAGAATAGCAGGAATATTAGGCTGCTGTCACTAATGTATTGACATCTGATTTCTTTCTCAACTTTTTATGCTCACTTCAGACAAAAACTACCATGTTTATGACTTAGTTCTGTAAGATAGGTGCAATAAGCAGTGAAAAAGTTTGAAAACTATTTAGAGGATAAAGAAATCAATCCTTGATATCTTGATTGCAGTCAGCGTGCGCATATGAGGGCGTGTGTGTGACGCGCAGAAGTGGAGGTCTGATTAGATGATTTTCAGAAACAACACAACGTTATCTATCTTTATGTCATAGTCTCCAATATGTGTAAGTCATATTTGTAATGGACTTAAAAGCTGCCTCCTGCTTCAGGCTTTATAAACTTACTCTCCATCCTGCCGACTGTTCGCTTGCTACTGTCCAATGTGACATCTCCACTCCGGCCACCACACTCCAAGACCCGCCCCATTTTAATTGTGATTGGCTAATAATGTTTGTTTGGTTGATAGTGATAGCTGTGTTCCTCTCATACCATTGGTAGGTGAACTTATTTACAGGAACTGATATCAAGAAGCTTTTTTAAATGTAAATCTTTTTTTCCCCTCTCAAAAGCCGCAAGCCGGAGATCCGGCACGGTGCCGGAAAACTTTTAGCCGTCTGCTTTATTCTCATTATGACACAGCATGGACCCCTATCTTAAAAACTACACAGCTTTGTTTAAATTTCTCTCTTCTTTCAAACACCGTGTCTACACTGGACGCGATGCGACAAGACAAACGTCTTGTTCTTTATGGGTTTGTCGTATCCAGTGTGGACAAAATGTAAAACTAAAATGGATTCTAATGCGTTCTATTGTCTTTTGAACGTCTTTTGTCTTTTGAACATGTCACGTTGCGCCACGTCCGGTGTAGAAACAGTGTAACATAATAAAATTGAACTCAAATGAATATTCCATGCTTGTTTATTTATTTACTTGTTAAATCCTGTAGCTGGTTTTTTGTTCCTCCTGTGTTCAAACACATCTAATGATTACTCGGTTATTTGTATTCAATCAGCACTCTGATTCAAATGAGAGATATGATAGTAAACAGCCATGTGCAGATGTTTGGGTGTTGATTTTCTGTAATGTCCTGGGTTTCTATAAGGGATTCAATTAGAGAGATAAATGTATACACTAAATGCATTAGCAAGGTCCACCTGTTCAGTAAAGTCCCATCTGTGCTCAATTCAGCTATTGAACAATAAAAACAGGGCTTTATTTTTAAGCAGATGCTTACAAGACATTTCAGGCAGAGCCATGTAAAATACAGCTACAGGAAAAGATAAAAGACCACATATTTTCATGTATTGAGGGAATTCCAGTCCAGTATCTGTTGAATTTCAGAAATATAAATTCACCCAACAGCAACGTGAAAGACTGAGACAACGCAAAGAAACACAATAAATAAGGCTTATACTCCTTTTGAGCTGATCCTGATATTTAAATGTAAGTACAGTACATTAATATTGTGTTGCTTAAACATGAGAGGAAATTTTACTTTTATCTAAACACAAACATATAAATAGTTAATTCAGAAAAAAACCAAATAATTTGGAATGGTGTTTAATTTTTTAGGTGACTGTATATTGATCTTGTGTTTCCTGCTTGATGGTTTATGATAGGTGCTCCACATGGGATGTTTCCTGCAAATACCTACATTTATGAAATGTACAGAGTGACTGATGACTGGTTTGTTTCCTTGACACGAGTTGTACACAAATTACAGTTTATCCACAAGATGGATTCGCTTTGGCACTTTATACTCATTAGAGATTAGATGGTTAGAAGGAAACCACTTCTGAGAAATAATAACTCAAGACAGCAGTTTCCTAAAAGCCATGTGATGAACCTAAAAGCTTCTGGAAAACATTTATTTGTACCACAAAACAAATAAAACAGCCCAATATCCGAGAAACACTTCTCCACACCTTCAATTAGCAGCAAAACTACAAGCATGTTTCGAATTAAGGATCCCAAATTCAACAAGAACAGGCAAAAACACTAGCAACATTTACACGGACACATTTTGTTTAAATCAAAAAGATATCCTTCCGATTAAGGCATCTGAACGTAATGTTTACATAAATGCGTGTTTATTTGTGACAAGCCGTAAATGAGATTTGATCTTTTGACGTGCACACAATGGGCCTCATTCATGAAATGCAACAGAACGATTTTTGGTGTATATCGTTCGTAAGGTCGTTTTGACGTACAGTTTCAAAATGAAAGTTGGTTCGAAA
The DNA here is from genome assembly GCA_008369825.1 of Triplophysa tibetana. Classification (NCBI taxonomy): domain Eukaryota; kingdom Metazoa; phylum Chordata; class Actinopteri; order Cypriniformes; family Nemacheilidae; genus Triplophysa; species Triplophysa tibetana. Next base: position 1,926,711 of record CM017913.1, read on the forward strand.
GTAATTTTTACATGCTCCCTACCACGTGTTAATGGTGCGTAAAATAAAAAAAATGTTCTGTATTCATTTAGACACACTGATGACACTGCATTTTGATGCACCATGTATCATAATGATAGTTCATGAGTTCTTTTGTCATGTCTTTTTTCATTTTTAACTCTAAAACGCAGAGCTTGTGACTGTCCTTTTTTACACAGCCAAGGAGAGTGTAGGAGAGGCGGGACAAACAACACATTGACCAACCATCCACAACAATGGAGAAGTTGTGGGTTACTTCATTTTTATATTCAGTAATATTCTTTAAAATAAGACGGCACTAACATGTTACTGTCGTTGATATTTTAAATCTTCCAAATCTAATTCCAGTATACAGAGACAATTCCAAATTGAGTATTATACAGAGATAATGTATTATTCATATTATATTATACAGAGACCGTTCAAAATGTTCATGTCAAATCACCATTTCTAGATGGCCAGTCCATTCCAGTGTCTGTTAAATGTATAGATATATGACTCTATAGAGCATCTTTTCAGTTATTTTGACCTGTTTCTCCAGCTCTCATTTTCTGCATATAAATGGAAATAGAAACAATATTTGAATAGATAGTAGGCTACCTATAAATAGTATTATTTTTGTCCACGACTGTTTGTACTGTATATATACTGTATGCTTTTGGACTTAAGCCATTTAACCTCAACACACATCATGACAATTGTTAATGCTTGGTTGCTTGTGATACAATGTCAGCGAGACAATGATACAATGATACAATGAGTCAAGCTTTTTATTTCAATGGACTGTTATAGCTGAGTTTGTGTTGTTGAATGAAGCAGAGATCTGGTGTACACAGGTCAACAGGCACTTTCCATGAGATCACGAGAGTGTGAGCGTTGTGAGAGGAACTCTACAGCATAATAGAGCTCCAGGTATCCACAGCTATTAACCTTAAACCTACAGAAGCCCACATACAGCACATAAACATATCATTACTCTCTGCTACTCATCCTGACCAGCAAAAAACATTGTGCGAAAACACAGCACTGTCAAGGACTCTGTGTGCCGTCCCTATGGACCGTTGCTAGGTTTCTTTAGGCTAAGTGTGGCTGGCCGGAAGGATGGACATCAGGACAAAAAAGTCTCAAGTCACTCGACTGCTATTTTGCCCATTTTATTAGTTCTGAGCTCTGCTCCAGAAAGAGCAAAAGAAGGTTATAGAAAGATTTAAAGCCCAGTGAAAACACAATGATTTTTTTCCTTTATTAAGTTAATCTTAATTAAAAAAAATAAGTTCCCCGCCAAAGACGAGTTATTACGGCAATCAGTGTTTGTTCTGTTATACAGCAGGTGGCACTGTAAAACACCTTTGGAAAAAGTACAGAGCTCAGAACCTTGAACATATATGTTTCATCTGTTTTTAATGATTGTTCGGAGTGTAATCTGGATTTGCTAAACCGATTTGCTCCCACACGCTGACAACATTTCCATTAAGAAGATTTATGCGTTCAAAACAGACAAAAAAATCTAGAAATTCCATGACATCACGCCTATCATCAAAGTTCTTGTCCAATCAAATCCGTTTTAGAATCCGAAGAGTCCCACCCCCTCCACTACGAGAGCTGCTGAAGCGGTCCCCCAAATCAGCCAATAGTTTACACATTTATTGTGTCCTACATGGTGAATGAGACATAATCCACTAGATGGGAGATATGGGATGAATCAGACAGTGTATCCATAAACATTAAAGTCTTAATTTCGTGTTTTTGATAATCCGCTGAAAAAACAAAACATATCTGACCCAAGATACACCAAGTCTACACAGAATATTGAATGTTAAGGATCCGTGGAGAGATCTTCAGACATCGCAGCCTTGATGAGATAAGGAGAAGACAAACGCCAGTGATTAAATGTCTCATGTTTTCTCTTTGGTCCAATGTGCCACATTGCCAAGCAAAGTGTTAAACTTCACTTTGTCAATGCATTACAGGTGAGTACATTTTCCTTCTATTGAATTTATTGTTTTCACAAGAGTATTTGTTAAAAGCAAAGGTAAACAGTCCAAAAACATTTATGTAAGGAATAATTGAGGCTTTGTGCGCCCTCATTACCACCCTATCGTGTGCATTATTATCAAAGAATTCAAAGGGCCAAGGTCAATTATTCACTCATACCACAGTTACCACACTACAAGATGTTGTTAAGATGTTTTATCTCAAGTCATTTGTGCTGGAATGCTCTCGTTGGTAGGATTAATTTTACATGTATCACATCTCGATCCGTTGCTCAGAGAGCAAGAAAGAGAGAAAGACAGACAGCACACATACACTTGCGTTTGCTTCATTGAGACAGAAAGCCAAATATTTATTTTTGTTTCTGTCGTATTCAAGAGCCCTGTCATATAAGAGGAGAAAAAACCTGACACTGAGTTTCGAAACCTTGACTCATTCAAACCTCTGTATACCTTAAAACCGGCGGTATTCGGCCCATGCCTATTGGAAACAGCTGTAACACGTGAGCAGGAGAGTCCGGACAAAACTAGGACATCACCACCAACCGTAGCAGTTTTTTTAAGATGAGGGAATCTTCCTCCTGCAGTCATGGGCTCACCCAGGGCTCGCACACAATCTGTTTCTTGAGACAGAAGTGCAGCAGATTTCTCTCTCACTCTCATAATCTTCATATTTTCTCTCTTTTTCATTTCTTCCTCGTAATTCTCACATAACATGCTACAAATTACACTCCTACTCATCCAGTAACACGTTATTGCTGATTTAAAATGTTTTTTTTGTCTGTGTGTGGGATCTGCCTCCTTTGTGAGCTTGCATGTTTTTTACCCTGTTTTTCCTCTTGCTAACAGCAGTCTCAAACTTTCCACCTCCACGAACACCCCACTCATTCTCTCATAACTCCTACTTTAGATGAAAGCGATAATGTGGATGACTAATTTGGTACTACTTCGTTTTTTCTAGGACTGGTGCTGTGTAGCCCAGTATTTGATATTTGGCATAAAGCCTGGTCCACTGGTTCACTTGTAGGCACATACACATTATCCTTCAAGATCTTTAGAAACAGTCACTTCATTATCAAGACACCGGTTATAGGTGAAATTGTTAAGCAAAATTCATTGAACAGTTATGACCTGTTGGCCATAACCTGTTCAGACTAACTAACACAGTAGGACCACTAACACTCTGCCTACTTCTTCAGCTTAGAATGAACCCAGAATTAAAAATCTGTTACTCCTCCACTTGACTCTTCTATCGTTCTCTTTTCATAAAAAAATAAAGAAAGAGCTCAGCATCATCCTACACCCCAACCTGGATCAACGTAATGAAACCACGCCGCAGATGAGTTTTCATTAACCGATATAAAAGCTGCCGTCATCTCTGCTGTTGCCCACACATCAATTTCCATGTTATTGTGTTCAAATAATTGCATCCTGTATTTCCACTGCCTGGTTTTAGATTAGCTCTAAACATGAACATTACAATTATGGTCTTAATATAATAACTGGCCATAGACCAGTGAGAAACCCCATGACACATTCGTTGGTATTGCCGGAGACTCCTGATATATAATATCATGTAATATGCGAGTGGTTGAGCGGTCCACATGGTGCCACCCACACACTGCAGGGTCTCATGGCAGCACCCAACGCTCTAATTGGTATTTGCGGAGGCAGCGTGGAGGCCCATTTGTTGTGCTGCCTTATTAACAGAGCCCGACGAACAGCCTTTGTAAATCATCCGGGAGGAGGGTTTGGGTATACCTTCAACAGATGATGGATAACCTTCTATTCCCTCTCCGTCAAGCAAATATCAATGCATGGGAAATACAAATAACCGTTACAAACCCTTTCACTAGGGAAGAGAAAACAACAGAGGAAGTGCTAGGTTTGGAATCGAAATACACACTTCAAAAATAATGGTGCTTGAAAGGTTCTTCACAGCGATGCCATAGAAGAACCATTTTTGGTTCCACAAATAACCATTCAGTCAAAGAACCATCTCTTTCTTACCTTTTAACAACTTGAAAAGAATTGAGAGATCCCAGTGGCAAGCAACTTGTCTGACACTGAACACGACATAGTCAGAGACACATCTCTTACGCCTTTTATGGTTTTCGTTAAGAAACTTTCCTTAAAACTTCTGATCCTAGTTTCTCTCCATGTTTGATGACTAATACTGATGCCGCACAAACCTCACCGCAAATAACATCTGTTGTTGGTGGAGGTTTCAGACGCAACAGTCGCAAGTCACGTATCTGTGTCTGTTAAAAACTCTGTGTAGCGCAAGTCCTTTACTAACTACTTTCCTAGATAACTCTGAAGATGTGTGAGAGATTGCTGCGCTGCAAATATCTTTTAGAATCTATTTATTAAAAAACATTTGTTTGCAAAGGTTTATATCACATTTTAGTCAACTGGCTAACATCTAGCTATGGGAAAAACATTTTCTTATTATAAATCTTATTGATGAGATTTTCATTCATTGTTTAATGAAGGAATCAATTAGTTTTAGTGAAAGGATGATGTGTAGTGAAGAAAACAGGCTTTGCTGTGAAAGTACCCGTCTCCCCATGATGAATTTCTTAAGTTTCATGTGACTGCAGAGGAAGAGAGGCATATGGACACCATTTTCACAGAACACTCTGTTTATCTGAGCTGTGGGAGCGGGAATTTAATCAAAGGAGGATTGTGGGAAGAGCAGTGGACACATGTGAAGCCACAGAAACAAGAGAGAAGTCCAGCTTTACATAACAAGAGATGAATAACAAGATCTCATTCCAAGGAAAAACAAAACAACTGATATCGAGAGAATGTTGCCATTATGTGAGGATATTAAACAGCAGAGCCCAGAATGACTGATAACGTTTGCCAGAACATATTTTTCCTAGATCATAAGACCGGTTTTGAAACTGTCTTGAATGTACGCAAGCCCATGTGTTTAGATCTCACATCAGTCATTAAGCAGGAGAGTACTGTTTGTCTAATCTGCCAGATTTGCCGCTGGATAAAGGCATGGCCGAATTGCTTAGAGCTATTGATTTAGATCCACTGACAAGTTCACGCTCCATTAAGACAGCTTTAGAGCTCAATACAGCTCAGTTAACACGCCCAAACCGTATCTAATATTCCTCTGAGCAGCACACGGCAACCTGACTGATCCTCAGCAGACCGCATGTTTCGCGCCACGTCTGCGTTCCAGTGTCAGGTAAATTTTCACTGACACTGTGCGAAGCATAAAACATAAATCAGGACATATTTCATTGTTGATATACAGGTATGCAATGCGGGATTTCTATACCAATGAGATTCGGCTGTGGGCAATTGAGATCAATTAAATGAATAAATCAAGTGACTCAAAGTCTCAGTGCTCTTTGCTAAAGGGTCGATGACACTACATGACTCAAAACACCGGGCATCATGCACTTGTGATTACATAAATGACCACACTGCCAGATCCCAGCCGAGACTGACTGTCTCCCAGCCTAGAGAGAGGGAGAGGGAGAGAGAGAGAGAGGTGAGGCAACACCGGACAGGTGACAGGAAAGGTGGTGAAACTGCCTGTAGTACGTTGAGATACTGTATGTAATGTTTACAGTGCTTCTTATAGAAGTCAGGAATTAATCAACCTTAACATTCAACGATTTCCTGTAGCTCAGTGGTAAGAGCATTGCGTGAACAATGCAAGGTTGTCGGTTTGATCCCAGGGGATTACACATACTTGGAAACAAATGTATAGGATAATGCAATGTAAGTCGCTTTGGATACAGGTGTCTGTCAAATGCATGAATGTCCAAAATATTCCAAATATCTTTCTCTGTGTTAATCCGAACAAAGGAAATTTATACAGATTTGGAACAACTCAAAGGTGAGTAAATGATGACAGAACCTTTTTCTATTTTTGGATGAACTGTCCCTTTAAGAACCCTCAGCGTCCCTCATATATCAACAATACAATTTGAAACTACAAAATGTTGGTACTTTAAGAGAAGCGATACCACACCTGACCATAAGGACAAGTAATACACAATAACACATGCTGACTGTCCAAGATATTCAAACAATGTTTACTTAGATGTAATTTATTATGTTTTACTAAGAAGAAAAAGGTCAAAATGTAAGTCTATTAGTTCCATATAAAGTTTTGAATATGAAGTAAACTTTTGATGCATAAAGCCCAGGACATTTGCGTCTGTGTAAAATCAGCTGATTATGTAGTTCTTACTATAGCGATTCATTCATCATCCTGTCATAGTACTTTGGGTCAGTTCTCCTGCGTCTCTTGTACACCATACAGAAACCTTACACCAGCACATTTGTGCTTTTAAATGATTTATTTTAAAAACCAGTGATGATAAATAGAAATGACACTTTATCAGTCTCTTAATTTTGTTTCTTTTAATGTATGTTGTTATTAGAGCGTTATTTTGCATGTTTTCTAGGGATCTATGACATCTTGTAGGAGTACTTCTGTATTTTGGTCCATTTATTTTTAAAATAAAAAAGGAAAACTTGCGATTTTGATGATTATAACAAGACACCAGAACAGAGGGGACCTGAAAGAATACACATTTATGTTGTGTTTGGGATTTGTGTGAAACTTTCAAAATACACAGAGAGACACTTTTTATTGTTATAAAGCTTATTGTATATACCTTTCAGTACACTTATAAGTGTAAATACTTTACGAATTAAAATAATACTTCACAAAGGCAGCCAATGTCATATTAATGAGATACAAATTGAACTGGAACATGAGTGCTTCATATGTACCACTTGCAATACAAACCAAATTAATCAAAGCAGTGAGACAAATATTATAAAATCAGTTACCCTTCCCCTAAATTCTGTCTATATGAGTCATATAAATCACTATATCACTATAAATCACTATATGAGTGCAGTAAATCACTGGTGAACACACACAGGGTTAATACTCTGCAGTAATATTGCTCAGCAACCAAAAAAACAACAACTGCAGCTCTGCCTTGTGGGGTAGCTACATCATCATCAACCCTTTAGAAACTTTTTTTGTTTGAAACTTATTCTCATGTTTCTATATCACTCATTGTATGTTACTAAGATAAAGCAGTCTTCCTGCACACTCACAGGTGTGTAAATATATCTACAGATGATAGAAACAGGCTGGTAAAATATCTGTACAGTCACACAAACCATTTATGTATATAGTGTCCGATATAAGTAAAGGTATAAAAATAGATTGATCATTAGGAAAGTGTTTACTGATGCTTATATAAAAGTACCTTAAAGGGTCAAATGTGTAATTTTTTTATGGATCTATTTCTATCTACATACACAGCGGGTCCCTTACATGGAATTCGTCATGTTGTTTCTATAGTATCCCTAAACGGACAAAATGCTTAACAGAGCGTGTTTTATAAATACATTATCTCCTCCAGGAAATATGCGAAAACGGGATGCAATCTTTCTCCCGTGACAGCCACGGTAATGAATTCGAAAGGGAGGGGGCAGGTGTCCAGTAATCCATTGGTTGCAGTTTAAAACCTCACCGCTAGATGCCGCTAAATTTCATACACTGGACTTTTAAACATGAATAATGTCAGTTCTAATACGAGGTTTTTTATGAGCAGACATTAATGCCTTTAGCAAAGGTCACTTCATGACATCAGCATCATTATCCGTTCTGATAGCACACTGTGTTTGTGTGTGTGTAACAGCTCTGTCTGTATGAAGTCACAGCACAGGTCATAATTACACCCTCCTCTCTGATGATGAGTTGAGCCCTGAGCCTGTGTCTATGTAGAGGAGATAGCAACCGAGAAGTGTTGAAAGATGCAAATAATCTTGTATTAGTTAGCTATGTATGTACAGTAAGAAAAAATAGGAAAAATCAACTGTAAGATGTTCCACTTCCTTATAACATGAAATGTTTGAAGAATATGTGTCAATTATGCTTTTCCCTGAACAGCTTACAGCAAAACACCATTAAAAAGTCCATATGTTTCTTGTAAAAAATGTTAATTTGAAGAGTTTATAACGCAATTGAGTTTTATAACGTTAGCTAGCTGTCTTTTTTAGTTATTATGGCTTAAATCAAAACAAACCAACTGGCGTTCAATCGATATTAATTGGAATACACAATATAAAAAACTTGCTTTTTGACATGAGGTCTTTTTGGAAATCAACTCTTCATGTATTTGTAGAAACTTATGCATATGCTTCAAGAAGATCAGATGACAATCAGATGACAATATAAAGATCACTTGCTAGATATAGTTTGCAGATGCAGACCCAGCTGTTATAAAATCTTCAATTAATTATTTCAAGGAAAACTGACCGATGACCTGATTATCAATAGTTGCAGATCTAAACAACACCATCTAAAGACAGATAAACATTTAGAAGTGCAGTAAACAAATGCATGAACAGCAAATAAACTGCCATTCAGAAGTCTTGCAGAATTCAATACAAAAACATAATACAAAAAATAGATATATCACGCTTTATATAACATGTCTTTTATTGCTGTGTAGTTGTATGAGATTATGTATTGTTCATGTTGTGCCCAAAGGTGTTGTTCATAGGAAGTTTAAGGTTAGGAATGGGCTCAGGGTCAACCATGTAACATGCTTATAATTTGAAATGTATGTATATTTTAAAATGTAACAACATATTTGTAAAAGAGGCAAGTAATGCAACTCGGTATGCAAACATTTGAAATTCAGAAAATCATTAAGCACAATGTTAACGCAGTCTCGTGATAGCAGTAATCGAGCATTTGTTGTCATGCGTGATGACTCAGGACATCTGGACATGCCGGCCTGTGCGGGGGTGCAATGTGACATCACCAGCTCTTAGGCTCCATCAGATGAGCTGTTACCGTGGCAACAGAGCGCTTCATTCATGTGACAAGCCATAGATGTTCTGGAACAGGCCTGAGTCGCATTACACGTAATTAAAGCTAACGAAACGAGCCATTACTCTAGTTGTAATTAATGTCATTCATGTCACTCTCCATCTAAAGATGCGGATATATTGAGGGATTGGGCTCGAATTAGATCTGTCCTTTTAGATGAATGATGTAAATGGAGTATAATGGGACGCTCGGCCTGGTGCATCTCCTGTGTGACAGATGATGATAATCCGACAGAGGATCAAGAGACATTTGATAGCCTTCTCCGACAATGTTGATTATGTAGCAAAAAATGAAATCGTGTAGCGCAGCAGTGGGCCTAACCAGCTGAAAAACGTCTAAGTCTTCAGTACACTTTTTATCAAACAGCTACAAATGTTGGCGCACAAAAAACACAAACCTCTGTGCTGAGTACGATAGAAGGCTTTATAGTAAAGCAGTTAAAATATGGTTCATGCTGCATACATGTGGTCATACTGTAGCAGCAAATTTCATGCAAATGCTGTCCTAGTTTGCGTCCTCACGGCAGGGTACAGTCATGACCTTCTCAACTTTAAAAAGCTGGCTTCATGTCATGACAAGTGTTGATAGTGTCTTAACGAAAAGTCAACTTACATTTCCAGAATTTCGTACCAACATCAAGCATTAAACAATCATTTCAACCGAAAATACTGTACTGGCACGACTTATTTGTGTGATTCAGAGTCGATTCCATTTTTTCCACGCCATTAACTTTGTTATTCATTCACCTTCGGCTTTACAACTTGGCAGAACCCTTACATTACAGATAGCATGAAATGTTCTTTACATGATCTTGTAATATTTACTCTTTAAAGACAGTGTGCTTTAAGAAATGCACATCCTGAAATGCCACAAGTCCAAAACGCTGCTACATTCAATACAAAAGTAATTCCCCCGGCTCATAACAATATACTGGCGTCTTATAAAGCGATTTGATCGGTCTGTCCAAGGACTTTTAATGTTATTTACGTTCTAACTGGCAATCCACCGCCTTAGGCAATCGGTTTGCGCACCTGTCATGTGCCCTTGAAAGTACTTGTAGGAAGGGTACACCAAGTGAACTATTATCTTAGATAAGGGAAAACTGTGTTGTTTTTATTACATTTACATTTAAATTTACATTTATTAATTTGCCAGACGCTTTTATCCAAAGCGACTTACAAGTAGAAGAGCATATAAAGATTTTGTCAACATGCTAAACAGTATCGTTAGTTTACAAGGCCATGCTACTAAGAGGAATAAAGCTGGAGTAAGTCAAGGAGAGTATGAAAAACAGTTTTTTTATACAGACAGACACTTTTTGGTTAGTCAAAGAAATGCGGAACAGGTATGTTTTGAGCTGTTTTTTGAAAGTTGTGAAGGATGCTGCTGTTCGTGTGGAGGCTGGCAGTTCATTCCACCACAGGGAACCGAATGAGTAAAGGGTTTTGTAAGCGATTTGGTGCCTTGCTGTGATGGAACAACCAGCCGTCGCTCATTTTCAGACCGAAGATGACGGTAGGGGATGGAGACCTGGAGCAGTGAATTAAGGTAAAGGGATGAATTTGCCGTTATCATTTTGAATGCCAGTGTCTCATGTACAGCTGCTTTGTAACAATGAAAATCACTTTATAAAAAAGCACTTTATAAATAAAGTTGAGTTAAGTGTCAGAGATGCCGGTGGAAACTGGCAGCCATTGAAGTGAAATCAGGAGGGGTGTTACATGGGTTCTTTTAGGCTGATGCTGGATGCATGCCGGGTCATTTGCAAGGGTTTAACTGCATTGGTTGGAAGGCCGGCCAGTAGAGAATTGCAGTAGTCCAGTCTTGATGTTTCCAGAGCTTGGACTAGCAGCTGAGAGGCATGCTGCATTCAGTCGATATAAAAATACAGCTGTATTTACAAGAAACAGCAGTCCATCTTCCTCCAGACCTGGCACAACAAAGGATCTGTCCTTCTAATGCATAGGGCACAGCATACTGAATGCGATTTAAATTCACCCAGCGTTCAGTTTCTTGCACAGATCAATTGATTCGCTTTATAATACGCTAATTTAACGTCACAAGGGGAAGGAATTACTTTTGTGTTGAAAAGATGTTTGTGTAGTGTTCTTGAAAAAACAATGCCACCAACATCTTGGATTGACTGGGAGTCAGTAAATTAACAGCAGTTTCATTTTAGGTAAACTAACGCATTAAGGGATATAAAATACAACTAAAAAGACAATATCCCCTTCAATTAAATTTCAAGAAAAGGCAAAAATACAGGATGGAATATTTGTGCGCACCTTTTAATTTATGACCTATAAGCGACAGCCACAAAAAAAATGCAGAACATAACAGACATACTAAATAATAGAAGAAATGAAGATATGGTTAAGAACTGGCCCGCATCCTATTTATACTTTTGAAAACTGGCCTTCAATGAAAAGTAGTTGAAGACCCCTGCTTTACAACATGAAGCATAAGGGTCCTGTATCACCCCATTTTTCTTTATAAAATCAGCTTGTTACATGACTACGTTCTACAAAGTAAATAGTATAGGACACAAAATATAGGACATGAAACCCAATTTTCTTTAAAAGCTCCTGTCAATGTTTCCTCTGGATCAGATTAGAGGTATCAAACCAATTTTATAAACCAGTCAGATCTGGTCCTTGATTCTGATTGGTTGAGCTGCATTTTAAGCCGTTATAAAATACCCCTATGGAATAACCGTTTTATAAAAGCAATAAGCCCCATGAAGCAGTGGGTTACAGTTCATCTTATAACAGCTAAGGGGCTATAACAGCTTTTTGTCGTGCCACAAAGCATTGTTGCTTTAGTAAGGTTTCCCCTGTCAAAGTATGACGGCTGCAATTCATCATGCGTGTGCCCATATTAAAAGGCTAAACAAACGTAACCCTGCACTGGGGTTGTGGCTAGAAGGGATACAAAATCTTACCATAAAATTACAATAAATTACATTACCTAACGCCTACACCTACCCTAAACCTAACCAGTAATTAACTGTAGTCAGCGTGACAAATGATTCGGTATTCAAGTGTGCATGCCCAGTGGACGAAGCTGTATCCCTTCTAGTCTTAACCCTGCTCTGATAATGAGACACTGTGAGCTGTATCCTCACAGAAACCTTCCCTTACACCGTCTGTGGCAGACAGTATTTGGGAAATCTGACAGAGGGATGTGGTAATAGAGGGTACAGGCCCATAAGACATCAAAGCAAACAGGAAGTGCAGCGGAGCGGTGCGAGGGTCTATGAAGTGAGCCACTCAGATAAAACTCATTAACATAGAATTGAAATGAGACAAACACTCAAAAACAGGCAGCTCGGACAATGTTCTGTCACTTCACATAATACAACTAGCTTGGTTACAACTGCTATCTTTATACAGACAAAGTCTTGTACTTTAAAAGCTCATTTTAATAACATGTTCCTTCATTAGAAAGAGTACGTATAGCATAAGGGGTATGCTATACACAATATTTTGTTCTAAAAGTTTTATTATCAATACTGATTGAAATGAAAAAACACACAAAAGCCCTTTCACTCTCAGGTCTCTATCGATGCATTTACTCTTGGTATTAACACATGCAAATCAACATTGACATTAGCGATCACACACATCAAATCATTAGCCAATCTGGACTCTGCGTTTTCACACTTGTCAAGTGACTTCTGTATCTCAATATAAGTATTTTTTGTGTAATGTGCAATATTTTAAAAGTCTGCAGCGAATACAACCCCGGCGCAATGTCAACCTGGAAGTTGCATGTCTTTAATAAAAAGTTTCAGTAACAGCTGATTTTACGAGTCTCCTATCCTACAAGAAATGAGAATAAGGAGCTTGCAAATAAAATTACATTTGATAGACATCATGATAAAAAGTAAATAGAAACATGTGACTCCGATTCCAAGTGTGAGGGAAAGTTGTGCGTATTTTACAGAGAATGAACGGCCACGCAACTTTCGGGAATGAAAGCCTTCCGAGTCAGGAGGGGAAATAATGACAGCCTACATTCCATTGACATTGACCACAATTTGTCCTCAGCTTCCTCTGTGCCAGGCACGAAGATCGGATCAAACTCCGATCACAGATGCATTTACACATGCGGCGCATCATCCAAATAGACGACACATGTGTAAACGCAGCCCCTGATATTCTGGTCTGTAAATACAGCGCGGGTTGCAAAAAGTGCATCAAATGATGTCTCACAGATGTCTGTGCAGGAGGAGATGTAATAGGTTAGCCGTTGCCGGTCACTGATTCTCTGAATGAGTAACATTTGCAGTGATTCACTTGATGTACAGTAAATAAATGAGGTCAACTGTTTAGTGTGCCTGACACTTGGACGCACATGCTCTTATGTGTGGCCTAATCTTTATACCAAAGGCCAAAAAAAACACAGCTGGTAATGGATATCTTCCAGACCTCTCGAAACAGCGACTGTAGCCCTGTCAGCAGACTGCCCGACTTCTGCTACTGCTCACTTTTAGACAAAACATCTCTTTCCACACGTCACCTCAAACCAAAGCTGTCATAGTGTTTACGTTCGCCCAGCCAGCGGCTCACTAACTCCGCCAGCCCATACTTTAGTCACAGCGACACGCTTTCTTATTTCTGGACTTGCCAAGACTCTCCAGATTAAGTGGCACCAAACTTCAAAAGGGCCAAAGCAGACGTGGAAGAGACGAGCAGAACATCTACATTATCCCGCTGATTTATGCAGTGCCAGTGCTGGGATGGGAGAAACAGAGTTGTGTTTAATAACAGAAACGGTTGGAGCGCAGTGAAGATGACAGGCCTCAGGGCACAACATCTCAGACAAAACAAAGCCAAATTTGGGCAGAGGACAAGACTGTCTGCTCCTAAACAGCCTTATTCTGACAAGGCTCATTGCCCTTTAGTCAACATAAACTTCCGCTCGCAATTATTTTTCTTTCATAACTTGAAGTATTTTAGAAAATAGGATTTTAACACTCAAAGGGAGGCGGGGGTGATTTTATGAATTTGAAATTGATTGGATGGTGAAAAGTGCTATTACATATGGATGGAGGGAAGGTTATAAAGACACGTATTTGTCCTCTTTCATAACAATACATACTAATAAACTGTACACACTACAACCAGATACATTTGCTTTCAAGAAAAAACTATTTAACAAATGTTGATATCCCGCAGGATACCCTTTGCAGTGATTTGCCGTAAAAGGATGGTTGATATTATGCTATTGTGCTGTTGACAGAGGTCTTCAGTGTGTTGAGAGCTGGCATATTTAAATACATTTATTTGTCCCTGAACTGGAAAAAGGAAGACTATTAACACACTGAAGAGCTACTTTACCAGTTTGTTTGAAATCATTTGTACTATTATATATTTAAACGACTGTTCGATCAATAAGCATAGTTTTCACAAAGTAAGAAGGCTTCTGGTTAAGTCTGCTCACACAGTCCAAACACTTTCAGATCAGGTGAATTAGAGTTCCTGAAACTGCCTTGAGGTATGTGTGTGTGAATCCAGTGATGAACAGGCCATCTGTCCAAAGCTTTTCCTGCCTGTGGTCTAAGATGTTGGGATAAACTCTGGCCCTCCTGTTACACTGCAGAGGACAAGCAGGTTTGGACCTAGCGACCTATTTCTACATATATGATGCGAAGCTGTTTCAGATGCAATAACACAAGTGATAATTCAATAACCAAATAAAATGTGTTTTCACCGCTGATATGCATCCACTAAGTTTCTTTTATATGTCAAACTCGGAGCAATAACACTAACTGAAACTTTTATTTGAACTCATCAGCTGAAGCTGACTGGCTGGATACTGCTCAGTGTTTTGTTGAAGACACCTCACGGATTTGGCGCGCTAAAGGTCTTCCTGCCTTAGCCGTTATTAAATGATATCAATAACACAGGTGAGCAGACATCATCTTTACCAACAGTACGTCAGAATCTCCCCTAAATATTGCAATACGATACAAAAACGTGTTTACATGTACATGAAATATATTCTGAGATATATTCCACAGCTAGGGTTGCCAGATTCATGTCACAAAGCCAGTTCAATGTCTATACAAAACGATTAAAAAACTAGCTCAAATGACCTGGTAAATATCAACATCTGATGAACAACATTATTTTGCTTTTAACCTGTGGGAAAGAAACAACCGGAACAGGGAGAACCGTTTAAAAACATCCCGAACGTCCATGTACTTTAAACGTAGCGGGACCTGGCAACACTGCACACCTCTCTCCAAACTTCGTCTTTGGATGGATGTGTGATGTCAATATAGTACCTATTTTCACATTTGGAATGAAAACGAAGTTGTCGAATAATACTCTAATGTTCTCTCTTTGCTTTATGTAATGTAATAAAAGAACACAAACGGGTACGGCGGAACAGACGTGTGTCCCCGTTCCCTTAATTATTCCGCTTCGCGTCGGGTCCTGATCACAGTGTCGATACTTATTTCTGCAATAACAACCAGCTGCCTGTACATTATCCACTGTAGGAGGAAGTGTAACTGTGAGGAGGAAGGTTTCATCTGCCTGGAACAGCATACTCTCTGTAACCATGTGCTAGGTGCATGAAAACAGTAGGTGGTTCTCACAGGGTCAGCCATAAACTTAGACTGTGAATCTGACTGTGAGAACATATTTGAGACGACTAAGGCCTTCCAAATAATTTCAAACTTCTATAGACCTGTTCATAGCAAAACAATAACACATCAATTGATTTGGATATTATTTTTTAAGATTGCGTGCTGCAGTTTCAAAGTCACAAAAGAAAGATGTCCTGCTTTTGTTTTACACTTCACAAGAGAAACACTTTTGGGTCTACAAAATACTTAAAGATGAGAGGAGATCATTTAAGACTTTATTTAACTCCTTGAAGACTGTGCTTGCAAAAATACTAGAAATGATATGCTTTCTGGCATAATCTTGTGTGTTTTTGTTCATTCATTTACATTTATGCATTTGGCAGACGCTTTTATCCAAAGCGACTTAGACTGCAATATACTATACATTCGTTTCTGACTATTTGCAATCCCCTGGATGAGAGCATGAAAGAGAATTTGAAGGGGTCATATGGCGCGGATACGTGTTTTTCTGTGTCTTTGGTGTGTTATACCTGATGGCAGAGCTGAGAATGGGAAGCGGTGACCTGACAAGAGCTAAGAGGATAGAGCTGGATAAAGGACGCGACAACTTTGATTTTCCTACAACATTTCAAATGCTATTAGATTGTTAATGATAATCTTAAATCTATCATTTTTTATTTTTATTTAGCCTTGTTGTGCAAGCACTGTTGAGCTTGTTCAGAGGCAGCAGCTTTTGCCAGAGGGGAACTGGAATCCCCTGGTTGGGTCTGGGTTCTCCTGAGGTTTTTTTTCTCGATGGGAGTTTTGGGTTCCTCACCACCGTTTTCATATTGTTTTGCACTATCTGCCTGGCCGGGGGGGCTGCTTTAGAATTCAGAAATTAGATATAATTAATATTGCATATAAGAATTTATAGTCCGTTTAATATTTGACCTGTGGTTCTTTCTCCTTTATTGCCAATGTGTGCTTTCACTGTGTGTGTGGGCGTCTATGTCAATGTGTGTGTGTATGTATGTTTGCATATTGTGTGTGTGGAGCATTTGTATGTCTGTCTTTGTTGTTTTCACCTTTTTCTTGTTTTTACAGGTATATGCCTTTAGTTTTTTTACTTGTATTCAATGTGTCTCATGTACAGCTGCTTTGTAACAATGAAAATTGTAAAAAGCGCTATATAAATAAAGTTGAGTTGAGTTGAGTTATAAGTTGCCCATGCATGTTTAAAACACGTAAAATTGCAAAAATGTAATTGTCTGAACAAAATATGCTTTCTATCTAAAAGCGAATGCTCACCCAGACCTGACTGAAACACCTAGTGTAACCACACCCCGAAAATCTACATCAGTTCATGGTATTGTCAGCATTTGGGGCCGTGGTTTTTGGGTTCGCCTTTAGGGGTCACTGTGTTCCCCTTTTTGCCGCTCATTACTATAATTTGTTTCCACAGGTGTATTTATATAGACTTTTTACCCTAGTTTTGTTGCTTGGTGTTTATAGTTGGATCGTCTCCCATCTTGGGATAGTTTTGTTTGTCCGTTTTTTGTTTGTCTGTGGATTACCTTTTGTTGGACCTTTTGTCCTTCCTTGCTTGCAGACTACCTCTGCTGGATTTTAATTTTTCTTTGTCTCACAAGAGTTTTTTTGTCCCTGAGGGGGTTTTCTCTCATGACCATTTAGTACCCACCATTCCCCAGAATGAGAGCTCTGTCTAACGCCATGAAGAGGCGCTGGCTCAACAGGAGATCCTAATGGCCAAACACTCGCAACTATTTTCGAACATTACCTCTAATATCCGCCATATCTTCGACAGACTGCCAGCCTCTCCTACTGCATCTCCTGTGGTCAACCCTATCCCTACGTCTGATCCTCAAGTGCAAGCCCCTCACGTTGAGCCGCGACAGCCCCCCACCTCAACGCTTCACCGGAGATCCTACCACATGTAAAGGATTTCTTACCCAATGCTCCCTCACGTTCGAGCTACAACCATCATCCTTCCCCTCGGACCGGGCTAAGATTGCCTATCTCACCTCCCTCCTCTCTGGTTAGGCCCATGCCTTGGCATCAGCCGTTTGGGAGGCCCAAAATTCCTTTTGTTCAAGCTACCGGTTGTTCGAGAAGGAGTTTAAGAGGGTGTTCGACCACCCGATCAGTGGCCAAGTGGCTTTTTGGCGCTATTGGCTTCCCATTGTTATGATTTCATGCCCCACACCAGCCCTCTCCTTATTTAGTTACCTTTATAATGCAAGTGTGTTTTCTGTCCTGTGGTAGTCCATTGTTTTTGTCATTGTGGTGAGTTCCTGTGATGTCAGTGAGTTTAGTTTATTGTAGTTAAATGTCTAGTGTTATTGTCTAGTCTAGTTTAGTTAGTCCTTTGTCCTGTTATTTGCCATGTCTTGCTATGTTACCCCCTTGTGGGTGTTTGTTTTATAATTATATTTTATAATAAATATCTTGTTAAATGTGTTATTATTCAGGCAGCCAACTATATACAGCCAGCTGAGCAAATCAATGTAATTTAAAATAGAAATGTTACAAGCTACTTGAATAACAACATCCGTTTAAAGGTACAGACATTTGAAGTATGTCCAACGGGACCACATGTGTTGATCAAGCATTCACGTCTGTGTTTGCATACTTGCAGAAAGCCTGTACTGGCCCAATACTACACAGGTCTTAGCAAATAGTCAACACACACATCCCTAAAGACCAGCTCATGTTTCAAGGAAAATGTTCTGTCTACAGGAGGATACTCAAACATGTATACCATCTGTGACTATCTGAGTCTGCCAACTCTTCAGTTCAGCAGTAATCAAAAGGCAAAATGAAAAGATGTGTTAAATAAATGCAGTGATACCCAAAACAAATTACCAAACACAAATGGATTTATATGCCTGGAAGTAAAGGATTCTCAAGCTATAGCTTTTCGGAGGCATTTTTATCAGCTAATTATAAAATAACAGTGATAACAGAATGGAACAACAGGATTAAAGTAAGGTTTGATAACATTAGTAAAGGCATTACCAAACAAGGACTTACGATGAACAAATGTTTTCATTTATGTTAATGTGTTACCAAAAGATTTGGCATTAATTTCATGACCGTGCAGTAACATTCTGCTCTGTTTTTCTGTGAGTTCCTGTGACGATGCTAGGTTTTGCCCTCCCAATCCACAACCTTGATAACCAAAGACACATTTTGTTGTGTTGTTGTTGTGTTGTGTTGTGGACGCAATGTCCCTCCTGCACCTTGGTTTAAAATCCTGCTGCTGGATTACAGTATGTATCTTCTGATTATCTCTTTTTTTTCTCTTCTATGTGATGTGCTTGGAATTTGTTTTGTAGCAACCTATTCAAACCTATTACAAGCGCTCTGCACTCCCTAGTACAGTAGATGCTGATATAAATGGCATACCAATGCCATAACGAAAAAAGTTTTGATCTTAACTTTTGCAAAGTTGTAAACAAAAATGGTTGGTGGTTAGTGTGTGGTTTATAAAGGTAAGTGAGCTTGAGACTTGGCTCAGAATGTTCCTCCAGCTCAACTGCCAGAGACCCTTCACCAAGGTCATGCATTCAATTGCCAGAAAAAGCACATAATGATAAAATATATCGTTGCTGTCGGGCGGAATCCTCGCATCTCCAAAACCATTATTTTTCAGGAGATAAAAAAAAATGATTTTTTTTTCATTATTAAACATTGTTTCGTTAAAGTTATTATTATACCTTATATTGCCATCATATAATGGTGTGTACCAGCATTAACACAACTAGGGCTGAAACGAATAGTCAACATTGTCGACAAATATTCTTGTTGTCGAGTAGTCGTTTGATTGTGTGACTTAATTTAAGGGCCAGCAATATCACAATTTGACCGCTACGGCAGGGTAGCGCTAGACTGTAATGCAGCCTTCCTGAATGCTATCGCAGTAGAAGGACACACAGCGAGAAGTATGGCGGTCGTTTAGAAACGAATGCGAACAAGTAAAGTGTGAAAACGCTTTACCAAATTGAAAACAAAAATGCGGTTGTGTGAAATGCATGCGAGGCGGAACTTGCCTTTCACGGCAGCACAACCTTCATGCTGGAGCATTTAAAAAAAGAAACATCCCGGAGCAGGAGAGAGCTGACTGTTCTCGGTCTAGAGCCAACTAACTAACTTAGCGGTAAATCTTTTTATGAGAGAATGCAATAATAACAGTAATGATAATAACAACAATAATCATATAATTACAGTAATGCTATTATTTGTTTTGCAAAGTATAAAGTTTTGATCGAGCTTGAAGTCAAGCTTGTTTTTGATTATTATAACACCATTAGGTACTGCATGAGAGGAAAATGATTATAAGAGAGTGACGTCGTTAAGTGATAGGAGTCTTATATCTTGCCTTTATTTTTTTTATATTTTCTTCTGTTACTTGCTCTTTTTCATTAAACTGAACTATTGTCATAGAATGGCTCCTTAATGCTTCTGTCAAGAGATTTGAATACATTTAATAAAAATGTTCCGGTCTGTAATGTACCTGATTTATTTATTTATTTGTATTTAAAAGTTTGTAGAGAGTATTTGTGTGATTCGAGTTGGACAGAATCAGCTAACTTAAAGAGAGTAACCAGTTGGTTCAATTTCATTAAAACAAATTTCAAAAGCTGAATTGATTTTATTACATTACGTAAATTATGTATAATTAAATGTTTTAAATAGTTGCAAAAGCTGAATAATCAATAAAAACGTACTGAATAGTCTTCGAAATAATAGACGATTAGTCGATTAATCGGTCTAACAATCGCTAGATTAATCGACTATCAAAATAATCGTTTGTTGCAGCCCTAAACAAAACATTTCCCCACAACCATGTTTAATCGGAGAAACAGGGTTTATGACTTGGGAGCAGGGAGAAACGAGATTACGCTGTCATTGATAAGAATGGTACGGACACAAACGTCGCAGCTGCCAACAGTGTTCATCCAAGTCTGCGGTCGCGTTGAGCCTTTTGACGAGAGAAGACGAGGCTTTAAGAGCTAATGAAAGCTAATGATCATGGTTACATACATCTACCTCAACTCTATTTTAAAAGTTAGAGCTATGAGGGATGCAATATCAAAATAAAATGATAAACTGACTAGGCTGTCTAATACAGTCGGAAGTTAAAGTGGAGACTTTGATCTTTCCAGGTCAAAACTGAGAATAACATGAAACAGACAAACTACAAAGTAAGGTGCTAATATTATTATTAAACTGAAAACAACATCATTCTTGTCGACCAAATCAGGGCTGGAAATGGTGGAATGTAAAGGGAAGGGCAGATGGATTCCACCTCAAAATGTAGAGGATTTCCATCTTTTATCCATGAAATAGCATCCAAATGCTAAGCATATTTCAGACTTACATTAAGTGGCATTTTCTGCATATATGGTTTAAAATGTCCCCAGTGAATCTTGGCCATTTCCTGCACTGGACCAAATCAAGAGCTCAAATGAACTTGCAATATATTATATTTTATAACTATTTCAGCTACAGAACATGAAAATTGACTTCCACAACAACCATTCAACAGACATTGAAAATGAATAATCTTTGAATAATCTCAGTACCACAATGAATGAGAAAGTTGGATTTTATAAAGACCGAACAACAGGACAAGAGATAAAACAGAAACACAAACTTTGTGTTAAAGGAGTCTGATGGCAAATGAAGCGGAGCAGTAGCTCAGGAAACATGTTTATCTTTTTACTTTGTTCCTTTCTGACTGGAAACCAGACCTGTGATTTATCAAAAGCCAGTGTAGAATTAAACAGATTTGTCAAAGCACCTTACAAAAGCACCAGAGCTCTGGCAGGCAAGGCACTTTCCACATTATCCAGGTAATGTGCTCATTTACTGACACAATGATCAAATGTACAACAGTACTGAACCTTCTCAGCTGTCGTGCTGTAAAGTAGCAGAGCAGTTCAACCCTGGTAAAACTCAATAAATGAACAGATTCATCAAAGCACAGAATCATCAACACTTAACCACATCCTCCCACTAGCACATACACACGCACACACACGGTACCTTGGCACTGGAAGCCTTGTTTTCCAAATCCCCTGCAGAGTTGCATTAGACATAGAAAGACAGCAAAATAGTGTATTAGTGAAAAAGACACACAACATCATTTGATGATATTCAATCCTTTAAAATCAACATAATCTCACCATGGGAAAAAAAGAGATTCTTTCATTTTGAAAAGTGAATAACGCAAAAAAACAGGCAGAAATGCAGTTTCACCCTAATGATGCTAAAAGGTCGAAAGGTATTAAAAAAGGCATTTAAAGGGATTTAAACATTAAAATGCCCTGAAAATATCAAACACCTGTTCAGCAAATACATATTTAGATTAATGATGAAAGTATCATCTTAATGTGATATTGCTGCTCAGAATTGTCATCAGTGTTATCTGTAAGAGACATAGGCTAAAGGCTATTCTTTATTCTAATATTGTTATTATCGTAATTTCAACACATTGAAGGAATACAAAATATTTAATAAAGAGAAATGCATTTTAATTCACTTTGTTTTAGAAGGGTTTTGTCCTAATATATCAACATTACACGATGTCGGAATTTAAAAATTCCTCTAAAATAATTACTATAACTTATCAAATAAAAAACATTTGCAGTATGATTTGTTTTCATAACTAAATAAACAACTGATATAGAGTTTGTATGTATTTTATTTGACAAGACCAGTTGAGGACAGTTAGTTACAGTAAGTCTTCTTTGTGAAAGTTTCTCACCAGATGAAGTCGGTGCAGTGGCTGCAGAATGTGGGCTGCTTGAAGAATCGTGCAGTAAATTTGTGGTTTTTCACCTCGTGCACGTTCTTCTGTCGCAGAGCTCCCTTCCGTGCGAATCGAATCACTCCGGCAGAAGAGTCATCGATCTGTATCAGATGATCGGCCATCGCACCGCTATTCCTCAGGTGTGTGTCTCCTGCGCTGCTAGACGCGTCTACTGCTGGACGCGTTCGCATGCGTCTCTCCTATTTACAGCGAGCCTCTCTCACTCGCTTTGACGTCACGCTGCATCGTTTACAACTCACGCGGATGGACAGCACCATCGCGTGGAGAAATGAGAATACCCTGACGATTCTGCTCCAATCGCGAAGACGGTTATGGGATCAATCAAAAATGGAAATTCTGTCTACATTTACTCACCCTCTAGTTCCAAATCTTCATAAATGTCTTTGCTCTGATGAACACAGACAAACATATCTGGATGAATGTCATTAATCAAACAGATCTCATCCCCAATTTACTGCCAAAGTAGGAAGAATCAATTCTATAGGAGTCAATAGGGTATAAGACTCTTCCAACTATATTCCTTTGTGTTTAGCAGAAGAAAGAAATGGATTCAGTCAGATTATCATTTGGAACAACTCGAGGGTGAGGAAATGGTAACAGAATACAGTGACATTTCTGGGACATCATTGACTGACATAGCAGGTGTTGTATATTAGCAAGTTTTGTATATTATCTTTTTATTCGGTTGGACACGTTTTGAAGAATTTAGGAAAGTAAAAAGGTTTTGGGCAACTTCGACTACCATTTATATTTTCCTACTATGGTAAATCAATAATTTCCCAGAAATTATGTCAGTTTGGTAACATTTTTCCAAATGTTATTTTAACCAAATCAATTGATCAACCATCCACCAATAAGAAGGATGTTAATCGAGCTGTCTTAGATGAGACAATTGCATTTAGTATAAACTATTGGATTATTGAATATTAATTTTATCACAGTTATCTAAATTAAGGCGATAAAGTGAAGTTTCATTTAGATTTCGGTTTTTGTTGTTTAACAATTGTAACATAACATTTAATATAAAATAAACCTTTTTAACATAAAATACAGGAGAGTCCTGAATACATAGCAATCAACTGTACACAAAAACATCTTTTAGAATTTGCCCAATAGAGCTTTACGTTGTTGCTAGGAAACGGAAACGCTTGTGTGAAACTGAGTGAAGTCAGAATATATTAGCTCACTTTACTATTGACATAAGAGTTGTCAGATGCAATTTAAATGTTCAAATGGAAAGCAACCCGGTGTTAAATTTTGTATGTTAGAAATATTATATATTTATAAATACCTTATAAAAAATCTACAATATACTGATAAACATAAAAACAAAATCTTAATCTGAAACAACAACACAATTAAAGGAAATGTGGAAAATATCAAACTGTTGTTTTGGCAAAAATGTCGTTTACATCTTTACAAATATAACCCGTGACAACTTGGCATGTATGAACCATTTAACCTTTTTGGTTATAATCGTCTTAACTTTGTAATACGAAAGCATTAGCGCTCGTCTGGGTGACGGACTTTTATTTTAAAAAATCACTTTTGCGCAATATATGACTTCACAGTTTGTTGGTTTGAAAACGCTAAGGAGCGTTAAGTAGCAACAAGTGAAAAGAGCACACAATCTCAGCTTCATACAACAACTATTTATTATTCATAAATGAACTTAACTATAGCGCTCAATAAGTAATTATTTTAGACATATGCTATTACATATGTGCGCCGTAAATAAACCCATCGTGCTAAAAACTTAAGGAGTGTTTAACAACATCTGTGAATGATTTCTGCTACCGGGTGAGCTAACAAATAGATAAAATAACAATAGTATTTAAATAGTAAGAAACTAACGTTAACCACGGAACTTAATAGTTCTTTATTTCTACAAACATTTCGTAGCTTGTCACTATGTAGCAGGCTGTGTTAAATGTGTTATCATCATAAAATATAGAAAAATCGGATTCATATTATAATTAAAGACGACGTCTATTTTTAAGGGGACATCATGAATGATAAAGATGACTCTTCAGGGACTCTGGACTCTGAGTTTGATCATCACCTTGTTGATATGAAGCCATATGTACTCAAACTGCAACACAAGACAGGTGTGTGTGTGTTCATAAAAGATCTGTCACTAGTTTATACAGTTTACTATAAGTTTAAAAATCAAGAGTTATTATAATTTGATTTTCAGTTTTATTGTTCTGTTAATGCTATTTTTAATGAGCTTTTATTTATGTATTATTAGTTTTCATGTTCATTTAAGCTTAATTTTTAGCTATGTTGATTTGTGCTTTTAACATTTTATTGTTTGCTGCTATATAAATTGAATTAAATTCAAGTTTGATGATTTCTATTGAAGTTAATAGATATGTTTTTATAGTTTTGCTTTAGTTTTAGTAAACTATAATAACTTGATGGAAAACTATTACAAAACACACATTTACCCGTCAGAGCGCCAGCAATGTGCTCTGTGGATTAAGAAGCTTTGTGACCCCGGGGCCTGTGGCTCTGGATTGACTGGACGGAAAAACCGTAACATGTATGGCCGCCTCCTTCTGCACATGTTGAGAAGAGGAGTTTTGGAAGGCCCCTTCGCACGGAAACCTGAACCTGGCAGCCTTAAGACTCTGCCTACATACATGGTAAATCTTGTGTAGAACTGTCTCTGTAGCTTAAATTGTTAAATTGACTGGCCTTTTCATGTATAGTCAATACTTCACCTGCTGGGACACAACACTATAAATCATTCTTTTGGTATTGAGAACTAAAATCAGTGTTGATTCAGTGTTTTTCTTTTATAGTCCATCTACTTTGATGAGCCATTGGTAAATCGGTCAATAGATCAGAGCTCTGCAGCACTGCCCGACTGGGTGTTTGGTGAGTTGGGTCAGGCAGAGAAAACGTGGTCCACCTCTCCACTCTCAAACGCAGGAAGGTAGGACTCTGGACCCACTCTTGTATTCTTTAGATATGATATAAATTAATGTAAAATGATAGTCATGGATGATTTAATAATTGCCAAGTGATTCAAAGTACAAATAAAATAAATAGTACATTTTGGATAAAAAATCTGTGGTGGTATTATGATGTACAGAAACTGTTCCATGTTTTATGGTGACTTTCAGCTAGATACCTCTTAGCAATTGGGATCATATTTGTTGATGTACATTGAAACCGATAGCCTTCCCTTCTTGGTTGTCGATGTACAGTACGGCGAAGCGTTTGAATAATTAGACTCACGTTGTTGTTCTCTATGGCGCCGGATGTAACAGAGCTGGCAGAGATTTTAGGGGAAGGACGTCATCGCTCTGTGTGGATATACCCCATTGAGGTGGATGATGACACCTCTGTTCTTTCAGTCGCTTTATAGTCGATTTATCAACATCTGAACTGTGATTCGAACTGAATACTCAAATTATTGTCAAGTGTCTTGTAAGAAAAAGAAATGTCACGAATAGTAATTAAATAAACAAATCATTTGTATAGGGAAAAATGACAATTTCCACTCTAAATTTGGAGCCATATTAGTAAATGACATGTGAAATCGGCCAGCATCATCATTTTATTTTTACATAGAGATCGGCATACCTGTTAGTAAATCTGCTCATTTTAGTAATGATTGATACATTTTATGCCAATGGTGACAGCTCAAAAACGAAGAAAAGGCATTTTCTGTGTTCATTTTACAAATTTTGCATGCCTGTAACTCTAGAACCGTTAGAGATACTTTAATTTACATTCTTGTACTTTACCAATTTGTCTTTTGGGAATTAAACTTTTAAGGCCCTGTGTTATTCAGTACTACAGATATGAGGATGTGGCTTCATGAGAAAACTGGTTAATGGACACATTTTCAGTCATCAAAAACTAAATTTGTAAAGATTTCCAAAATCTGGTACTTCATTTTCTGTTAAAAAGGAACATCTGAAGAACAAATAATGTTGAAACTAGAAATGTATCTTGTTTCCTTATATCAAAACAACTGCACTAAACAT
Source organism: Triplophysa tibetana (assembly GCA_008369825.1). Lineage (NCBI taxonomy): Eukaryota > Metazoa > Chordata > Actinopteri > Cypriniformes > Nemacheilidae > Triplophysa > Triplophysa tibetana. Next base: position 1,953,052 of record CM017913.1, read on the forward strand.
AACAATTACAGTGTCCTTTTGGCACTGAGTCGCTGTTATGATCAAGTTAAAAGGCACCAGGCACTTTGAGTCCTTAATGCAGTGATTGTTAATGTACTCTAAAGTTTATTTGAAACGCTTTTGTATTGGTATAAAGCACTATCAAAAGGTAACTTGACATGTCAAGGCCCATTTCATAAATCTCTTTTTGTGACTTTCATCAAGTTGAAACAAACCATGGAAACCCGTTACACATAGTAGTTTGACGGATATAAGGACGTAATATTTGGCACCAACAAATACAATTTAGTTTTAGATGAAATGCTGTTAGATGTTCTCTGAATAGGATGTAAAACTTTTGGTGTGAGGATGTCGTTTTGTTTTCGTCTTGTGGTTTAAAATGTGAATAGCATTCAGCAAAACAAAATGAACCCAGGAAAGACATATGTTTGTGTTTAGTCACATGAGCGAGCGCTTTACAATACCAGACCTGTGTTGTGCTGCAATTTCAGGTCCTGATTCAAAGAGCCCATTGACCCTTCACAGCAGAAGATTAAACTGGTTCCTCTGAAATTAGAGCTGTCCCATTTTGAACGCTTAGCAGATAGAGGAAGTGCATCTGTGTGAAAGCCTTGATTTGTGTGTTCAGTGCTCGATTTAGAGGAGACTATTAAAGGCATTTAGATCACAGACTGAAGTTCGGCCGGAGAAAATTACAGCAGTGTCTTTAATGTGTCGCTTACATTTAGATCAGATGAAAGCGTTGAGCTCCTGAGTTATGCTCTGATGTTCCTCTGTGAGTCAGTCAGCTGATGATACAACACTTTTCCAGCTTTCATGGATGAAAAAAAATATCTGTTATTAAACCTCGTTTAAAGTTTTAACACATTATTTAGGAATGACAATGACTTGGATTACTTTATTTTTTGACTAAAGTACTACTCTTCTCTTCTTCTCTTTCTTCTCGTATTGATATTAAAGGGTCATTCAGCCCTTCAACACTGCTGAGATGTGAACAGATGTATTGCATATCACTGAACATTTTTAGAACCCATTAGGTCTTCCCAAAAATGTGAGGTAAAGTAATGAAAGTACTAAGTAATGTAAAGACTGTCATTTACAGACAGTTTTTTGTTTGTCCACCTGATGGCGATCTTTACCTGAGCTTCTGGTGAACGGAGTTCAGACTTCCACATGTCCTAGATGGAGGAGGCTTAAATAAGTGTGACTCTGAACTTATGACACCATACACTTTGTTGTGCACAGCTTGTCTTTAACAGAACTTGATGCACAGAGACACATGCAAATGTGTTTTTAGTGTTGCTCTTAAATCTTTGGGAAAGCTTTAGTGTAGTGTAATGTAGTGTAATGGATGATCATGATTATTTTTATTACAGGAAAGGCAAAAATAGTAAATCGCTTTATTATTATTAATATTATAATTCTTTTTAAATAAAAAAATGCTTGAGGTAATGCAAGCTGTTAACCAGGCTAAAGCATGAAATACAATTTTTAAGTTTTATTTACGTAAAACATGCTTTAATCTGTCCAGCTAATTCAGTCACCCTGTGTTAATTCTATTCTTAATTTCTTTATTTTTGGTGATTCGGTGACGTACAGCGCTTGTGTTGAACTCATCTATCCGCAATTGAGTATGCTCAAGAAGCTGTGCGGACGCCTTTGCGTGCGAGATGGACACAGACGCTTAAAGTCAAGTATACCCCGCCCTTAAGAGACATCAGATGTGTTTTTGAGTCATGTATGCAGGGAATGCATTAGCCAGGTGCTTGTGTTTCTAAGAGGAGAGCTTGTGGATGTGTCTCTGAGTCTGGGGCCGCCATCATCAGCTGAAGGTCAAGACACGAGGGACTTTAATCAGACTGCCAGGCCACAGCACCTCTACGATTGCCGTCCACCTCTTTGATCCCACACTCTCATCTGATTTAATTATCCCCATCCACCTGTTAACGGCCAGACGCCACTCACAATGACTGGCCCTCATCTGCCAGCTCAAAGGAAGATGAAGTGTGTGTGTTTGTAGTGCATGCATTTTCCAGCAGATTTATTGGCTATGCCCTTTTCAATCTGTTTTTTGATGTCGTTTGGAAACACAGGGATACATACTCTCCACTTTTAACTACCCACTGAATTTCATAGTTCATCCCAAATCACATGGACTATTTATTTTAACAGTGAACGTTTTAATTGTGAAAAAATAAATACACAAGAACGCGTTTTTTGTGATTGTGTGTTTCCCTAGCTATAGATTGCAGTGACACGCTTGAACTGTATATACAGTATCATCATCTAAAGAATCTGCCAAATTTACCATTGTGACCAAACATGTGTGTAGATATTTTTTTTTACTGCTGTTTGCACATAAGAGACCAAGTTTATGATATAGTTTGTCTGTGATGTGGTTGCCAGCATAATTTGGAATGATTAAAATGTGAGTTTGGAAACAGGTTTTTGAGATTTTAATATTCTGTAAGTTTGCTGTAAAATTCTCTAGGATTTTTGGATTCATGTTATTACGTAGTAACCAATATTTAAAGTAAAATAAAAAAAATTTTCACTACAGTTTCTAAATCGCGGCTCTGAGATGGCCCTTTAATGTCTGTTTTAGACTAGAGCTTATAACACGAGGAACGATAGCAAAATGAAAATAGAAAAATGTCTACTTAGATATATGCTGAGAGTTTTATATTCAGTATTCATATCTCCCTTCGTCTCTTCATGACTCTGGATTAGTAGAGATATGTGTTAAGCATTCGCAATTAGCTCAAGAACACGTTCTTAATTTGCCCATTAAACAAATGTGTCACGCTTGTCCAAATCAGTGACATCTAACTTTTGAAGTTCTCATCGGTGGCCTCAGCATAGTTGATCAAACTGGAATAATATGGGAATAAAGTGGGATCATAAATGGCAGTGAACTGGAAGCAATGTATAATAAATGAGTCCAGCGTCTGTATGTCAGGTCTGCAGTTGCTTTATAGAAATATAAAGCAATATATCAGCTATATGATGCAATTCATAATGTTTCCATTGCATGAGAGAAGCTTCTTTGCGTTCTGCTTTATGGCTGTAAATGTGTTAAATGAGACCCAGTCAAAAAGACTGAAATATTTAGACTCCTGTACACGTAAGTTTTAAGGGTTTGTCCAAATGCCGATTGAATTACTGGTCGACTCATCTCAGGTTGTCAACAGCCAAGGTCTTAAAGGGACAGTTCATCACATTTTTTTTGTCATCAATTAGTCACGTTCATGTGATTTCATACCAGTATAAATTACTTTGATCTGATGAACTAAATTTTCAGAAAAATATTTGGAAGAATGTAATTAATTTGAGTTCCGGGACATCATTGACTACCCTAATATGAAGAATTAAATGGTAGTCAAAGGTGCCACAGAACTTTTTGTTTTCCTAAATTCTTCAAAATATCTCATTATGCGTTCAACAGAACAAAACAATACAATATATATTTTTCCTACATTGGTTGAGGATGATGTCCCAGAATGAAAAATTGCTAACATTCTTCCAAATATCTTTCTCTGGGAAATTATTACAGGTTTGAAATAACATGAGGGTGAGTAAATTATGACAGATCTTTCATTTTTGGATAAACTATCCCTTTAAGAGCAGGTTGGCCCTCATACCAATGATACATGAGAAAAATTTAACTTAAACTTCAGTTCAAAATCAAATCAAATTGGTTTTACAAGTCGCTTGAATTTAAAGGGTACTAAACTAATCAACTGTATAAAGTGAAGTTGAGATTGGTTAAACTAGGTTTTTAAAAATAGATCATGAAATCAAATTTCAATCAGAAAGACACATTTTATAACATTGCATTGCCAGCTGTGAGCTTCAAATGTTATTTATCCAAATGTTTGAGACCTTTTCAAATGATCACATAATTTTAAAATAAATGTTATTAAATTAATAAATTAAGTTTCTTTCTATAAATAACATTTGTTTAATAATTATGGTGGCATCTAATCATTGCGTTAGCTAAAAATTGCTTTAAAATGTATTTTAGCTTGGGGAACCTTCAGTATCTAGTGCTTGGCCACCTAAAGTCTTTTATCTTTCACAGGAAGAGAGGTTTGTTCTGTGAAAAATCTCCAGCCGGACCGTTGGCCTCCAGTCCTCTCAAACACATGGAGAAGAGCCATATCAAGAAGGTGAGAACTTAAAACTTATCCAAGATCAGGCCTCCCAGCTTGAACTTCCTTAATAAAACATTCAATCCAGTTTCTCCTCAGGCCATGACCACCTTTACAAGTAAAGGTTTTTTCTCAATTTTTTCAGTTTGGTTCAAATTCAGTCTTGTGTGAGTTCTGGTCGTGTCCTAGTTTTTATCAGGTGTGCTTCATCCACATGGAGACACTTTTAGCTGCATACGTAAAGAGTTTGTATCGTTTGGGAGCCTGAAACTGCTGTTTTTTTAAACCGGGTCCCAGAGTGGATAAATCTGAAACGCCACGCTTGCGGTTTCGTGTGTACAGCCGATCCGTATATTTTCTAAAACGATGATGTCATAACCCCAGCGAGCAAAGTTTATGCATGTGCTCCAAGTCGTCTTCTTCATTATTTGTGTATCTCTGTGACAGAATTACAGCGCCACATACTGATTTGGCATTTTGAGTCGGTTTGAGTGGTTTGTCTGTAAGCAGATATTTCTTGAGACGACGCTGTGAAAAGGAAAAAAAAGATTGGATTGGGAAAGCTCTGGCTTCGTGTGGATGTGGATCAGACACCTTCCTGTAATGTAATATGTTGGCTCTGTGGCATGCCTACAGTATTTTAAACAAAATCTTCTGCCAAAGTTTCTAATAAGCTTCAACAGCATCCATGTATCTCATTTGAATTGGGTTTTATTAGTCATTTCCTTTGCTTTCCTGAGGAGACGAGGCTAAATCTGAATAGCAAAGCCCTGGAAAGATTTAGTCGATATAAAGTTCTTTAATGCTGGAGGCCTTCTCAGAAAAGAGCAGTTCTGACAACAAAGACGGGCCGATTCGTCATATGACCTCTGTAGGAATGCGAAGAGGTAAAGTGGAAATGATGTGGAACAGCCAAACATCTGGTGTGCCATGAGGGGAGCATGTCCAGTACCTCACTCTCTCCCACTCTTTCGCTCACATTCTGTCCATTATTTAGAAATTCACATAATCGTACATTTAGTTGCAGTAACTAGACACTAGAATGTTTTTTGAATGCACGTTTTCTATATACACTGCATGTCTGAATATCGAAACATGATTTCACATAAACGTTAAGTTTGATAAATAACAGAAGGTGAAACAGAACATCTACTTGAGCTTCTGTCTGAATCGTGTTTATGTACAGTAGTGATTTTGACAATCATTTATATTTAAAAAAATAAAATGATGTGGAATTGTGGTGGATTTTGACATTGTGTGTGTTATGGCATTAATGTATGTGATGATTATGTCATTTTTATATACAATATACATGCTGTCGTTTGTCATCATGGGTTCAGTGTCTGTTTATTGGATTTTCCTGCTCTTGTCCAGTGCATTTTACAATCTGTTTAGTACAAACCCAGAGATGGATCAGTCAGTATTCCCAGAGTTGCTCTGTGTCCCTGGACACCATCTCCTCTTTGTTCCTAACTGTGTGTTTGTCCTCCAGGCAGAGACTCTCAGCAGGCTGCCCATCTCCTATGATGAGAGTGACTTTGAGACCCGCTTCAACAGCTGGAATCTCGGGGTATGGCTTTTCATGTTTTGCCCATGTGCTATTTAATGTCACAAACCTGACAGTTCTTCAAAAAGCATTTAATATGAGCAGAGCCAAGAAAGAATGAACATTTTAATACTGATGTAAAACGCAACTGTCTTTAATGAAACATGCAACAAACCTTACTAACTTATTGTTTTACACAGTTTAATCACTGTAACATCTTTATTTTTGAGCCACCTCAATAAAACTTTTCCACAAAGTTAAGTGCTACTGTACTTGCATCTCGTGAGCGATGTTGCACAATTTATTCTTTTTTCCCAGCAGAGTTTGAGATTTTTGTTGTTGATATAGTGAGCTCTAGTTTAAAAAAAAAACTGGATTGCATTGTTTGTAGTTGATGACTACACCATATGGGAGGAAACATTTGCTGCAGCCATTGCTCAACATGTTGGCATGCACACTTCTCGAGATCAAAGCATTTGAGGCTTTATAGAACTGTGTTGGCCTCCAGATTTTCTCAATAGCCACGTTTGATTCCCCGCCGATTGCGAAACCGTCCGACTGCTTGTTCCATCACAAACTTTACTGAGAAAAACAAGAATCTGAACTATACTCATATCAGAGAGTGGGGTGTGAAGATAAGCAGGCTAGCGGGCCTGCTCTACTGGTGCTGCATCAGGTGTGCATGTGAAACTGCTGCGATAACAAGCCTGTCATGCTCAGGTCTCAAAGCCGCATCAAATGCTTAACCATACACTTACAGTATAAATATGTGATTGACAACCAACTTATCAACATAATGATTAAATTTGTCATTTTACTTGCCAAATGTGGGAATTTTAGCCATTACTTGATTTAAAGGGACCGTTTGTTAGAATTTTGCAGTAAAATATCAAAAAAACACTAGACCAGGTGTTACATATTTTTTTCAGCTGAGAACTTACAATATCTCAAATGTTTCCAACTGCTTTTATACCTGAGAAAATTCTAAACAGTGGACCGGGGCAGTTTAGTTGCCTGTCAATGGCCTCATATCCGCGATACCCTTTGTTACTGACTTTACTGACGTATCAACCGCGTGACACTGTCGTAGACAGATGCGGAAGTAGTTTGTACCGTCGGTCCGTCTAGCAATAATGTGAATAATGTGGGCAGGTTCAAAATAACTTTTACTATGATTGATTTGATCACTTAAAACTGCGCAGTGTTATCACATCATCAAATTGGACAATTACTGTAACATCTACGACTAACAATTTAGTTTTAAACCATACATTACTCGGGTCTAATTCATTATAAAAAAATGATTTCATCAAACACAACATTTATAAAACTTTATTTCCTCTTCCGTTAACATGATTTCTCGTTACCGTCTCATTAATGTATCAGCGGTACCATCAACGGTGGAGTTGAAGATAACATATCCCATCATTTCACGCTTCTACACAGCGTCATCATGCTACGCGATTGTTGTTGTTTTGATTGTGCGCCCTCTAGTGGCGATATCTAAAACTGTACCTTTAAGAGCAAAACAATGCATTTCTATAAACCCTTTTGCACACCAAATGTGAAGATTCACATTGATAACATTTTCCTCTTGTGGACACCAAAAAAATAAGATAAAAGCGTTTGGGTCATATCATGTGTTAGAATCTGGCATGCCAGATAGAGCTGTGAACAAGTCCCTGTGAGTCAGAAGTTGTGATCGTTTTTACTTCCGTATTTTGGCATTTCCGATTGAAAGGGAATTTGGAATAGAAAATAGTGAGTTTCGTCTATCTCTGCGATTTGATTGGATGTATAAAAACAACTGTTGCATTTTGAAATGGAATGACAACAGACTGACAGTTGAAGGGGAGGAGTTAACAGATGCTCCACCCAAGCCGCCTAACATACATCATTTAAGATGGATTACAGGACAATAGAGCATTTTCAGATTGTAACTAAAGATTATGAGGCCACACAATCTTTTAAAAGAGAATGACCCACATTGATAAACTTTTTAAAATAAACGCTGCACTATTTCATGAAAAAAAGAGGCATTGTCATTTTTAATTTCACTGGGCAAAAAAGTTTGCAAACTATTTCTGCATCACGTGGATCAGTCTCTAAGATTTACACAAAAATGTTCCAATGATGTCTCATGTGACCCAACATTGATTTGTAATGTATTATGGGAGACATGTCATATACCATCCTGCCATGGTCAATAATAAACTACTGATTCACAGGATCAATGTTAAAATGTGATTACAAAAAGCATTAATCATTTGTTTTAGTTAATAATCTACGTATATGTATGTGAATTAACTTGCATGAATCATGACTAACTATGATAGGATAAAAGATTTGAAATTCTTAAGTTCTAATGCAGGTGATTAAATCATTACTGTCCTTCCATTTGAATTCACACTGTACATTGTTTGTTGAAATAAAAAAAATCCTGAATTGAAATGAAATTGAGTTGAATTCCATTGTGAATCCTCACACGTTTAAGAAAAATGTGTTTTGAAACAAATCGAAAATCTGTTAATTGTTAATCCAATAAGTTTTCTGTCTACCCAAAGATTCACAACCCTCTTCCAATGATATAGCTTGAGAAATATCTTCTACATTTCATTCTTTGTGTGCATCTGTCCTATACACACTCCCTTTGCTTGCTTGTGTTGCCAATAGACAAATTCACAGGAGGGAAAAAGCATTTTTATGCAGAAAGGGAAATGGCCTTAGTGCACACAATGCCTCGAGTGGGATGAGGTATGATCTCTGTAAACACAGCAAGTTTAGGGAAGAGACTGTGTGTTTAAGTGGCTCTCTTTGAAGCCGTTCTACATTGTTTATGACAAAGGAAAGGAGGTCAGAGGGGGACGGGAGGTGTTTGGGACTTACCAAGAGAGAGTCATGCTGTATTGTTATGTTTTTGCAGATTGAAAACCCCCGGTACCTGCGTGAGAACCCTGTTCCTCTATCTCCGGTAAGTGCTAAGAGTCTCCAGTGGCACAGCCAGAAAGATCATTGCCATTGAGCTCCACAATTTCGGGTTAATGAGTCATTTTAATGAGATCCGTTACTTCATCACATTTTTATTTCTAAAAAATAATGATCAAATATTCATTAATAAAATCATTTGTTTCTCTTTTTTGTTTATAGATTTACAACAAGTCAAGCAGAAGCAGCACACTTTGTGACGAGGTTGACCCAGTGAAAGTTGATATAGAGGTGGGCACTCTTATCTTCTCCCATAATGCTTGTGATGTGCTGTAAATGCTGATAGCAGGGTGCCTTGTGTCCAGCGCAGTACCTTGACAAGAAAACTTCACTCAAAACATGATTTACACATGATTTCGTTTCTTCTGTCAAACACAGGACGAGGCATTTTGAAGAATAGCTGTAACGCTGTTTTCTATCAATTTCTGTATAAATTGTTTGCCTAATATTTTCAACAATTTGTGTGGCCTACTGTGCCTTAAAGGGATCATCTTAAACTGAAAATCCAGTCAACATTTATTTACAATAATCTAGGTTCTAGATGTCTAAAGTGACAATTCAATTTTTAGAAACCGGACACCTTTCAACCGGACACTGTTGTTGAATGGACAAGCGCTAGCAGGCGCTAGCAGGACCCGTCTGCTAATGAAAGACAAATTAAGTGATAGTGCACGCAGAAATTAATATTCTGTCATAATTTACTCACACTCTGCAGAACACAAAAGAAGATATTTTGAAGAATGTTTGTGAATGGCCCCCTTCACTTGCATTGGTTTTGTATCCATACAATAGAAGTCGATTGGTGCCAACAATGTTCATTCACCAACTTTCTTCAATACAGCTTATTTTGTTTTCTGCAGAGGAAAGAAAGTCATAAAGGTTTAAAATGACATGTGTGTGAGTAAATGATGACAGAATTTTCATTTCTGGTGAACTAGTAGAACACAAAAGTAGACGGGTCCTTCTAGGGCTTTTCCATTCAACAACAGTGAATGGTGTCCGGTTTCAAAAAATTGGATGCAACTGATTGTAAGTGTTCTGACAATATATGATTCAGTAGGCTTTGGTGACGAGCAAATGAAATTTTTCTTTATTTGGACAAAATCTGGTTCTCGACCTCGGCTTAAAGGAATCAAGCATAAGCAGCTTGAATCAAATATCAAAAATTTGTTGTCGTGTGTCATGAAGAAAAAAACGACGTGCCACCATTTAAAACTGTCTCAAATTGAAGCTGAATGAAATAAAGGCTATCATGGGACGTCATGGAAAGAAGGAAGCCGTTTTTGAACAAACTTCTTGCAACTTCTTGAGGTTTGGTTTGTTTTTTCCACATTTGAAGTAAATGCATCATGATGGCTGGTTGCTTTTAATAAACTTGAGAAAAGGAGGTTAGATGACAGCTTCTCACACCCTTTTCTGAGTTTCAGTTGTATAGGGACTCCGTGTTCTCGCTAGAGGCTTTAAACCCTTGTTGTGATGACAGCTTCCTCTCTGTATGTGGGCATAAGCTGAAAATCCCATAGAACGGCTCCTCTTTGATGTCATTTCTCTGGTATTGTTGAATATAGCGAGCGTGACCTGCTGGCGTGATCGCGCTTCCTTTGGGAAGAGCTGTGCTCATTTAGGTCAACTTCAGTCCCACAACATCATCAGCCCTCATCTTCACCAGAAAAACAACCATTTCATAAACAGCTCGTGTCTTGTTCTGGGTTTAAAAGAGAAAGCCGGCACACTAACTCCTACACTTTTGAACCACAGCGATGCAGAGATGAGCAGAAATATTAGTTTTTCGTAAGAGTAAATGGGGCTGTCGTTGTGATGTAGAGTATGGGAATGAATAACAGGTGCCGACATTGGCAGGCCCAGAGGTCCACTCGAGTTAATGTCGAGGCCGGGGAATCGTTACCAGGTAACATGGTGAGAAGGGAGTCAAGCGTTCCTCAGGATCAGCTGGTCTTTCATGAAGAGAAATGGTGCGTGATCGCTGCCCTTTACTGTGAAACAGAGGCAAAATAATGCTCATACGCTTTTTCTGTTGTTGTTAAAAGAGTCTGTTGTGAAACACTGAGATTGTGTTTCCTGCCAAACTAATCTTACTTTTATTTTTAATGAACTATCTTTTTAAGTAGCATCGATGAACACGGGAATTGGGAACATGTCGCAGTTGCTGTGGTATTGCATTGAACTCATGGGATGGTGATGATCATGATTATATAGGGGTCAGCGTGCATGTTTGAATCTGCTCTTTCTTGCCATATAACCCCTTTAAGACTTGGCACACCCATATTTCTCTTCGTATATTAACATAGAAACATTGTCATTCCTAAATAAATTAAAATTGCCTTCTGTTTGGCTGCTTTTATTTGCCAGCTTTAGTCAATGTGTGACACCCAACTTTAACAAGTTTGTCTGCTCCCTTATGGGAAATTTCAGACATACACCCCAGTATTATAAATAACTGTTACAAACTACCATTTGGATTAAAATTACAGTATTCAAAAAAAAGTGTTTTACTGTATTTTGGTATGAACAGCACTTGTTTTAGGTGTGCAGTAAGTATGCAACAGGCGATGATAAAGTAATATTGCCACTGTATTATTTCAGTTCAACTTGCAAACAGTCTGCGTAAAACATCTTATTGTCTTTAAATGTTACAATATATCTAGCATTAATAAAGAATAGCAATGTTATTAACACTGAAAATTTTGTCTTTCATCAAAATTAAATAACAGTCGTAGTACATCTCTGTGACTTACCCTTTCTATTGATTTCACCTATAATTCTCAAATGATGTGCAATCCAACATCAGAAAAATAAATTCCAGCATTGTGTAATTGTATATGTTTTTGGTTTAATTAAAATTTTACTTTTAAGATCATAAGTCTTTATTTGGGTGGGCACCCTACACAAAGGGGGGGCTTACAACTAAAAAGTGTAAAAAACACTGCTTTAATGATAACATCAACTACCATCTGGCATCTGCAAGAACCTGACATTATTGTAGTGAAATCAGTTTTAAGAGCTGTTTCATTTGCCTTGAAAAACGTTGATTCTTTTTCTTTATATACAGTAAACAATGGTGTTTTCTAGCAGTTCTAATGTGAATAATGCTGTATTTGTTTGAAACTGAAATTTCGCCTAAAAATGCTTTTTGTTGTTTATTCAAACATGGAACAGTTACCAAGGTATTTGCCCTGAAAATAGCTGGAATCACAGCCCGAACCCCGCTGTGTGGCGCTAACACGTAGCACACAGTTTGTGAAAATATTCCCTGGAGAAATGTGTGAAACCATGGCTGGGAGAAAAAAAGAGGCAACAGCTGCTCTCATCTCTCCTCCACCCACCCTTCCATCTTTTCCTCTGCTCTTCAAAAAGGGCCGCGTCTCTGAGAGTTTAATGCGAGTAAAAGCACCAATGTCATCCGCTTCACTGATTCCAGGGAATCTGAAAACCCGGAGGTGTGCGCTCGCCCGCCGCACCTTTGCAGACAAGAGTTTCAGAGCGCCACTGATGTAGTTTGACAAACTTTTCTAAAAGCTCCAATTGAAGGTTCAAAAAAGAGACGAGAAAAGAAAAAAGTCCCGCCCACGCTTGCATCTGCGCTGCCGGGATCTGTTTGACTGCGCGTCTTCAATCAGTGCAATCTTCTCCTTTGACAGCTCTCCTGTGGTCTCTGAGATTGCACAAGAAGAATGCTACGCACGGCGAGAGGCGGCGGCCTGTTTCTCAGGGTTGAGTGGAAGTAGGGCAGGTGACTGTAGCAAACTGTGTCGTCTCTCTCTTGTAAGATCTCATCCAGCCTCCTGATCCTCTTGTCATGAGATGAACCTCCTCGTCTGGGCATGGATTGAACTCTCACTGTGTTTATTTACAGAAGCTTGTTTTGTGCTGTCTGACTGCGTCGTGAAATATGTACTCGGTTTTAGTTCTGAGGTGCGTAGTAAGGGGTAAAACATAGTCTACTTGAGCGTGTGCTTTCTAGATTCTATTCCAAAATATAGCACCATGCAACACTATGCAAGTATGCAACGTAATATTATTAGTGTAAACCGCTTCCACAGACTGTTGTCTTTTCACGTCTACTGTCATAGTGGACCTAAAGTGAGAAGATACTGTTATCGATGTGTTACACGGTATACGTAACATTGCAAAAGAAAATAGTTTAAAATAACCTTTACAATCAGTCATTTAACAAATGACACATGGTCTTGTGTTTTTAACGCTGTGTTCATAGAGCAACCTATATATCTTCAAAGCATTTTGGAATTACTGGATGCAAAAAATCACACACAGGCAAAGTCCTCCTGAGCTATCTTCAGTTTTTCAAGTGGAAATAAATTGTTTATTGAGCATACAGCAGATGTATATATAAATAGATATTTGACATATTTTTGGTCACATTTTTTGGCTGTGATAATCAAATCTGACCTTTTAATTTTTCTCAGAGAGTGTGTGAAGACAGACAACTTTTGAGACAAACATTGCTTTTCTCAACTTTGCAGCTATAGGCAGTGTTTGGATGTCAAAGCTCTTGGGGGTCCCCTTACCAGCCCTCAAAATAAATAAATCAATAAAAATAAATCAATAAAAATAAATAGAAGTAGCTGACAGTACAAACATCAATCACGTGATAGTTTGGATCAGTTATCTGACCACATTACACCTGATAAATGTTCTAATAATGTTATATGAAACTAATACATATGAACCAATGAATAGGAAAAAATGATGTAATTTCTTTGGGCAAGAGTAGAAGTCAGCTCATGTTTGTAAGAGACCGCAAACAAAATTGAATGAGAAAGTTTTCTGTGAATAAAGGTTTTCAATATGAGACATCTCTGTCTGTATGTCTTGTCTTCATTGAACATCTGATTTTTCCGATAAATAGTCATTTTAATTTGTGAAATTTGGACAAATAATGGACAATAGTGTTTTCTTAGCGTGATAATTTGACAGAATCATAAGATGACAAATGGAAAACCCTGCATACAGCCAGCAGATGTGGCCTGTGGCACAGTGATTGTTTCTGGGGCCTAGACACAACTTTCTCTTTTACTGTGGCCATGTAGTGCCCGGCAGCCGATCTGATAATCCAGCAGATTTTGTCCCACTCTGGTGGCAGCAGTTGAAAACCCTGAAGCTCAGTCAGCCTGAGGGCAGGGAGGATCGCTCACAAATCCTACTCGTGCCAGATCAAACCATGTTTCCAAAAATACACGAGAAGAAAGACACTGCTTCAGGAATGACCAGCGGCCATAATGACAAACGTTTCTGCTGCTCTCCATGTGTGTGTAAGCGGAAACGTATGAGTGAATGTTATTTTACAGCTTTAAAACCCCTGGGATGCATGTTCTGACATGCTAAAAAAACTTCTGGTCTCACAAATATGGAGGCACTTTTGCAGCCTGAACTATAGAAGGGGAGCTTTATTTAACAAGTTAAGTGAGGAATTGAGAATCTTCTTAAATGCTACTGCTTAGATAACGCCTACATCCCATGTGGAAAGGATAGCTTACACAGACTTGAATTGTGAGTCTGAATTAAGGCAGATTTTTACTTCTGTGTTGGACCTATGCCGTAGCCTACACACAGCCTGACGCGCTCCTCCAAAATTGTAACATCAATATGACGCGGACCGCAAGCGCTGTTATTGGTCTGCTTTAACCCCCTCCCTTCAGGTCAAAACTCTGTGATAGCGTCTGATTTACTCATACGCATTTCCGAACGCATTATAAAAAATGTAGCAAAAGTGACTGTTAAATATCACTGCTAAATGCTTCAGACAACGGGGTACACAACAAACTGCTTGTTCTTCGGCTCTTGTCTTTGTTACACTAGCAATGCGCCTGTGGACACTGACGCCTAGTGGGCATTGCCTGTCGACGCTGACAACAACGCACAAGTATTAACAAAAACCGGCGCGTTGCCGTAAACGAAGAGGCTATAGGTCCGACACAGAAGTAAAAACCCACCTTAATGCTGTAGAATGCAGCTGTTATGATATATATTTATGACAAATATGTTTTTTGTAGGTTACACAGTGCAAAAATGCTCTTATTCTCTGTATTTTATGATGTTCTTTATTTATAGATTGAGCTGAAAGCTAAAGTTCTGGAGGCCAAACACCAGGAGGAGATGCTGAGGATGCAGCAGAAACATGATGCAGAGATTCAGAAGGTGCCAGTACTCTTATTTATCTAAACAAACTTAACAAAGATCATTTACTGAACAAACTACAATTCGAATTACGTTTATTTTGTCTGTGTTCTTTTAGGGTTAAAAACAACACTTACGTGTGCATTACATTGTAATTAATTGACTCCATAATTATGTGTAATATTAATAACACATCATCTGTTTGAATGGATTAAGATTGGTTAAAATGGAGGGAATTCAGGTAGCCCCCCCAAATGAATCAATTAATATAGAAATCAACAGCATTTCATTCCATCAGAGTAAAACCAGCATGTATCTCATCCGTACCATAGCAGTCTGTGTTTTATTCTGTCCTTGAAGCTTCTTAGCCTGCGCATTAATAAAGCCTACAGCACTTACCTTTGCCAACAGACGTTCATTTGTTTCTGCACCTTTATAAACAGAGACATCTTGGCTGATTGTCTTTCATGGTCGTCCCGTCATCCCAACACTTTTTTACGACCCTGCAGTGTGGGGCTGAAAAGAGCTCTTTAAGGAAGTGATGGCAAAATTGCGTGTCCCTAAATGTTCCCTGAACTTCCCTTTAGCCCCTCTCTTTTCCTTTCAGGCCTAAAGCTTTCATCTTTCAGAGGGCGACTGGCTCGCGGGATGATGAGCTTAGCAACAGAGTGCACTTCTGATGGACAAAAAGCAGGATAAACAATCCACTGATGGGCTCGCTGACTTTTCAGAGGGAAAACATAATAACTTTCAGCATTTTTGGTTTTTATGAAGTTGAAATCTGCGTTTGAAGGACATACCAGCTCTTGAAACGGCCATCTCACCACCCAACACCCCTGTATAGAGACCCTCAACCTCAGACAGTACTTTAATGAAGTCCTTTGAAGACTGCGTTTGTTTATTTGGTCCAATGAAGATTTGGATTAACATCAATTATTTTGGGTTCTTCTATCGCCTCTTAATTGCTTTGATAATGTTGTAACACTGTCGTTATCTTGATCATATTCAAGTTTCTTGATATGGCAGTCATCTTGCATGGACATAAAGTGCAGTAAACTTCTGCCTTTGAGAAGCTGCGTCAAATGGGGTTCAATCTGAGGATGTCAATATTTGCTCAGGTGCATCTTTCTTTGAAGGCCTTAGAAACACCCCACACACATGTGGTGCAGAGTTGTCCGTCGGAAGACTCACATGAATCCTGCGGAGTTTGGGTCAATGCATGCCGTTTGTCATGTCCCTTGGCTGTTGATCTCTGTAGGGTCCTTTGAGAGTTGCAGACCCCTGGTCGCAACGCCGCTGTACACCCTCACTGGGACAATGGCTTAGAGCCTTTGAACTCCCACTTGGACGCAGATGGCTTGTAGAAGGTCAGGCCATCAAAGGACTTACAGCAGGCTGAACAAACAGCTCTCTGCTGAGTAACGGCCGCATCAGATAAAACTCATTTCTGAAATGGCCACCCGCCTCCTGCCCCACCTTGAGCCAAGGCATCTTATCACCCACAGCTCAAGGCACAACACCGGGTTGCTGCTGGGGACCAGGTCCAGCAGATCTTTATTTGGAACTTGCTAGATACGGCTTGCTTTTGGCTCCATCCCACATTGAAGGATTCCTAAATTCTTTATACTCATCTAAAGCCTTAAGTCATGACACACAATGGCCGATTGTTAAGAGCTTGCAGAACCGGTCTGTTGGAGAAGAGGTCCTCAGGGCTATGGCTTAAGTCCTTTCAGAAACTGGCAGGTCTTATTCATACTTCTGGTATGTTAACACTCAACATCTACTGTAATTCAGTAAGGAGATCTCATATTTATAGTCTCTTTATTCACTTTTTTAGATGTACACATTTATAGGCAAATATCTTTTTCCAATTTCCAAAAAGATTTCCTCATTGATGCTTTTAGTGTTTCCTTCCGTACAGCATTACACCTGTAGCCTGAATAGGCAAAGCTCACTGAATGTGAATGTGAACATGCTGTATTAGTTTTTCAAGAATGGAAAAAGCAGTTAGAAGCTTTAGAGAATTTGGTGAAAAAAGTTCTTTGCACAGAACTTGATGAGAACAATTCTTTAACGCAGAACAATTCATGAGTAGATGCTTGAACACATGTTTTTTTCTCCTGAAATGCTCTGAATAATGTTGGATTTTCATCCTCTGCGTTAAGCTTATACTACTGTTACAGATAATATACTTACTCCTAAAAGCTTGCACTGAATAAAGGCCAAAAAGGGAGATCTTGCCCCCCCATTCCTCAAAACGTCAGCTTCAAAGCAACGATTTCCAGTATTCAGTGACGCAGGAGAGAGTGAGTTCCTTCATGGTCATGCTTGTGAATAAGAACATTATCCTCTGTAATCTGTAGCCAGCATTAGCTTGTCATACAGACAGACCACAAACCTCTATTTAAACTCGGTTACCACTGAAATGTATTTACAACTCTGGATTAGATGGAAGGTCTGGAATATAAATGTTCTGTCATCCGTTGTCTGGAATGTCATGAAGTTAATGAATCAATATTACACTTTAGTCAGAAATGTTGCCTCGAATCATGTGGCCTGAATAGAAAATGACGTTGATCATACTGGCAAACAATAAAATGGATATAAACGATACATGTAGCCATACATTGAGACAAACCAGATTATCGTAGATGCTTAAAAGACTTTTTGACATAGGCAAGTAAAGCAGACACCTGTAACACTTTAGCAATCAGCTAGCAGTACATTGGCAACTCTCTTTCCGCCTGTTAAAAAATGATCAAAACAGATTTTCTTTATTATTGTTTATTTAGATTTTGGACCGAAAGAACGGTGAGATTGATGAGCTGAAGAGTATGTATGGAGGGAAGCAGAAGGAGGTGGAGGAGACCGTTCGGAGGTTGGAGAACAGAGGTGAGGGGAGGACATGGAGGAGGTGGTGTTTACGCACTCATTCTGAGCGATCTGGCAGGTTGACGGTGTTGCCCGATGTGCCCCAGCTGTGCACAACTCCCACAGCCCCATAACATCTCTTAAAAGTATGCATAGAGCCCCCAACAAAATAGAAACAATTCTGTAATTTCATTCTCAAAATATTGTATAAGGTTTTTTTCAGCCTCAACATATGCCTAGTTTACAGTATGGGTGTATTGTTTATTAGAATTAGTTCCATAAAGATGTATTGACGTTGGGCATTGTGCTTTAAATTTAACATCATTGTAACTTTGTATTATACTGTATATAACACATTACGCAGCCTTTGATCAAAGTAAGGTTGCGACATCGGAGAAAATACTCAACAATGTTATTGAATAATGAATTTACACACGGTTTGTCTTAAAACATACCACACATAGGCGAATATAACATCAAAAACACAATTTTCACCCCAGGACGACTTTAAAGGGATAGTTCACCCAAAAATTAAAATTCTGTCATCACTCACTCACCTTCGAGTTTTTCCAAATCTGTATACATTTTCTTTGTTCTGATGAACACAGAGAAAGATGTTTGGAAAAATGCTAATAACCAGACACATCTTGCCCCCCATAGTGACCCCCATAGTAAGAAAATATACTTTTTTTTGTTTTTGTTGAACACTGTTGACATTTTGAAAAATGTAGGACAGCAACAGTTCTGGGGCACTTTTGACTAACATTGTATTTTTTCCTACCATGGGAGTAAATGGGGGGCAAAATCTGTCTTTCCAAATAACTTCCTCTGTGTTCATCAGAAAAAAGACAAATTTGGAACAACTCGAAGGTGAGTAAATGATGACATAGTTTTCATTTTTGGGTGAAGTATCCCTTTAACAAAACATCAGTGTGAAATCACTGTAACACATAACCCTGTCACCTTACTGCCTCTTAGTCTACATGATACATACATGAATCCTTCCATTTGTTTCCCATTGTTGTCTGTCGGTCCCATAGTGTGTTTTGTGTGGTCAAAAGAAGAATCATGCTGCATGGGGTGGCCTGGGGTGCGAGATGCCCCTTGGCCAGGCCTCAGTATTTGTCTCTTCCTCCTGTAGTTCAAAGCCTGCTGCGAGAGTCCCAGGTCATCCGGCAGACCAAAGAGAAACAGATCAGCGAGCTGAAAAAAATGTCCGATCAAAGTGCTGAATCTCAGAAAAACGAATGGGAGAAGAAGGTAAGGAAGGGTTGAAAGGACTCAGGTTTCCGCAGGCCCGTCTCACCAGCAGCCAGAGCTTTGAACGCTCAAAGAGTTTATAGAGCCCAGCCCATCCCGCAAAAAGAATCCCGAAAATCCATCTTCTCTGAGTTTGCAGTAGATACGAGATGTTTATTGCTATGATAGGAAAGCAAAGCTCTTCCCTGCCTTTGTAAAGGCTTTTGATGGGAGGGCTTTTTTCCTTCAGGCCTTATAAAACATTCTCTTTGTTCTCTATTTCTAAACATAAAACGATGTAGGCCTCATGTTCAGGGTTTAACAATAAAGATGGCCTGGGGTATTGTATTGAACATTGTTGTGAAATTTGCTGGTTTAATGTCACCATGAATCAAGTATTCTAACCAGCTAATCAAGATGAGGGCTCGTCAAAATGACTTGAGTCTAGTTACAATGTTTTTTGTAAATTGGCAATTCTGACTAGTCTCAAATTTTCCTTTTCAATAAATTAAGTATGTAGGCAAGTAATATATAAAATGTAAAATATCAAAGATACATGTAAAAGCAGAGGCAGACTGTTGTGTGATTGATGGTTTTTGAATGGCAGTTGCATGTAGCGGTAGCAGAGATGGAGCAGGAGAAGTTTGAGCTGCAGAAGAAACACACAGAAAACATCCAGGAGCTGCTGGAGGACACCAACCAACGGCTAGCCAAGATGGAGGAGGACTACATTGCTCAGACTCATGCCACCGTTAGTCTATTTACACTACATAAATAAACAAAGTATGGCATTGGAAGGTAACAATAGTACATAATAATAAATCATGTGGAAGTATAGACGGTTTTATATTACCAAACAAAAACAAACGATACTGCCCATACAACTATTGTGACCCCAACTGAACTTCCGGTACAAATTCACATGCAATAGAGTGCCTGTAGATTATTTCTGATACCAATCAAAAGAAACCCAGAAGAAGCGTTACTTGGCCTAATTTGTCTCTCCAATATTCTGAATTTAGACTCCCGATACCAAGCTAAACCGCTAGACGTTAATGTCCCATATGCTCGGAACAAAATGTTAATTCACTAAAATTAGTGTATAGAAAAATAATAATACAAATTAATATTAACGTAAATCAAATAAAATATAAATACTCATACTATTAGACTCTAGCTAAACACAAACTGAAATGTTAACCGGGGTCAATACCGCGCGCGTCCGATGAAACGGTCTATAATATATATCTATCTTATCAGTAAATACAGTGATTCACAACTTGCGTTGATCCCTTTTTTAAGAGACCAAAGTTTACATGGTGGTCAAACGACGTGTTTGAATATCTTTTGATATATACTCTTGTTTTCTTCATTAACTAAGACACTTTTTGAGGCCAGTTGGATTTAGATTAGATTTACAAATTGTGGCTGGAATACATGCAAGACTTAAAATCTGATCTTAAACTAGATATCATACACATCATTTTTTGAAAAAGTTTCATATAGAAACACTAATTTATCAAATCTGCAGACTGGCACAGACTGAAAATCTGGGCAAAATCTGAGCAAAGCACTTCTAGTGTGTTTTAGCCTTTAGTAGTCTTGTGTTTACTTAAATCAGCTGCAAAAAATCTAAGATGGGTCTAATGTAAGACAAAAAAATTTAACTGATGGCCCCCTGACTAACTTTTGGTTACGATCCATGTTGTGATGTCAACCAATAAACTGTCAACTTCTCTAGATTAAAAAATTGCCTGACTTTGTTTTGTTTTATACAGTAGCAAATATTTTAATACTGTAAATAAATAGACAATAAGAAGAGGACGAGCTTTCGAAGACCAATAAAATTCACTGAGGGTGGGTTGCACCAACAAGGATTAGGTTTAAATCTAGATTAAATCAAGGTTTATTTAATAATTCTGTTGCACCAAGCTGTAAACCTTGTTAAAAAAAATCAGGTTTTTATTGACGACATCATTTGATCCAGGTTTTAATTTAAATCTAGATTAACTTTAATTGTGTTGCTCCAATAATTTAAACTCTGATTTATCTCTCAATTAGGGATTAACTTTAAACCTGCAACTAAGGAGGTTTAAATGATAAAAAACACATATCTGTTATAAAATGTTCAGAAACAGATAAGCGTCATGTCATGCTTCAGTGAGGTGTGTATTGTAAAGAAAAATGGAAATAAGTAAAACACCTCAGCGCGGTTGAGGGTATGCAGTTTGATAAACTGGGTGGTTGTCTGTGAAGCATCAAATTCAGGATGCCCTGCTTTATTATCCATTACATAAGCACAACGTCTGTGATTAAACGGAAAAGACATACATCCTGAGAAGAGTAGCTAGTTATTTTAGTGGCATATCTAAATTGTTGTCCAGTCCTGAGCATGCGCACCTCAGCCGTCAGTGCTGCTGCAAACATCCCCAGAACACAACCGAGGACGACCCCGGAAACGCTATCACGTACCAGGGCCATTCGCAGCGGTTTATCCACTCGTGATTCCTGTACTGCGCTCTTCTCTCTCATGTCTACTCCAGTCGCAAGCTGCAGGATAATGATGCGGCTCAACAGTCATATTTGTATGCTGTCATGGCCCGTCATGGGTTGTGAAATGTGTTTATGGATAAAAAATAAATATCCAGAGAGAGGTTTAAAATAGCAAAATAACGCTTTGTTTACATGCACGATATGTTTATTTCTTTTTTGACATTGATTGCTGTTTACTTACACCGGCAAAATCCATCATGTTTTAAATACAGGTTAAAGGTTTAATCCATGATTTGTGGTGCAACGTAATTTGAATTAAAATAAATATAGGATCAATAAACCATAGATTAGCTCTAAACTCTCTTTACTGTAATCCTTGTTGGTGCAGTCCCACCCTGTAAATCGTATGAAAATGCTGGAGATTTATATTGTGGACATCTTTGATGGTTTGTGAAATGTTAATGTTCTCAATTACTGTAGTCCAAGCTTTGTTTATTTTTATTTGCACTGTAATCACAAAATGTATTAATTTAAGTTGATTTGGCAGCATTGCAATTCCTCTAATTCCTGCAAATATTTTCAGCAAAGAAAAGATAGGTTTAGTGCCTACTGTCGGCCATTTTGGTTGAAGTGGTTCAGTCTCATACATTTTCCACAATTTAGACCATCTTACTAAAGACTACCATGAGCTTTTTTTATACAACCGTCTTTCTTCACAGGCTTGTTAATCATTCTAATTTTTAGACAGTCTTAAAACCGTGGCTATGTTTATGCAACCGGCCTATGGTTATGTACTGCCTAAAGATCAAATGTCGCTAAAGTTAACCAACATTCATATGACAGGCTCGCATGCTGTTTGTGTATGTTTCTGGTCTTGTGGGGCAGCTTTAACCCAGCTAACAAAATAAGGTCCCCAGAACGTCACTGTGTAGGGTTCTTTAAACGTAAAGGGGACGTTCAAGGGAACAACAAAGGACAATCGGGGACCTTTACGTAACGTTCGCTAAAAGGCCATTATGCATTTTTTTTACTGATGGAAAATGTTAAATAGACTATAAGAATCAAATACACGTACAAGGAATTGTGAAGTCTGTAGTGAATTCAATGAGGAACAGAATTATGTAAACACTATTCTTCATCAAATATGTAAGAATTATCATGAGCTTTGATCCCAATTATAAGTAATATTTTCTCCACCACCCTTTGTAAGGGAAACAAATATCAATCCAAATTGGGATGAATTTAATTAATAATGATCAATTATAATTATCTGGATCAAATTCATGATTTGGGGAAATCACTTAGCATTACGAGCAGGTAGCAAGAATCGGCATGTTTAGGGACTCCGGATTATGAGCATGAACTACAAACAACATCACGTGTGAAATAAAACAGGACTTTATTATCTAGACTAGACACATACTAATCTAACATACACACACATACAGTTAAGCATTAGAAGATGGTTGAAGTTGAAGCAGAGAGAAGAATAGAGCATGGATTATGGCAGTATATGATATTCAGAAGATCAATAGCCTGAACTAAACATCAGTTTCTTCTTGTAACGGACCTTTGTTAAAAGGATTAATGATGCCCTATGCATCCATTAATAAGACTAAGTTTGATACTTGCACGTCTTGCCCATCAAAGAAAGAAAGAGTCCTGATGCAGTTTGTTTGTTAAGGCTCCAGTTGATCTTGGCTGAAAGTGATCAGAGAGAACCAGTTTTATGCAGAGGATCTGTATCTGGAAAGACGAGGCCGCAGCCTGGCACAAACTTATGGGTTAAAGGTGAAGTCTTCTTCTAGTCCATCCTTTGGAGATGCAGAACGCAAAGAAAAGCACGACTAAGAGAAAAGGAAGCGCGAGGAAGAGAGAGCAAGAATCTTCTCGTGGTCTCTTTTAAACTGTGAGGATGTCACATCCTACAGACGTGACTGTTCCAATCAGGAGATGGCAACTTTGGAGGGAAAGTTAACTGTTTTTGTCTTTCAGATGGTGTTTTGCATGTGAAAGCTGATTGGATGTTCACTAGAAGACTACTAAGAGTTTGATAAAACTAATAAGAAAAGAGTTACCAAAACACAACAAACATCAACGCGAAGGACATCACAAATGTAGCTCATAGACACCAAACATGATCTAAATATAATCTTGGTTAAATGAGTTACTACAAATCTAATAATTCCAGTAGTTAAACACACATTCATGGATACGTTGGATTAATGTTAAAACAGACATAACAACATGAACATTAATACATGGAAATGTTATAAATGAATGTGTACATTTCCATATAAATGCAGCTATAATTGTAGGTCTATCCCCAAAGTGAGTAAAGAGAGTTCAGCTCCTTACATTCCAATGGGTCGTAAAATACTCTTATCTTGATGAATTGGTGTGAGTTGCTATGGTCACCAGAGATCTTGTCCTGCCCTTGGTGTAAGTTGCAGATTGGGGGTTGACCCCCAAGCGACTAGCGTGCTGGTGGGGTGAGGGGTGTTGTTGTAATATTTAAGAAATTTAAGTAGTTATGCATGTCTGATCCGTCTCAGGTACTACAAGTCCAAACTACTTTTATTTCATAAAACATTTGGCAAGGTGATGTCTTTCTCTTTGTTATGATTTCATTTGTGACTCTAATCTGGGCGTACTCCACGTCATGAATCCACGGTGGTTCATGCTTCTCTTGCTACCTGAAACAAATGTAACTAAATTCAGCAGTGAGTTTAATCCTTGTAGCCTATTATTCTGCGTCACTTCTCGTTTGTCATTAAGATCATTTTCGAACTGGCGTTATTGAGAATATCTCTAGGCTAAAATGAATGTGTGACTGCTCTTAACTCAATATAACTTGCCTAGAAATATCCTAAAATATATCAGTGCTTTAGTTTTGTCTCAAGATGCAAACCAGTAATGTATTCTTCTAAGGCATTTTTACAAAAGCGACATAAATATCTTAATTCAACTAAGGCCACACATATAGTCGTGGTTTAAGATAAGCTGTTTCTGTGAAACTGGGCCTATAGTTTAAACTTTTATTCAAGATAGTGAATGTAATTATTTACTTATTTAAATATTGAATTATGTAGATATGCATCAGGGATAAGTGCTCTGTGAATAACAGCAATGCTGCAAAACAGTGGCCAAGCACACTTTGGATATTAGAGGAAGAGGAATAAGGACTTTTATTTGTTCTTATTAGGCTGCCTTGCCTGTCTCACCTCTTACAGGACAGATACAATAATGAATTTAAAAAGAAATATACACAAAATTAAGCATGTTATTATTTTCTGAACATTTAAAAGTAATGCAAATTATGTTTACCACTGAAGTGTTTTTTTGATTTTGGGGAATGAAATTAAATGGAATCTGTATCAACCCCCACCCCTATGTGACTGATCAACTATTTGCAAAGCCAAAGATGCAGTGATCCTAGCAGGAACAAAAAACCTTTGGATTTGTTTCGCTACTGCGATCAGAAGTATCATTATTGGTCCAATATGTGAGAGGATTTGTATATCACAGATGCACAGTGCTTGATTTTTTTTAAGAACTATACATTTGCCTTTTTATGTCTGAGACTGAAAATTGTAATTTCCTGTTTGTTGTAACAGTTCATTTAATTTTAAATGTAATAGTTAGTCAAAACATATAAGGTGTACTACTCACACCCTGTCTAAACCGGACTGTGTATGATGCGGTACGATGCATAGTCGTGACAAAAGACAATAGAACCCATTATAAGTTTTAATTTTGTCCACATCGCGTCTGGTGTAAACAGGGTGTTAAAGTACAAAAATTAAAGGTGCTTTATGCTGTTGCTCTAGAAGAGAGTGTTTAGAGTATAGTTGCTGTTGACACACAGGCAAATGGGAGAAAAAGAAGTAACATCACAGCCCTACCACTGACTGATCATTAAAATATCTTTATATTCCTACTAATCCAAAGATGCAGCGATCCTGGGTGGTTATACAATCAACCAATGGGATGAAAAAGAAGAAACACCATATACAGTAATATGAGAGTGGTTTGAAATAACCTTTTGTTGAGACATATCATTGAAAATGGACAGAAGGGTTGTATATGTTTACATAACAGTATTTATTGCATTATACAGCCCTCACAATACTTCTTTGACTTAAAATAATCCGTTAACATAGTTATTAGCAATTGTATTGGTATTAACTAATGTTAAAATAGATTAATAAATGCTGTAAACTATTGCTCATTGTTAGTTTTGGTGAACTAATTATTTACAACCATAATTTTTATGCAAATACAGACAATGTATCTGACAGTCAAAAATATACTTACAAAGCCAAAGATACAGCAGTCATGGGTGGCTCCTAAAAGAACCTTTGGAGTTTATTTAGCTGCTGCTACCAGACAAAACCAAAGGTGCTCTATGCCGTGGCTAGAAGAGAGTGTTTAAAGTGTAGTTAGCGGCTGACACACAGGCAAATGAGTGAAAAAGAAGTAACATCACAGCCTGTATCTGAATGATCATTAAAATAACTTTATAGACCTATCAATCAAAAGACGCAGCGATCATGTGTGGTTATACAGCTACTGCTACAAATGGAAGAAAAAGAAGAAACAGAAGAAACATCACTTACAGTAATTATAACCTTAAAGGAGTAGTTCACCTCAAAATTAAAATTCTGTCATCATTTATTCACCTTCTTGTAGTTTTAAATCTTTGTGATTTTTCTATGTTTTGCAAAACACAAAGATATTTTTAAGAATGTTGCTATACCAAAAGCGTTGCTCGTTCACTTGCATTGAGTGACACAAAACCAAAACAATGGGTCAAACAGTTTTCAAATACAGTATCTTTTGTGTTCTGCCGAACAAAGAAAGTCATACAGGTTTGAAATGTCAAGAGGGGGTTGACAATACTTAAGTAATCCTACTTTTTGTTGATTTCAGCATTTAATAATACATATTTAAATCAAATCTGTTAACATAGTAAATACACAGTGAACTAGCAATTGCATAGTATTAACTAATATTATAGATTAATAAATGCTGACATACAATATAACTTATTCTTAGTTTTAGCTAGCTAATGCATTTACAACTTACTTTACCTGTATGCAGATACTGAGAAGGTGTCTCAAAAGATATACTTACAAAGCCAAAGATAAAGCGATCCTGTGTCACTCTTTAAATAACTTTTGGGGTTTATTTAGCTGCTGCTATCAGAAAAGCAAAAGGGATTAAACAACACTAAAGAAATCACTGAATATATATGAGATAAAATCATTGACTTGTCTGTAAGTTACAAACATTAAAAACTAATTTACATATGGTGGATATTTCGTTTATTTGTATTTCAAGAGGGTCAGCCCTCACTGAGGTAAGACATTTCGATCCCTGTGGAGATATCAGTGCATAAACAGCAGTGGAAATCACAACGTTGGATATTGTTGTTGTTATGAAGTATAAAAAGTGCGTTTGGATATTTGGAGTTAATCAATACTCTAATTATTTTATATACTTGTACATATAGGCCAGAGTTTCCCTCCCCACAGGCGGGCGCCTCAAAACCTGTGAGACACAGCGCTATAGAATCATTACTCCATTGACAGAAATGACATCACACACATTTAACCGCATTGAACAGTAGCCTTACATTGAATTGAGGCAAACAACTAGACTTGATACATTTACTGGAAAACCAGTCAGTCAATACCATGATTTAATGAGTTGTATCTGAAAGAGGCTGTTTTTGAGGAAAACATATATCGTTACAGTTCCCTCAGATTTCCCTCAAACCGCCGCAGCAATCCACTCACACCCAGTCAGTCTGTGTGCTAGCTGGACACCAACATCAGTGCCAGGGTCTCGCGCTGGTTTTGCACAAGATAAAAGTAAGCTTTTAAGGTCAAAGCTATTTTTTTATTATTTTTGAATCATTAAAAAATATTTATTTCGTCAGACCCGCATTGTATTTTACAAGAATAA
Organism: Triplophysa tibetana; assembly: GCA_008369825.1. NCBI lineage: Eukaryota > Metazoa > Chordata > Actinopteri > Cypriniformes > Nemacheilidae > Triplophysa > Triplophysa tibetana. The sequence continues at coordinate 1,980,463 of CM017913.1, forward strand.
AAGACATTAATAAAATAGTGTGTTTTAAATGTAATTATTTCTTAATTGTTTTTTGCTGAATTATTTTTATTTGTATAATTATTATTAATTATAAATAATTAGTATAATACAATAATAATAATTACAATGTATAGTTATTTTAAGGGTCAGTAGCCTAAGATGTTTTGTTAATTCCTCCATTTAGTCGTGATTAAAAAGAAAGTGATGCTGAGGCATTTATTACATTTAAAGGAAATGCAACTTATCTGAATGGATCGTTTTTTTCAGACTTTTAAATAGTTACATGAATGTCCATTATGATCGTTAATTTATGGAGTAACCACATTCTTTACTGTTAAAAGCAATATTCGTTTAAAGTTGAGCTATTTTTTCTTTGGTCTGAGCCGCGAGATGTAATGTCTGATGATAAAAATGAACATGCATGGACGAATAGATCACGCAAGTGTCATTATGTCAAACTAGGAGGAACTCAGTTTTGGTTAGAAATTTGGATTTATAGCAAATAATGTAATGTCCTCTTAAGGTAATGTCCTCTTAAGGTAATGTCCTCTTAAGGTAATGTCCTCTTAAGGTAATGTCCTCTTAAGGTAATGTCCTCTTAAGGTCTGCGAGCGGACCAAATAAGGACCTAATGCGAACTTAAGAGGACGTCCGGGGGAAGTCCCCTGTTTGCTGGGAAGTCTTTCCTCTGCTGTCACGCTCCTTTTTGTGTGTGCACAAAACAAAGAGAGCCCTAAAGCCATTTAAATGAAGGCCAGAGGGGTCAAAACATTACACTACTTTGTCTGAGATGAGACGATATATCTGTCCGTCAGTAGCACAGGCTGCCGTGTGGTGTCTAATGAGTTTTGCTTGTTACAAATTAGTATTCAGCGACTGCAATACAGGTAAAAGCAGCACGGCGAGTCGACCGGCCGAGGTCTGTCAGCAGGGTCAAATTTAAGAACTTCAAATGCATGCCGGCTCCAGCGAGTAAGAGCCTTCTTTAATAATTAAACACAGCACATTTCCAGGCAGGGACCCAGATGAAAGGCCCTTCTGTCATTGGAAATTAGGTTCTCCCATTCTGTTGGTTTAGGCCGACCTCGCCAACCCCTTGTCTTACCTCTGCTCTCCTCATAGGCTGCTGTTGTCAATATGTCAGCTCAGGTGAGAGGCTCTGTGTTGCTTCTGCTTTGCGTTTGATGTCTCAATACTCCAACCTTTGAAAGCCTTTGTTTATCTTTTATTCTTTCATCATTCTTTTGTACACCCATGCTCTGGTGCTATTCCGATGTATAAAAAAAGCTCTTCAAAGCTTCATGCCATATTTCATATCCTCTGGACCAATGAGATTTGAGCGCCAATGGTTGTTTGGTTGTCTACCTGTGGCTCATTGCATAGTTTACTGTAGGATTGCTTAATGTCTTACAAGATGTAGTGCCATTGTCAGTCCAGGAGCCAGACGTTCATGTCCATATACATATTCATCACATTCAGGGCTCAAGAGAAGACTGGATTAATAAGAAGGCATGGAGCAGACTACATCTGTGCTGACGTTTCCGTATAAATGAAGAAAGAGCGCATCGCTGGTTGCTGGTTCCATTCCTGCCAGTCTATCGTTACTGTGCCCTTGAGAGTTTGGCTTCGAAACATTTGAATGTCGTTTCTTACCTTAAATCCGAAAGTAAACAGCTTTTCCTCGCGGAAGGTCTGCATTCGGTAAAAATTACCAAATAAAATATTTCAAATACACATTTCATGTCCAGTTTTTTCTCATGTGGCAAGTAGCCATGTAATAAGCGGTATATAAACAAGCAGCCGGTTGTAATCACGAAATAAGCCCCTTCGGTGTGGTACAAGATCACAGTCGAGGCTTATTTCTGCAATAACAACCTGCTGCTTGTACATTATTACCCTTACTTAGAGGGACAGTTCATACAAAAATGTATATTCTGTCTTCATTTTTTCACGCTCAGAATGTTCCAAACCTGTATACATTTCTTTGTTCTGATGAACACATATAAAGATATTTGGAAGAATGTCAGCAACAAAACAAACTTTCCACCATTGAGTGTCATAGTAGGGAAAATAAATACTATCGGAGTGAATGGGGGATGAGATTTGCTCAGTTACTGACATTCTTCCAAATATCTTCTTTTGTGTTTAGCAGAAGAAAGAAATGCATACCTTTAATGTGTTAAACTGCTGGCAAGAGATCTTAGTACTTAAATTGCCAATTGCAGTTACCCAATAATCTGATGTGTTATCATTTGAGTTGAGTTGATTTAGGTCACCAGATCTGAATATGTTGACAGTTTATCTTACTTTACCTCAAACAGAAAGTTTACCCTAATGCACACTATGGCACCCCTTGCGAAAAGTATTTAGTTTGCAAAACACAAACTGTACATAAACGCATGATATGAAGCTTTTGAAACTAGGATCTTTTGCATTAACCTACTTGCCTTACTTATATTATATTGTCTCTCACTTAAAGATGGGGTAACACAAGCAGTTTTTGCCAATCTCATATTAATCTTGAGTACCTATAGAGTAGTATTGCAAACTTCATATCTTCGAAGAGTATTTAGTTGAATCAAATTTATAAAAGGGAGATTCAGCTAAAAGATTAATTCGGAAAAAGACGAGCGCCTTGAGGTAGGCAGGTGTGACGGAACTACAGCATAAGAAAACAATACATCATCGAATCATCCCTTCATGCTTCATGTTGTTTACATTATGCACGTGCACGCCTATTGCCAACAAAACACAGACATATGACTTTTGTCATAGCAGCATCATTTAGCACTGCGCCCGCACCATCTATCAGATTCAAACCATCTTCAAATCCAGCGATATATCCACCGTTTATATAACTTCCTGCTCTGAAATGCCTTGAACAAACAAACATAGCTTAACTTCCATCAGCCGAGTGAAGCAGTGTGCACTTTCTCTCACGTGTGGGAATGGCCTTTTACTCGGTGGGTGTGCTTTTCCGAGAGAATGGCCAATAAAAGGAATAGGATCCATTTTACGAAACAGAGATCCAGACTTAAAAAAAACTTTCTGAAACAAGATGGAGTGCTGAGGGAGTTTATCGAGCACAGAAATACTACGTCATACGTCCAACTCGTTTTTTAACAAGCTAACCATGTTAAACATGAGAAGCCAGCATGTTAAACCACGTGAAGATGTCAGAATGCTTGAAATAACATGTTACCCCATCTTTAAAGTGAAAGTTCAGACAAAAATTTGCGAAAACTTTTACCCCCACTCATTTTGCTCTAAAACTTTACAACTTTTTTAAAAAAACAATCTTTATTTCGACGGTATGAATGAACAGATGAATGAGACTGTCAGCTCATGACATATTGTTCCCAGAGCAAAGTCATGCGGGATATTTGCATAAGGGATAGAGGACAGAAAATTCACTTCTTTAATCTCAGGCTACTCTAATAGGTTCTGGTCTACGGCTACATCCCAGAAATTCCATCAGAGATGGATTAATAATTATATAAATAATATTAATAAATAATAATTATTTTGATCGTATTGTCATTATCTTACTATCATCTAATATTAACATAAACAAGGTACTTTGAGAGATCCATTTGGTTCATATATGCACAATATCATTTAGTAATGATTTACTAAACAAACAAAACAATCATGAAATAAGGATAGGATACAAAAGGAATCATGCTTGAAAGCGATGGTATTTAAGTTGTTTACGTCTAAGGTCATTGAAAGGATGATTTTTTTGTTTGTGTGTGCAAGGAAACGTGATTACAACAGGTGATAAAATTACAAAATGTTATCGTAAAATCTAGCACATGAGGTTGGTTTTGGCATCCATAAATCTTTCGATCAAATTGGCATCTACTGTTATTTGCTTATATTTCTACTCTCATGTTGATGTGTAACCTCGGGGACGGTCTTAGTGTGTGTGGGTATGCATGCAGAAAGGCACATCCGCTGCTGTTGTGAAGCGTGCGCTTTCACAGGTAACATCCCTCTGTCCGCTGAGACGTGCTTTCTCACATGAGGGCATGAGTGATTTAGAGGATAAAGACGTGTCCCATCTAGACTGCACTTGAGCAGTTTGACATTGAGAGACTGCTATCACATTGACTTTTTATTGTTTCAGTGCTTTTTGCTCAAGCAAACTTTTCAATCGTCGTAGGTTTAGTAACACCACTAAACACAAACCCTCAGTATGAAAACATGGGGTTTGGCACCTTTTTGTGTTGTAAGTAATTGGACCGACTGTATATGATTTTTGCCTGGTAAATGAGAAGACAGACAACACCACTTTAACTGTGTAAAAGATCTACTATCGTTTCATGGTTTCGATTCCCAGGGATCACACGTGATAATATGTGTAGCACGCATGTTCTGTAAATCACCATGGATAAGGGCGTCTGCCAAACGCATACATGTAAATTTAGTGCACTTAGAAAGTCAAAGGCCTGAAACTACAAAGAGAGTATTCATGTGAGATCGAGATGGTTTTGCAGATAGTTGAGGCTATGGGCAGGCGGGAGTTTTTTTCATGTGCTGTGTGTTATCGGGTCAGTGGATTAATTGTCAGCGTGCGTCAGAGCTCAAGCGCTGCTTTTTCACATGTCAACAAAGGGTCATTTTCCAGTGTTCTGACACTGACGTTGTCATCAAAAGCTGTGCTTTTCAACACTGGCCACTCTCATCATCAGAGCTGTGTATCGTTAATCAATAATCTGTCATCATCATTCATATCAGCCTGCATTCCATTCACCACGCACCAGACACTGACAGAGATCTCCACTCACAACATCTGTACTGCTTTCATTTTAAGGGCTTCAGCTGTCCTGTCCTCATATATTTTGTCAGACAGGTTTTTCTTTTCAAATGAAGACCATTCCAGATCTTCTTTGAGAGCTGAGCCATGGGTAGCTGCTGACCTGTTTCATATTTTTTCCATCCCAGCACGCTCTGAGTTGTTAAAAAAAAAAGAGAGAGATCCACATGTGCTTGGGATTTGAAGCTGTTTAAAAGATGATCTCAGATGATCTTTGAAGGTGGATAGGGTGGTGAGGATAAATGTCGTAAGAAAACTGTTTAAGCTCAATGTTACAGTAAAGTCGAACTTTCACCATCTACAAAAGAACTCACACTTGAGCAGGTCTGCGTTGCTTTTTTATATTGTAAATAAATGTTGGGAAGGCTACTTTAAACCTGTAGTTTGTACAGTCAAGAGATCCTTTTGATATGAAGTTATTACAAACTAGGGTCCATAAAATCTTAAGTGAGAAAAAGCACATAAAAACTATTACATATTGACTTAAGCCATATTTGTGTATTAAAAACGATTCATATTTTAAACTTTGGGCAACATGCAAGTGCAGTTCATCACAGAGAATAGAAAGATGACATTAATGTCACATACAGATGGATAAATTAGGGCCATATGAATCTGAGTTAAGCTAAATTGTTTTTATTTTTTTTAAGTTCTGTGTAATTTATTTTTACAATAAAAACATGATAACAGTAAAAAACATAATGTTTGAAAAAGTTATCTCATTTTGGACCCAAACTCTTTATTTGTTCAGATAAATTACTGTAGAACACTATAGTGGTATTTACTATCTGAAACTAATAGTCAAATTCCTAGATACTATGGTGTTTTCGAACCTTACTATAGAATACTACAGTCTTTACTACGGTTAATCATTTTACTACAAGGGTACTACGATTTCCTTTAGCTGAAGTACTTATTTCACAGACTAAAATTCAAATCAATTTTTAACCTTTATATAACATTATTTCCCCTGATTTTGTCTATCAGTTGAAATAAACCTACCATACAAATTACATTTCTTTTTAAGCAGGCAAACTTACAAAAAGAGCGGGGGATCAAATAATTATTTCCCTCAATGTATATGTCATTCACAAACACGCTGCTCTGTCTCAGCACATATTCTTATTGTTCTTAGACAGAGTTTTCCAAGCACTGTTTTTTTCCAGTTACTCGTCCGATCGGATTTTCCCATATAGAACATTCACTAGTCCCAGACAAGACAAGCGTTAATGTTGAGCCCTGATTTTCAACAACCGTTTGGCTGAAATGAAGAGGTTGATAATGTAATGTCTGTATGCAGGAGAAGATGTTGAAGGAGTTGGAGGCACGGGTGAAACGGCTCTCAGTGGAGGTAGAAAACGGGAACTTGCTCCGGCAGAAGGTCACACTGGATAAAGCTGAGCTAGAGGTCCACATCGCCTCCATCAGCGCTGAGCTGCAAGAGGCCAATCACAGGTACAGTACAGAGACAAACAGCCGTCCAGCCTGACACGCTGAGATATACGTCACATCGCAGGTGCAGAGATCTGAACCCTGAGTCCTCTTAAACAAAGCATTGAGAGCTACCTACAGACAGGTCTCATACTGTGCGTGTGCTGTTTAAAACAGGCAGCGTGTTATCATGTACATGTATAATTGGTCTCTTGAGACTTGAGTCTCTCATGAAGGTCATGTATGTAGCTCACTCACTCTGTATCTTTGTATCTTAACGTGTGTCCCCATGATATTGAATTTGTGTGCTTCAGGAATGTGTCCCTGCAGAGGGAGATAGAGCAAATGATTGAGCAACATGAAGACACACTTCAGAAACTTCAGGAAAAACATACAGCTGACATGAGCCACTTTCAGCAGGAGCACGCCAAATCTGTAACCAAGGTATCTATCCTATATAAAACATGCTTTAGTGATATAAGCACTCATGGCATGTTGTGGTGTATTGTGTGTTTCGGTCAGGCTTCAGAGGTTATTGAGGACATGGAGCAGACGGTGTTTTTTCTGAAACAACAGATACAGGATTCTGAAAAGAAGAGACAGAGACAGCTCAGGGTCAGTACTTACACACCATTCACACATGTCTTCTCTTTAAAACGCCTGTATTTTTTAGATTGCTTTAAACAGTAGCCACTGATATTGTGCTAAATATCAGATCTCCACATGTTACCTGCTGGGTTAGCTGTAGCTTTTGAAAATCTGATGTTATTCATGAGCTTGTCAAATCGACGTCACGCCGCGTTGTGTGTGGGGCCATCTTGGAAGTATGGCTGCTAGTGCATTCAATGCAGTGTTTTCTTTTTCTTTTTGATTAGGAAAACGATCGATGGTAGGTCGGAATTGCTGTGTTAAACACTACATAGCATTACACAGAGTTGTTCAGGAAAAGCCCCTGGTTTACTTTCGATTATATCGATATATCAAACACAACAAGTAACTGTAAATATCCAAACAATAATAGCAGGGGGATATGATCCTTCTAAGATGGCGGCGCCACTGCATCATACAACATAGGGCGTGACAACGGCTTCACATTCTCTATTGACAGCTCAAACAAGAAGTCATTCTGTCTTGACAACAAATCCCTTTTCATGCAAATACTCTGTAGAGGAATGTGTTTAAAGTGCAGCAGTCCATATTCAGATCAAGATGATCATGTTTCAGGGCTTGAATCGATTCATGACCTCATTTCCATACGTCACTTGAATAGGTGTGTGTGGGCACTGGCAAATCATGTAAACAGTGAAATTGCTCACAGTGATATGATCATCTTGTCTACACTCATTTCTGTTTTCTTTAGGAACAAGAGACTAAGATGCGACAGGAGATGACAGACCTCCAACACAGCACTGATAAAAAGGTCTCACATTTTATTTTCTCACATTTCATTTTATTAATTTGATTTGACCATTAAGCCATATAATGTCCTACAATGGAAGTCAATTGTGGCCAACCATCTGTTGGGTTACAAGCATTCGTGCAAATATCTTTCTATGTGTTCAACCATACAAAGATATTTATACAGGTTTGGAACAACTCGAGAGTGAGTAATTCATGACAGAATGTTCATCTTTGTGTACAGCAAATTAAATACAAAATAGACAAATTTTGGTCTTTTGAACCCTGCTCTGTAAATGTGCTTATGTACTTATTTCTTTTAAAGTTTCTTTTGAAACACATAAACATTGTGTTTTTTTAAGCTACAACTCGCAAAAGATCATTTTGAGATAGTGACCAGTGTTTCTAATCACCACTTTTCTTTTAACAGTAGTATAAACCAAAGCAGGCCATTTAGTTAGACATTAAAGCTTTGCTCTGCCCTCAAATGCCCTTGTTCACTTTGATGATGAAAAGATTGAGGCTGTAAAGTGTCACAGCACAACAGCCTTATGGGCCTAGAGGACGTTTTCTCACATTTTTCTGCATCCAGACTCAGGCTGACCGCCCTGCTCACTCACTTATGAGACTTAATAACTCCTGTTACCCAGCACCCCCTTTCAAGGCCCTTCAAAGCCTCAGCGCTGTCATAAAAAGCTGCTTTAATAATTGGGTCGACACAATCAAGTGAAGATAAGTTTTAAGATCAGTCGCTCACACCTGGCCGCTGCCTTCAAAGGGCCAGTTGGCTCATAAAGCTGGACGGGCGGCCAGAGCCCTGTCAAGTGCACATCTGCATAGCAGAGGCTGCATGCACCTGCAGGCTTGCCGTCTGCCGGCGGCTGCTGGCAGACGACCTCTGACCTTTACAAAATGAGATCAGCTCTGTTTAGATGTGCTGATAAAGCGTGTTGAGGGATTGACACCTCTGTGGTCCTGTCACAGCTAAAGATACTCCAGGCTGAGCTGGTGAAGGAGCAAACTGATGGCAGAAAGAGGATCAACACCATGGAGGAGACGCTCAGGTAACTTCTACTCTTTTGCATGCCACAAGCGTGCTGATGTGATGTGTAGGCCGACGTGTAATCCGTGCCTGCAGATTTCAACTGAATTTAGATGCTTGTCATTCACACGTTTTACACAATTCGCCCCCGTGTGTTTAATAAATATTTAGCTTCATTGGATGATGCATTTAGGTCTGAAAACAGTGTTCCAAAGAATTCTGCCGTTTTTGCATTAAATCAGTGCAGATATCGAGATTTGAGTAGTTCAATTGGTAATAGCAATTTGAATGTCACCGGTTCAGTCCCCAGAGGTTGCACACACAGTACCTATAAATGTGTAGCATTAAGTCGCTTTGGACAAAAGTGTGAGCCAAATGTATATATGAACAGATTATTTCCAAAAAGAGAGAACTCCGTTTTAAAGGGCCATATGTCTTTGGTGTGTTATAAGTTGCCCATGCATGTATTAGACAATATAAAATTGCGAAAATTGAAGTGTGGGAACAAAAGATGCATTCTATCTAAAAGCGAAAGCTCACCCAGACGTGCCTGAAATGAATGGTGTAACCACACCCCCACACTTCTACATCAGTTTGTGGTATGATTTGACCAAGGCCACCCAAATCTATACGCAAGTAAGGTGGCTGTACCTGTCAGTACAATTGCTTGGGAACCTGATGATCCAAATGTGGTAAGAGGCATTACATTTCCATCACATGCTTGCAGTATTCCACCAATCACTACGCACTGGTTAACTGGCCAATCATAGTACACCACGCTTTTTTTAGAGCGATGAGCTTTGTAAAAGATCTGTGCATTTCAGAGAGGCGGAGCAAAGAGGAGATACAAACATGCACAGTATGTGGAAAATACAGCGTTTTGGAACCTTAAATCAAGTGTACACATTGTATTACATCTAAAAGAAACGATAATATTGGATTTAGCCGTGTCATATGACCCCTTAAAAAAAATTAAAAATCATGTTATTTTATCATGTTTTTATTGTGTAAGTAACCTGTATTTTTTGTAATTATGGCTCAAAACAAACCAACTGCAGTTTGATTGAAAAAAAAGACGAATATGTAACTATAGATTAGTTTGGAGATTTCATATAGTCCAAATTATTTTATATCTTATCTTTTTAAAATTTCATTAACACTTAAAAATAAACAATATTATCCTGATTTAGTTTCTTATTTCAGTGGTTCCTAATTTCTGAATTCTCATAATCAAACAGGACAATTCTAAGTGTTTTACACAGAGTTGCAGTGATTGTTATAAATGATAAACACCTGTTATCTTACCTTTCCTGAAATTGCTAGTTTTCAAGAACCCCTGTAATAAGAAACTCAAGATGGATTTTATGTGTGAGCATAAAGTTGCGGTTTATTCTCTGAATTCACGTTGTATTTTGAGAAAACAATGGTCTGCCATGGTGATTTCAGCTTTTGCAAACCAGTATGCAAACTATTATCCACACCAAAATGTAAACTTAGAAAATAGCATAGGTAATACCACACCTCATTCCATTAAGCCTAATGTATTGATGCATTATTTATGTCTGTTGTATGAATAGGTTTGTATAAACGATGGGAAAAGCAATGGTGGTCTTTACAAAGCCTTTTATTGTCCGAATTTTAATTTAACCAATTCCCAAAAGACTGAATCCTGCATTATTTTCAATGTCATATATAACTGGGAAATGTGTTCCGATATCGTCTCCCATTTCGTCTAAACACCAGAAGGACAATATTCAACTTGGCAGCTGGAATATCCAGCAGTACTCTGGGATTGTTGTGTGCTAACAGAATGTGAGCAATGCTGTGGTCTGGACTGGATTACGGGGCAGTGGAAGAGGCCCTGCTCTAAGTCCTGTTTTGGGAAGGCCATCTCCCGGCCCTCAGCAGTGCCTTTAGATGTGGAGCTAGCGTGGGGTTTCTTCCTGTGCTCCCGGAGCCTGTTCCCAACCGCAGGAATGCAGCGGGAGATGTGGAAGTGGTTAGGACAGTGTTCTGAGGAAGATTTTCACTAGACCCTCTTTCAGCTCATATGGCCCCAATTTAATCGTCATGCCCACCGCCAGTGTTGGAAGCAGATCCATTTGCGATGTCTAAACAGTGCTGGAAATGTTCCAGTCTGATAAAAGGAATAAAATCAGGCTGGATCGGGCCCCAGCGATGAGCTCATTGTTTGCTGTTTTTTGTTGTATATCACACTCTTGGCAGTAACTAGTCTTGAAAAATGAGGTTTCGGCCATGAAGTGTAGAATGCTGGATACTTCATGCATTTAACAGTCTCAGTTTAGCTTACGCCAGCAGAATTCATCTGGAGATATGATAACACGTCAGTCTGACGGGGACTGGGCTCATGTTGGGCTAGCCAGATAAATATTACGTCAAAACTACAATGAACAAATTCATTGTTATTGACACGCTATATGTTATTCCTTTGACGTCATGTATCCTTGTACTATATGTCAAACTTTATACAGCCTTTCCTATTAGTGTAAAATCATTAAGTGTTCCATTTGAGACGATACTACTCTCCTTAAATGTGAACTATAGTTGGTAGACTGTGTAGTGCATAGTTTAAGTCCAGTGTATAATATGTCATTTGGGACACAACTACTTTATAATCATACACATATTAATGCATTTCTTGAAGAATAGTTATCTACAAATGTTGTTGTAACAGGTTCAGATATGTGGGAAGAAAGGAGTCAGGGTCGGCTTGGCTGGGAAAACGGTAAGTAGTTTTATTCAAACAATAGTTCCGGGTTTCACACTTCCGGCTTTCAAAATTAAAGTCCCACTCGATCCTTCCGGATCCAAGATTCTCTCTGGTCGTTTCCTTCGACACCACGTTTCGGATCTCTGGCACACTCGTCTTCCCAGCCGGGCTCTCTCTGACATCTCAGCTCTGCCGTGGGGTTTTAAAGCGTCTCCTCGCCAATTACTAGAACGAGAAGCAGGTGTTTTCACTAAGCCGTTGATCTGCCTACTCACCGTCTTTCTCCCGACACCCCCACTCTCCGCAGACCGTGCTGAACCACGCCCACCTCGCCACATACCCCCACCGCCCGGCTCAGGCCGGGGCCCCATCCGGCCTGCAGCTTCCCCCCCCCCCTCCTGGAGAGAAAGTCAGCCACGGCCATCTGCGTCCCCGGCCAGTGGATCACCTGAAATTTGAAGGGTTGTAAAGCGAGATACCAACGAGTGATCCGCGCGTTGGTATCCTTCATGCGGTGGAGCCATTGGAGAGGCGCGTGGTCCGAACAGAGCGTGAATTCCCGCCCCAGGAGGTAATAGCGAAGGGTGAGGACCGCCCACCTGATCGCCAGGCATTCCTTCTCAATGGTGCTGTACTTCGTCTCCCTCTGTGAGAGCTTACGACGGATGTACAGCACCGGACGGTCCTCTCCCCTTATCTCCTGGGACAGAACTGCCCCCACGCCCCTGTCCGATGCATCGGTCTGTAAGAGAAATGGAAGAGAAAAATCAGGAGAGTGCAATAACGGTCCGCCGCACAGAGCAGCCTTCACCTGGGTAAACCCCTGCTGGCACTGCTCCGACCATTGGACGGTATCTGGTGCCCCCTTTTTAGTGAGGTCAATCAGCGGGCTGGTGAGGTCCGAATAATTGGGTACAAACCGTCTATAAGATCCCGCCAGCCCCAGGAACTGCCGCACCTCCTTTTTGGTCTTGGGTCTTGGAGCGGTCGCAATCGCGGCCGTCTTATTAATTTGGGGACGCACCTCCCCATGACCCAAGTGGAAACCCAGATACCTTACTTCTACTCGCCCAACTGCACACTTCTTCGGGTTAGCCGTTAGCCCCGCACCTCTCAGTGAAGTCAGGACCGCTCTCAGGTGTTGCACGTGCCGCTCCCAGTCATTACTATATATGATAATATCATCCAGATACGCGGCGGCATATGCAGTATGTGGTCGGAGTATGCGGTCCATGAGGCGCTGAAAGGTAGCCGGAGCTCCGAATAACCCGAACGGAAGTGTGACAAATTGGTGTAAACCGAACGGCGTGGTAAAAGCTGTTTTTTCTTTGGATAAAGGAGATAGAGGGATCTGCCAATACCCTTTCGTCAAATCCAATGTCGAATAAAAACGAGCCGTACCTAGTCGGTCTAGTAATTCGTCAATTCGTGGCATGGGATATGCATCGAACTTCGATACAGCATTCACCTTTCGATAGTCCACACAGAACCGGACTGAGCCGTCAGTTTTAGGCACTAAGACTATCGGGCTCGCCCAATCACTGTTGGACTCCTCTATTACTCCCATGTCCAACATCGCCTCTAATTCTCTCTGAACTACAATTTTTTTGTGTTCAGGTAGTCTATATGGACGGCTGCGCACTACCGCACCCGGTTGGTCTCAATGTGGTGCTCTATGAGGTTCGTGCGGCCGGGTAGGGGCGAGAAAACATCCGCAAATTCTGCCTGCAATCTCGCAACATCCGTGACCTGGGAGGACGAGAGATGATCTCCCCCTGGGGCCAGAGCGAGGGATTGCACCTTGGTGTTCACTTCTGGTCCAAGATCATCTTCTCTACTCACTGTCGTCGCCAGCATCACGGTGTTCGCCTCACTCCACTTTTTGAGGAGGTTGAGGTGATAAATTTGATGTGCTCCGCTCCTATCCGATCGAACCACCTCATAATTGAGATCTCCTATTCGTCGTGTGACCTCAAATGGTCCTTGCCACTTGGCGAGTAATTTAGAGCTGGACGTTGGGCGCAATACAAGTACCTTCTCTCCCGGTGCGAATTTACGTAGTCTGGTACCCCTATTATAATGACGGCTCTGTCTGTCCTGGGCCTGTAACAAATTCTCCATTGAGAGCCGCCCCAGTGTATGGAGTTTTGTTCGCAGGTCCAGGACATATTGAATTTGATTTTTGCTCGCGGAAGGCCCGTCCTCCCAAGCCTCTCTTAGGACGTCTAAAACCCCGCGAGGCTGACGACCATAGAGGAGCTCGAAGGGGGAAAACCCCGTGGAGGCTTGGGGGACCTCGCGAACCGCAAATAACAGGGGTTCCAGCCACCTATCCCAATTCTTGGCGTCTTCGTGCACGAATTTCCGGATCATGGTTTTTAACGTGCGATTAAAACGTTCGACCAGCCCGTCTGTTTGTGGGTGGTAGACGCTGGTCCGAACCATTTTAATCCCCAATAATCCGTACAATTCGCGGAGTGACCGTGACATGAACGCCGTGCCTTGATCGGTGAGAATCTCTTTTGGGATTCCCACCCGGGAGATTAATCGAAACAGCGCGTCCGCAACACTGGTTGCGGAGATATTGCGTAACGCCACTGCCTCAGGATATCGCGTTGCGTAGTCCACAATGACTAACGCAAATCGATGCCCTCGTGCGGATCGTTCTAACGGCCCGATCAGGTCCATACCAATTCGTTCGAAGGGGACCTGCATAAGGGGAAGCGGGCACAACGGGGCCCGGGGGGTGGCCGGTGGGTTCACCAACTGGCATTCAGGACAAGACACGCACCACCTGCGCACGTTCTCATGAATGCCCGGCCAGAAAAATCGGGTCGTTAGACGATTTACAGTTGCAGCCTGTCCTAGGTGCCCTGCCATTGGATTACAATGAGCCGCCTGGAAAAGCTTTTCCCGACGGCTTTTTGGTACGACCAACTGGGTTGTAACCTGTTTTGATTGGGTGTCCTGGGTCACCCGATACAACCGGTCTTTTAAAATAGCAAAATATGGGTAGGATAGCGGTTGTGCAGGGTGGAGAGGTTGTCCGTCGATTGAACGGACCTGCTCAAATGCATTTTTGAGCGACTCATCCTGAGACTGCTCCAGAGGAAAATTGTCACCGTGGGAGAGACTTATTCTCTCCACAGCGGCGTCTCCCCCTGAGCCAGTCGTCAGTGGTCCCGGCTCAACCTCTCCCAGCTGCGCGACCGCCCCTCCCCATCACTCTTGGTTGCGCCCAGAAACATCCGCGCATAATTGTCCCAGTAATACTGAAAATAATGGCCAATTTGTTCCCAAAATTAGCGGATGTCGGAGGTGCTCGTTAACAGCCACCTCTACACTATGTTTTTGCCCCTTAAATTTGATGGTCAACGGCACCAAAGGGTAATTCACCACATCCCCGTGTACACACCTTACCCTAACCATGCGGCCCGTATCCCTTGCCACAAATTGAATCAGGCTTTGATGTATTGAGGTTTGGTTACACCCTGAATCTACCAAAGCCTGATATGTACCCCCCCTAATACTCACAGGTATTTGGTACAGCCCATCTTAACCGAGGGCAGCCTGGGGGTTATCGGGTACCCGGATCATCATACCGACCTCCATCATGGGACAGCGGTCGATAAAATGCCCGGGGTCCCCACAACGCCAACAGGCCGGCCCAGAAGTTCCCACCGCCCTAGCGGCAGGAGGCAGACCCCCGAATTGGCGAGGAGAGGCTGACGGGGGGGAAGAGAAGTTGGGGCCATGGCCCTGTAGGTTCCCGGCTCCCTCAAAGGACCTGGTGGCTCCTACTGAGCCCATCTCCGGGGACATCCGGGTTCGCGGGGCTGGTCGGGGAACAAAGCTCCCCCTGGACCTAGGAAAGGGCAGAGGTTTGAGAGACGGGGAGGGGGTTATAGGGAGAGAGAGAGACGACGGTGATAGGGGTACGCCGACCCCGGGGCACGCCACCATCTGGTCCTCCGCCAGCTGGATGGCCTGGGCCAGCGACGACGGTCGGTGACACTGGACCCACTGGGCGGTCTTCTTGGGGAGCCGTCCCACGAACTGCTCCAGTGTCACCTTGTCCACGATATTGTCGATCGTGCTGGCGTCGGCCATCAGCCATTTCCGGCAGGCATCCCGGAGCTGGTGAGCGAAGGCAAAGGGTTGACCGCGATCCCCGAGTTCCAGCGACCGGAACCGCTGCCGATGTTGCTCCGGACTGAGCCCCACCCGCTCTAGGATAGCCTTCTTGAGATCCGCATATTGGAGAAGGTTTACCACTGGCAACTGCTGGGCGGCCATCTGGGCTTCGCCTGTCAGAAGGGGAATCAGACGAGCTGCCCAAGCGTCCGGCTGCCAGCCGGATAACTCCGCGGACCTCTCGAACAGCTCCAGGAAGGCTTCCGGCTCATCCTGGGCTCCCATCTTGTGCAGCGGGATGGTGGGGGATGCGGTCGATGTTCCACCCGTACCTCTCTCCTGGCTCATCCAGCTCCTGAACGACTCGCGGTCCTCCTGTTGGGTTCGTAGGATGGTCTGGAACCGTCTCTCCTGGTCCAACAGGGCCTGGTGCTGTTGCTGGTGGAGACCAGCGAGCGAGGAGATGACCTCCGCAAACGGCGATCCAGGCGGAGATTGCATGATGGCGGCGGCGGCGGCGACTTCCTTTCTCCCGGGTTTCGGCACCACTGTAACAGGTTCAGATATGTGGGAAGAAAGGAGTCAGGGTCGGCTTGGCTGGGAAAACGGTAAGTAGTTTTATTCAAACAATAGTTCCGGGTTTCACTCTTCCGGCTTTCAAAATTAAAGTCCCACTCGATCCTTCCGGATCCAAGATTCTCTCTGGTCGTTTCCTTCGACACCACGTCTCGGATCTCTGGCACACTCGTCTTCCCAGCCGGGCTCTCTCTGACATCTCAGCTCTGCCGTGGGGTTTTAAAGCGTCTCCTCGCCAATTACTAGAACGAGAAGCAGATGTTTTCACTAAGCCGTTGATCTGCCTACTCACCGTCTTTCTCCCGACACTCCCACTCTCCGCAGACCGTGCTGAACCACGCCCACCTCGCCACAGTTGTTTACTACAATTCAAATTTATGTCTGTGGCACTTTTTTATTGCAATTTTGCACTGTTACAAAGCAGCTTTACAGTACATGTTAGCAGAGAGAAAATATAAAGAAGATAAATATAGAATGCATTTTATTATTGCTCGTTCTTCTGTAAGATAAATTGGTGATAATGGACTGTAGTTTTTTAATCAGGCCAGTATTTATTTTAAGCAAGTTTGTGTATTCAGTTTTTCATATGATGTGTGTTAGTGGTACTAACTGTAAAAATGATTCTCTGTAAGATTTGTCATTAGTTATTTACCCCATGCAGTTTATTTTCATCCGTAAAACAAAAAAGTATGCAATAGTAACACTTAACAATAAGGTTAGATTAATTTGTTAACATTTGTTATTGTTTAAAGTCACCTGAAATGGAAGTTGCGTTTGACTTCTTTTCCATATCGTGACGTATATCCGAGTGAAACGGCTTCTGAAATGAGAACAAAGGCTTTGCTTTATTTTTATTTATATCCTTCCCTTCTTGATTGGTTTGTTGTAAGTTGGGCCTGGAGGGGAGGGGTAAAAATACCTGGCCAATGGACAGTGCGTTCAGTCCTACCTCTTTTGTTGTTGCTGACGTCATGGGGTAAAGATTGTTGTTGAGAGGGGGAGAGAAGCAGAACGTTTTTGATTAAAGATTACAAGTGGGAGTTAATTTTTTTAAAATAATAAGTGCACGGATACATTATTTCTTATAATCACTGCTACACTGTAAAACACTTAGAATTTTCCATTTTTATTTGATGATGACTTTAAGATTAAAAGTGGGCAATTTTTTATGTTTGTTAAAGTTAACAATTGTCTGGGCATGTTAGACTGGGCAGTGAAACGGATGTATTTATGAATGCTTAAATTAACCTAAACTATGATTAATAAATGCTGTTGAAGTATTGATCATTGTTAGTTCATCTCATCAAACGTAACATTGTTACAAAATTGTGTTTCAAGGCAGTGATGTGACATGCGAGAACCAATTGCTTCTGGCATTAGTAATGTCAGACCTGGAGTTACAAGTTCAAATGTACGTTTCTTTTTATTAAACATTACCACAAACACCATCATCTGCTTGCGTTATACTGTATTACCGGGCAATGAAATCTCAATTAATTTAAAGACGGCAGTTATTTCTCGATGGTGTTAAAGATGAGACTTTCTAACCAAAAAATCTGGTCTGGCTGACATTGCCATGAATGTAATTTAAAAACGTTCCAGGATGTTTTGTGTTTCATGTTCTATACAACCCAGCGTTTCCTTTCATCTGCAGAATTGTTTTTTCCCCCTCTGCTCTGGCTTTAAAGTGTCAAGATGAAACGAGTGCCATTATCTGATGTCGGCGTTAGCGCTCCAGACGCACAGAGCTTAGGCTGAATAAATTAGCCCAGCGTGAGCAATGAACAACACAGATGCCCATTTGTGTCAATAGGCAGAGGCATTTACTCTGCCGTCCTCATCAAGCTAATTAAACAGTCATTGGGCTAACAAGCACCCTGTCTCCCGGTCTGCTACCTGCCTGCCGTTCAGCCTCCTTTGGCCACTTTAAAGTCAGTGCAGAACTTCAAACGTACAGCCAGCGCTCACATCAAGAGAGCACCGTCTGATAGCGGAGATCAGAGGATGAGCGGAGAAATTTAAACGAGATGAAACTGCTTAAAATGCCGGCTTCTCACCATGGTGGCTGGCATGTTGGACACACTTTCATGCATGTACTGTATATATCACGGAGTCTGTGAAACGATGTAATATTTACAATGTTTTTTTTTTTGCCTATTTGTGCATGCTTTGTGCACTCTTTTGATATGTCTTAGGATTTGAACATGCATGTGTGCAGACTCAAACAGCTGGTGTGCTGTTTGTTTATCCCGAGCCCCCTTCCCATCAAAAGAGCCACCCCCTTTCCAAATGCAAATGAGAATCGGCGCATTGTTTAACTTCTCGTTGCTGTGGCAATGCCATAGTGAGCCACGACACACATGGGAAAAAAACAAAGTTTGCGTCTTTCATCTGTGTGTCTGAACATCAGAGGAAATGAGTGTATTAAAAGAACAGTTGTGCTCTTAATACTAATGGAATAGGTTGTAGATGTTGTTGTCTTATCCTCACTGAATGCCCGTCTTTTGCCCTCCTGCTCCCGCTTTTATTTTCTCATAGCATCTTTATTTAGTTGGTGAGTTCAAGATTATTTCCGTTCATGCCTTAGTGAGATGGAGACCCTACAGCTGTTCAAAAAACTGCAGCAATGTGCCATGACAGTCATTTTTGACTTGCTGCAGGAGAGTTCCACAGGGCTTTGTTCTTGGCCCGGTTATGTTGTTTCACGTCTGCAGCTGCATATCTCTTGACTTCGTCCGAGTCTGCCTCTAGTGGGGGTGGGAGGGAAGGGGGCACATCCCTGGGGATTCAGAGGCCAACATCAAACAGACTAATCACTCCAGTCCCGCTGGATCAGACAGAGGATAAGAATAGGAAAGAAAACAAACCAACTGGCCCCGAATTCTGTTTCAACAATGTTGCATTCCCTGGATGAACTGCCAATTAAACTCATCGTTTTTGTTTGCAAAAATCCCATGTAAAACATGATGTTTGTCAGTTTCTTCAAGCTTGGAAGTGGTTAATATTGTCTTTATTTCTATGCTTTCTCTGTACAGTTATGGTCCTTTTTAGCCAGACTAAGTCAAATCTTAGTATTTTAAGAATTACACAAAAACACACATTAAAGCAATAAGCCCCAAGAAGCCGTAGGTTACACTGTATTGCTTTTATAAAACCCTTGTTTCATATGCGTAGCAAGGTTTCATAAAATAAAGTAATTAAAGTTATATTTAGGCTATGTAATGCGGTCAGCCTTTATAAATCGGGGTAATATATAACGGCTTACAATTCAAGTCAAGAATCAAGGACCAGAATTGACAGTTTTATAAATATATATATATATATATATATAGTACACATCTATATTTATATAGCTCTTTTAAAGAGGTCATATGGTGTGAATACGTGTTTTTCTGTGTCTTTGGTGTGTTATTAGTTGCCCGTGCATGTATAAGACACTTAAAATTGCAAAAATGTAATTGTCGGAACAAAAAATGCTTTCTATCTAAAATTGAATGCTCATCCAGACCTGAATGCCTCCTGTAACCACACCCCACCACATGTTTCAGAGAGGCGGGGCAAAGAGGAAATGCACGGTATGTGGAAAATAAAGCAATTTGAACCTTAAATTGTTTATACACAGTAGACACAATTCCTTCCATCTAAAACAAACGATAATATTCATTTCAGCAGTGTCATTTGACCCAAATTACATTACTCCAAAGCAGCTTTACAACAGTAAACCTAAAAATAACAAATATTTTGTATGATTAAGGTTATTGATTTGAATGTATTTGTATTTCATGAGCGACAAATGATCATTAAGAAAAGGCTTAATAGGGCATCCTAACTAAAAACGTTTTTTGATCTTGAGGCGGTACCAGTTTCTGTTTGTGAGGCAATGACTACCAGCGGGAGTGCAAAAAGTTAAGCTTACATAGGAACACTTAATAGCAAGGAACATTACTGTAACATGACTCTGTGACTTGGATTATATTATTATTTTGAAGCAGTATGTATGTTTTTTAAAAGTCTCATGAACTGGGCTTGTTCATTGTTTTATACTGTTGTAAGAGGTCTACTTATGACGATCGCGTGGTTTTTACATTAAAAACATGTAATAGGGTATTTTCTACTCTGGGTTTTAAGGCCGGCTCGACAAACGCTTGGTTTTAATGGGCATTGAAGACTTGGATAGCAGTTTGCGTAGTAAACTTAGTTGGAGCCTTCTGTGAATTTGGTTAGTGAAGTAACGTTAGGTTACACATTCGCCCTATTCGTACAGGATTAGCATTATCTGGGGACCTCGTGTGATTTAGAAATGACCTACCCACATCTGTATTTCATGTACTGCATTCGCACGGGATAAATGAAGCCTGTGATTTTACTAAAATGTATTATTAAATAAATAATTATTTCTTATTATTAGAATTTCTTATAAACATCTTATTTCCCAGATGTGATTGCAAGGCTTTGCGTATGTTTTGTATAATCTATTGTTGTATGGTGTTTAATGATATATTAAACACCACAATTCAAAACAGCCTCCATTATTCGCTAACGGTGGATAAAACTAGGGATGCACTAAAATTTAAAATTCTGGGCCGAGGCAGTTACCAAAAATTCAGGATGCACTTGGCCGAAAACTGATTCCGAAAATTTGTTTTAAAAACTTATAAATAGTTTTTATTGAATTCTATTAATTACACACTAAAACCATAATAATTAAGGATAACTAATTTTAAAACAATACAAGAAATATCGTTTTCCTTGTCATTTTTTACCAATCATTTAAACATTGTAGTTCTCAAATTATCAGGCATATATGCATAACTGTAGTCAAGTTATAGTCAAACTTAAACTCATATAAGAAGTTTATATATGGTGCACAATCATTTGAATGAAAATAACAGTTTTTATCTTTCACCCGAAACCGATAATGGCATTTTTGGCAGCCAAAAGTCCGGTGCATCCCTTGATAAAACCTTGAAATATGGTATATGAGGCCTCCAAATCACAGAGATGCTGATTCGTACGGGACTTATATTATCACAGGCCCTAGATGTTCATCAAAAGTAGGTAATTTGTGGGGGAATTTTTACTTTACAAATTACAGACATGGCTGATTCGCACGGGATTAAGATAACAGACAACCTCAGCAATTATGAAAAATGACTAGAAGTCCCCAGGCAATACTACTCCCGTGCGAATAGTGCTCAGGCCATATCAAGCGATCTCTGACAAAGCAATAGTGACGCATAGTATAAAAATTTGGTCCTCACATAAGATTGCTTATCCATTCATATCAGATCCAATATTGACGGCACAGCGCTGCTGTTTAATTTTAGTCTCTCTGCAAATCCAGCGTCAACCTTTGCCTTCTTCACAATGGAATCCGCAGTAATGTTTTACCAACGTGAGCTGGAACATCTTTAAAAATAAACTTCAACCACGCATTACTAAAAACTGAATCCGAAAGAACGTTATTCAGCGACTGTGATATTCAACCAGACACTGACATTATTTTACAATCTTAAACGGCATGTTTATTGCTTGCTCGCTCTATCTGGTTCCGGTGATTCTTCTGTGAAGGCGTTCGGTTGGCGTTCGGTTGGCCTGGTGTCAATAACCGTTGTAATTTCAGTATCAAGGGCGTTTTCAGTTCTGACACTTACAGGATGTTTGCTTGAATACGATTCCCTCTCATATAACAAAAGCTCGGGTTTAAATTGATGTCTTAATTTGTCACCCTTTAAAGTCAGAATGACCTTAGATGTTAAATTGACTCCCTTATTGAGAGCTTTATTAATATGTTACAATACTAATCCCATGCACTGAGGCATAGATAATAGAAAGGTGATTTAAATCTGTTACCTTTGATCGGCTAAATTAATTCAAAAACACTCTCATTCAATTGATCCAACACCACACACAGTGCTGGATTTCAGAGTCGGAAGTGCATGACATTCAGCTGCATATGTGGCAAGAACTCACTGTTATTCTCCTCATCTGTTTTTACTTATTGCAATTATGTGCTGGATTTTTTTTTACTTTGCATTGTTTATGAATTACAGTCTGCATATAAATGTGTAGCTAATACTTACCTGATGCTCTGATGCCTTCCTATAAATGACTAATGACTTCAAAGTGTCCATGCAGAAAACATTGAGAGAAGTCCTTTAGGCGGGAGATTCGTTCAGTGTTGCTATGAGTGAAGCGAGAGGCGTGCCGTGCTGCATGTTAATGGAAAAACAGCCCGCTGCTTCATGCTATGAGCATCTGAAAGTATTTAAATCAAACACAGTCAGACTTTCCACAGGGCATTACTTGCATACCATCATGCCCTGCTGCATGCAGATTCTCTGCTCTTCCTGTAGTGGGCTCCACCACTTAGTTCTAAACATGTCTATGATATACCTGGAGAGAGTTATTGTTAGTTATCTCATTCGTCTTAACAGCAAGTGCAGGGTGCAGAAAGCCACATGTAATGACGTGGGAAACTTTTTTGCACATGGGATTTCATGGTGTCTACATCCTTCCTTGTTCCGTAAACCAAGCCATTTAAAAACATCAAAGCTACGAAAATACAATCATTTAATAATGGACTCTCTGATGAAGAGCCTGAACGCTCACACCCACAGCTCAGTAAAGCCACATTAATGTGTTAGCCGCAATGCTAACGTGACTGATTTATTACACACTTTTACACTTATGGAAGCTAACTGGACCCACAGCTAAAGAAAAAATATGGTAACTGTTATAGTCGTGACGTCTGAAAATTGCTGGCCATAGCATGGAAAAAATAACGACTCGTTATTCCTCATGGACTTTTATGATTATCAACTTTGCAGATAATTTACATTGAAGGAAAGCTACGTTATGCACTGCAATAAAGATGATTTTAGAAAATCCAAGTAACTGGCTCTTTAAATTGTAGGCCGAGCTCATTCCAAGCTAAAATCTCACTCCCCATGTTTGGAATTTCCTCTGGAGGTTTTAAAGTGATGCAGATGTTGTTTGGTCGAATGCTAACCGCATCTTTGAATAATCGCTGCACAGTGTCTTATGGCATGTGTCATTGCATATGTGTTTTGCACTGAAAATGACATTGATTAAGGGGCGTCCTTGAGTGTAATCCCACCCAAGGGTCACACAGCAGCACACGCCCCTGGTGGTCCACACCAACCTCATAATAAACCTTTGCCAGACCATTTATGACCATTGAAGCATTGAGCTCTGTTCACCCTAAGCAGTACACTGTAAAATCCATATTTCGGTTTCATATCTGGCGTCAATTCATCTCTTCAACCTCAGACCGAATATTTAACCGTGGGCACAGGGTGCTAAGAAGGCTGCTTTTATTTTTGACTGTCGTGTATTTGCATGTCAGTCGTAAAGTCTGTGAGCCTGCGCTGGGTTCTAACTGCAGTGTCTTGGGCTCTCTGGGGACACAGGAATGAGGCACTCCTCTTTTGAGGGCGCTGAAAATTTCAGCTTTGCATTTTCTCTTTGCCTTTAATGTGTTGCCTCTTTTTTGGGCCCCAGCTTTGATGTGTTGCTGGATGTGTTATCATTCCGACATGATGAGCTCATGGAGTGGATCGCCTTTGCCTTCACACTGGTGAGGAGAGGTGTAATCCACCTGGAATCCATACGTGCTTATGTGTGTGTGTGTGTGTAGCTGACATACAGAGACGGTGGCATGTTGTAGGCGAAAAGTGAATCGGATGTGAATCGGTTTGCTTTAAATGAATGAAAATGAATGGGTGCGCCTGGGTGACCAGAGCGTTTGATTTAGCAGCATCTCCAGTGGTATTTACAGTGCAAGCACCCCATCGAAGCATCCTGCTCTCCACACTGGAGGCGACCTGTGGTTAAGGAGGTTTGGAAACCGTCCTCGCTCTGCCCTCTCATCTCACCCTTCTGATGGATGGTGACGGACTGTCTGCTCCTCCCACAGTCACCCTTTGTGTTCTCGTAGTGGTACGTACCTAGGGATCCTCTAGAATTTGAGTAACCGCTCCCTTCTAGAGAAATTCATAAACGTTCAGACATTATTTATAGATTAAAACCCTGCCTTGAAAACTGTGTTATCTGAACGTGGCAGTTTTCAAAATACTTTCAAAAGTCACAACCCTCTTTGTGAATGGCTGACTTTGAAGGATTATTCAACACTTTTAAACTTTTCAAAAGTCAAAAGTTTTTTTTATACTGTTATTATAAACCAAATCTTGGGGTCTTGAAAAATTGACAATAACATCTCATTATGTATCTGGTTGACAATACAACATAGGAAATGGCAGTATGGCACCTGTTAAACCTTTTGCCTTTAGAGCCACAATAGTGTCAAACTCTGTCTGCCTTCCTACACTAGTATTTTGAGTGTGATTCATTGGCCAAACACATGAAATAAAATATGTATTTTTTCACAACACAATTGGTTTTAAAGGAGCAATGTGGGATTTTTCGGAGGATCTATTGACAAAAAGATAATATAATGTACAAACCTTTTTTTTCAGCGGTTTACGAAGACCTTACGTAATGAACCGTTATGTTTGTATTACCTTAGAATAAGCTGTTTATATCTACATTCAGATCGGGGCCAATACGACACGAGTATATACAGGCAGCACACTGGTTCCAGATAAACAATGACGCTCCAAACTGCTCCGTCACACAGCTAATATTTCATCAGCAACTACAAGATATCTTGGTTCTAACAGACAGAAAGACCAAAGTTACTCACATACTGATCCGAATCAAAGCAATCTCCTCGGGGGTGATTTTTAAGACAATCTTTCTCTCCAACGTCTCTCTGCTGGAAAGTCTTTATAATATTATCGCAGGTCCTGACTTGTATCCTTCATTTTAAGATTAAAATTCAGAGACCCTTTATTTTATGTAATAAATAAGACATCGCTCTTTCTAATACCCGTAGGATCGCTTCCCTGCATCATCATGAGAAGACATGCTGTCTCAGCCGACAACATCTATTTGTACTGTGGTGGCCACCATCGTGTTTCGAAAGGGAGGGGTAAGCGGAGGACTGAGAGATTAATTGCAATTCTCAAACTCACCGCTAGTGGCCGCTATACATCCCACTCTAGACCCACAAAATTGATATTAAACAACGTTGTTGTGAGCAGCCCCTAGTAACTGGCCCCAGTAATATGAAGCTTTAAAAAGTGCATGTACAACAAACTTCACACAATCAAAGTTGTTGAAACGACACTATATATTCATCACAAATATCTAATCACGTGCCAGAAACTGGAATCTGTTCCAGAAGTCAAACCACAAGTTTATTCACTTTGAACGTGACATGGGTGCTGTTGCCTCACAGGCTCCTTGTATAAGTATTTCAGAAACACCCGGTCTGCTGATCTGTTGGATTTTCAAACATCTCTAGCTTTACAGAAAATGGTAGAAAAAAATTGATATAGAAAGTAAGTTGACAGTGGGTTCAGGCTCTCCAGCGTTGCTTATTGGAAGATTTGAAGAATGTTGTCTGGTCGGATAAGTCTCCATTTCTGCTGTGATATTCCAACACAGTCTCACAGGAATTCATAAAATTGTAACGAACCCGTGATCTATTACTTTGTGTCACCCAGCACGACCTTCCATCAAAAGTACTTTAAATCGCAATCTGATGGGAATTCATACCTATTGTACAAGGTGGCTCATTCGTGTGAATTCCTATTTCCTACGATCTTATTCGTGTGTTGTGTTATGATATGACTTTTCCCCTGTGACGTTAGGTTTGGGGGGGTTAGGGTAGCCATTTATCAATGTCACCTCGTGAAACTATCATTTTTAGCTAAATTAGGCTTTGCGGCTGTGATTTTAGGGTTTGGGGTGAGGTATAAAGTATTAGCGACTTCTTTTAATATGAAGGTAGAAATATATAAGTGTACATACACACGCGGCCTGTTTTTTTAAAAATTGTCGTGCTGAGTGACACGAAAAATATAGGAAATTCGCTTTGCTGAACACAAATGAATAGATAACAGTTTGTGACAATTTCATGAATTCCCATGAGACTGGGTTGGATATTCAGGTGAACACTTTCCTTGACATCCATTCTTCCTGTAACGGTTCAGGCAGGTGGCGGTGGTGTGGTGGTGTGCTGGATATTGTGACGCATCAGCAAATTAACAAGATAAGGTCACGTGTATTGTGAATTTTTGCCCATGTGGAGTCCAGGTCACACAGCTTTGAATCTCCATGTTGAGTAGGGTTCTGCCTTATAAAGACGGCTAACTAGGTTTGTAACACAGCTGCAGTCTGATTTACATGATGTACCACTAACTAACCCTCTTCCCCAGCAACTAACCTTCTCCCATTTCAGTCTTTTTGACTCGGGAAAGCATCAAAATGTTCAGAGTAAGCTATTTTTGGGGCTTGTTTCTTTCTTGTTTTTTCTTCCTCTGTGTTCTCCACATGAGAGATGAGCAGAATACTCTTTTGTGTGTGCTCTGCCCTAAAGGCATTCATGTTGCAAGACAGATTAATAATTACAGACTACACAACAGTCAGGGAGAAACAATTTCTAGATCTTTTGATGTCAAACATGAGAGAGACCAAAATTACACAGAAAAGAGGCCATAGAAAAAGAAGGGGAAAATACGACGTCCCCAACTTTTATGTGCATTTGTTTTGTTTGTAATGTCCTCATATTGTTATGCCAGCTTTGTTATGTGCATGTTACATTAAAAAAGAAGAGCGTCCTTTTGGTGTACTGATAAAGTTATTGACAACCAAGTGCAGTATTTCTCTTGCCCATTTTGGTCTTAGAATGTACCAAACAACATCTTGTGTTTCAGATAAGTACAATATGTTATGTTGTTCAAACTGACTCGTTTTGGATTAGTAAACTAGACATTTTTCTAGTTTCTTTGTTTCATTTTCCTTAATCATAAAGGGTTTTTTAGATATTTTATATTTACCATAAAAGATTTATACGAATCCATAACTTCTGGTTAAAATAAAACAAAAATGCCTTCTTAAGCAATTACATAATCGGTGTCCTACTCACAATGGAAAGGTTATAATAATGACCAGTGTTTCCTATATAGTTTAAGGGAACTGTGGCGTTAGAAGACTTCATGCGGCAATTAACATATTTGTGATGTCATTGCATAGTTTTTGAAAAAAGCGAGACCTCGCACTCGCAGGGCAGAGCTGCCAACATTTCCCCTCTGAATGAAAGCTAGGTTTATCTATAAAGACGCTAGATTTGTTTTTATGCCCTTCTACTTAATAGAAGTTGCTAAAACTAGTGAAGACCTGCTAACAAAGAAACACTGGGGATGTAACGTTGGAACGAATGGGAAACAGGACAACTCTGAGAAGCTGCAGAAGTGGTTTTTGGTGTGGCGGCATGACACGGGTCTGATGACCTCTGGATCTGATTTAATACGGAATGATCAGTCTCAGGCCACTTGACTTAAACCCACGATGAGGATGTAAAGTTAGCTTTGCGTTTTAAAAAGAGATGGCGATATAGTGAGAAAAATTACGGATTCCAGCTTTACTTATATTTTTTTAATTTTCAAGATTGTTTTAAACATTGCACTTGTTTGCTTTCATAATATACATAAACATATACATAAACACATTTTCATATGTTTGTAAATGATTATTATATTAATTAAAGCAGACTTGGTATCCCATTACATTTTATCCAGTTTTCTCTTAGTTTTGCTTGGCTATCGGCATTTGCTGGTGAATGTTTTGATGTAAGTACTTATGTTTACTTTCACTGACTTTAATAAATCATCCAACATTCATTTGAAGGTGCCACACGCTCATGCAGTTGTTGGTTTTGAAAGCATGTTGACATGCTCTTTGTAGGACTCTGTCTCGCGTCTGACAGCTCTTTTAGCTCTTGTGCATTACTGTTGTTGTCAGAAATGCTGCTAGTTTTGGTTTAGAAATACTATGATGGGAGCAATTTTTTCTTCTTGACATAAAACACTTCTTCAATCAGCTGAAGAAACTAGGCGTGAAGGACAACATTGTTACATTTACATTCACATTTATTATTTTAGCTGACGCCAATGAGATTTATGGCTGGAATACGCCACAAGATAGAAACACTAACTGATCAAATCTCAGACTGGCACAGACTTTCTGCAACAAGTCCGACTGAAAATTTGGGCAAAATCTGAGCAAAAGTCTTTTCGTCTATTTTAGCCTCAACAAGTAGGAGAGCGTCTAAACATTTTGTCAACACGCTAAACAGTACCGTTAGTTTACATCATGCAGTTGGGATCTTTTACATACCTTTTTTTGCACTGTGTTGTCTGTCTGTGGAACGAAAGATCATGTATATACACAGATATGTCCAGGTTGACCCAGTTTGTGTGTTTGTCGTGTTACAGGGATAAAGAGGAGCAGCTGGTTCGCCTTCAGGAAAGTCAAAGGCAGCAGGCCCAGCAGGCTGAGTCTGCTCTGGAGAACTTTAAGAAGCAGGTGGAGCTCAGTGCTCAGAAGACATATGCTGATATGAAACAACAGGTGAGTGCTGAGGGCACATAAATGTGATGCTGACAACCGGTGAGGATGCAAGCATGCTTTTACATATCGAATCCCTATAACACTTGAATCAGTCAAAAACAAATGGCTCATAAATGGATTGATTTCACACTTTTTGTTGTCAGAGCCATTTCACCAAGATGAACAAACAGTCTTTCCAGACAGCGTTGTCATCATTGAGTCTGGATCATAAATTGAATCTGCCCTGTCTCACAGGATATCAGTGCATTCTCCCAAATGGCTGAGATACAAAAGTTCACATTTAAACCAATTGTGGCAGCCATGATTTAGTGGTTAGCACTCCATGTGGTGCTTGAGCGCTGAAACACTTTCGATTCCGCTTTGGTCCTGTTTTCCCCTTAACATTACCTTTAACTTTCATTGATTCTCTTAGCATGACTTAATAGCAGCGTTATACTTAGTCACATACGTACTGTGGTATAAGATGATCAAACAGATCTCGGTGTTAGTCATAGGGGAGAGTTACTCATGCAGACACATGCATTACATTCACCCTTTCCATCATAACAGCGTTGTCCTGCCCCCTGTGCCAGCACACCACATGAACACAATGCACACGACTGCAGTCACACATCCTGTGCACAGATGCTGCAGTGGCGCCACCCGGGTTCACTGACACAGCTGCGTCCAATGTGTGCAGATCCAAACCTTCCCGCTGCTGTTGCCTACCTTATTCTGTTCTCAAAACGACTTTATTCCAAACTACTGTGGACTTTTTGCATGTACACAGTAAAGCAAATTCATAGTTTTCTATCAAAATTGAACTCGCTCCACTTCAAAATCACCATTCCTTCTCTGCTTATGAAACCATGGCTTGTCCTGACACGCTGCTGGATGAGTCCCGTCATCAGTATTCTAATGAGACTAAATGAATGCAGAATAACATCCTCTCTTGTCATTCCACTGAACTAACAGCTAGCAGAGAGAGCTGGCCTAAAAACGTTCCCTCAAAGCCGAAGTGTGATACATCAACGTCACCAAACAAACACTGTTTTCAAGTAGGTTTCCAGAACACTCTTCACATCTGCCATTTGTCAAACAAACAAATTCATGAGCCAATGTTACTGTTCGCTGTTATAGATGACATATTAAGATGGGATTACAGCAAATATTTTAACATGCAAACAATTGGACCTCACTTTTAAAAATTTAGTTTTTACATCATCTGAAAGCTGACAAAATAAGATTTCTATTCATATATGGTTTGTTAGGATAGGACAATATCTGGCGGAACAACATCTGTTTACAAAGCTGGAATCTGAAGGTACAAAAAAAGCAAATTATTGAGAAAATCGCCTTTGAATTTGTTAATCAGAGGCAATGTAACAGGCCACCCACTCACAAAAAATGAGTTTTTATACATTCACAGTAGGAAATTTATAAAATATCTTCATGGAACAGGATCTTTACCTTATATCCTAATGATTTTTGGCATAAAAGAAAAATCAGTCATTTTTATCCATACCCTGTACTTTTGGCGATCACTAAAACTGTTCCTGTGCTATTTAAGTCTGGTGTTGTTGTCCAGGGTCACATATTTCAAACACATGGCCATCATGGAACAGTGTAATGTTGGCCCAATGTGGGCAGTGTATGTTCCCCTGGTCATGTGTGTGTGTGTGCTAATGGTCAGGTAGTTGTGGGCGAGAAGATCCTCGAGACTTAACACTGAGACATCTGCCCACATCCTGCTCAGATTCTCTCTGATTCACCTTTCGCTTCCTCTTTCCTCCCTGTGTCTCCCCCAATCTTCATTTGTCCATGATTCAGCCCACATCAAAGTGTCCAGCGCTTCTCTCCTGCCACCCCATTCCTCCCTACTCTCTCTGTTTTCTCACAAGAATAATTGCATAATTGGCATTCGTTTAGAATCTCAAAAAGAATGTTCACTTCAGATTCTTTATCTAATTTTGTGTAAGAATCTCCTTACTTTAATATCCACCCAATCTTGTGACCCTTAACCAGAATAATAAGTGAAGAAAATGATGTTAACGTCTCTGTTATCACTGTATCCCACTAAAAATGTAAGATCAAACCAGTTTACTTTCATACCCTTCAGTTGTTTATTCACTCTGTTTTGTGTTTTCAGATGGAGAGAGTAGAGGCCGATCTGATTCGCTCTAAATCACTGCGAGAGAAACAGTCCAGAGAGTTCAGCTACCAGTTGGAGGAGCTTCAGCAGAGATACGAGCAGCAGGTCGACATCTTAAGCCACGTTCAAAAATTGTTTTTGCTCATATGCAACCTAGATCTGTTTACTGCATGACTCAACTCAACTCAACTTTATTTATATAGCGCTTTTTACAATTTTCATTGTTACAAAGCAGCTGTACATGAGACACATTGAATACAAGTAAAACAACTAAAGGCCTATACCTGTAAAAACAAGAAAAAGGTGAAAACAACAAAGACAGACATACAAATGCTCCACACACACAATATGCAAACATACATACACAAATTGACATAGACACACACACACACACACACAGTGAAAGCACACATTGGCGATAAAGGAGAAAGAACCACAGGTCAAATATTAAACGGACTGTAAATTCTTATATGCAATATTAATTATGTCTAATTTCTGAATTCTAAAGCAGCCCCCCCGGCCAGGCAGATAGTGCAAAACAATATGCAAACGGTGGTGAGGAACCCAAAACTCCCATCGAGAAAAAAACCTCAGGAGAACCCAGGCCCAACCAGGGGATTCCAGTTCCCCTCTGGCAAAAGCTGCTGCCTCTGCACAAGCTCAACAGTGCTTGCACAACAAGGCTAAATAAAAATTAAAAATGATAGATTTAAGATTATCATTAACAATCTAATAGCATTTGAAATGTTGTAGGAAAATCAAAGTTGTCGCGTCCTTTATCCAGCTCTATCCTCTTAGCTCTTGTCAGGTCACCGCTTCCCATTCTCAGCTCTGCCATCAGGTCTGGGCATGAACTGCATCCTGCGGTAACCTTGGAACAAAGAGACAAGACTGGCTGAGAGTAGAGTACTGTTCTGCACTCTTTGATGCAACAAGTACATCATTTGTTGTTGGATGTGTTCCTGGTTCCGGTTGATCTAAATAATGCAGCCTAAATCCTCTGAGGATTAATATTATGGAGGTGTAGTGTATGCAAGATTAAAAAGATGAGTCATTAGTCTAGATTTAAACTGACAGAGTGTGTCTGCCTCCCGGACCGTGCAGGGAAGAATATTCCAAAGTTTAGGCGCTAGATAAGAAAAGGATCTACCACCTGCACTTGATTTTGAAATTCTAGGTATTACCAACTGACAGGACGCCTGAGAGCGTAATGTACGTGGAGGTCTGTAATACAATAGAAGTTCATTCAAATACTGCGGCGCTAGACCATGTAGGGCTTTATAGGTAATAAGCAAGATATTAAAGTTAATGCGATGCTTTATAGGTAACCAGTGCAAGGTTGACAGAACCGGGGTTATATGTTCATACTTTTTTGTACGTGTAAGAACTCGAGCTGCCGCGTTTTGAACCAGTTGCAGTTTTTGTAATAGGCCTGCAGGGCATCCACCTACTCAACTCAACTCAACTTTATTTATATAGCGCTTTTTACAATTTTCATTGTTACAAAGCAGCTGTACATGAGACACATTGAATACAAGTAAAAAAACTAAAGGCATATACCTGTAAAAACAAGACAAAGGTGAAAACAACAAAGACAGACATACAAATGCTCCACACACACAATATGCAAACATACATACACACACACACACATTGACAGAGACGCACACACACACAGTGAAAGCACACATTGGCGATAAAGGAGAAAGAACCACAGGTCAAATATTAAACGGACTATAAATTCTTATATGCAATATTAATTATGTCTAATTTCTGAATTCTAATTTCTGAATTCTAAAGCAGCCCCCCCGGCCAGGCAGATAGTGCAAAACAATATGCAAACGGTGGTGAGGAACCCAAAACTCCCATCGAGAAAAAAAACCTCAGGAGAACCCAGGCCCAACCAGGGGATTCCAGTTCCCCTCTGGCAAAAGCTGCTGCCTCTGCACAAGCTCAACAGTGCTTGCACAACAAGGCTAAATAAAAATAAAAAATAAACTTAATAAGGTAAATGATAGTTTTAAGATTATCATTCACAATCTAATAACATTTGAAATGTTGTAGGAAAATCAAAGTTGTGGCGTCCTTTATCCAGCTCTATCCTCTTAGCTCTTGTCAGGTCACCGCTTCCCATTCTCAGCTCTGCCATCGGGTCTGGGCATGAACTGCATCCTGCGGTAACCTTGGAACAAAGAGACAAGACTGGCTGAGAGTAGAGTACTGTTCTGCACTCTTTGATGCAACAAGTACATCATTTGTTATTGGATGTGTTTCTGGTTCCGGTTGATCTAAATAATGCAGCCTAAATCCTCTGAGGATTAATATTATGGAGGAGTATTGTATGCAAGATTAAAAAGATGAGTCTTTAGTCTAGATTTAAACTGACAGAGTGTGTCTGCCTCCCGGACCGTGCAGGGAAGAATATTCCAAAGTTTAGGCGCTAG
Organism: Triplophysa tibetana; assembly: GCA_008369825.1. Classification (NCBI taxonomy): domain Eukaryota; kingdom Metazoa; phylum Chordata; class Actinopteri; order Cypriniformes; family Nemacheilidae; genus Triplophysa; species Triplophysa tibetana. The sequence continues at coordinate 2,013,667 of CM017913.1, forward strand.
ATACGAAAAGGATCTACCACCTGCACTTGATCTTGAAATTCTAGGTATTACCAACTGACAGGACGCCTGAGAGCGTAATGTACGTTGAGGTCTGTAATACAATAGAAGTTCATTCAAATACTGCGGCGCTAGACCATGTAGGGCTTTATAGGTAATAAGCAAGATCTTAAAGTTAATGCGATGCTTTATAGGTAACCAATGCTAGGTTGACAGAACCGGGGTTATATGCTCATACTTTTTTGTACGTGTAAGAACTCGAGCTGCCGCGTTTTGAACAAGTTGCAGTTTTTGTAATAGGCCTGCAGGGCACCCACCTAGAAGTGCATTACAATAATCTAGTCTTGATGTCATGAATGCATGAATTAATTTCTCTGCATCTGACAGTGACAGCATATGACGTAGTTTAGATATATTCTTAAGATGGAAAAATGCAATTTTACAGGTGTTGGCGACATGGCTTTCAAATGACAGAGTACTATCGAATACAACGCCAAGATTCTTAGCTGATGACGAGGATTTTATGGAGCATCCATCAATCGTTAAGCGGTATTCTTGGTTGTTACGTATAGCGGTTTTCGGTCCAGTAAGTAACACTTCTGTTTTGTCCGAGTTTAGTAGTAAAAAATTGTTACTCATCCACATTTTTAAGTCAACTATGCAATCCTTTATTCGATGAAACTGCTGGGTTTCATGAGGCTTCGAGGAAATATAAAGTTGAGTATCATCAGCATAACAGTGAAAGCTAATTCCGTGTCGCTTTATTATATCTCCTAGAGGTAGCATGTATAATGCGAAGGAGCAGAGGCCCCAAAACTGAGCCCTGTGGTACACCGTACTGGACTTGTGATTTGCGGGACACCTCATTGTTTATTGCTACAAATTGAAAACGGTCAGATAAATAAGACTTAATCCATTTCAATGCTATTCCGTTAATGCCGACGTAATTTTCGAGTCTATGTAGAAGTATGCTGTGGTCAATGGTGTCAAATGCAGCACTGAGGTCTAGCAGCACCAATAACGAAATACAGCCACGGTCAGACGCTAAAAGCAGATCATTTGTAACTCTGATCAAAGCAGTCTCTGTACTGTGACATGCTCGAAATCCAGACTGGAATTCATCATTAATGTCATTCCTTTGGAGGAAGGAGCATAATTGAGTTGAAACTACTTTTTCCAGAACTTTAGATATAAATGGTAAATTCGATATAGGCCTGTAATTCCCTAGTTCTTTAGGGTCGAGTTTGGTTTTTTTTAAAAGATGTAATGCACCTAGAAGTGCATTACAGTAATCTAGTCTTGATGTCATGAATGCATGAATTAATTTCTCTGCATCTGACATTGACAGCATATGACGTAGTTTAGATATATTCTTAAGATGGAAAAATGCAATTTTACAGGTGTTGGCGACATGGGTTTCAAATGACAGAGTACTATCGAATACAACGCCAAGATTCTTAGCTGATGACGAGGATTTTATGGAGCATCCGTCAATCGTTAAGCAGTATTCTTGGTTGTTACGTATAGCGGTTTTCGGTCCAGGTAGTAACACTTCTGTTTTGTCCGAGTTTAGTAGTAAAAAATTGTTACTCATCCACATTTTTAAGTCAACTATGCAATTATTTATTCGATGAAACTGCTGGGTTTCATGAGGATTCGAGGAAATATAAAGTTGAGTATCATCAGCATAACAGTGAAAGCTAATTCCGTGTCGCTTTATTATATCTCCTAGAGGTAGCATGTATAATGCGAAGGAGCAGAGGCCCCAAAACTGAGCCCTGTGGTACACCGTACTGGACTTGTGATTTGCGGGACACCTCATTGTTTATTGCTACAAATTGAAAACGGTCAGATAAATAAGACTTAATCCATTTCAATGCTATTCCGTTAATGCCGACGTAATTTTCGAGTCTATGTAGAAGTATGCTGTGGTCAATGGTGTCAAATGCAGCACTGAGGTCTAGCAGCACCAATAACGAAATACAGCCACGGTCAGACGCTAAAAGCAGATCATTTGTAACTCTGATCAAAGCAGTCTCTGTACTGTGACATGCTCGAAATCCAGACTGGAATTCATCATTAATGTCATTCCTTTGGAGGAAGGAGCATAATTGAGTTGAAACTACTTTTTCCAGAACTTTAGATATAAAAGGTAAATTCGATATAGGCCTGTAATTCCCTAGTTCTTTAGGGTCGAGTTTGTTTTTTTTTAAAAGAGGCCTTATAACAGCCACCTTAAATGCTTTAGGCACATGTCCTAATGTCAGAGATGAGTTAATAATACTAAGAAGAGGATCTATAATTTCTGGGAGCATTTCTTTCAGTAGTTTTGTAGGTATAGGGTCTAGCATGCATGTTGTTGATTTAGATGATCTAATGATTTTAGACAGTTCATCGTGATCTACTGTAGAAAATAATTGCAATTTCTCCTTTGGGGTGCTGTATTTAGTTTGTTCAGCGGGTTTCACTACAGGTTGCATTGTTATAATTTTTTCTCTTATATCTTGGATTTTACTAGTGAAGTAGTTCATAAATTCATCACTGTTATGCTGATAATCAGAATCTGACGTCGCTGACGACTTATTTTTTGTTAATTTAGCCAAGGTGTTAAATAAAAACCTAGGGTTGTGATGGTTCCCTTTCGATACTTCACTCGTACTGCGTAGCAGGACGCTATGGGGAAAACTCCTTTTTCTCCGGTGACTGAAGCTTTTCAATAACGCAGTGAATACTGCACGGCCATTGGTGCGTGCAAAGTAAAACTTTGCGCCAATGGAAGCGAAGCTGCACGGACCTATGGCGATGAAGCCGGCCAGAAGGGGCGGGGCTTATGGCTATATAAGCAGACACATCGCCGTAATGTCTTCAGATCTCTTCTCCTTCAGCGACGACTTCATCTTCGCTACCGGACTGATAGCTTCGCCGTCGGAAAAGCCCTGCAGCGGATTAGACCTCTCTGCTTAGCGAGTTCGCTTGCATTAGCAGCGCCGGTTTTTCTCCCTGCCGCCATCCGGCAAAGCTCTAAAAAAGCAAATTTCCTGAGCAAATTTCCTGCGGCGTTGTTGCAAATGCCGCGCCGTTCCTGTCACTCGTGTGGGGTTCACCTGCACGCCGCTGACGGTCACGGCGAGTGCGTCTCATGCTTGGGAATTTCCCACGCTCAAGACGCACTCAGAGAGACGGAATGCCCTCATTGCGAGAGTATGAGTCTCTCCTCTCTGCGCTCGCGGATAGCTTTCTTTTCAGAGAGCGATTCCGCTCCTCGATCCCTCCCGCTTCAATCCCCAGCGGAGACGAAGCAGCGGGGTAGAGGAACAAAGCGCTCGGGGAAGAGCGAGCTCACGTCCGTTCGGCGTGCCTCGCTCTCTCCACGAAGAGACACTTCGCCGGTTTGCTTCTTCCAGCCTGACCAGCGTCCATCGGCAACCGCCGGCGACATGGTCTCGTTTGGCGGAAGCGAATTCGAGGAAGACTACGCTATGTCAATAGCGGCTTCAGACGGGGAGGAGCTGTCGGGCTCGGTTTTCGACCCCGCCCCCCTGCCGTCTGTAAAGCACAGCGAACCCGCGCTGGGTGTGGACTCCGAGCTTCTCCGGGTCCTCACTAAGGCTGTGGAAGAACTGGGCTTGGAGTGGACCTCTCCGGAGGAGCCCACTCGCAGCCGCCTGGACGAATGGTTCCTGCCGGGGCGCCGCCCAGCCCCTCGTCAGCAGACTTCACCGTTTTTTCCAGAAGTTCATGACGAACTCACCAAGTCATGGCGCGCACCCTACTCTGCCCGCCTACGACCCTCATCCTCCTCCGCTCTCACCTCGGTTGACGGCGCAAAGGGAAAAGGCTATGAGAAGCTGCCTCCCCTGGACGAGTCTGTGGCCGCACATCTGTGTCCACCCTCGGCCATCGGTTGGACGGCGAAAGCAGCTCATCCCTCCAAGCCGTGCAGAAGCACATCGGCCATTGCTGGACGCGCTTTTTCGTCTGCCGGCCAAGCGGCTTCAGCACTGCATTCCATGGCAGTGCTCCAGGTGTACCAGGCCAAACTTCTCCAGGGGATGGACGAGTCTGGCTCTGACATCGCGCCCTTCAAAGAGCTGCGGAGTACGAAGGTGAGTGGGTCCTGACACATGTTGACTAACGCCCATGGAGTTAAGAGTGTCTTTGAAAGCCATTCCCAAGGCATCTGTATCATTGTCTACATGGATATTAAAGTCACCGACGACAAGGACTCTATCTGCGGCCAGTACTAGTTCTGATAAGAACCCACCAAAATCTTTAATAAAATCTGTGTGGTGCCCTGGAGGCCTATATACAATAGCTAGAATAAAATTTAAAAATGTTTGTCCTCAGTATTAGGTGTCGATACGTGAAGTACCATGACTTCTGAGAGATGATAAAATAATTATTGTAAAGTGCAGCAACACCTCCCCCTCTACCTTTTAGGCGAGGCTCGTGTTTATAGTAATAATCTTGAGGAACGGATTCATTTAGAGTAATATAATCATCTGGCTTTAGCCATGTTTCTGTCAAACAAAGCATGTCTATTTTATGATCGGTTATCATATCATTAACAAAAAGTGCTTTATTTGAGAGAGATCTAATATTAAGCAATCCGAGCCGTAACAGTTGATTATCTGTATTTTGTTCATGTTTGATTTGTTTAACGTTTATTAAATTACTTTCAAGAGGTTTACACAATATCTTATGTTTGCTAATCCGGGGGACAGACACAGTCTCTATTTTATGTTGTTTGTAAGAAGGGATTATTACATGTTGCTTATTTTGTGTATTCTGTAACGCGAGACGGCAAGCAGACAGTTGGTTAAGCCATTCTGTCTCCTTCCTGACCTGGGCCCTAGGTAGTCAGACTTTAGCATTATTAAGACTGTGTGCCAAATTTCTAGAGAGGAGGGAAACCCCATCCCAGGAGGGATGGAGACCATCTCGTTTCAACAGGTCAGGTCTCAAAACTCTCAAAACTCTTCCAGTTATTTATAAAATCTATATTATTCTGCAGGCACCACTCAGAAAACCAGCCATTTAGTGATGATAATCTGCTATAAATCTCATCACCACGGTAAGCAGTGAGGGGGCCAGAGAATATTACAGTGTCTGACATCGTTTTTGCGAGCTCACACACCTCTTTAATATTATCTTTAGTGATCTCCGATTGACGGAGTCTAACATCAGTTGTGCCGACGTGAATAACAATCTTACTGAATTTACGTTTAGCCTTTGCCAGCTCATTTAAATTTGACTTGATGTCAGGCGCTCTGGCTCCCGGTAAACATGTGACTATGGTGGCTGGTGCCTCTATGTTAACGTTCTGGACAATAGAATCACCGATCACTAGGGCACTTTCAACAGGTTTCTCAGTCGGTGCGTCACTGAGCGGGGCAAACCTGTTCGAGACTTTAATCGGAACGGTTGAGTGATGTTTTGTCCTGCGACTATGCCGTCTCACCGTCACAAAGTTTCCCAGCTGCAGGGGATTTTCAACCGGAACCGATCTGTGTGCGCTAACATTGCTCGCATCCAAAATGTTTTCTACGGTCCTAACACTCTTACTATCCTCAAATAAAGATTGGATGCGAGACTCTAATTCTAAGATCTTCTCCGTCAGCCTAACTACTTCCCTGCATTTATCACATGTAAAACCCTCGCCGCTGACAGAGAAGGCTAAGCTAAACATATGACATGAGGTGCAAATAACAACAATAGGAATAGAAGCCATGACTCACCGGGTATGAAGTGCAATCCTAACTTACCAAGGTTGCTTGATGAGTCTTAGTATATACACTTAAAAAGAGAAACAGTTAGCACACAAGACAAATAGGGGGAGATGATATTCCACAGTGTAAACGGAAGGCAAGCTAACACGCTAATATGCTAATATGCTAGCGGCGTTACGCTTCAATTAATATAGGTTTAGAAAATAAAGTTATAAATAATTCGGCTACGACAGTGATAGGCAACGATAGTAAAATACACTAATATTAAGACCAGGAACAAATGTGAGGTGAAGCAAGTGTCAGAGGATACAAACTAGCCGCTGGCACCGATGCAATCAGGAACCGGATGCCTTTGATAGACAGTGTGGCATGACAGTGTGAACGGGACAAACCAGATTGAATCCAATCTTTTCTAATCTGATCTGAGCCACATCCATATGTGGTACTAAATCAGATACAGGTTTGATGTTTCGCAATGCGACCTCAGTCTGAACGGTCATATCGGAATTCATGCAACTTTTGAGTCATTGTAGATCGACTTGCGTCATAATTCTGCGCTAATTTAAAGCATCAGATTATAAACATAAATCCTTGCACTGTCTACCGCACGTGAGCCGAATGATGCGATGCAACAGATGACTATAGAATCAGCTATAATACGAAATTTTACCACTGGACACGGCGCGATCCAACGTGCAAACCGGCATGCGCACAGCCCAAGAGCGGACTGCTCCATGAATGCTCTAAAATCGCACCGCGAGAACAATCCACTCAGCACCACTTAAAGTCAAACACACCTGATGACTTGACCCTTGCTTAATTCTGTATGAAAGTGTGCTGCCTGTTACGTGTTATTGTTGTTTTGCGAATGTGATTCAGTTTATAACCATCAACAGTTTACACTGGAATCTGATATTGGCCACATTTTAAAAATAGTGTGAACTGCCAAACAAAAAAATCTGAATTGAGCATTAAGGCTTGTAGATTGAACTAGCTTAAGTTTAGCTTCTGATTCAATTAATTTACAACACAGTAAGCCTAAATAAGAGTTTTTAAAGGAAGTGTGTAGTTTAAAGGAAGTGTGTGAGTGCGTTTACATGCACAAAATAAACCGATATCTATTCAAAATCAACTTATAAAAGAAACCTGTTTTCACGTGTTTACATGCATATCAATAAACCTGCTACACAGAAAACCATGTTTACATGGAAGTTTGAGACTTGCCAGGTTTCTCGCGTGCAGTGACGTCACCACCAATAGTCTGTTCAGTTATTAAAAATGGCGTGGGAAAATGGTCAGAAGCTGTATTTCTATATCTCTTCTCATGTCTGGAGTACCTGCATATGCAACAATAGTATTTCGCTTTGCCATCTTTACGTCAACTGCTTAATTCGAGGGAGGACTTTTATGCGTTATTTGACTGTCACTTTCATCTGGGGCTTTTAACTATTGCGCTGTCAGACATGTGCACATAAACTAAACTGAGAGAAAACCGGTTAAGGCGTTTACAAGCAGCGCGAAATGTAATGGGCAAGAAACTACCTCTGCCTAGCAGGTTTTGTTTACTCCGTTCCCCAATAAAAGAAATCCATTTAGCACGTTTTGAGCTTACATGTTATACACAGCTTATTAAGCATAATCGGACTAAGACTGTGGAAGTAAACACACTCAATTGCTCAGGTCTTAATTTTTTTTACACTGAAGGTCATAGTCAACATCATTTCACTTTTGATTGGATGAGCTATCGCAAAATCAGAATTGAATTTATACAGTTCCGTGTGTTTTCTTATCGTGTCATTGCATTTAGTTTCTCCTGTTTAAAAATATAATTGGTTCTCAATTTAATCGATGTCGCTTATTGCTCCCTGAACTCAAGTCGGTTTGAATAAAAGCATCTGCTAAACCACTAAATGTAAATGATATACCATCAGCTGATAAGACGTTACCTTTTGAGAGATACATTTATTTTCGTTGACTGATAGGAATGTGTTATCTTTATTGCTATTTTTATTTGACAGTGACCACTCGTCACATCTAAGTTTTATCTCACTACTTTTTAGCAATATCAATTTTTTTGCAGACTAGATTTGTATTTTCTGAAGGGAAATACCAGTGTATACAAGACAAGTATTGTTAAAAAAGAGCAGTATTATGAAGATGTCTAAAATGTTCTGAAAGTATAAAATATAGTCCATGTATATAGTGATTGTAAGTATGTGAAGTGCATATTTAGTTCTACATATTGAATAACTTTCTGAGGTTGATAAACTTTTTTTGATGTTGCATGACTTTGTAAATGGGCCATTTCTTTCTTAGTAATGCTGTCAAGTTTATTTACACTCGCATCATCCTGCACGTCCTCTTAATGTTTCTGTTTGATGTTTAGCATTTGAACTAATTCAACACTCCCATTTGTCAAAGATTACTTGCAGTATACTCAGTAGACAGCATGACCCATAATAGGAGATCAACAGGAATTGGTCAAAAAAACAATCATAAACAGGATTTGGGAAATCTAAACCACTGGAATTATTGACTTGGCATTACCCAGAAAACTCTACCAGTATTTCACTCTCCCCAGAACATCGGTTGGACATCTGGTCTTAGCTTATGTCAGTTATAATAAATTGCTTTGGTTGTGATCATATCGCTAGATCGAATATTAGACTTTATAATGAATTTGTATTCATGATAGATATGGTTGTCACGGTAACAAACCCTCCTTAATAATATCTTGAGTATTTCAGTTCAATCCGCAATGTCACATTGACATGCAAATCCTTTGGCAGATGAGTGAAAATGTTGCCAAAATACATTGATTCATTTGATTAGTTACAAAATGAATCACAACTGTTAATATATTCGTAGTCTTTTAAATACTTCTGAAACCAGGTCTTTAACCCCTAAGCCTATTTTCTGGAATGTCTGAGTTGTTTAATGTTTTAGTGTTGGTATTATGAGTGAAGTGGGGTTCACTTTCAGCCATTGATTTGGACACAAAGAAACATTCTCCAGGGATCCTGTCAATAGCACTTTAACAGAGTGCATTTATATAGACTGTTGCTGTTTCTTTTGACCTCCTCGACATTACTTGCTCGCTGAGTTCATATCTGAGACGACCCTACAGCAGTTATTGTAGCCTTCCGTGTTTTTCGCTCTCGCTCTGTTAGTGTTTCTCGCACACAAACATGTCGATTCTCAGAGTGTCTGTTCACAGAATATTGGATTGTATTTTCCTCCACGCTGCTTTCTTCAAACTGACGCCGCCAAGCGTCCCTCCTGTCTGAGAGAGCATCATAACCCCGGGGAGCCGTCTTCAGTTCCCTACCGACCTGTGACCTCAGCACCAGTGCTGTAGGAGGGGGCGCTAATCACATCTGCCCACTGACAGGAGCCATTCAGCGCTGCCACTTCAAGAGGCCGGCACCCAGCAGTCCATTCTGTGACGTTGTTTTCAACACCTCCCCCACCCTTCGCTTCCCCACTGTCATATCGCGTATATATTTTACCCTGCGTCGATTTTTTTTACACACATTTGGCTCTTTTCTGTTGCTTGTTCAGTTTCACCCTCTTAGAGATCTTGGTTTGCGTCCAAAGTCTTGTTTCTTTCAACGTCAAAGCTTGAAGATATGCAATCTTCTTACCGCATTTTAGCCCCTCAAACTCCACCAAAATTGGAATGCCTTACGCCAAGGGGCTGTTTGAAGCGTCTTTTGTGGCCTTGTGCCTGATTGGCTGGGGAATCGAGCACAAATCCCATTCATCACCTGCACTCAATAGCACCATAGCAGCCTCTAGCTGGCAGGCCAGGTAGGGTGCCGAGCCACACAATGTGAGAGGATTAGCTTGAAAACTGTAGGGATCAGGCCTCTCACGGCAGACTAACTGGTTGAGGGGGGCCGGCCGAGCCAAGGTCACCATTTCCCATCCGGAGGAAAGTGGGAACGGACCCTGGGAACCGCCGGGACTGTATCTCATCGCCAGGCTGGGCTAGCCGCACAGCAGGTGCAAGACATCGAGAGAATGCCGCTGTGCGCTTTTGTGTTTTTCCGGCGTTTTCCTCGTTCTCTTGCTTTCAATGCCCGATTACATTTCTTCTGAATAAGAGTTAGCAGGGATGCTAGTGTTTTGGAATTTTTGAAGCCGAAGTAGTAGCTGATCAAGGTCGCTGTGTATTCACCATGAAAGCATATTCTTTTTTGGTATAAATGGTATTTCTTGGTCAAGTTTCTTTCTTGTATTATTTTCTCGCTCCATTGTCTTTCTTCATGCAGCGTGTGATGGTGATAGTGGATATTACTTTAAGGTGCACTAGGGCTACATTGGATGAACTGGCCTATGTGCCACACTTCTTTTCTGAGGGAAGAAATACCAGCTAGCTCGTCCGAATTGTGCTAAATATGTGGGAACACCCTGTGAGGTCATAGTGACGCAAAACTTTCGTGTTGTAAGGCAAAGTGTGAACTTTTCCCTTCGCTGAGCAAATGCGCGAGTTGTCATGACAACAGGGATGTTCCACTGATGAATTCTTGCTCCTTATTGTCCAATCAGATCGTGGAACTGAAACTGCAGCATGAACAGGAGCGAACGCACCTACTCCAGACGCACAATGCCGAGAAGGACAGCCTGGTCCAGGACCATCAGCGGGAAATCGGCAGTTTGGAGAAGCAGACGAGGGCCGCCATGGTCCAGCAGCAAACGCAAACCCAAGAATTGCGGAAGCGCGACGCTCAGGTAGGGGGTCTCTTCCTTTTCCACTGCTTTCTGTCACCATTTTGTTTTGGTATTATGATAATGCTACCAGTTGTTCTTTTTAGCACTTTTTTTACTGTGAATTTGCCTATGTAGTCCTTTTTTACATTCTTCAATGGAATGTCGTTTTGAAGGCACTTAAAAATACAGAGTGTAACATATAATTGTTATTGTACTTTTTGTGAAACTGTTGTCGTACGTTCGGTGTAAATGAAAGCAATACTACACGCTATGGAACAAATGTATTTGTGCATGATTTTTAATCGCAACGTTTTTTTATTGAAAACGTGAAAATATCCCCAGCGACTGAGACAACAGGTTGTCGTATGGAGGTGGGACATTTTTCAGTCGTCTGTCACTGTGGCCTTTTATTACACACCATAGGGTGCATTCTTCTTTTCCTGGGTTCTTTTACTCTAACATCTCAAAGTGATATACAATATGTCATTTAGATGTTATGAATGAGCTCCATTTTGGTCATCAGTGGGTTTCCGATGCCTGGTGTACCAAGCGCCTTCCCGCTGCTTTCCTGTCCACACAGCTATCGTGAAATCCCTGCGGGAAGCCATATGATGGACTTTTTAAAGCCTAAGATTAAATGTCATTTGTCAGCAAGTCTAGACCATGTTGATTGGCTCCTAGCGATACAAGAAAGTTTCCATGGATTTCAGTTTACCTCTATAGGTTGGTTTAATTTGAAATTTGTTAATGAAAACCAAATCTATGCTATTAAGTGATTCAAATGGGTTATAACTAAAGTTAATTTAATTTGTTTTTTATTCTTAGTAATGTAGTAAGTTCTGTTTCTGTCCATGGAGACTTGACATAATATATAATTGCATCTTTCAGAGAAAAATGTGTTGTAGTCCATAACGTACATAATTAGTTGGGTTAAGGTTATAGTGTTATGAATGGATCTACAACCATTTACCCCATGAGTCTCAGCCAGTGTTGTTGAGTGGTCACATCTCAGAGCCGCTGCTGTACGAAAATCACAGGCCTTCCATTGGTCTACATCCACTGGTTTTCACTGATTGGTCATGTCCTTCATCGCGTATTGAGCAATTGGCTGGTAGTCAGTGGAGAAGGTTTTGTCTTGCATATAATAATAGTCCATCATTTTATAAAATATAGATGTCAACATTGTTATCTGCTGTAAAAACATATTTCTGTAAAAGTTATGCTTTTAGGTTTTTTTTCCTCATGTTTTGATGCACGATTTCGTGTTTATAAGCATTGAGTCAAAAAGCTTTATACACGTTTCAAAATACCACATGAATAAAAGGCCAGAATCTAACATCCAAAGTTGAAAGTTAGTTATGAGCACTCAAAACTGTTTCAGATGTTGAAGTATTTAAAGTAGTAGTTTACCTTCAAAATGAAAATTACTTCATCATTTCCAACCTGTAGGAGGACTTTCTTCTGTAGAACACAAAATAAAATATTTAGAAAAACGTTGGTACCAGAACAACACAGCCCCTCATTCACTTCTATTGTAACCTATGCAAGTGAATGCAGGGCTGTTAACAACATTCTTCAAAATATATTATTTTGTGTTCTGCAGAAGAAAGAAAGTCATACAGGTTTGAAATGACAATGACTACGTTTACATGCGATTATTTTCAAGTTCTTAATCGCAGTAACATGTTTACATGACATGAGAACACCTATTTGCTACAGTTTATGACAGTTTTATCAGTCTGAATATTTGCTATTATAAAGAAAACAAACGATGCCCTCGGGGACGGTAGGTGTTTGTTACTTGTTATGGTTTTAATACATATACGTGAATCGCGTCAAATGCAAAACACCTAAAAATGGACGTATTTTATGGTTATTCGTCGCTGGGATTAATATAGAAATATGATAGAAAATATCTCGACATTTCCTATTATAATCGCATAATGAGAATGAATGTAACCGTACTGAAGGTGAACCACTCCTTTAATTTATCTGCATTTTAGCAGTAATCTAGTGCCAATACATTTGATGATATTCAGGCTCATTTTTTTATTTATTGATTTAACAAGTCACGTTTAAGCGTCACGAAACACTAAACAACAGTTGTTTAGTTGTTAACAGAGTTGGTTGTGTTATACAGTGCAGAAAACAATGTTAGCAACTGTAAATTACCACAGTAGAGAAAACTAGTTGATTTTGAACATTTTTGCGCTGTTTTTGCCTTCCTGGTTAAAAATCCTCATCAGGTCAACATCACAGGTATGCGTCGGTATCTCATAATTATTCATGAGACTGTGTCTTCTTTTTCAATGTGAAGACATTTCTCCTCATTATCCATGACAGCGCCTGGTGTGTTCGATCGGACCCTTCAGATAGAGGCGTTCATGGCATATGATAATAAGTTGATATATAAATGAAGACAAAGCAGAACATTTACCAGGAGTTGCAAAAATACTTATTCTGATAATTATATGTAAAAGTATATTTTATTTGAAATACACTATATGCGGTATATCTGTGGGGGTAGGGGTTATCTACTGAATACACGACAGTTGAAGAAATTGTAGCGCACAGAAACAGGCGCGAATGGCCGTTTGGATGCAATCGCAAACAAACGAATGATAGTTGCCTCGTTAGAGCGCCCGTCTATCATGCTGGACAGATCGCCGGTTCGAAGCCCGTTAACTGTTGCATTTGAACTAGAACGGATAGTTGTACTTGCATTTTGTTAAAAATAAATTCTCATATTACATTTAGTGGTTTCTGTAATACTGCTGTGGCTTGCAAGTTACTAATGACTAATATATTATAAGATGGAATTGGATCACTTTCTCTCGTGCCCTGCCCACTCCTTTCACTCTTCTTCTCACAGTGTTCACGCCCATTTAAGTTGCATTTTTCAAAATGACAGTGAGGTTGACTGTAGCTGAAGGGGGGGTTCATGACCCTTTAACAGGATTTTAGTATGGTAAAATCAGAGTGAGAACTTAAACCCAATGTTATGTAAAGACGGTACAGTTATATGTTTTTGTTCATATCTGTTATTAATACTGAGGCTATCAATTGTGCTAGTGGGCTCCTAGCATTTGGCATATGATAGTTTTAGCACATCCGTTTTTTACAACCATTACTGTATCTTGGAAGCTCTAAGACTGTTTCAATTAAATAAATGTAACCTCCATTCAAAGGTGCTTTAGATTTGGCCATGTAGCTTCCCTTTCTCTCATTCATGGCCGACAAGAGCTGTATTGATCTGAATGACAACCTCAACTATGTCTGCGTATTAGTTTCTCCAGTACACAGACTATAAGTATCTGTTTGAGTAAAAAGAAAAGCCCATCAGGACATTTGCCTGCAGCCAGCACAACACTGACTACATGTGTTTTTATGACATTCCACACATGTGCAATGTGTTACACGGGACTGCTTGTGTTCCTTATATGAGTCATGTACTGTAGGAAAAAAGTACAGAATCCAATCTGTGTTGTTTTCACCTTAGCAGCATGCATGTGCATTATTGTATGTTTTTTTTATTGTTTGGAATATAGAGCTCAAATTTTGAACTGTACTGTAGCTTTGTGAGAGATAGAAATGTAAGAAATTATTTGATGAAACTCTTCCCAATAGCTCTCGACGTTCGTGTTTATGTGAAACAATTTTAGGAATTATATTACAGTTGGTCAAGTGAAATCCAGTGTTCATTAATGTCAACTGTCATACCTATAACACCCTTTGGCGCAATCATTTATTAGATCTTTTTTTATTAAATGGTTTCCACTAAGCATAACAAGACTTACATTTCCTAAGTTTGCCCCCTTAACACGCAAAAAAGTTTGGACTTCATTCGGCAATGTAATATAAATAGTAAAATGTTATGTTTGTAACCATATTTGTTTATAGATTTCAGCCTATACTTATAGAGCCTCTCTAGGGGCCATTGCTATTTCACGTTTTTGCTGTTTTTATTTCATCCAATGTAACCAAAAACATAAAAAGGACTTACGTTACTGTGTTTTAATTAGTTGAATGAAGACGTTTGTGAAAATTATCAATTTAACTTAGTCAATTTTAAGTGAAAAAAACATATTTTAGAGGTCTTAGACGTAAATAAAATATCAAATAACAACAACATAAAAAATCCAGGACTTAAGTACTTTAAATTAAATTTATAAAATACAATAATAAAAAATGTGTTGTGACATTTCTTTAAAATGTTATTGTAATCCTAACATGGACACATTTTTCCACAAATGTTACAAAGAGAGTTCTCTTATGAAGACAATCAGCTGAAGATTTGAGACCTAAGGTGGAGGTCAGTAAATAATGGCAGAAGTTTTATTTTCCTAAATATGACCACTACCATTTGTATTGCTTGATTTTTCCAGCAAATTTGTATCCAAAACTTGAATTTCAAAAAACATAAGCTTACGATGATGAAACGGATTAAAGTAAGGAGACCGCTTTCATTACTGATTTTTGTTTTTAATTGCAGCTTTAAATAAACTTGGTGCACATTCATTATATATGTTGACATTTGGTTGCATAAATAATGCATTATTTCTTTATTTGTTTGTTAAACATGTATTCTCCCTATAGATTCTGTCTCAGAAATGGGTTTCATTTGCTGTTTGTACACATCAGATTGAGAATTGCAACATGATTCATCTGAATAGATCTCCAGACAGATGTTATTTAGACAGATTGTATGAACAACAGATGCTTCATGCTGTCATTCAAATCCACTATTACGTTTCCTTGCAATATTTTCTCTCTGGTTTCATTTTTAACAGATTATGTTTTTTTCCTCAGTAATATAACATGTAGTTCAAACAGCTTGGGAGAACGTATTAAACCCATAGAGTACTGCACCCTACTGCTCTGATCGGCAAGTTAATCATGCTGTCAAACTTTCAAAGAGCTTAATTCCCCAGTAAGAAATTAGAAGACAGAAAAGGACATGACATGAGAGATCAGGCCTGTTTTCTGATGTGCCAGAAACAACAGGCGTGTTGAAAGCGGGCACGTTGTATTGCACCATCAGGGGCATTTTAAAATTGTTGTGCCATGTAAGATAGAGGAATGCTAAAATGACACAGCTTCTCTGTCCACCACCGCTACAGGTACAGGTTTTAAGCCTGCATGATCAAAAGAGCTGATATCAGTGTACCTAATGTAGTTAGTATCATTATAGTTATTGTTTTTGGTATAAATTAGAAATGCACCGATTGCAATTTTCTTTGCCGATTCCGATTTTATATCAACAAACTATAATTGACAGTATATAAAAAAACATTAACTTTTCTTCAATACACATATTTTCATAAATTTTTATTATCATTACATTAATTATTGAACATTACAATTTCCCTAAATACAGTTCTACAACCTGCATTAAATTACAGAATCTTCTCTTGCCCAAATAACTCTTAAATTGAAGAACTCTGTAACTGAAAATAAGTATAAATAATGAAATATATCTAAACTTAATCACTTAATCAACCTTCTTCATTTTTGTACTCTCACAACTTTATTCTTGTCTGTTTCCGTTTATGAAACTATCATTGCTTTATTTTATTCTGAAATGTAAAATAACTTGTCTTTATCTTGGGTCTGTAGTACTGAAAGAAGTGGGTTGATTTTAGCTGCCACTTCAATAAAAAGTAAAAAATCTTATAAGTGAATTCTACTCTACAGTAAATATGTATATGTATTTGCCCTTTTTTGTGTCAGTAAAGAACTCAATCAGATATATATCACAAATATTGTTTGATTTATTCATTTTTTATAGTTTGGATTTTTTTTCAAGTGGTGTTGAATGTCATTTTACCTCAGTGACATGACCATAGTTTTAACGTAAAACAATTAATCGGGTTGAATGGAATTTACATTTGTTTTATACATAGTGAACGACTTCAACATGAGTTTAGCATGTGTCAGAGTTTAGCATCACAGTTAGCATGTAGTACATACCCGAAGTAGACGGAGCAACGAAGGTGAACTAGTGGACAGTCAAAAATTGTCTATGCACTACATGATGTGTGTTCGGTGGAACCATGCAGTCACGAGCGTAAATGAGGCGTGAAAGACAGCCGTCATGAACGGACTTTTACTTGCATATTTGACGAATTTGCCCGCGTCGCTGGCAACAAACGATCGGCTTAGAATCGGCAAGACATGAGACTGACCGGCCGGTCACGGCCGATCATGTGAAAACCGGCCGATTCCAGTTTCTGACCGATCAATTGATGCACCTCTAGTATAAATGGGCCTTTAATATATTGTGATATATTAATATATTATTCTTGAGCATCAGTTAATGTTTGCAACTTTTATGTTAGTTGTCTGGTGTAAAATGTTGCATCTCATACAGTCAGAAGGTTGTTTCTGCAATTATCTTATAATATAGTTTTGTCAGTTCTTATGGGTCTTTATTTTAATTGTGATGTCTGAGGGTGTTGAAATCTGTGTTTTATCATAATTTTATCATAATTTTTTTCTTCAAGACTGGTCATAACGTTTTGAAATCAGGTACATAAAAAGGTAGATTGGGCAAATTGAAATATGAACAGTAAGACTGATTAGTCCAAACTAATTTCTAGTAGTCAGTGAGACTAGTTGTTAACGGCTAAATTTATGCTACTGGGCTCACAGCTGAACTTCAGTTTTTGATGTATGTTCTAACATTGTTTCAATTATCTTTCTGGTCTGATAGTGGGAACTCTGTAAGCTGCGACAAAGACGCATTCAAAAAGCATTTCTAAATGTTGTCATATTTCTGGACATGTGGTTGATATTAGGAATGTTCCAGTAGAAATGAGACTGTTAGACATTGTCTTGATTTCAAATGGCTTCTTTGACTCTGGAATACACAAAACGGCACCATCAGAACATCACAACCGTCCATCCAGCTGTGCTGGGTCACTGAAGACGGGCTTTCACTACCAGATGGGCCCTCGATGATGAAAAGAGGTTTAATCTCTGGCCAGACATCAGCAGGCACAGACGCTTTTCACTACGCTTCAGCTCCTGCAGACATGCAAATGTGTTTCAGGGAAGATTTAGATCCGTCTTTCATCCAGAATGGTGAATGCAAATGAAAAGGCGTTCAGACATATACTACATCTATGGAAGAAAAATCACCATTAGAGTCTGTCATGCGGTGCATCTCTGTTACTAAGCAAATCTCGGACTTTACGAGCATTATGTTTACGCTGAGGCTGAACGCAGTTGGCACTGTTTGCCTGTTTGAATGTGTCATTTTTTGGGGCGGTCACCCTTCAAAAAATCTGTACTTATTACATAAGTACAGATTGCTTTCCTGCATTGCAGTCCTGCATTGCTTTCATTTCATTTGAATCCTAAGTCGTTTTCTTCAAAACATGGAAGTCTACTTTATACATGAGACCACTTTTTCCCCAGTTACTGCCTTTCAGTTTTTGTTCTAGTTTCGCAGTGTGCCTTTTTTATCTCATAAGAGCACGTCCAGGCCCATCAAAGATGCATCAGAAAATTCTTCCCCGAGTCCAGTTTAAGAGGGAATTATAGATTAAAGGCTCCTCAGAGCCGAGATCTAATAGCTTTGTGCCGATGCAGCCGCATGTGGGCTTTTGCCGCGCAGCTCTGGCCGTGTTAGACCGTGCGCAGTCCTGGCATCTGGGTGTTTTCGCGACAGGCTTTGAAGTTTGCTGCTATTCCCCCAAGTGCCCAAAAAACAACTTCAGATGTTTTTCCGGCACTCAGGGCACGTGATGCACTTTGTCAGGCTCCTCCCAGGGATTTTTTGGAAGGGAGTTGGCGTGAGGGTTAACTGCACAGATTATTTGATATTCAAGGTGTAACCTGATTAGTTCAGGCATTAAGGGTGTATAGTGTCGTGTATAAACATCTGTTGATTTTAAGTCTCATGTTAATTTACGCATCTCGTTAATTTTTTTGCCGTCAATATTTCTGTACTTTGGTTCTGAATGTCAACATAATAAACCACGTGTCAGTTTGTCAGTTCTTGACTAGTCTGAATGATGACGGGTTAGACAAAGGCCTCAAATTTCTTCCTCTTGTGTCCCTGTCTTGACATTAATGCAACGGCCATTTATCCTTAGGGATGAGCTTTTTGGTCTTATTTCAGCTTCTTGAAATAATACGTGCGAGGACAACTTTGTCTCTATGAGTTACTGACCTTTGATTTGGACTAATGTCGCTCATTAAATCAAACTGCTGACCTTTGTGGAATGCAAGACTTTGATGTTGAACTCTTGTGGTTCAGAGATCAGAGGCAGTGGTGTCTGTTTTCTTCTCGCTGGCTACAACCGGCCGCAGCCACTCCACTCATCCTTTTTGGTTTGTTTTCTCTTTTTCATTGTTTTTTCATTGCTCTTTTATTGTTGCTTTCTCTTTATTTCTTTTGGGATTCCCCCACCCAAATATAGTTTTTTACAGACATGCTTCAAGGTTTCCTCCTCAATGAGCTGACCTTAACAGATTTCACAATTTGTGTTTTCCACCAGACGGTATCTGATCTGGAGTCACAGGTGCATTCACTGAGGAAGGAGCTGTTGGCGGCTCACAGTCAGAGGAAACAGCAGCTGATAGAGTTGGGCCTGCTGAGGGAGGAGGAGCGCCAGCGGTCCGCTCATGATCAGCAAATGACTTTGGAACGGCTTCGGTCCGAAATGGATCAGATGCGACAGGACCTGAAGAAGACCCACGAGGCTGAAAGAGAGCTGACCCAAGAGAAGGTTGGTGTCCCTCCTAATTGACAACGAGAATGTCAACATAAAATTGCAAAGTTTGGTCATATGACAGGGTTAATCAAGGATGATTGGACTGGAGAAATATTATACTTTGGACTGGTGAAATTATAGTTTTATAACTCAGACGAGGCAACCAACCGTAGAGTCACCGACAGTGGTACTGCAAGATGTCGGCACTCTTGCATCAAAAGCTATAACAGTCGTCTTTATTCTATCTTTTTGATATATTTTTTATTTAAAGTTTTGAACTTAAATTAACAAACGCACAAAAGATAACCAACATAACAGAATCCACGCAACAACAAAAAAACACAACTGGACTGCCTCAATTAAATAATTTGACAATATCAACCTAGAAGACACTATTCAGAATTGTTTATAAAAAAGAAAACTGGAAAAAAATACATAAATATCTGTAAGACAAAAGATAGGATAGGTTTACCCATCAGTTAAATTTCCAAGAGTTTCAAGAAAGGTCCCAATGTGGCTACAAATCTCCATCTTTTTATTCTTTTACATTGAATACATAATGAATAATGTTAACTTGACTGGATGATTCACTTTCACTTTAAATGTTCTGTTTCAGTGTTGAGATTGTAAACATATTCTCTGCAATCTGCAACGTTTCCCTCTTTATCTCTTCTTGAAATATCAAATTTCATTTTACTTTCCATGTATATACTTACCATAAATATCTAAAGGTGCGTCGTAGAGATTTTTAGCAGCATCTTGCAATTCAAACCATCGACTCACTCCACCTTTCAAAGCACTATGGCTACTGACACAGGACAAAAATGTCGGCTCTTTTCGCTTCTTTGCCAATTGAGAAAATGTATTTACGAAACTCAATCTGTTGAGCAGTTTGTTTGTATAGGGCTACTGAAGAAACAACATGGCCAATTCCATGTAAGGGGACCCGCGGTGTATGTAGATAGAAATAGCTCATTCTAAGATAATAAAAATATAACACTTCATTATGTAGACATAGTTGTATATTGTTTATTATATTGCATTTCTGTCAATAGTTCCTCCTAAATATCACCTTATACACACATCATACATTTACATTTAATCATTTAGTAGACTGTCTAATCGAAAGCAACTGACAGTAGACACAGTAGAATACTTGATATGCATGCATTAAAGTTAAATGACGTTAAACTGACATATCCCGTAAAATCGTATCCCACAGCTCAAATTTTAACAGCTGGAGGCGGAGGTGGTTCCATCCCGACAATGTGCACACTCGCGCAAGTTTATGCCTACTGTTCCTTTAAGTGGACCTTCCCAAGAAAATGAACATCCTACATCCGCGGTCACACTTGACTTTTCCCTTTATTGACTTAAATTCATACGCATCCAAATGTGACAGACTGGAAATTCAAGCTGTCTGAGGATATTTTTCTGTGAAGTGAAGTTCAAGTTTGGTTAACTCTGACCTAATTCATCGTGCCACGTTTGTGCGTGAGACCAATAGAAGCTTCAAAAGATTAAAGCATGACCTCTCGGTACAGAAATGTAAAAGATGGAGGATTCCTGCCCATTTTCGCTGCATCATCCGAACTAATTTTGCATGCTCAAAGTCTAATCTGACCGCAGCGATATAAACGTCTTTGTTACAGATGTAACCTCAGTTCCCTGATGGAGGGAACGAGACGTTGTGTCGAACCGACAGATGGGTTTCACCCTTGAGAACCTATCACTTCGACTTGTTTAGAAAAAGACCAATGAAATTGGCGAATGAAATTTGCATGCCGAACTCCACACCCGGATATCCGGGTATAAAAGGAAGACGGCGTGCTGAATTCTTTCACCTTAGTTCTGAGGAGCCTGAGAGCCTCTCACAACTACTGCTGCGGTCGGCACGTTTTTGTGGCAAGAAGGACACAGTAAGACGTTCCCTTTCTGTCGGTCTCTCGACGTTTTGTTGTATCACAATCTCTAGCGAAGCGACGGGGACTGGCCTGGGCGTGTCAAACATGAGTGCTTTCGTAAAATTGTAATCTTCCTGTGGGTAGGTATCCCGAGGGTCCCAGAGTCCCCTTCATCCCCTATAAAAATTAACTATTTTTGTTTCAATCTGTCTGCCTCTTTAGTCTCATGAAATCTCTTGTCCAGGCACTGGTTAAGAGCATTTGTCCGCTTCATCCACACCACTCAAATATTTGTCATTCGCATTTAGTACTGCATGCCACTTTTTTGTGTTGAAACAGTGATCACATTTTTTCCGATTTATTATTTAATCTTTGAATCTCCCTTGTGAAGACTTGTGTCCACTGTCGCAGGCTAGTCTCAAAGAGCCGAATGCTGTGATCCAGATGTATTTAGTGGCTCATGTAAAGCATGTATTACTTATACGGTGGTATGTAAATAGGATATAGATGATGTTCACATATGTGAGAACTGTAAGAAAGACCAGGTTAATGTAGAGAAAGGTCGGGGAGGTAAACTTAGCTCTATGATGAGTGTTTTTGGTCAGAGGCGTGACATCAGACTCATTCCTCTAGTTTAAAGCTGCTCTATTCTCAGAGGATTAACAAAACATCTGACTCACACACACATACACACCAGTGTTTCATAGCTTTAAATCTCGAGTTATTAGAGGTGTTTGTTAAGGCAAGCGTCACTTACTCTTGCTCATACTGTTACACAAACCCAGAGAAGTGAGCTGTTAGAAAAAAAAAATGAATCCAGAGAACACTCACCTTTGCTTTGGATAATATAAAATTAGATTTTTGCATTTGAGATATGATTGAGATGAATAGTGTTGTTTTCTTGGATTATTGACCGTGATGCTTAAGCAAAAACTTTCTTTTTGCGTGTTTAGCTACACTAGTATAGGTTTAGCATATACCATACAGTATCTTTCCCCAACTGGTCACAACAACCTTTATTAACGAAAAAAGTTTAGCCATTTTCAAGTTTTCGGACGCTCAGATTCGTATTGACTTATGTTTTAAGATGAAATTTGATATTCATTTGAAGGCGAGAGAAACGCAGTCCTCGGCAGTCAGCCGCTCCCTAAAATGCAGGCCAGAGTTTTAAGACATCTCACAGATCCCCAAGGAAAAGAAAAATCCATTAAATTGCATTCCATTCCAATCCATTCCATGGGGTTGCATGGAAGGTACAGCTGTTTTGAAGGGAAATAAAATAATAAGAAACAGAATATCAGAAACGATAAGATCAGGAGTTCGATTGTTCCAACGCCCGGCGCTTTGTGAGTAGAAAGGATGATAAAAATGCATTTTTCCAGCCTATGTTAACAACAGAGGTTTATCTTGCTATTGTGCGTGTGTGTGTGTGTGTGTGTGTGTGCTGCCAGTGGTACCCAATCTCCATCCAGCACAGAGAACCCTGGGAGCCTTGTTCCTCCAGATAACAGCTCACAGCCTCTGATGCTCAGATATTCTTTGTGCTTCCAAACCCTTCAACTTTTGTCATTTATTTACAAATCACGGCTCCCTGTTCTGAATTCCTATGGAGTCTGGAATGTCAACTCTTTACTTTTGCAGAAATATTGCAGATTTTTGACAATATCTATGATTAAGAAAACAAAAAGCTCAAAGTTGTCATCATCGGAATATTTAATCACTGAATTGAGATTGAATAGGACTCTGATGGCAGTATGATTTAGGTCTATGGCTCAGGCCAGCGAGATCCATTGCCCTGCCAAGTTTAGCCCCAACTCTGATCAAACACACCTGAACAAGCAAATCAAAGTCTTTAGGAATAAACGTGTTGATTAGGTTGTTCAGGTGTGTTTTATCATAGTTGGGGAAAAACTAAGCAGGAAAATGGATTTTGTGGGCCAGAGTCGAGAACTACTGATTTCAGTGATTTGTTGTGATGTGTTTATCAGTAACTTGTAATTGCCAGTGTGGGTCATTTTCAAGTAAAATTTAATTATACACATTAAACAGTGCCTTGAAAATGTATTCATACCCCTTTTTATGTTGTTGCTCTGTGTTAAACTACTTAATTTTTTTACATGAATCTGCACTAAATACACCGTAATGACAAAACAAAACCACTCTCAGAAGCCTCCATTGTTTCAAGCAACATCTCTGGAGGAAATCAAGCACTTCTCATCACCTGCACAATACCATTCTAACAGTAAAGTGTGAAGTAAAGGCTTGCAGAAAAATCTGTAATATTTATCTTCAAATTTTGTTCAACAAAGACTAATAAGAGTTTTTGTCACATGCGATTACGGAACAGACACGCACGACCGAGGAGTACAAACAAAAATGGTATATTTATTAAATCCACTGGGAGAACAGGCAAGGAATAACACATTCAACATTAACAATACCGCGGACAATGATGGGTAAACAGAATGTGTATAAATAGTCCATAGGTGATGAGGTTGATGACGGCCAGGTGTGGGGATTACAAATGCAACACTGGTGCATGAGTGCGAGGGATTGTGAGAAATCTAGTCCGGGGGAAAACACGGGGAGAAACATATGGAAACCGTTTTTATTGGTTTCCCTACACTATAGTCTCATAATTTTTCGTCAATGATATTGCGTGCTGATAAAGTCTTATTTGTCGTATAATGGTCTTATTTTTCGTCTTGTCTTCCTCCTGGGAAAATAGTTTTTGACAAATTATTTTGTCATTATTTGTTAACGAAATGAACACTACAAAGATGTCAAAATGCATGAAACGCAGTTGAACCCCCCCTTTAACGGATAAGATCATTAGGATGAGGTGCGGCCCGTCCGTTGCAGTCCTGTTCAGCATTGCAGTGATTGTTTACGCATCAAGTCTGTTTTTGCTGATTTAAATCGGTAGTACACGTACGTCAATCATGCTCAAAATCACACAGATTGATATGAAAAGGTAACGTAATTTCACCATAAATGCATTTAATTTTTCACAGTTTGGGATAAAGCAAGAAAAAGTTATAGAAAAAGACTTACCAGGATTTACAAAAACATCTAATCCTGTGAAAATCTGAAAGTCTATTTTTACACACTACACAGCTTGTTAAAATGTGTGCGGGGGCGGGACTTCTCTGCTGAAAGTGAACTTGTGGGTCACAGTAGCCACAGATCAGCACCGCAGGGCAAACGCAGTAAATGTTTACTTTCATACCACATACTGTATGTAGTGCAATACATACTGCAATCAGAGCTTGTGTGAAACAGGCGTTAGTTTTGTGTGAGCCACTGTAGTGCTTTGAATGAAAGGCGGAGCCGTCGAGTGAACCGTTGGTAGCAATTCGTAACCTCATCGCTAGATGCAGCTAAATTTCATACACTGGACCTTTAAGTCATTCAACACAACCATTGCAGAACTGTAAGCAAGATAAAAGAAACATGGACTACTGTTTACTGGGTTACTGCTAGACCACAGACAGATAGAAGCAATTCCGTTGGAAATCTACAAAGGGCATGACACATTTGGAACGAGTGGAGACATGTACCTCTGTTTCTGTGATTCACCTCGGATGAGCTGTCAGTGTCAGAGCGACAGAGCGATGCCAGCTACAGAGTATACACTAACAGATTTACTAGAAATGCAGTTGTCACCGCCTGAATTTATCAAGATAAGATGCAGATGTCACTCCTGCAAATAACCAAACTGTGTGTATAGAACAAGACCAGTGCATGGAGTGACAAGCATTTAGCATTTCAGCAAATAAAAAAAACATGTCGATTCCCACAGTTCATATTAAAAATTGCTTTAAGAGTTAAACACCGGCCGAGGCAAGAAGAAAATGGAACATGAAGGTTGTTTATACAGTAGCATGAGGGCATTCACCTGAGAAGGTCAGTTTTAAGTAGTGTATTTAATAAAACCCTGTTGAAAGAGCAGCTGATCATTGGAATCATCACTCTTGTCAGGTCCTATTCATCTTCTTCCACACACCCTCATAGCCCTCAGCTCGGGCCACTTGTTAAAGATATAGTTCACTCATGTCAACTTCACCTTTAAGACTTTCTTTGTTTTGTGGAACACAAAATCTTGAATCCTGGAATCCTCTTTTCCATACAGAATAATGCATGTAGAATATGGACAAGGTCTCTAAATCTTGAAACATGATAAATATGTGACATGACTGACCAGAATACGTTATTCTGTCAATCTAAAATTCTGAAAGGGGTAAAAATGGAAAATTTCATTAGCAGAGGCAAGTCTTTTCCTCTTCTTTGTTTCACAGATTAAAGTCACACACGTTCAGAATTTCCATCTGTATAAATGTCTATTTCCTTTAACATCAGGATTGAGATTGACGGGGACATGCAGGTAATTGTAGCATTTGCTCTTGCTGTCCTAATAAGCAACTTGTGCCAAATGATGAGGAATAGTTAGCAGCATTTGGCATTTATTTAGCATGAGGATGACAGTTTTCCACATTCAAACCAAATGTTTTTAGTTTCAAGACCAGGGGTCCCCAAACTACGGCCCACAGGCCAAATGCGGCCTCCCCCTCATTAGGACCGGCCGGAGACATATTCTTTTTTTTATTTATTTTAAATATAAGGTTTCACTTATATCATGTCTTCATTTGATAATAAATATTGGCTTTCAGACAAAAATGTCCCTTATCTATTAATTTAGCCTAATTATTTGTTAAATTGTTGACGTGCGGTACGATTCTGCGAGCTTCATGTCGACGCTAAAGAAATCCGCCTTTTCCAGAACCCCTTTGCTGCCGACATTGACAAAGCCCCGCCTTATTATCAGTTTGAGTTGGCTGAGTTGCAGAACATGTTAAGCCCAACGGTCTGATTGAATTCCCTTCCTAACGAGACATACCCAAACCTCAAAAGGCAAGCAATGAAGATGTCCACATGGCAGCATTTTTATTTGTGAGCAAACCTTTTCATGTATGAAATTGATTAAACTCCAATGAGATCAAGACTCACAGATGAACATTTGCTGTGACAGGAATGGAACCTGTCATTGGACTTCTCACTAGCCAGATGCAAGTCCACAGTTAACACTAATTCATTTTGAATAGCACTCATTATGAAAGAAAATGTCGTTATGATGGTAATAACAATGCTCTTTTAATAGGCTATATCTCTTGAAAAGTAATCATTTGTCTGTACACTGCATAACAAAATAAACTATTCTAGCATTAGGAGGCATAATAAATACATTTAAATTCATAATTCAATCTCCACAATAATACAAGTCACTCCGGCCCATGTCATTTTCTATTACAGACCGACCCAGCCCCCATTTAATACAGGAGCCCTTGCAGAAAAAAGTTTGGGGACCCCTGTTCTAGGCGATTCCCAACTCACTTTGATGGACCTCCTTTTAATGTAATTTCAATATTTGGGTATTTTCAACTACACCAAGGTTAGCAGGCCAGGCAGGCATAATTTGCGCGCTTAAAGTGATCAGTGTTTGTCTCAGATGATCAGTTAAGAGTTGTACATCAGAGAATTGGCCATTTCAGGAAAGGATGAGTGACATGACAAACTGTAGCTGTAGGCACTGAACTGCATGTGACTGGTTCCACTTCTGTTTTCCATAGAGCCAGAGACTCAAAGGGATTGTTCTGATAAAAGGCAGAAATCCATCCAACCCTGACTAGAGCTGTCAGACTGAGCTCACTGTTGTAGATGAGACATGAGAGTGGGCCCATAGCATGGACATGTGGCACTCCTCATGACTTGTTTCAACGTGGCCACCATATTAGTCCCTTTAAGGGACAGCAAGGGGATGAATTATTTACCTGTTCATTGTAATTTTGTTAATTTCTATATTAAAGTCCACTGTGCTTCCAGCAACAGACTCTTTTCTGTATGTGCACAAGATCACCATGGTTACAAGCTGTGGAGCACACAATATATGCAGTTATTTTTAAGTTTCCTCATCGACAAAGACTTGAAGAGAAGCTATGAAGACAGAAGCCGCTTTAAAGTCAGCAGGTTTTTTTGCATTGTGAAAATGAAAAGACATGCAGTATAGGCAATTGACTTGACACGAGTTGCAAAGAATGAGGTAACGTGTAATGTGTATTTCTGAATAATCCAGGAAGAAGTTGTCAACATATTCCACCTGCCGGCTGTTTAAACAGTGTTTGCCCACAATCCACAAACCCGGAAACCTTGACTGCTAGCCAGTATTACAGCAATGTAACATATCTGAATGACCAACTATGCCAGTCCGCCTGTCAAAACCTCAACATCTAACCACACACCATTTGAACCAGACCATATTACTTCTTTAATTCACAGCCTCTGTTGCCGTTAGATCTATGTTTAGTGAGTTTGTTTGCTAAAATATGAAATATTATAATATTTATTTGATGAAAAAAGGAATTCAGACCTTGCGGATGCAAAATAGATAGAGGGGTGAGGTTCTAAGCCTTTGAAAGATACCATATATGTTTCCTTTTGTGTTGCACAGTAGTGATGCGCAGATAAGCTTTAACCTCATCTGAATCTGCTGTTCAAAATAAATCACCCAACCGACACCCACCCGAACCCACAATTTCCTCAAATTTAGATATCTGTACCCATCCCTCACCTGACATTTTTTTATCCTCAGATTTATGCACAGTCCAGTTTATCGGAGCAGTGGGAAAATTCCCAATGGCCTGGCAATTGCTTTGGTCTTCTGCCACCCAGCCTCTTCACTGCTTTTGTGGACCAAATTGATAGTTTCTGAATCCGCCATTCAATAGAAAAATCTTCAATAGAAAAATGTGTTTCACCTGTTTGAAGCAGCAGGATAGATCAGATGGAGAGATGAGGATCTGTGGCGCGTGTCCATTCTGTTATTTTGAAAAGTTTATTAGCAAAACCTCTTCAAGTAGTTACATCTTCCCCATTGTTTTCAGTTGCATTCTGTACTGTGTATAGTGTTCATTCTAGACAGATAAACAGCCATCGAGCTTCTTTCATTCATTCAGTACAGGAGAGAGAGACAGCGTGATGACATTGATTCCCCTCACAGCACACAGTTTAACAAGAGACTGTACAGTGCCTGGCGAAAATTTGGTTTTACACACGGTTAGATTTTAGATATACAGTGGTGTTGATATTTTCATCTTTAATAATTTATCTCACCCACCTGCAATTAATCCAAATGTTTCTTTTTATCAACTGACCCGTCCGACCCACTGATTATCGGCGGATTCTGCATCACTACTGCACAGCTTGTAGATTTGATGATGCAATATTGAACCTACCTGTGGGTCCGCAGGGGATACAAAGTTTAAACATAATATCCTTCCTCCGTCTGTGTTTTTATTTAAATGGATCACATTTTCTACATTTGTTCTGCATACACAGGGCCACATTCATATCACAAAACAAGAACAAATTCTGTATATATAAATGATTCGTACAGTAAAACCATTTTTATTTAAATTGTCACATTGAGTTGGGACAGATTACATAAAGATGTAAATTCTAATCAACAATTCCAAGCAATGCAACCAAAGTTGATCAAATAATTCAAGGTTGTTGCGCATAAACCCTTCACTCAGTGCAGACATTTGTCAGGAAATCGTTTCGTATACACATTGCATAATAAAATGCACTTGTTAACTAATAAGAATGTGGTATTTGTACAAGATTTCCATTCAGCAGTGACAGGAGAGATTATAGTCAACCAGGGCCTAAAAAATGGCTGCGGCTGTCTCCGAGAATGCAGTAAACATGCGCTTACTTCAAAGACACATCAATACACCCGGCTCCCCCACGGCACGCCTGTCAGCTGTCATTCTGCCCAAACTTCCCATCTTGCTTCTTTTGTAGCTTTATTTATTTTTTGTGTCAACACCATTTTTAGCTTCTGTTGAACGCACGATATATTCTCTCGCTCCTGTCGGAAGACGGTGATGTTTTGGGATGTTTTGTCATTGTTTTTCGTCACATTTTTTTTTCGTCCCTGCAAACTTATTAATTTCTGTCAACTGGTTTCTCTGCCATTTGGAGATACACCAAATCCCATTATATTTGGTCATGGATTACAGAGAGCAAAACAGTGGGAGAATATGATCAAAGACATCCCCCATCACCTCAGAGTGGCAGATTGAGAGAGGGAAATGGAGTTTAATAGCAGAAAATCAGATTTAGACCAGCCAGGCATGGGGATGGATTTAGTGATTCTATAGTTTTCTTTCTTCTGCTGAGATGAAAGTTACAACGTTATTCCCCCATCCGCTGGTTTTTCTTTCTCTTACTCTGAAGATAGTGAGGAAAGTAGGTGACACAGGAAGAGACGCCACAGACTGGCACTGTAGAGCTGTGAGAAGAGATCTGGCTATAGACAGCCACATGTTAGATTATATTGTATATATCTAGATGCTCTTCATCCCCTAAAGGATTTTGATTTCCCCCTCACATCCTAAACCAGGTCACACACAGCCAGACTTTAAGCATAAAGACTCACCCACACAGGCAGAGGGAGTGTCTTACTAACATGTAAAGTAACAAATAACAGCACGCTCTGTTGATGATGTTGTAACCGAGTTAACTACACTGAAACAAATGTAAAAGAATGTATCTTGTAAATTTACATATTTAAGACATTTTTAAAAACATATGTGAAAAATCTATAAAACCGTAAAATAACAGTTTTTACAGTTTATATCTCAGATATAATTTTGAGACATATAACTCTCATCTAAATTTTTGTTCCTCCTCTGAAATGCTGGTTCTCACAGTTATGGCTTTGTTTACCCTTGGCATGCTTTAACCTTTTGCCCCCTAACTCTTTGAAACTACGTAAATTCGGCCAAACAGATCACTACTGTTTTAGGAAAGCTCTTGCCATTATTCTTTGCAGTGTGCATTGATTGATCTTGGGGGGTCCAGGGGGAAAAGTTGTTAGCCAGCACCCAGCAGACACAGTACATTGATTCTGACGACGTCACCAGTTTGTCTTCATTTGGTCATCGTGACATCACTGTGGCCACGTTCTGAGGATGTCTTGGGAACATTCCAATTCTTAGAATATTTTGTTAACATTCCAGAAACTTCGTAGCCACGTCCAAATAACGTTGTGAATTAATCCCATGGAGAACATTGTAGTGATGTGATAACCTTGACACTGGTAATTTGATTAATACATTTGCTAATTTCTATTTAATATGTTATTATATGGAACATTTATATTTCTGTTATATTGTCAAAATGAAAGCTATAAATCTGGCTTTTCACAGCTATTAAACTTGTAAAAACAATTTTAAATGTTTGGTCATTGGGAGATAATCGTCACGTCTCAGAAACATTATTTGGTACATTGCTGTGACAAAAATGGTCCGTTCCATTTACGTCTTCAGGAGGTAATCAAAACCTCCCAGTAATGTCCAATGTTATGTCGTCACGACAAATATGAGAAAAAAATGATGTCGCTGAAACATTATTTGGCATATCGTGGCAACGGATATGGCCCGGTTTAGATAAGTCGTCACAACGCAACTATGTTAGCTGGGTAGTTTCTTTTTGGAGCTCCCTGTGGAGTTCTTTGTTGTTTTTTCATTATCAACTTAAATTTGAGAAAGAATGAGACAATTGTTAAAATGCATTAACAGTATGGAGGTATTTCCTGATCCCTGCGGTGTTTACCCACCTGCTAATATAGGTGTGTCAGATCCATACCCAAAAACGTGGATGCCATGAGGACACGTACACATACACTGCGCTGGGGGTATAAACGTGACAGGCCTGTTAAAGAGGATAGAGAAGGTCAAATAAAGAATTTCATCAGCATGATGTCACCTTTACTGGCTACGTGCATGTTCACCGTAGGACAGATGATATTGACCTCTACCTTTTTAATTTCAGAAAGACAGATTGATTGATTGATTGTGCTTTTGTGAAGACATGCAGAACTGATGCTGCATACTTCGTATTTTTGACATGTATCAAGTTCAAGAGTTTATTGTCAC
Organism: Triplophysa tibetana; assembly: GCA_008369825.1. Taxonomy (NCBI): domain Eukaryota; kingdom Metazoa; phylum Chordata; class Actinopteri; order Cypriniformes; family Nemacheilidae; genus Triplophysa; species Triplophysa tibetana. The sequence goes on from CM017913.1 coordinate 2,044,728, forward strand.
ATGCAACACTCGGTTGCTCTATACAACGAAATTCTTATTCTGGTCCGATTCAAGCAGCCCAAGACACAAGTACAAAATTCAAAAATGCACTATACAAAATACAAGATTACACCAAGCAATAATTACAGAAAGTACACAATATAATAGCACAGTATACAGTATACCATGATAATAATATAAAATGAATAATATGTCAATGTAATGTAAGCGTACAGTATGGATGCTGTAGTGCTTTAGAATCCTGTAATGGGCACTAGTCAAACCAGACAGTGATTGACTGGGGGATGCTCTAGCTGGCACATATGTAGAAGTTACTAAGGATTTGCTTTGACATACCAAGTTTCCTCAGCCTCTTCAAAAAAGTAGTAGATGTTGCTGTGATTTCTTCACCAGTTCTGTAATGTTGTTAGACCACGTAAAATCCTCAGTACTATGAACACAGAGGAATCTGAAACAAGGGCTAGCTACAAAACTGAACCAAATAAGAATCATGAAAGCATCAATTTGTCCGAATGACATGTGCAATATGTGACATATGAAATGTAATTTATTTGGTAACCCTTAACAATAAGTTAATATAGTAGTAAAAAGGCTTACACAGCATTGATTAATCTTAGATTTAAAATTTCAGCTTTGTTAGTGTTGACATTAGTCAACTAACATGAGCAATTGTAAGTAACGTTAACAAAGAATAATAAATTAAGAGTTCAGTTTTTTTTACTGCATTCCAATTACTGTTAATCATACTGCAGTTGGGTTGTCTTGATTTAGTAATACAAAACTAAAAATAATACAGCTAACTAGCACAATAAAAACATAACATTATAAAAAACATGATTTTAGATTTTTTAATGAATTTATCTGTTTTTGCAAATAAACGCTTCAAATGCTGAAACACTATGGGGTGGTTTCCTTGAGCAGGCTTAAGTCCCAGATTTACCTAAATGTTAGAGAGTTGTCTTGATTTGAAAACAACTTACACTGACATATCTTAAAATAACATTAAAAATGTGTACCGTGTTTTGTCTCAAGACCAGTACTGTTTTTGACTAGGTGTTATTTAAAAAACGACTTAAATATCCTAATTTAACTAAGGGCTAGTCCGGTTTAAACTAAACCGCCCCTAAATTGTTCATTTATGTTAGTCCCTATTTGTTATATATAACAAGCTGTATTTAAATGTATGGATTAACTAATGGAAACATAAAATTTACAATACAGCTAGTTATTTTTGTATTCTTCAGTCATCTTTGCATATATTTACTGTATATATATTGTGTGTAACTTGTAATCAATGACAAGTAAGCACAAGCGCAAAATAGATTTAAGAGCTGTTGTCATTTGGTGTCACAGATCCTGGTCACTATGCTATTATTGTATAAAAAATAACATCTTGTACTAGGGATGTCACAGCGATGAAATTTCCCCTGGTTAATAAATGTGTAAAAACACCAGTGATTCAACAATAATGTACTCAGTCATGTAAACTGAAAATTGAGACAATAAATGTAAATGGTCTGGGCAACCCGATAAAGAGGAGCAGGGTGTTAACGAAATTGAAAAGGGATAAAATGTCTACTTTTCTCATATGTCTTATGAAGAACATGAGAAATTTTCAAAAAACTTGGATACATAAATTCCTTTTATAGCTCTCACAAGAACAGCAGGAGGAGAGGAGTTATTACCCTAATTTCGAACATTGTCAATTTTGAATCAATTGAGGAATGTTCTGATAAATATGGCATATATGTGATTGTTAAAGGGAGGATTGACAATACCGTTGTCACATTAGTTAATGTATATGCACCCCCTGAGGAAGACAAAACTTTCTTTAACTTGTTGTTTGACAAAATAACAACAATGAGTGAGGGGACTTGGATATGTGGAGGCGATTGGAATACAATTTTGAATTATACTAAAGACACAACAAGTACTAAAAGATATAAAAACATTAAATCCAAGAATCTTAATATTCTAATAAAAGATGCAGGCCTGTGTGATATCTGGAGAGATCTGCATCCATCAGAGAGAGACTATACACATTATTCAGCAGCTCATAAGGTACATTCTAGGATTGACTATTTTCTGATAAATACTGGGTAGGCACCGGGTAATAGACTGTGAAACCGGAATAGCAGATGTGTCAGACCACAATGCTATATACTTAACCATACACCTAGATTACCCAATCAAAACAACATTATGGAAAATGAATGTTAATATTCTTAATAATGAAATTGCGGTTCAAGAAATCAAAAAAGAGATTCAGGACTGTATAGCTAATAATAAGGACGAACAAATAGTGCCAACAATATTATGGGACACTGTCAAAGCAGTGATGAGAGGAAACCTGATATCAAGGTTAGCTCACATTAAAAAAAAGAAAAAGTTATTACAGGCTGAATTAGAACAAAAAATTAGAAAACTAGAAAAACAAAGCATACAGATAAGAGTGAAAAATTGTCTGGAACTATAAAATGAATTAGAAAACAACTATCTGACATGGCAAATGAGGAAATTGAAAAGAAACTGAGATTCACAAAACAAATATTTTACGAATCAGGCCCCAAAGCTACTAAAATATTGGCAAAACGATTAAGAATACAGCAATTAAGGAACTCAATTAACAAAATCAGAGACCCAGAAAGTAAGGACATAAAATTTGAACCTGAGGAAATCAAAAATATATTCTATAACTATTATAAATCTCTGTATAATCATTCAGAACAAGTGGATAGAAAAGAAATTGAAGATTATTTAGCGGAATTAGATCTCCCCTCCATAGGAACCATTCAAAATGAATCATTAAATACACCCATTACCAAAAAAGAGCTTGATACGGCTATCAGCAGACTGAAAAGCAATAAAAGTCCAGGGAATGACGGCTATCCTAACGAATGGTACAAAGTTTATGAAGAAGACTTTGCCCCTCTATTGTTGGAATCTTTCAATTGGACGCTCAAACATGCAATATGTCCGCCCTCATGGAAAGAGGCCCTGATAACAGTCATACCAAAGGAAGGGAAAAATAAAGAGCTGTGCGAATCCTATCGTCCAATTTCCATTTTGAATATAGACTATAAACTATTCACGTATATAATCGCCAGAAGATTAGAAACCTTTCTCCCAGACCTGATAGATGAGGACCAGACAGGTTTTATAAAAGGTCGCCAAACGCAAGATAACATCCGGCGCTCATTACATATAATTAATGAAGTCAATAAGCAGAGCAACCCCCACAGTATTAGTAAGTCTTGACGCGGAAAAGGCTTTTGATAGAGTCAGCTGGAACTTTCTTTTTGCGGTTCTGAAAAGAATGGGTTTTGGTAAAACTATCATTAAATGTATACAGGCCCTATACAATAGACCAGTGGCTAGAATTAAAATAAATGGCGACTTAACAGATAGATTCGAGCTCTTCAGAGGGACAAGGCAGGGATGCTGTCTGAGCCCCTCCCTATTTGCCTTGTTTATAGAGCCTTTGGCTCAGTGTATAAGACAAAGTAAAGAATTTAAAGGAGTCACAGTCGCTAAGGATGAACATAAGATAGGTCTCTTTGCAGACGATATTATAATATACCTCAGCAATTTGGACTATACGTTTCCTAAACTTTTAACGTCACTAAAAGATTTCGGAGGGAAATCTGGGTATAAGTTAAACATTTCAAAGACCCAAGTCCTTCGTATAAAATATAAACCAACTGACTCAATTAGACGAAAATACAAATTAAAATGGGATTCAGGGAAAATAAAATATTTAGGTGTTAATCTGACTGGAGAACTAAACACATTATATGAGGCTAATGATAGTAAGATTAATGAAACTATTCAAAAAGATTTGACAAAATGGGCAACACTAGTAATGGATCTAAGTTCAAGGATAGAAGTGATAAAAATGAATGTGTTGCCCAGAATATTTTACTTGTTCTCTTCACTCCCAATCTGTATACCAAATACTCAATTTGGTAAATGGGATAAACAAGTGAGTAGATTTATTTGGAAGGGGGCAAGACCAAGGGTAAAGCTCAAAACTCTACAGCTAGAGAAAAAAAGACGAGGACTTGCTCTTCCAAATTTTAAAGAATATTTCCTAGCTGCCCAGTTGAGATATATAGTTTATTGGTGTTCATCAGAATATTACTCCAAATGGAAACACATTGAGCTTAACTATGGAGCATGCCAACCACAAACGAGATTGGGTGAGAACAACTCCAACAGATAGAACCAAATCCTATAATAGATACAACCATTAAGATCTGGTGGGATTTAATGATTAAATACAAAATTGAGGGGGAATGTAAATTGTTGATTTGGCCATTGCACTCCCCAAAATTCAGAGGTGGTCAGATGGATAGCACATTTACAAGATGGACTGACAAGGGAATCACTGCGGTGTGTACATTAACAGAGGAGAAAAAATTTAAAACTTTTGAAAGTTTGAAAAGGGAATTTGACCTTGAAAACTCTGATTTGTGTCTGAGTCATTTTTATAATACAGACATTGAAAATCACCTTTCTCAAGAGGGCAGTAAATTAATAGATATGATCACAGGGGCATACAGAAAATAACCCTCGAAAATTGTATCCAGGCTGTACAAATGTTTACAAAATTGTAATAGGTCTGACACATTACACATAAAACAGAAATGAGAAGCAGGCACTCGATCTGTCTTTTGCAACACACTTCTACTAGCTCCAGACAATGGAGAGAATTTGGCTGGAAGAATCTGGTGAGATACTTTATTACTCCCCACATTAAAAGAAAACAGTTAAAAATCCCCCAGCAATGCTGGAGACTCTGCGGGGAGGTCAATGCCAATCATTCCCATGTATTTTGGACATGTACAAAAGTTCGCCCCTATTGGGAATCTATTGTAACAGTAATGGAGAAAATTTTGGGTTACAAAATGCAGAATGATCCACAGACTCCGTATCTAGGTCTGTTAACTAAAGATGTTATTAGAGTGGAAGACATTTACCTATTCAAAGTGATGCTGATAACCAGTAAGAAAGTTATAACGAGGAATTGGTTGAAAAGTGAACCTTTGAAACTGAAACAATGGAAGAATATCATGGAGGAAATATTTGCAATGGAAAAAATGACCTATGGCCTGAGACTGAAAGCACATAAATGTAAACTAGGATGGTGGAAATGGTCTTATTATGTAACGCACTCAAATGTATAAAACAAATGGGAGACTTGTATTTGTAGCACCCTACCTGTTGTTATTTTGTTCTTTGTGAAATAGAAAATTAAAAATGCATAAATAAAAAGTAAAAAAAAAAAAAACACCAGTGACATCGGGGTGGGGAGGTTTGCTGTGGGGTGGTCGAAGATGCGGCCGTCACACATTTGACATTCTGTTTTTAATTAGCGGCAATTGCTTAAATGAATGGTGGGTTCAATATCTTTCTTCATAAAAACACCCAAAACTACAAAAAAGTACAATGGAATTTGCTTACAGTGAAATGAAAATAAGAAAAACGTTGCGTTGCCTATATTAACAAACCTTGTGATCATGGCACACACTGTGCCAAAATAAATAAATAAGAATGGGAATACGACACGGAAAAACTTTGTTAAATAAATGCAAAACACCGGCATTTTAAAATAATAACAAAAATAAAGATTTAACCGGCTCTTGATGACAGGACATATTCTACTAACTGTTCATTGACAGAAAAGCCTCCTTCATCATCTTCTCAGTCAGAACTTCACTCTCCTCACATGATGAATAAAATCTGACATCTGACAGTTGCTACACAACTGTAGTCTTTAACTAAACTTTAAGTGATTTATTATTATAAGATTTCCCAATGGTGGTGGGGGTCGGCACCGCGGTGGACAAGTGATGTAATCGGTCGGCGGGTGGACACTGTGTATCGCAACAAGCCTACTGAATCTTATACATATTCATATGGATGATTTGGGTTTGGAACATCATGTGGGTGAATCAATGTTGACAGAATATCCATTCTGCTGTGAGGTATTCATTTAAGTTTGTATGTCTTTTCTCCAACAACCGATACCAATAAATCCAAAGCAGCTATTAGAAGCATGCTTTAAAACCATGTTTACAGAAAAGCTGTCTTCCTCTCCATGCAACACAATCCAGATTCCTGTTGAGTAAAACCCCAAAAACACACACACATACTACACAAATGTGGAGAGTTGCCTTCTGGCCTTCTGCTTATTACAGTACCAGCCCTTAACATTTTCCTGTGTCGAATAAAATAATAATTACACTGCATATCATTCCTCTGGATGTATGTGTGCTGCTGTTTATTTTCTTTGTGTTGAAGAAAAGTGTACAGTATTTGGTTCTTCCTCGGCGGTTGGAAGGTGTGTACTGTGACTGGCTTCTCTCCAAAATTACATTGTTAATGAAGTTTGGCTAAGCACTGCATGCTTGTGCTTTCAGAGACAGTTTTAGTGTGCAGACTTCAAAGGCTGTGCGCTCACACCGGCAGCATTATGATGTGATTACAGCACCTGATAGAAGCTCAAAGTGCCTACAGCTCTAAGACGCTTTTGGCAAGGTTCAGAAAACATACACAAAGCCGGAGAAAGGCTTCATTTGACAGTCCTGTTTTACTCATTGTAGCTGCCACTTTTGTAGACATTGCAGCCCAAAACCATGAGGTTTGTTTATCTAATCGTCTGTTCCTAGATCAGTGTTGTCACATTAATAGGCTGGTTTACTCAAATGAGAAGCACCATTTCATCCTCATATCTTTCCAAATCTTTAGTGGGATACACAAGACGTTTGGAAAAATTTTCACAAATTTGTTTGTGTCCAGACAATGAATACGCACTGCGAAATTCCAACAAGTTTTAAAAATTGACTCCATATGACTTGTGTGCTATGTTTTGTACATACAGCCGCGGAAATAATTAAGAGACTATTCCACATTTTCATTTCAAATCAGCATTCAAACAAGTGAACTTGTTTTGTTTTGGAGTATTTGAGGTCAAAAATTTATAAACAGGTCAAAATAAAAGATAAGATGTGGTGTATTCTCTCAGACCTCAAATAATGCAAAGAAAACAACTTCACATTCACTTTTAAGCAATACAGCAATAATAGTTGTACGTATATTTAGGAAAGGTTCAGAAACGATTTTTTTATGTGGTGGCTTGGTATTTGATCACAGTTTTCATGTGTCTTGTCATGCTGTTAGTCTTTTACATTGCTGATGGATGACTTTATGTCATTCCTGAGGTTTGATTTGTTGAAAATCAACAGACACTTAGTTATGACCACAATGCATCTAGAAATCCTTTTGAAAGGAAAATTTAGAACGGTCTCTTTTATTTTTTTCTGCGGCTATATATATATAATTTACTCATCCTCAAGTTGTTATAAATTTCTTTGTTGGGTTGAACACAAAGGAAGATATTTAAAAATAATGTTGGCAATTTTCAGTTTCGGGACATAATTTACTTCCATCACAGGAAAGATTAAAATGGATCTTTAAAGGTTCCACAGAACTGTTTGCTTTGCTCAAATATCTTCCTCTGTGTTCAGCAGAACAACAAAATGTATACAATTTTGGAACAACTTGAGGGTGAGTAAATGGTGACAGAATTTTCATTTTTGGGTGAATTATCACTTTAATAATCTTAACTTCCTCTGCCGCAGTAAAAAATGTAAACTGCTGCGGTTAAAACATTTTGTATTCTCATACTGAAGAGATGCATCAAAGTCACACAGGTTTCCAACCAACTTTCATCAGAAAGTTGAAATGTGACTTTTGTGGTTATCATTATATTATATTTTTAACTATTGCACTCCTCCACTGATCAAGTTGCGTGTGTCTTTGAGAAACACACCTCTGCTATTCACGTAAAGCACCGCATCACCCATTATATACAAACCACAAGCGATCTGCTATTGATTTTCTATCAAGTGGGACATGACCAGCTCGTTCAGACACTTTGGACACTTTTATTCCCAACGAGCTATGTGTAAAAACACCCTAATTGAAACCTGAGGTTTCTATAGCAACACAAGCAGCAAAAACCAATGTGTGCCCTTTTTATAGATGTCAGTGTTGCCTTGTCAGTTTTATCAGAATGAAAGACCTTCTGGGACACACAGATAGTGATTGAAAACAAAGCAATGAAGGCCCCAGGCCGGGTCTGCCGTTCTGTGGGTGCGTGTGTTTGGCAATGCCTACATCAGTAGCGTCAACTTCAAAAAGCATTAACCAAGTACAAAAACACTGAGAAACATCCATTTTAGACAGTTCCATTGGCCACAGGCGCCTGGTTAACTTCCGCTCTATGTTCGGTTATCACATAACAATCTATTTTAATATATATATATTAATATGAATGTATATGAATACCATTTGTATATTATTTGTATTAAATAAAATTTAAAACTACTCAACAGTAAAAGATTTTTTGCACAAGCCTACTGGAAGTTAAGTTTGGGCCACATAACGTTTGTTTACGTTGTTGCCGCTGAAACCGTCTATAGAGGCATGTAGATGATTTAACCTACATCATCTGTCCGCACCACATGCGCTCAATACATAACAGATCCTTTAGATGTGGCCAACAGGGCTGGAAATGGGGGGTTTGTGTGGGAACAGAGTCCAGGGAGTGAATGTTTTTGGGGGGGACAGACTACCACTTCAAAATGTAGATGAAATGTAATTGTCATAGTAAAAACAGTATCTATGGTTTAAAAACATGCACTCCAATGAGTCTCTGAGATGCTGTGTGGTTCACAGTTGATAGGATGGCAGTCTTTGCTTACAGTATGAAGCAGATGTGAACTGGTGTTGGTAATGTGTACTTTGCATTAAGCAGTCGAATGCATTTCTGCATTAGTCGTGAGGGAGCAACTCACATACTGTATACCAAGATAACTGGTGATAGTGTCTCGTTTTTATCTTGTTTTGGAGTGTTATGTCACGCTTCTGGTATATTTATATATGTTAAATTCACATCATTATAGCTTTGAACGACACAGTATTACTCAGCAGTTACACCTTCATCATGCCACGATATTTTAGTGCCAGAACGGTTTCGTCATTGATGTGGCGTGGTAGAATAAAGCACATAAGCATGCATAAGTGTCCAATCAAACAGAACATGTTTGTAAACAAACAACGTTTTTAGGTTAGTTTTTTGAAAAGTGCAGGAGCAGCGTTTTTTTTTATGTTGCTAGTTAACAACCAAAACATTAAATATAAGCAGAAATCTAAAACAGGTACAAACAGAGACGTTCGCTCTTACCTTGCTCGGTTAACCCGTGACATCAATGCAGTATTCGGACGTTTCAAGCATCTGTAAGGTTCCGTCACCTCAACGGAAGCTCCGCCTCTCCATTCCCTCGATTGGACAATGAAAGAAAGGTGCAAGACGTCAATTTTTTTCTTCGAAAAATACAAGGCACCTGGCATGCACAAGCAGCGAGCAAAACCCTCCTTGAAAACTATTTAAAAGAGGCGTGTCTCACAGCAAAATACGCATTCTGTCTGATCGGGCCCTAATGCAGCGAGTATGCAGTTAGCATGGCTACTAATTGACAAAGACAAATCAATTCAAAGTTGATATTTAATCAATTAATAACACATATCTCTTACCAGTGTTGAATTCTTTGTTACACACATCTTTGTGTTTGTTTAAAGAAACCTATTACTTGTCTTTGTTTTTTGTTTCTTTTCATGATTTCCTAAATACCTTTTAGCAGATAGCGGTGTGATATTATTCTCTCTCCTTCCTGTTAAGTGATGATAAGTTGGCATGTGTTGAAAGGGCTGTGTGCTGTTGTGGTGTCAGGCCTGGCTCTGCGCCCAGAGCTCTCGCCACACGCATGCCAACACGGCTGCCAGTCACAGAGGTCATGGCACAGAGTCTCACATGCACTTTCTGCCAGCTCATGCAGTGTCGTGTGTCCTCTCGCTCTCTTTCTGACGGCAACTTCTCTTTCATTGCAGAACAACAGCAGAATGAAGCATCTTGAGAAGGAATACAGCCAGAGGCTGGCCAAATCTGCCCAGGTGAACACACAGCAACTGAACTCTCAATCTGTCCTTTTGCTCGGTTCACACACTGTAGCACACGAGCGCCTTTCTCACGTAAAGTCACACCTTAACAGATCATGTGTGAACGGGACTTAATCACTACTTCCAGTTTACCAGTAGAGGAAGTTGAAACATTACCAGTAAATTACCAGCATGTGTGATCGAAGAACAAGGATTACCAATAGAAGCAAGTATGACGCATGCTGTGCCGACTACTATGGGCTGATTTTGGCCTTCTAAAGCAGATATGACATATGCTATGTGTTTTCACATATAAGTAACGAATTTCCAAACACTCACCTGTGTATTTGCCCTTCTTTCTTGCATTTTATTTTAATGGATTTTGCCTCATACAGTGCAGTAGATGAAGTTTTCTAGTACAATGTTGCCGGGTCAAGAGCAAATGTATCAACCAAACAACAACAACACTGTTTTTGTTCAGATATTATATCACACTCCACCATGTTTTCAAATATATCTCTGGTGGCAGGAAACTTCCACTTTATGACATCGCATTACTGGTATTTTGTGACTGATGTGTGAATGTTGTCTTGCCAGTAAAATGCCAGAATGCCAATGCTTATACGAGCAGCACATCTAGTGAAGTCATTCTCGTAAGTCGAAGAGGAAACGACTCTTCTGTAATCATGTCTGATTTCTTGCATTCATGAAACATGATACAATGATTTAAACTTCCTACTAAGCAAAGCACAAACTTACTGTAATTTAGATTCTCATCTCAGTGTGTTGCCCCAGTTGTATTCGTTTTTTGTTGCTGATCTTCCTTCTGAGGAAACCTTAGTGGAAGCTAGAAAAAGAGCTTCTCCAAATACTGTTATTTTCTCTTTTATGCTTGAAACTCACTCACCCACGTGTTGGACACATGCATTTCATTTTACGACCACTGATGAAATTCATTTTCCTCCGTTTCGTCACACTGAGGAGCTGTAGAGAAGTGGGTATCTGAGCGCTGTGTGTTATTGTGACCATGTGTTCCGCATTACACTTAATCTGCTTAACTCAATGCATTTAAACTCACTTCAAGTTTAGAAGATTAAACTTCATTCCTTTTCTAAATTTACACATGCCATCGAACACACTGCTTACCTTTTCAAACGCTGTGGGTACTGCGAAATATTTGTCCTGTCCCAGCTCAAACGCTTTCTGCCTTTTCAATGGCCCGCTTTTAGTTTTACCCACAACACAGAGAGTTAAATGACAGGTTGACAAGCAGATGTTGTGTGAAAACACGGGCCTATTAAATTACACAATGCTCAACATCAAAAGCGAGTGTGAGTGTGTGAGAAAAAATTTCATGGGCGTTTCCCTGTCTCAAAATAACCTCTAAGAACACCAACGATTATTCATTACGGATTGTGACGATAGATTAGTGGATGATGTCCTTTTGATTGGTGGGAATGTGGCCATTGTTTAATACATTGACTTGTTCTTGTTGTTAGAAGTTCATTTAAGGGCCCAAAAACAGAAACATAACATAGGAGATGTGTTTAATCTTTTTCTCAGATCATAGAGTCTAGCGTCAGTCTAGCGTTGAGCTGTAAGAACATGTTTGCCAACCATATGGACTAATTGAAAAAACATAGAAAAGCCATTTCACATCCTTACATTTACAGTACAGAGATTGTAGTATTTTAACAAGCCTTTCATGAGCCTTATTATTTATTTATCGTAAATGTATTGACTTGGAATAGCAAGCATAAAGTCACAGTGGGACATGTCAAGGTGCCCTATGAACCTCCTAAGCATGTAGTCCCCAACATCTCTAATGTTCCTGAGGCTCTGGACTTGAATGCATAATGCTTCAATTACAACCATATCAATACAGTACCTCAGAGTTTACGTATTTACATATATACATACATATACATATTTTTTCCCGCTGGTTCCCTCGACAGAAGGCATGCATTTTTCCCATAGACTTTTGGAAGATCGCAAAAAGTAAGCTCTATGATTATCATAGGTTTATAATGTTTACACGTTTTGTCTATCAAGATACTATTTACAAATGAACACAACATTTGTTGCTTTTGAAGCCGAAATACAATCGGCAGAAGTAAAAAGCTAACAAGATGCTATTAACAGAATACACGTAAGGTCGCTCGAAATCAACGTCACCACCACCAAGCCTCCGACAACTCTTTGTAACTTGATTAAAAATTTGTTCCCTGGTAATTTATTACTCCGTAAATGAATCCGCATCTAAGTTTTAAGAGATCTGTGCCCATGTCGCATTATTTCTGGGTTTTATCTGCACAATGACATCTAAAGTCCCCGCCAACTGAAGTAGTCTCTTTTAGCAACTTGTAAGCAACCGTCGTTTTTAAGACACAATAGGGCTGTAAAAAATGACAAGAGGGTTATAATTGGTGTGTTTTTTGACAGAGAATAAAACGTTAAAATATTTAGAGGTTTTGTTTACCGTAGACCTTATTTCAGGCGATTGACCAAAAACTCATAAAAAAATCATAGACTTTGGTGCAAAGGAACCGGAAGTCATAAAATGCTAACTCGCTTCCGGGGGTTTGCATACAAAAATACGTCAGCTCTGTGGCTCCCTATGAATAAGCTGATCTAGAGGAACTAACACTGTATGCTGTATAAACTGTTGTACTGAGATTCGTCCTCTCTGACCAACCTCTGAACTCACAGGCGTTTGTATCTCTTCAGCTAATGATGAGACAACATCAGGTGCTAGACATGTGCCACAGCTTGATAGATTATTCACGTGGTAAAGCAAAACTTTATCATTAATATGTGTATACTTATATACTGTAAATATATCATGTGTCAGCTGTACTACATTGCACATCATACCGGATGTTGTCTTTTGGTATAAATATGCGCTATTGTTAAATACCAAATAAAGCCAGAATACCACAGCCAACATTGGGTCTCTTTTAAACAGTGTCAGAAGCTTTCTGCAGTCTTTTTATCACTAGTGTCACTGAGGCAACCACACTACACACTGGACAGGGTTACATTGAGGTGTTCATTTTCTAAGCGATTAGTCTGGCTGACTAATATCCTCTAGGTTTATCCTGAAATTGGCACCCATGCCATATCTGATCAATCCATAAAGATCAAACAACCTTCCACCCAAAAGCACACTAGCAACAACACAGAAAACCCCAGCAACCAAATAGCAATCCTTAGGAAAGAATTCTGAACACCATAACAACTACCTAGCAACCACCCAGAACACCCTAGCAACAATGTAGTGGCATACTAATAACTACTCGAAACAACTAAGCAACACACTGCCAAGCCCTGTTAACGAACAACAAGTTTTACACAAATACCCACAAGCTGTGATTTTTTAAAAATCAAGCTTTATTTGTTTAAAAATTCATTATGTATTTTAATTTACTCTGGTAAATACTTTTTACCATAGTTACAATGACTGCATTGTGTTTTGACGACGACTGCGATTACCATATTGATTTCCTGTACGGGTTAGCAAAAATTTCCCAATTGACTCATTGTTTAAGAATTTTTTATTATTTGTTTATTAGGAACGGTTCTGATGCAGTTACCCATCAGACAGGCAGAACCTAGTTGACATTAGTTTAACCTGTCACAGCGCTGATTATACACCCAAACTATAGAGAGGCTTCTAAATGAAGGACTCAGTGTCGTCACCACCAACAAATCAGAGTGAGATGAAATGCCGAGAAGTGAGGGATGAGTGTGTCCCTACGGGCAAAACACATGATGCTAAAAATCTGTATAGCGTATATATCTGTAATAGTGATTAGCATGAGAACTTATGTTACCATAATAACGGGGCGCTTAGTGCTTTCATGTGGTTCGCCCACTGACAAAATCAGCCTAATGTATCCCTCTGTGTCGTCTCCAAGAGTTCACTCCCAACTCCCACACAATCAACGCAATCCAGTGAAACGTTTATGAACAATAAACGATTATCTGTCTGTCCCTGAGCATATCGCTGAATGCATGTCAAAGATTTTAAAGGGCTATTTGTCTTCATTTTCATCTCACTAGAACCTCAGTAAACAGTCCATCTCTCTCTTCTTTCTCTCTCTCTCTCTCTCTCTCTCTCTCTTTCTCTCAATCAATCATCTGTCAAAAACTGCTCACTTTTTGATCTATTACATAACATTTTGCAGTTGATGTTTGATGCTTTGACTTTAGACTTCACCTCAAGATGTGCAATAGACAAAAACAAAATATCATAGTGTATGAGCTATCACAGAAAAAGGCATTTCAAAATCAAGGTAACAAACATATGTGTGCTTAAGATGTTTATCCAGAAAACCATTTAAGGGATTTAAACATTCACAAATGCTCAACCATTAGTGTAATGGACTTTCGATGTTGGCAGTCTCTCTTAGCAATTTATTCACAGCGCTCTGCACTCATGGTTAAAAAAATTACAGCGCGAGGGTCTCGATCACGTGCTTAAGATCATAGAAATGTGATTAACACACTCTTGGTGAGTTGCCTTTTTAAAGCCTCTCTCAGCACAGCGCAGATTTAAAAGAAGTGACAGTTTGGAATTAGTAGCTGAGGTTTGTTTAGCTCAGGGATTCTCAACTTGTTTTGGGCCAGCGACCCCCTATTCATTTTCCCGGTCCTAGTCAGCTGATGTCAAAGTAACATGACAGAGCTCTCACGTGACAGATGCGCCGATGCCAGATGTGATATGATACTACATCAATTTATTTTGGTGTGTTTGGCGCACTTGTTATATGACATCAAAGCAACGCGATATTGATTCCAAAGCTTATGGAGCAGTTTGATCTCTTTCACGTTGAATGCCGATCGGTCTGTGCAACTCAAGATGTCAAATGCACATTTTCAGTTTACTGATGACTATGTTAGTGGTAAAGTTCTATAACACGTTACTTTTAAAGACATGCCCGCATTGCTCTGGGCAAATTAAACCCTCCAACATCCTACATGAGATTGTCAATCTGCATCAGGAGCAGCTAGAGCGCAAACTTTTTATTGTAGCCGTGAATGCTTTTGAAGACACGCCACTTGATCACAGTGCTCGTAACTTGCACCCAAAATCATGCCTCTTCACCCCGACACAGCTCTACGCGGTAGCTGTGTTGGCTTTAAACAATTCTTAAAAAACATATCAATAAATTCTTATTCACCCCGAGATGCTAGCACCATCTTCACTGTACAAAACGTTTGGACTGCAACAAGAAAAAGTCCTCACCACATCGCGTGTGAAAAAACACTTCAAACAGTCCACTAAAAGGCCCTGAAGAGTCGAAGAATTGAAATAGGTAATCTTTCTTTTTTTGGTAGAACATGAATAAAGGAAACAATACTCATTTTCGCCATTAATATAGTATGGTAGTAGGCGATTTTGGACGCATGGAACGTGTTATAGCTTTAAATCCAATGCTTTTTTTTCTGGACTACCAGCATATTCTTGTTTCTATACTCTGCTGTGAGAAGGTTAACCTATTTATTTGACCTTCACTGGCAACCAGTGTCCTCTTGTATTATTTACAAAACTCTTCATCTAAATGACGATGGTCTTTCTCCTACTTATCTCTCTGACTTACTTTCTCCTTATATCCCCTCCCAATTTCACCCATCATCTTAAGCGGGCAGATCTATCTCTAGCTCCCAAACTTTGGAACTCATTGCTCCAATTGCTCTAGGACAATTACCACACTGCAAGAACTTAAGTCTAACTTTAAACCTGTTCAACCAATACTAACGGTAATAGGCTGGGTTTCACAGACAAAGCTTAGCTTAAGCCAGACCTATGCCTTAGTTGGAGAAGAATATTTGAGTGACTTTTATAAAAATACTTTAGAAGAAACATTACATGTGTGTATCTTTAGACAAACAATGGCACTGACATATTTTACTATATGCTAGGGCAAGTTTCAGTTGAGACAGCTCCAACATTCCTTTAAGTCTAGAACTTGCCTTAAGCCTTGTCTGTGAAACCAGGCCATAATGTGTTCCTTCATAACTGTTATGTTTGTATTTAATTATTTGCACTTTAATTGCAATATGTACATTTTGAAATTGTCTATTCAAATTTGTTTATTTACTATTGTCAAATAAATCGTCTTTGTGAATCGTCCTTGAGCTTAGGAAATATTAATTAAAACTTTACCATTATATTAGAACAGTATTAAAATTTAAACAGTTTCAGTATGTTGTGACATAATTACCACTCACCACTGTTTTTAGTATGAAAAAATCCTAGTTAAGTATATTTAATGACATCTGATCGCCTGCTACTGTCTGATGTTCTTATAGCTTAATATGTAGAGCATTACAATTTTCCGGTAAAAAATGCACTGCACATCATTTTTAATAAGTTTAGTGTCAGTCAAATGCATAAATGTAAAAGATAGAAAAGAAAATGCTTAGGGTAATCCTAATTGAGATCCTTTTTTGTTGATAGGTTAAAAATGATATTGGTCAAATTGTTAAATAAAATATACTATGTCATAGGGAAGGAACTCGGCACTGATTCGAAGATCCTGTTGCTGTGCTCATTCACGGATGTTCTTATCAATGTGTGTTTGGTTTATGGTGGCAGTTGATCGCTGAACGGCAGACGTCCCTCAGCACTGTAAAGGAAGAGAGTCGTAAGGTGCAGCAGAATCTGGAGAGAAGGCTAGCGGAAGCACAAAGTCAATGGGATGAGGAGAGGAGACAACTCAACAGAGATGCTGACCAAACCAGTAAGGTCAGGAACACAAATGCACATCACCTCATAACTAAATCACTTTTATTCATTTTTCAACTGCCAGCTTATAGGCATATTTCACGTAAAAATCAGAGAACATGTGTTCATGCAACTTATTTACATCTACTCATGTACATGCACATGCAAACATACAATTCTTGTGTCTTAACTTACCCACACATAAACATAAACATATACAAATATAAAGCAAAATATATATATTTATATATATATTTATATATATTCAACATAAAGAAGGAAGTTGAAGCGTCTCCCTCCTGTAACTAAGAACCAAAGCAACTAGTTAAGGCGGTCAGTCTACATAATTCAAAATTGTCCGATTTTATTGGGTTCCATATTTTTTGTATGTACGTATTTGTTTATTAATGGGGATCACGTTTATATATCAACATCTTATTAGTATTAAACCACTGAACGACAGCATGAACCAATCAAAACCAATGTAATTTACATTTAAGTCTAGAGTCCGAGAAGAGGATGGAGTCATAGTCATGGAAAAATAAATGACTACTGTTTTTAGCACAATAAATCTTATAATATCTGAATCGCAGGTTAAAAAAAAGCAAAGCCATGTGCAAGTACAGATTATAGCCCTATAGCGATGAAATTGCGTTTACATTGTGGCAAAGAGTTTTCTTTGAGATTCCTCCAGATTGTGTGTTGTTCTGTTGTCTGGACTAATCCATCATGGCTGACTGAGTGTTTTCAGCTCTTTGTGTGTGTAATGACCGAAACGACTCAACACAAAAGCCATCCAGAATGCTTTTTTGCATGACAGTGGAGATGGCAGAGAGGGCAGCAGTCTGGCTCGGCTTTTATGAAGTAGACATGACTCTACTTCTTTTGTGGCACTTTCAAAGAGGTCTCGGGTTTAGGCCGATTGAAGTGTGGTGGTGACTTTATGAGCATTTTGAAGTGGTGACCTCTACTTTGATCTCCTCGGTTTTGCCAATGAAGCGCCAATGCTCTGTGTTTGTAGTCAAATTTCAGAAATAATATGTTTAGGGATGATTGCTTGTCTCTGAGATTTTTCTCAACTTTGATTACGCTTTTTTATAAATGTGACCCTGGATCACAAAACCAGTCTTAAGTAGCACAGGCACATTTTTGGTAAAAGACAAAAATACATTTTATGGGTCAGAATGATCTATTTTTCTTTTCTGCCAAAAATCATTAGGATATAAAGTAAAGATCATGTTCCATGAAGATATTTTTTAAATGTTCTACCTTAAATACATAAAAAATATATTTTTGTGAGTGGATGGCCTGCTACAGTGCCTCTGATTAACAACTTCAAAGACAATTTTCTTGGAACTCTCGGATTCCTGAGTTTTAAACGGTTGTATCTCAGCCAGGTATTGTCCTATTCTAACAACTCATACATCAATAGAACTTTTATTTATTGAGCTTTCCAATTATGTAAACATCTAAATTTCGAAAAATTTACCCATAAGACTGGTTTTGTTGTCGGGGTCACAAATATGTATTTTCACAAACATTATGAGTAGATGCTGGAGCACAAAATATGTATTTTCACAATATCGACATTTTCATACTTGCTAACCTACCGTCAAAGCTAATTTTGTCTAGACACCTTTAACATTTCTTACATTATCACAGTTTATTCGCTGTAATGGTAATAAAACATGACAAGAACAAAACTGTGTCAGGACAAATTCATCTTGATAATGTCAGATAACTTGGATAGAACGTGCTGTCATGGATAAGGTTAAATTGCTGTCAGCTGTTAAATTTTAAGTTCATAATCCGGTCAAACTAATTTAGGGCGACCAATTACCAAGCAGTGATTAGTTTTGTTCAGTGTGTGGTGTAAAATGGTCACATTGACAATTCAAGAACAAACACGCAAACATGTTCAGGTCAAAGTGTCTGAATTGTTTGGTGCCCAAGAGTTTTTCTATAAAGCTGTTTTGCAACAATGTAAAATAATGAAACGTCCTATAAAAACGAGTCGACTTCAATCAAGAAGTGAACACTAGTATTCTGCATACCACACAGTGTGCATGTTGTACTTTTTATTCCACTTGGTTACATGTTACAAATAAAACGTTCCAGTGGACATTATCTTTTGGTTGTCCGACCTTTACATGGAAGGGGAATCTACTCAACCATCTCTGATGTGCAGCATCCACCTGAATGGATAGTCACAACAGGAAGGAAGTGCACATTCAGATTTTGACTGAAGATTAGGAGGGCACACGAAATTTAAAAAGAGAATGACCCACATTGATAAACTATCAACAATAAACTCTGCGAGATTTCATGAAAAAATAGGCATTGTCATTTTTAATTTCACCTGGACTTTAAATAATGAAATTGTAAATATGGTTAACATTGGGTTATGTGAAAATGCTTTCGAGGGTGAACTGTTTCCCAATCCACCGCAAAAGCCCACTTTTCACCATCCTATCAGTTCACATGGAAGTCCCGGCCTACAGTTTTTCCCCATAGAATGTCTTGTTTGTCTTGGGAATGACACATTGCAGTCAAATGAGTTGCAAATGTCTGTTTTTTCATGTTTACTTGTTTAAACGTTTCTGTGAAGCTTCATCAAGAACTCCACCCTGAAGTTGAAACTTCACAGACTGAGAAAGTTTAGCTGATTAGCATTGTAAGGCACTTTGATTGGCATAGTACATCTCTTAACCGCTCAGCGATTTTAGTGCAATTATTGTGTTTTGTTTCAGTGCACAAAACCTTCAGCATCCTTTTCTTCTCATCCCAGAGTGTTAAGTGCTGCTAATGAGACGCAAATGAATGACTGGCTAGATGATTTCAGTTCAGTCACATGTATCGCATTACTGCTAAAACAGGCAGTGAAAAAGCCAGTGTGTGTTTGGACGGTAAGAATAAGCGTGTCACACACTGACATCCTTGCCAAGTCGCTCACTTCAAAGACCAATTATGAAAGCTGAAGGGCCTGGGACAAAAAAAAGAGCGGAAAGAAACATCAAAGTGCGGAGCCTTCAAATGCAATAATCCTAAAACAGTGTCTGCCATCAGATGTCTTTTAATGCTTCAGATTTAAACAGTGTTTGTTTGTCGCTTTTCCGCAAGTCCCATTTTCTTCACGCGAACACTTTAGAAAGGCAGACTGTGAAAACTTCCCTTGGCTTAAAATGACTTTGTTGCATATGTCCCATATGTTTTATTTCTTGCCTGGTATTTTTGTCTTATTTTCCAGTACAAATATCTAAACATTCTTAAATCACTTATTGGGACAGTTCTCCCAAAAATAAAAAATTCTTTCATCATTTTCTCACCCCTAAAATTGTTCTAAACCTGCATCAAATTCTTTTTTCTGCTGAACACAAAGGAAGATATTTGGAAAAAATGTCATTAACCAAACAGATCTCATCCCCAATTTACAGCCATAGTAGGGAAAATAAATACTACAAAAGTGATAGGGGAATACATTTGTTTGGTCACTGAAAATATCTTACATTTATACAGGATTTTGTGCTTAAATCAAGAAAAACAGCTAAGTCTACAAGGTAAGAAGATAAATTTGTCACATTTACTGTTATTTAAGGTCATCTTGCTTCTCAAGTAAATCTTTATTTAAGGCCAGGATAGGCAGTCCTGAATTTCTGAAACAACAAGTAATGTGGTCCAATGATATTTTTATAGTTTGTGTTTGCTAATGGGATGATTGGTGAGATTGGTTATAGAAAACCAGCCTGCTTAATTATCTGGTTGGTGAGATTGGTCAAAGCCAACCAGCCGGGTTAGTTATCTGCACATGCTCCTCCCGAACTTTGTTAATAAAACAACATTTCTTGCAAAGCAGCTTAACAGGAAGAAAGACAAAAATAAACAAAAGTTAGTATGAGTATTAAATCAACAAGGGTCCTTCTTTGCTCTTGATTGTTGACAGAGATTTCCTGGGCAGGAGCTGGGATGATCAGTTCAATTCGCAGGATCTTGCAGGAGAACTGCACATGAAGTCCACAGGTTCTCGCATGATGATGGCACGTGACGATCAGCTGGTGCTGGTGTAATGTGTAGGTTCCTCTGGATGGGTATCCCAAGAGAGGGGTGGAGGGCAGAGAGTTTGAATTTCTTTTTCGATTTTTAGACTTTGTGGAGAAACTTTCCAGGCAACTTTCGACTCACCTTGGTGCAGTTGTGTTCCAGGTGACAGATGACATGTTGTCTTGTTAAAACACCCTGCTCAAACCCAGCACTCTCAGCATGCACAGGTGCTGTTTGAGTCTGGCTTAACGCTGTATACTTCTGCTGCCAAGCCTGCGAGACTGGCTGCATTAACAATCGCGCCCCACCTTCAGTGTCGCAGCGCAGGACTTTGATCAGGCCTCTGCATCTCTGCAGGAGCGCTCCCATGCTGCACCTCTGCTCTGACATCACTCAAGCACGCAGCATGTGACCTGTCCTCAGCGGGCCGCGTGTGGTGTTCTCATGCTCAGCATTCTATTTATATCACACATCATGAAGATATGATTTGATATGAAGCGTGCTCTTTTGATAAAAAATGTGAGTGTCTATTTACTGATTCATTTATTATTATTTATGTCATTAAATGTCATGTTATTTGCTCTGTCGTTCACCCTTTTACATTTTTGAATTTGGCTTTTTTGTATCTTTGTGTTTCTAACGCAGTGCTCTACCACTAGAGCTAAAGAAACTCTGTCTCCAAAGGACTTCCACTTGAGGTTATAGAGATGCATTACTTCTTGAAAGCTTCAACCTAAAATCAACATGATGATTGTCATCGCTATGATTGCAGCTTTTGGCAGATCATGTTAGAATGATACATTTCACAGATTGAGCCGTTCATCATTCAGGGCTTGCGTTCAGTCCTGTGTAGCGTAATGAACTGCTTGTAAAAGTGATCCGCTTCTCACATAAACTATTTTTCATGCTCATGTACATACAACATAGCAATATTTGTTTCATATAGAATCTGCTGTGGTGAGAACACACCGTGTCTGCCTCTTGTGGTTAGAACATTACAGGTGGTTTTAGGGGCTGCTGCAAATCTTAACATATCTTAACAGGGATTATATTCTGTTTCAGTGAAAAAGCAAGTACTTTCATTATGTTCATTGATTTCATAATCTACAAGCAATTTGATTTAAGCTTATATAAATGACGATTAACCATCACAGTGCCACCACAATTAAAACAATAATACACATAACATAATAACCCCTTTGTGTTTAGTTTTTAAGTCAAGGATACAAATGATATAATTCTATGTATATTTATAATATATAAAATCTGTAAGACGACTATTAATTTATCGCCAGGCTTTTACATTTACTTTCACCAATACCAGATATTTCAGACTGGGCAGAGTGTGGTATTTGATGGGTATTGAAGCAGAATTATTTGAGTAAGGTATACTAGAGGCATTTTCGACATGGCATTTATGTGCCCTTGAAGGGCCCTTGGAGAAGGGCATGCCATTTGTAGGGGTGTTCCAAACTAAAGTGTACACCTGAAGTCCACTAACAAAGGATCAGAATCAGAAGGAGCTTTATTACCAAGTATGTTAACACGCACAGAATTTGACTTGGCAACAGGAGCTTAGTGCAGAAGAAAGTGTACACATGGTGCAAACATAGTGCAAATACACACTAAGATTGAAAAAATGGGAATAAAATAAAAACAATAATACACTATAAGTGTGGTCACGATACCAAACTTCGGTTTCAGTCGGTACTAAATGTGACGATACCTGCATTTCCCGCTATCATTTTGAGCGCTGTTGAACAGATTATGAAAGACCTCTGATTGGCCATCGTATTTCCAAGCTCAACGGATATGTCTTTGAATGGCTTTCACCGGGAGCATCAGAAGAGAGACATTTTCAGGTTTCTACAGAGGTATTGAATTGGTTTCAAGCCCAAGAATTGGCTGTGCCCAAGAACTGTCCATAAGCCCTGGTCTTTGCTCTGTTTTTTCTTCACTGACAAGTTCTCCATTCCCTGGTGCTTAAAAACACGCCAACAGCATTATGCTGTTACCATCACATTTTACTATTGAGACGGTTTGTGTAGATGATAAGCAGTGCCTGGTTTCCTCCAGACACCATGTTTGAAACTGAGATTCATCAAATCAGATAATCTTGTTTCTGACAGTCCGAAAGATTCTTTGCAGTGCTTTTGCTAATTCCAAATGTTTTCATGTGTCTTAACCGAGGAGATGCTTGTCTGGCCACACTGCCAGAAAGCTCAGATTGGGCTTGGTTTTGCTTTGATATGCATTTTAAGCTCTCAGATCTTTTATTGAGTGGTGTGTGCCAGTCCAGATCCTACTCATTCAATGGGATTTGCCACAGGTTTACTCAACATAAAGTCATGTGACATCAACAACTGGAATGCTTCTGAGCTAAATTGGAAGCGTCCCAGAAAAGTGTTTGGATACTTAAGCAATGTAATCATTTCAGTTGTTTTATTTCTAGGAAATTGGCTATGTTGTCAAAAATCAGATTTTCAGTTTTGCCATTATTGGGTAGGGAGTGTAGATTCATGTTAAAAAATGAGCATGTAAGTGTTGGATTGAATTTTCTCGTCTTCTGAAGGTAATCACTTTGAATGTAGCTGCAGCCCTTCTGTGACCCTGTCCTGATCTCTGCGATCTGAGGGGAGTTTCCTGAGTGTTTGGTAGGTGGGCTGCTGATAAATGAGTGAATGAGGAAGCTTCCCAGAAAACCTTTGAACCCGTTATCACAGGAAGTGCGTGATAACATCCTAGTGTCCAAATGACGAAAAACCTAGTGTCCACTTCTCACCCCTTATATTGTCTATCCTCTGGGGGTGGTTGTCAAGGTCTGGCTAAGTAGTTGCTTTGGTGTACTGCAAGGATTGGCAACGGCAGTCCTGGATTGCCTCCGTCCTGCAGATTTTATCTCCGACCCTGAGCTAACACACCTTTGGCTTTTGATTTTTAAGTGTGTTAGATCAGGACTGCAGCACTCCAGGACTGACAACGTTGCCTATCTCGGGTGTACTTAGTGGTTTTAGCATGTTGCTATTTCATATTTTCATCATGCAATAGCAGTTGTCTTTGTTCACATTCTCAATTTAATTAATGATTTTACAGGACAGGCATATAGGCTTGGTTATTCATTTATAAAGAGAACAGATGTGACCGTCACGTATCATCTGTTCAAAACCACACAATGCGAGCTTGTACGAGGGCAAGCTAATTCAATCAATAAATTCAAAATATTTGGTCAATCCGACCTCATGCGGCAACCAACTCTTAATACAAACGAAAATCTGACTTCACTCTTTCGAATCAGCTCATATGGTGTAAAACCGAGTTATCTGCCCCGATATTTCAAACAGAGACTTGAGAGAGGATCCGCTTGGTTTTAATTGTGAGGCACACCGCACCGATCTCTTTCTTCTCCTGGCTGTGTTTGTAGTGTGTTGAAGGATTTGTGAAGGACGTCCTGGCATGCTCAGGTCCTGGCACAGGAAAGTCATAGATGGTATTGAACTGCGATTGTTTGAAAGGCGTGTATGCGGCCATCATTGTGACAGAAGCACAAAACAACAAAGCAGAAAGGAAATAAAGCGAGCTTTGTGTAGCTCAAACACTGCTTTAAACAGCCATAAATCTAAAATGCGCCTCACAAACAGTATGCCGATTGTGCCTCACCTCATACTTTCTCTGTTTTCCAGCTTATTCTTATCGTCTCCACATCAATTTGATCCACCCTTCTGATTCGACACTTCTTCAAAAGCATGAATTGACATCTGCAATACTTTTCGAAGCCATTCAGATGTCATGCTTTACTGGCTACAAATTTACATTTTGGGCTGGTATTTTTTATCATTTAAATTACTGTCTGTCATTTAAATTTAAGAAGGGGTAACACACGCAGTTTCTTTCAATCTCATATTAATCTTGAGTGCATATACAGTAGTATGTATACGTTGTTTCTTTGAAGAGTATTTAGTGTTATGATTCCACCTCTTGTTGTTAGGTAATTCTTGGTTTTGAGGTGGAATCATACAGGATCTTTTGTTTCATGTGGGAGAGAGACGATCTCATCTCTCTCTAGTCTACGTCATCGTTCCTACCCTCCTGTTTCCTAGTTTGTGTTAATTAGCTTCCCCTTAGTGTTTAATCCCTATCACCTGGTCCCTATAATTTATCCTTTGTCTGTTTCCCCTATAAAGAGTCCTCATGTTTCATTGTCTGGTGCGCGTTCATTGTAAGTAGTACGTTCATTGTTTGATGTTTAAGATCGTTGCATGTTGCTGTTCTTGTAAAAGAATTTCTTGTCTTGTCTTGCCTTGTTCCTGCTATCCCCGTCAAGTTCCTAGTAAGTTTAGTTTAGTGTTGTTTCAAGTGTTTGTTTTGTAGTTTAGTTAGTCCCTGTTCTTGTTTTGTTTAAATATATAACTGTCTTGTTTTCCCCCTCGTGGGTTTTGTTTTGTCAGTTTATAGTGTTCCTTGTTTATAAATTCCTGTGTTACCCCTACCATCTTGTCTCGTGTCTCTACCTTGCAATTGGGTTCCTCCACTGAGTTCTCATAACAATTTAGTTTGATCAAATTTATAAAAGATTCAAGATTCTTTATTATTGTCACCATACATGTACAGCGAAATTGGAGAAATCCGTACAGTGCATTAATGCATAAATTAGTGCAAACTACCAACTAATATATACCTAAAGCGTTTACCAGAGGGCAGCAATTCAAACAAATGAAAGAGAGATACAGCTGTATGATTATTTCTGGAAAACATAAGCTGCTGAAGGCAGGCAGGGGGGACGGAACTACAGCATGAGCAAACAATACATCATCAAATTATCCCTTCATGTTGTTTACATTATGCACGTACAGGCCGATTGCCAACAAAACACAGACATATGACTTAGTTTGACTTACCTCTTGCGATTCATGTATAGCATGTTTAGCACTGCGACCACACCATCTATCAGTTTCAAACCATCTCCAAATCCAGCGTTATATCGCCCGTTTGTATAACATTCATCACCCAAATTCAGGAAGCAAACAAACACAGCTAAACTTCCATCAGCTGAGTGAAGCAGCATTAATGGGCGTTACGTGTGCTCTTTCTCTCATGCTGGCATCGCTTGCCGGATGACGCGTGGGCGTGCTTTTCTGGTAGAATGGCCAATTTAAGGAATAGGATTCCATGTTATGAAACAGGTATTCAGACTTATAAAAAGCTTTCCGAAACAAGTTGGATAGCTGAGGGAGTGTATCGAGCACAGAAATACTACGTCATACGTCCAACTCGTTTTTTAACAAGTTGACCATGTTAAGCTAGCATGTTAAACAGTGTACAGAAGTCAGAATGCATGAAATAGCATGTTACCCCATCTTTAAAGTTGTCTACGTCATCTTTTTAGGGGTAGAAGTACTGTTCTAAGAAGTTAAAGGAAAAGTTCTTAAAATCTAAATTGTTCTATTCTTTACTCACCAACATGATGTTCAACATGTTTTAAGACCTCCCGGGTTCTTCGGAACACAAATAAAGATATTTTAGGAGACATCTACGAGATTTCCAGGCCT
This sequence comes from Triplophysa tibetana, assembly GCA_008369825.1. Lineage (NCBI taxonomy): Eukaryota > Metazoa > Chordata > Actinopteri > Cypriniformes > Nemacheilidae > Triplophysa > Triplophysa tibetana. The sequence continues at coordinate 2,071,044 of CM017913.1, forward strand.
CCTTATAGACATCATGGTTATAGTTGTTGTCAAGGTCCAGAAAAGTACCAAAGACATTGTTAAATTGGTCCATCCGCTCATAGTGGCTCAAAACATGTGTAACGTTATATGGGTGAGTAAAAAATAACACAATTTTGAATTTGAGATCAACTTTTCCTTTAAACATCTGTCTGTGTTATTCATGTAAATACTATGTGTAAACACTAACATATAAACTGTGCATCCCTTTCCATTCTACTACCATTGCAGGACATATATCCCAGGTTGGAGACTTTCAAATCTTTCAAACTGAGAAACTTGTTGAATTACTTTCGCATCATCACTAATATTATTACCTTTGAATTGTCGACATCCATCATTCAATAATCTGGTAAAGACATCATATCACACACATTTATTCATGCGAGAGGTTCACCGTCTGTGTGATGTGTGCACAGGACCTCATCGCTGTGGTTGTAAAGAGCTCAGGCTTTGCCGTCATGAACAGATCTCTTTAATCTGATGCTTGGAAAGCTTGTGAAAGCAGCAGACGTGTACAAATTCCACACAAAGAGCCAGATAGTGCTAGCAAAACGTCTCCCTCTGTCTGTGTCCGTCTTCCTGTCTTTTCTTTTTCCCTTTCTATTGCCTTTACCCGAGGGAAACATACTTGCGTTATCGTTGGAGGTGGACCACCCAGGAAAAATGACTCAGGTCCCACCTTTGTGTGTGTGTGTATGCGCGCGTGTATTAGAGCTTTTTAGCTCTGAACTTGCATGTCAACACCTATGCAGGCCTATACGTGTGTGAACATTGTATTAGTGCAAGTGTGTGTGTTATAGTAATCCGTGGGGATAAACAGCTGAGAAGAAAACCAAGAAGTCCAAAAAAGAGCAGGCAACTGCATGGGCCTCACTCTCACCCCCTTCTTCACCCCCAGGAAATCAAATGTTCCACGTTTGCCGCTTGTTTAGATTGATCCTGCTCTGGCTGGCTGATAAAGAGCATATCGCCCTGGCCATCTGGACCGTGTTTGGAGAGATTCACCACAGAAAATCACACGTTCACGCAAAGAGGAACAACAGCTGTGAGGTTGGAAGGAAGGTTTATGGGGAAAACACAGGCGTTTTCAAGGTGTATCCTGGATCCTGCAGATGTTAGAAGTGTAGACAAAGGGCGTCTATGATACCCGAAGAAAGCTGTCTGTTAACATGACCATTCATCGAAATGGTCATCAAAGGCAGCGGACAGCATGAATTTCAGTTCATTTATATGCTACTTATTTGTTGCTTGATTGAACCAGCGACCTTCTGGCTACGAGTCAAACTCTCTAACCACTAGACCACACCTGACCCACAAAGTAAATTCATGATTATTCAGTAAAATCATATTATTTAGTTCTGTACCTCAGTAACCCCTCAAACCCCGTTACACATATCATTCTATATGTGACATCATTAACAGGAAGTGACATCATAAGTCTTCTGGTCAAGCTGTGAGCAGACACAGACAGGATGCCACCTTCTTTTATAACTATAACTTATTGATATTATGATTGTCAAGCTTAATGACTGAACCCCATTACATCAAATAAACATAGAAAACTATTAATTGCAAAAATGATCTTTGTTATTTTAACAATATACATGTTTTTTTAATATCATGCATGCCATGTGCTCCCCTGGTATTTACTACATTTAGAATAGTGGCCATTTTGAGCAAAAAATCACAAACCCGTTACTTATTTGATCATAGCGGGGTTGTGAGATTGTAAGGGGATTGTGCTTTTAGCACCTTGGTTCCGAAAGTATCGAGTAATTTAAATGAATTATTATATTTGATCAAGAGTCTTATAACACATGCATTTGTTGAATGTAGGACTGTCCATGTTAAAGCTGTGTATGCGTGTGAATGTGTGTTCTGCCTAGATTTTCACATCTCAGGGTTAAGTAAATAGGTCTGAAAGAATGATTAATTTAATGATTTGAATTTATGGATGCAGAAATGAGGCAATATCGTGCGAGCCTAAATGCTGATCCTGAAAAAAGGGAGAAATATAGAGGCAGGGAAAAAGAAAGGAATCAATAAGTTAAGTGAAAAATAACAGCTTAATATTGTTTTAAGAGTATGAAAAAGAAATTGATTTGTTCAAAGCAATCATAAGAATATAGATTTTAGTTTAAATTAGAAGTGAATCCACTTCTTTGATAAAAATGAGGGGGGGGGTTGCTGCCACAAAAAGTTCCATTTCAGGCTTTAATTTGATCATCGTAATGATAAAAGTGTGCTTTGGTGAGGATGGTTAAGTACAATGTGAGCACAGGTCATAGGGGGAGTGGGGAAAGGGGACAATCGCGCTTGGGCACAGTTTGAGAACAACCAGGCTATATTTGAGTACGCCCTCAGTAGCACCTTCAAGTGCTCTCTCAAGATCAATTAAACAGATGTCTGTAGAGCCCTGGGTCACAAATCCACTTTAAGAGCTCGACTTTTTGGCCGTCTTGCCTTCCCTTTCGATCCCAGCTTAGTAAATATCCTTTATCCTGTCTGGAAAAGCCTGACGCGCTTCTCAGGACAACATCAGGGCACAAGGATCACCCACAATGACTCACTCAGGCTGTTTATTAATGAGCCGCAGATGACAGGGTCCTTTCATGACCAAGACAGAGATATTTTCAAGCCCTCACCCCACCCTGACTCTCCACTGTTTCGCAAATCTGCTAGGAACCACATGAAAGTCTGGGATCAAAACTGTCAGCGCTGTTCCAGGAAACAACACCGCACAAAGGCTGTAGTAGGCCCAACGTGTAGTTTAAGCAAAAGCTTATTAATGGTAAGGTGCATGTTAAAAAACATGAGCAAAGTCCCACAATGACCAACGAAATCTACCAAGAGGACTGCAAAAATGTTAGCGTTACAGAAACGTGCAAAAGTGCAATGACAAGCGCTGATGTGTTAATGTTAGTTTAATTTTTTCAAGTTTTGTTAAATGCATTTTTTTTTTTACTTTTATTGCCTATAACTTATTTCAGTTTCAAGTTAAATAAAAAAATTGTAAACTAAAATAATCTTGCACGGTGGAACAACAATAACCGATGAAATGTTTTGAGGATATATAAGGATAGCAGAATATAAAGAACTTGTGTACATGATGCCTCATGTGCTTGATAAGCACAATTGTCTGTTTTCAGTGTTGTAAATAATGTCTTTGTATAAGCTTCCCTGTGGCCAGCGCAATACACGTGAATTTGTTTTCTAAGCTGATTGAACTTGCGAATGCAGAAACGTCGTTTGGAAACCATATCACACTCTTCTGCTGGCATGGGATGAGCGGGGCTGTGTGAACACAGAACTAACAGAGTGTGCTTGTAGACGCTATGAGGCTGGTGCCAGCGTGAGTACACTACGTCCAGTTTTGAGAAAAAACACAGTGTTGCTTTAAGACAGTCTGGGTTATTTGTGTTTCATAGTGTGGTTAGGCAAAGTGTGTTTCTGGTCTTACAGTTTTTCTCAGTCGGTGCATTTCTCAGATCACAAATTACATCTTTAAAACAAGTTGTTTAACCTCCACAAATAACAGTTGCTTTTGAGCATGTAAGCAATTGATTATGTACTGTGGATTCAGTTATGTTATGTTGAATAGTCTTACGTGCATCCAGTGTACATGTAAGGTACGGTGTACCCTAACCATAGAGTCATTTCAATGCAAGATTTTCTTAACTTAAGCTTCAACAAAAGTTTACTTGCCCCTTTCACTGCTTAATCTGTCTCCATAAATGTACACAACAAGCTGTTTCTTCTTCTGCTCTTGTCTTGGTTACACAAGCAACACCCATAGACACTGATGACTAGTTGTCAATGCCTGTTGGACAGCGACACAGAAATATAAATGAAACCAATGTGTTGCCTATATTGTAGAGGCTGTGGCGTAGGTCTGACCGTAAACCATGTCCATTAATAACACACATATAATTAACGACATTAACATCTGTCTAAATGTGATCGATATGTTTATTTTGTATTATTTGATAGATAGATCATCAGAGAACACACATATTGTATTAAATGTAGTAGCTTTGGATAGAAGCCCTAATGTATAATGTAAATACGTAAAGGTACATGATTTTATTGTGATAAAATTGTTCACAAACCAGCTTCATATCATATTCAAATTCATCTAAAATGAATATTATTTAATGTCCTATTATTTCTGATTTAAGAATGTACAGTATGACAGGAACAACTGCTGTACTGACATCCTGTTGATTGATACGCATCACTTCCTGTCAGATATCACCCTTTAGATCACATGGCTGTGGCCCTTCTGTCCACTTTATAGTGATCTGTTTTTCCTTCTTTTCACGGAGAATAATCGAAAGTGAAGAGCACAGATGTGTGCTGGAAACATCTGCTTCAAAGTGGCAGGAACTATGCATGTTTCCACTCCAATTGGTTACAGAGACAAACCCCGGCCCGGTATCCTCTGCCACTAGGCCCTTGTGGAAGAAAGAACAATCATTTTCGTTTGGCTGTTTATGATGCATTTGATACCCTTTAATACGTAAATGATTGGCACACAGTTTAATTGACAATGACGCCTCTTTCCTTTATCTGGAATCTATATTTGACTGATCCTCGTAATTTTCCCTGTCAGGTTTTTCAAGAACGCGTGGAGACTCTGCAGAAACAACTGCACACCGCTGAGAAGAAGCTGATGAGCCGAGAGCTGGAAAACCAGGAACAGGTAACAGCTCATACCTCAGAGCGCACACCTTGGCCCCTGAAGGACAAGAAAGATGCATCGTCTTTAGCTAGCCACTGATATGCCTCTTGCACATTTTACACATTCCTAAGGATCCGGCTTCAAGAGCAAGTGCCTTGGGCCATGAATGCGTCCCGGTTTTTGAGGGAATTCTCAATAATAATGGGACACTTTGACCTTGAGTTCAAGAAAGTTTGAGAAGAGATAATTCATAACTTTAGGTGGGTCTTTAGACCTGGTATGTAGGATGTTTTCTGCTCAAAACTTCTGGTGACCTTTTCTGGCCCTCTCGGACAGTTGTTGAGATACCTGGGACTAAATATGGAAAGGAACAGCTGTTGTATAATGGCACCTTATTCCTTTGTCTGACTGAAATCTAATAGATCAGTGGCTGACTTAAGTAAAAGCACAGGCCAGGCTTCCGAGAAGCATTGAAATGTTTTTAAACCATCGTTTCCCATCTTGTTGTCTCGAACAGGTTAACTAAAAGCTTCAAAATTAAAGACAACGAGAAATTAAAAAGCCGTTTTACCTTAAAGTCGCATATTGGACTCTATTCAAATTGCTGTTTAAAAAAAATTGCTAAACTATATTTTGGTTTATTTTTACCAGAAAACATTTAAATAAATGAACGATTCATCAGTGTGCATATACCGTAGAAATACTGCCATGGTTTAAAAAAATAAAAAATCCTTCACCTCTAAAAGACGTGTATTGGCTGCTTGGGTAGGCACAAGTAGTTAGAAGAAGGCTTGGAGGTTGAGGATGAAGTTTAGCCCTGAGAGCATCTCTGTAAATACAAGTAACATGTGTATTTCATATAATATTTTTATTAACACTAAAGGTAATCAATCACATTGAAACACTGCCTGATATTTTCGTACGTCCTAAAAAAAACTTGGACTGGGTTATATTTTCTGCTTTTTTCAGCATCCGTAGCTAGCATTTTGGGAGGTGTTTTGACAATTCAGAGATACTGTTCAAACAAGCGCCAAAAACCAGGAGGGCGTCAGTGCACTTCGTCTCGCATCACACAGTACTGTAAGCAAACCAAAGTGCGGATTGCAACAGAATATAAAGAGAGAGTGTGGCAGATGAGCAGATGATTGTGGAACAGCTTGATAACAGGATAGTTTGTACTGATTTTCAAGCTACGCTGCTAAATTCAAGAAGACCATACCTCGACATTTGTACAACATAACCAAAATCTGTTTGGGGTCTCTGTCGGTCCGTTCGCAAAACTGGATGGTGGCAGATGGGTGTGAAAAACGAGATTATTGACAGGTATGTTAGATAATGCAGGCAAAGCGAGTGAGGACAGCCTACCTAGTGAGCCGGTACTGTCAATAGAGAGAAGCAAGGGATGAAAGGAGAGATAAAGAGAGTGGCAGAGCGAACGCAGGGTCAGGCAGTATTGTTTTGCTATAGTATTGCTATTTAGCAACAGATTAATTAATACACATTCAACTCAGTGTGCAAAGGATAACGAACACGGAAAAAAACGTATACGAAAATTTTGGACTGTTTATGCAAACACCTGAAGTAACTTTTAGAATGCATGTGATATCTAGAAAAGTAGCTCAAAATAAAACATGGCTTTTTCACTATAGGTGGCATTGTTTAAATAAGCAAAAAAATCCCTAAAGTAACATAATTGAAAAGTGGGGGGAAATCGCCCCCCCCAGAAATTCTTGTGAGTAAAATCGAGTATTTTCCTATTGAAATTTACATCTTCTTAGCACACCAAAGCGACTAAAAACAAAAACATGATGTTGTCCAGTCATGATCTTTTCTTGTACAGGAGAATAAATATACAAACCCTAAATCCTCTTAATTATTCACCTCAATGGGTAAAACCAAAGAATATAGATCTGATGTGGAGCAAAAGATTGTTGAACTACACAAAATAGAAAAGTGGCAAATCGAGAGATTGTTGAAACTATAAACAATCCGGCTCGAGATGTCGATAATGGGGAATGTTGGCTTAATGCACACCGAGGAGAATAATTGAGTGGCTAAAGACGTCTCAAGGATCACAATTGGAGATTTGAAGAATTCAGTTGAATTTTGAAGGTAAACTGCACCTCCATCCAAATTGTCTCAAAGTTGTTTCAACGCTGTTCTAGAAACAAATCTTCTGCTCTGCTCCATAATATAAATATGCCACAGGAAATTCAACCAGGACTGGGTTCTATGGCCACATGAAAATAGTTTTTTCTTTGAGCAACAACACAAGATGAGTTTGTTGCACACAGGGATAAAAAATTGCCCCATGTTCACAGTTAAATATACAACCGGACCTTTATTCTTGTGGACCTACTTTTATACCAGAGGACCTGGACGTCTTATTCAGATACAAGACATTATGGATTATTTCAAATACCAACGGATAAAAAAGGCAAAACCTGATTTGCTCTTCTAGAAATGTCATAATGGGTCATGGTTAGACCTTCCTTCAGGACATTGGTTCAAAACAAAATCCCATTGCCATCCAGGTTCCCGGATCGGAACCCTATGGAACATTAGTGGAGTGAACCAAAGAGAGAACACCAAAATTTAATCTGGAGAAATTCTGTATAGAGGAATAGACTCGGAGCTCTCCATGTATTCTCAGACCTTTTTCAGACTAGATCTTTCTTGCAAATGGAGGTTTTCAGAATTTGAATAACCTTCACCCCAGGAAACATGCAAATAAAAGGGGGTGAGGTCATGTTGAGCTGCTTTAGAGAGACTGCCGCTGCAGAATTTGATTTAGCTGCACACTTACATTCACTCGTATCACAGTCTCGGATTATTGCTGTAAGCTCTGGTGAAAAGGTTCAGCTACACACATTCTAAAAGACCTAACGTAAAGGTCAACGATTCCATCCATGACTTTAACATTTGCTGTGAAAGCGGTTTTGTGTAATACACTGATATAACGCGTGTGTTAAAATGCCTCTAAAAGACATATATGTCCTTTTAATTCCTGCTTTCAAATTTCTCCTGGTCTATCTGCTTGTTTTATTATTCAATCGGGTCTGAACTGAAATATCATAACTGACGCTACTGTTATTACTGTTTGTGTTACCAGTCTGACGCGGTCCCTAGCCATAGTTGAAGAGATACAGTGCACCTCGACTTCGCCATAGAATGATTAAATCACGATCGCGATCTCTTCACAAGGATCAACGTTTACACGTCCACACCAAAAAAGCTACTGATCGATTTGTGTGTTGAACTGACGCCATTGTTGCTGAGCGGGCGCAAGGAATGGTAAGGCGGAACAATATCCACAAAGGTTTGTTTGACCAATCACAACAGACTGTGAAGCAGAAACTCGCTAATATGGTAAGGGACGGGACATTTCCACCACACGCTCTAAGCGGATGACCAGTCACAACAGATTGGGTGAGCTTGAGGGTTTTTTTAGTACTTTTGGTAAAAGAAGAATTAAAGTAGAATATGTTAAAAAAATGTAAACTAAGATTGAACACCTGTTATAGCACACCACAAAAAACACAATCAAGATCTTGAAATACCTTATAATACGTGGCCTTTAAAATGATAATATACCAGATAAACTTGAAATGATACCGTTACATGCGAATAGAATGTTAAAAGTTTAATGCAAGATGTTTATGGAGAATAATCCCCAAGAAGCTATATCAGCAGTCTCCTAGTGAGCATGCCAGTTGCGACAGTGGCAAGGAAACAAAATTCCACTATAAAAATGTTTAAGTTTGGAGGAAAAAGTGACCAGACTCAACCGGACGGGCCAGTTTTTCTCTGCCATATTAACGTAACACTGCTGCAACTACATAGAGGATGAGTATTATTTGTCATCTTTGATATTTACGAGAAGCAAGTAGGCCTGATAACTCAACTCAACTTTATTTATATACCGCTTTTTACAATTTTCATTGTTGCAAAGCAGCTGTACATGAGATATATTGACTATAAGTTATATACCTGTAAAAACACAGAAGACAGACATACCCACATACAAACACTCAAAGTTTGATAAGTGGAAAGATAACTTGTGGGTATATAAAAAAAAATTCATGTCTGTCCCATATTGTTTTATGATGTTCTGGTCGACTAAAGGTTGTGACTGTAGTCATCAACAGGTGGCAGAATCACGAGAACCTGACTAAGCTGGGATGAGCATTAGGCCAAAACTGGAGCTGGGGCTGTCAGCCTCTGGTGCACTTTGAACCTGAGGACGAGGCATGAAAAACAGACCAGTGATCATCTTGTTAGCCAAAAGCAGAGCTTTGAAATTGATGCGAGCGGCTATTGGGAGCCAATGTAACCTGATGAAGAGTGGTGTAACATGCTCTCTTTGGCTCATTAAAGACCAATCTTACCGCTTCATTCTGCATGGTTGTACAAGCTGGAAGGCCTGTCAAAAGAGCATTATAATAGTCCATTCTGGACAGAACTATAATTTTTACCAGGACTTGTAGCTTGTAGCTTAGCTTCCTGTGATAGGAAAAAAATTTCAACAGTTGTCAAATCTTATGATCCACACTGCATGTTCTAATCAGCACACTCGTATTCAGTTGCAACACAGGCGAGAAACACAGGCGACCAATGACGTCAAACCTGACACAACACTAACCATGAATGAAAATGAGATTTCAGAGCTTTGGAAAGACAAAGAGGATGAGACAATTACAGACACAAAGCCTTCGAAACTGTCAAGTGTTTGAGTCCTCCAATAGGTTCTCTCCTGAGGCTCGGCGAGATGTTATTTTCATATTAGGGCAGATTTGACATGTTTGTTGAACAGGAGTTCCTCACTGCATGCTAAGTGTTGGACAGGTTCATCCTGTCTGTGCTGGTGAAGTGGTGAAATCAGGCTTTTCATAAAAGCATGACATTTCTGTAATGTCACTGTATGCATTATAAAAGGGGTTTAAGGTTGTTAAAGAGCAATTTCTATCATTTCCCAATGTTCTTGTAATTTCTACAGCACCAAAAAAAAAAACATGACATACACCTTTTACGAATAGGTTGTGACATGATGTCTGGTTTAGACACAGTGTTATATTACCTGCGTTTATGCATTTAAATTTCGTATAAATATATATAGCTAGTGCTGTTTTATCATGATTCACGTTTAGATTGGGGTCTGCATTTTCTTCAAAAAAAGAAAACCTAAATGTAAGATCAGGCAGCAGACTATTGAGTAAGTGCCGTCATTTCCATTAACTTCCCATTACTGCAGCGGCCCACTCCACTCGAGTGCCACTTCATAAATCATACTTCTGCCTCATAACTTCATAAAGAGACTACCCCAGCCTTTAATTCCTGCTCACATAAAAATCACTGCTGCTCTTCCACTGCTATTCACAAAGCTTCACAC